>CP137677.1:16568948-17214846 GCA_037976565.1 Mesocentrotus franciscanus
TTTGATTGGTTTAACATAAACAAATATAAAAAAAACATTGTAGAGGTCTAAAAATGACACAGTAAAAAATAACACAGGAAGTAATCCGTGGTTTCGCTTTCGGCCTCTGTGAAGGACGACGAAAGCTATATTTTTTATTCTGTTTGATAAAGACTTTTAACTGCGTCATTATACAAACCAGTTCTAAACACATACAGACGCACACCATATATATATATATATAAAACATAATATATATTTATTTATATACACACACACATACATACCTACATTGACATTTTTCAAAGAACATAATCCAACGAGATGCAGAGTCCGGATATAAATAGAAAAAGGTCGAATTCACAACGCTCTAGTTTTGTATATTCTATTATTATATTATTATGAAAGTGCAAACGAAATGATTCCTGATATGACTCCCCGGAAAGAAGATTTCCACTCCCGTACATTTAAAAGTACATACCCGCACCGGCACCCTCACCCACACACACATGCACATATGCACTGGCGCACACAATGTGAAATCTATATGCTTTGAGGTGATTGTTCTTTCTTACCCCTAACATGATCAACCTTAGGGTGCTTTGCGGACCGATACACATTGTGACCATTTCTACGTCTGTACTTGGTGGTATGAGGCTTCTTTCTGGTTGTCGGATAGTCCTCTGTTCAAACAACAATAACAACAACAAATTACATGCATACGATCTATTACGATACACTTCCAATGCGTTCTATCTCATACTCGTGTAAGGCATCAAACAATCCAATCTGAAACGGGAACGGTCTGCACTATCTTTTAAAGCCACTATGAAACGAGAATATTTTGCTGTGCGAGTTGCATAAAATAAGCCTTTAGAGATGGTGACATAGGGACTATAGGCCTAAATTACAACTGCAGGTGATCAAGTAATTTGTCTTAAGGTATTTTCATGTTACATTTCAAGCATGATCGCGAATATTTTCAACTATCATCCTGAAGCAATTTATATAGCATCTCCTTTTGAAAAGTGGAAACATTTCAGTGATGTATGACATAATCGAGAGACAAAAAAGTATTTAAAATGCTGTTAAAATGACTTCTTAAATCTCTTGTCTGCAATCGTGTTGTTAATCAATCGATGAATTCAAACAAACACGTGACTTCATTTTACCAATTCCACTTTTCTTATTCAAGCAAATACTTTTTTTAATTTTCTATCGTTCACATAAAATGAGAAAATTATGCAACTTACGTAGTCGAGAACTGTATTCTGGATGTCGCTAGATAACATGATGAGATGGAGCTGAGTACGGGTGGAGAGATCTGAGATGCTAGAGTCTTGGGGTGTGGTTGGAACAGGGCTAGCAAGACCGGCTCCGAAGACAGTCGCTTTAAAGAAAGGGATAATACGAAGTTTATTTAAGTTACGAAAGAATACCAGTGCTTACCGTTCTTTCGTCTTTCCAATGACATTAACTACTTGTATTGTACGACCATATTTATAATCAGTATTGTTTAAACAAAAATAACACATCAGGTATATATAATTATATTTCAATCTTTCCTAATCGCGTCTACACAGTGTATTTTGCAATGTAATGGCATGTTCTGTATATACTCAACTCTATCTACAACTAAACATTTTTTTAATGTAGTAAATTTGGCAGGTAAACCTGACGGGAGCAGAGACGGAAAAAATTGGAAGTAATTGTGTATTATACAGTTTCCGGTAGCCTTGACTGGGCATGCTATTCTATGATATTACTAGCTGTGGTAAAATTTTGGTTAAATACAATTTTTACACGTGAACTTTAGTACTTATTTTAAAGGTACTATGTCCCATTTGCAGGCCCCAAAAGTGAAAAGGTTAAATTCCAACGTCATTTGAAAGACAATACTAATTTGGACCTTCCCTCAAAACGAAAGGGTTTGAAAATAGCTTTTAGTGGGAAAATAACGACCTTTAGTTGTCGAATCGACTTAAGTGATTGCAATCACTTAAGTGATAGTCTGATTTGCTCTACTGACGTGAAATTACCGAATGGTCGTACCGTCGTACGTTTTGTGCTGCACAAAGATTCAATCCGTTTAATTTTGGCCATTACAAGTACCGGTAGTGGGTTATTGATCTAGACAAATGCTCATGTACCTGTTACAGCGTTTTTTATGTATGTTTTTGCCAAAGAAAAAAAGATGGCAGTCAGTTACTCAATAGTGTCTAACAGTGAAGTCTAGAAGGTAAACGGGTTTCCTTGCATAATTTGAATACTAGGACACTGCTTATTTGATGTTGGCTGCAAGAGGGATACACTACCTTTAACATGGTAGCTCAGCTCAAGTCAGGGTAGAAATAGTACAGCGCATACAAATATAAATATCAGTAATTCCAACAGTATTCAAGGGTATACAAGAAAAGTTGATGTCAACAGTTACCACTTACTTTGTTAAAATCGATTTTAGACCGACCTTATACGAAGCATGATGTTTACATTTTTGTAGAGTTCGGGCCTGATTGTAAGCCAGAGAATAGACCAGTTTGGATAGAGCACATATACAAGTAACCTCCAAATATTGAACTTATAAACATGGAGAAGTCCCACTTTGTGTAATACTACCAAAGTGATGGGGAGCTTTATGAATACCGATAATTTTGCCCATTTGAAAAAGAATACCACGTGCATAACATAGAATGTAACGTCGCTGCAAAATAAATAATGATTATATAACTCTCATGAACACGTATCCAGCATTTATCTCGATGGGTTTTACGTTTTAAGTTTTGTACAAATGACCTTCATTGTTCCCATGGAGGAAAGTATCACTAAACATACTTACACGATAGATGCGGATATGTGGTAAAGATCGAGAAAATACTAAAATCATATTCCTTGATTAAATAGTCCATGAGCCTACAATAAATAACAAAATGTGGTGGTTTAGTTGATAAAGGAATAGGAAATTTGAAGACACAATATAAGTAAGATTATAACTACTTATTTTTATCTTTAAAATTAACTACCTACCAATGAGCGCCAGAATCCTCAACAGATGCATTGTAAATAGGTTTCTGTGAGATATGATCAAAAAGTTTGAGCGTATAAATCTTCGGTCCAATTGATGGCTCCCAATTAATGAGAGTTTGTGACATATAACCTATCTTTTATAGCCGATAAAAGGATTTACCCACTGTATATTGCGAAACGGCATAGTACGCACACACACTCTAGCGCTCACCCACACACACCCTCCAAATCATACACATACACACGCAAACACAAATGAGTAATGATTGAATTATTAACTGAAAATCAAATTATGATAATCCCACCATCTATAGAATAGGATATTTCCACATTTGTTTTTCCAAATATAAATAATATAAATATTTCTCTGCACGCATGATGTGGCATTTTCCTGAACAGCGGTGGCGGGGGCTACAGTTTTCACCCCGGTTGAAAAACGCTGCAGAACTCAAGTTTCCCCATTTAAGCTTTTTTATTAAAAAATCTAAATTCTATAATGGGAATTTTCATCAGATTTCAATTCTAGGTTATGATTGTAACTGGGCGTTTGCTATGAGTAATTAATGAGAGTGAAAACGGATTGTCTTTACCTGATATTTCAAGGAAGTTTACGGGAAATGTAACGGACGTCCGATAGGTTATAGCAGGTTTTAACTTTTGATCTTCGTCTGGACCAAAAGAGATTCAATTAAATAAAGTAATCGACAGAAATATCTACATTAAAAGCACCTACTACATATCCCAAGAGGTCAAATGTAAAAGAAAAATAATGAATAAACCATCATCGTGTCATCGTAAATTAGAAATTTAAACACATATTAAGCAAAAGGCCATATATCTTCCTTAGTTTTTTGAGTTGGTTGCCACTACCACACAAACTTAGCCCAAATTGTTATTCAAAATATTTTATCATAATACACAATATTTCAGAGGTGTTTTTTTTTTCTCCTCAATTGTAGCGATCACCCCAAATCGGAGGGGCGTCCAAAAAAGCGGCCCTATTGACGAAAAATAGTATTTTGTAAGTAATATTTTGAGGAAACCGTGAACCATCATATGAAAGAGAATTAAATCATCTACATTTTGATTGATACCAATTTCAACGGAAGTGGGATTAATTAAAGTCGTAATTGTAAGTAAAGAACAAGATTTGGGGGTAATTTTTTTTTAATTGAATCTTATCAAAAAACCTTATTTTTCATGTATCAAAAATGCCCATGCCCACATTTTCTGAAATCACTTCAATAAGAAATTCAGATGATTAGAGTATGATAATGAAAATTGTTGTATATCATGTGTAAGGAAAGAATCTCGTTATTGGACGAAATAATCATAATCATAATCGAAGGGAGTGAAAGACGTGAAAGCTTTATGTGAATACAATGGAATGAATTTCAAATACACATATTAATTTAAGGTATTCAAGAAGCATTGTCTCAGCTAATTTGCAAGGAATATCCATTTTGGTCTTTGCTATCAGATAGTTATCTTTTAGTATTCAAATCTTAAGCATTTTATATTTAATGTTGACATGTTCAGTTTATCTAACAAGTCATTTGGATATTGTATTTAATGCATATAATGCTACACCCTAAAGGTTTACATAAAATCATATAACAATTCCTAAATTTACAAATACATGTGCATGCAAGCTAAAACATTCTTTGAGCGGAAAACTGCATTTTTACATGAAGTAATTATCATGATTTACGTAATTAGGGCAACCGATATGAAACATAAATTCATAGCGTCATTCATGTGAAGTGCATGTATTAATAGGATGAGAGAAAGAATGACAGAAAGTGATAGTCATTAATATTATAATATTTGACAACACAAATGCAAGATATACATACAAGGTAACAGATAAAAGATACAGAGAAAAATAAGGAATGCCATGTGGGCCAGTGTTCACAAAAGTGAAATTCTGCCCTGTTGCCCGTAAACCTCCACATGCAATTTCAAGAAATATGATAGATATTGCTCGATACATATAATATTGAATGCAAGTAATCATCAAGGAAATCATCAATGAATAAACAAAATTGCCATAGTTGAAGTTCATCTATACCAAAATAAATTGAATTGATCATCATCAATTGATTATTAAAGATTGAAAGCGTGAGAGAAAGAGGGAGAAGGAGACTGAGAGAAAAGTGGAAGATTAAAACTACTTCCACCAAATGACGTCAACAAGAAAACTTTGATATGTGTAGAATTCTGAGCTTGGAATATTTTTGATAGATGGGAGAAAATGATGAAGCTACCATTGGACAGTGTTCAGTGGAAAAATCAGACTTTCCATTCATCCCAGTGGTCTTGAAGTAAAATTAATTCGCTAGTCGAGATTAAAAGTAATGTGTTGTGGTATAGGAGAGTGACAAAAATATATGTTAAATAAATGAGTAAAGATTCCAATGTTCATGTAATTGAATTTGGTGCCTCAATAGAAACTCATTTCATTCCGAGACATTAAATAGCTGCTTGCGTAATCAGTTTTACGATTCAAATCTCCTGGGACTTTATAAGCGGATACCTCAAAAAAAACTTGTGTAATAAGCCTATAATTATGTTGAGAAAGATATTGCATACTAATGATTTTATTCGGTGCTTTTTACATGATTATTTTTCCGGCCGATTACAATAACAAGAAAACCCCAAGGTAATAGACCATTAAAACATTCATTATACGATTTTTTTTTTGGCTAAATGAAAGCCCTCATAAATCATGATGATGATGATGATGATGAAGATCGTAATAGCAATATTGATAATTATAACAATAACAATAATAATGATAATACAAAGAATAATAATCATTGTCATCATCATCATCATCATCATAATCATCATTACATGATAATAGTAATAATAATACTCATAACAATATTCGAAAAAATTATAAAAGTAATAATAATAATGATGTTTATGTTTATGATGATGATTATAATAATGATAGACTAGGACGCGAATGATTTCTTTTCGTACGGAATATTAATAAGCCTATTATCAGAACAGTGCCCTATTAGCAGTGAGTAGAATATAATAAAATGCTAACTAATGCTAAAATAGTGAGCGATAAGAACAGAAAAAGATTACTTTCAGCTAACAAATGTGATTAACATCCTATTCATCCATTTTACCCCGTTTCGCCGAATGAGGGGCTGGGGAAAGAGAGAGAGAGAGAGAGAAAGAGGGAGGAAGCCGGGAGGGGTCCTACAAAATTATTTGTTAAATTTGCTAAAATAATATCCTTACTTCGAATCCTAAATATTGGTTTCTACTTTGGTATTATAGGTATTGTAGTTTTTATTATTATTAGTAGTAGTAGTATTATTATTATTATCATCATTCTAATTTGTATTTTTGTCATTATTATTGTTATTATCACCATAATTATTATTATCATTATTATTATTATTAATAATAATAATAATATAATTTATAACGCGCACATATCCGAAACTTCTGATCAAGGCGCGACAAAAATGAATATGCAGATTACACAAAACAGTCCAACAGATAATATTTCTACACGTAATTAAACTTAAATCTTAGATAAACAGGAATTCAAATCTTATATAAACAGAAATTCAATAATTGGATAAACAGATATATATATATATATATATATACATAATACAGTTCAACATAATATAGTTGTTATTATTATTTATATTATTATCATTATTCTAATTATTGTTTTTCCTTTGATATTTTTTTTCCCCTAAGATATTCTATGGCCTGATCATTTAATAGCAAGAGAGCAAAGCAAATGAGCAAACTACTGATTTTTTTTATAAATCTAACTGCATCTAGTGGTATATTATTATACTTTTTATTGGGCTGTAATGTTATTTTGTTATTGGAGGATACGCTGCAAAATAATAATTCGCTGGCCGAAAGTTAGCAGTGTCAAATAAATCAGACTTGATAAAATTCAATTGCATGGAAATTCTTTTGTTTAATATTTCTTTTAATCATTTTGCTAAATAACATATAGATGTCAACCCGATTGTCCGTAAACCACATGGTCCCTGATTAACAGGAAAAGGTAATGTCAATACGTTGCTTTCACTTCTATTTTGTATTCTTATTACATGTAATTGGTTTTGGTGTACATGATTTCCATCAATTACTACACATTTAGATATAAATATTACAGCAGGTAGGAGTTTCCAGCTAATCCGCGGCAGTCCATACTACGATGGCTATTCTTTCAATTCTCATTGTTCCACCAGAGTTTCACTGAATAAATTCCCACAAATTCCCTCATTAAAAAAAATATCTGTATTACAAATCTCCAACTGATCCGTTTCATTCGATACAAGGATAGCTTTTGAGTCATAATTCTAATTGTTCCACCTCAATTCCATTGAATATATTACCACAAATTAAATAAAATACATATACATGTGATTGGAATTTCCCATTGTTCCGTTTCGTTTTTAACAAATGATTATGCCGACAGAATATTCTCTAAACGAGGAGGTGTGGGTGAAGTCTTTTATATTCCAAAATTTAAGATAACTAGAGGTTATAGAACCACCCCAGTAAATATTATATATCCTAGCCTTCCACTATTTTCCAGTACCAGTATCAGATTCGATGACAGCCTTGCAGGCTATCAAAACATGGAAAAATATAGTATAATTTTAGAAATATCGGAGAAATCGACAAAATTAAGCGATTTTGGTATAAACATACAGTTTGAGTGGATACCTGCGCATTGTGAACTACAGTGAAACGAAAGAGCCGACAGTTTAGCTAAACAAGCGACACAATAAGAACATATAGATGTAACTGATAGATCTGAATTAACTAATCACATGCGTCATTTTTTATCAGCAATTATGGCAAAATCAGTGGGAAACAATAGATAAAGGTAGATTCCAATTCAGATCCTTCCATATCTATCGAGACTTATTAACTTATCTGGATTTTGTAGAAAAGATGAAAGATTATTACATCAAATGAGAAAGATAAATGCAAATTAAACTTTTACAAATTCAGTATTAATAAACATGACAATGGCCTTCGTGATTGTTGTCATGAAACTGAAACAATTGAACATTATTTAATGGTCTGTAAGAAATATATACGAGAGAGGAAAAAATCGTTCTCAAGGCTGAAAATTAAAAAAGGAGTTTACATAATTTATTGGGGAAAGAAGATCATTTGCACGCTCTGATGGCTTTTATAAAAGCCACAGATAGATACTACTCATTGTAGCTGGCGAGTTATAACTAACTTTGCCAAGGTGATGTAAAGAGCAAATTGTATTTAAGTGTTTTGGGGTTTTGTTTTTGTTAATTATATTATATACACTGCAAAAACAAGGGTGTTAAATTCAACACCATGGGTGTTAATTTTAACACTTTCCCGGTATCTATATCGGAAAACACCAGCTGGTCTTATTTAACACCAGGGTTTGGAATTAAACAATTCAATTCCACTCTTGGTGTTAATATTTGACAACTCCTACTGGTGTAGATTAACACCAATATCTGGAATCATAAGAAATTCAATTCCACTTTTGGTGTTTATATTCTTGTTGATCCATTAGAGATTTTTCTATGGGTTTCTAATGGTCCCACATTCCATATTCCCTATTATCGACCATTATCGACCAGGGTAGAAGAACCAGTGGTAAACTGATAATTCATAATCAATGTTGGCAACTGTCAACCAATAGGTATATTCTAATCTCCATTGCATTAACTCCATCACATAGATCATTTGAAGTAAATTCAAGATTAACATTTAAGTGATACAGGCTGGTACACGAATATATAATAAACATGCGTGTTGTTTCTTGGTTAGTAATCATATAATCAATATATCTATTGCTAAAACGTTAATGTAATTGTAACAAGATCGGACAAATAATCTATTGGTCAATAATTGCCAAAGGAAAATACAAATCACAAAATTGATGTGCATTGTCATAATTTGCTTAACAAATCATGATAAATGTATTTTTCTGTGAACACGTGTAAAGTAATCATTAAGCGCGCGTACACTTTGTGAAAACTTATTCGACCAATCAACCGCCTTAAACGAAATCACGTGATGATACTTTCAACACCGAGCATAAAACTACACCATGTTACTTAACACCCAGTAATTATTAATGCATGCTTAAATCTGACCGGTGTTAAAAATAACACCACTGAGACAACACACCTTTATAATCAACACCAATGGTGTCAAACAAATTCAATACCATACTGGTGTAGGAATTTCTACACCCTGGTTTTTACAGTGTAGGCCTAACCCCAAAGTTTTATTTTGTATTTATATTATTTCATGTTCGCCTTCTCTCTCTCGGAGAGGAAGGAAAGGAAAAGTATAGTTTAGCCTTGCACAGTTAACCTTCATTACTAGTAATACTCGTACCCTGTTCATGGTCGACAGACTCGACACCTAAATTATTGCCCACACCATCGATTGAACGGTAGCTGTGAAACTCACTGAATCAATATTTGAGCCAGAGAAAAAGAAACAGCGCCATCTAATCGTCATTGATGAATAGCTCGAAAAACAGTATAGCCAATCGGAAATAATCTTTTCAGATTGGACAGCCTTAGACCCAACAACAACAATGACAACAACCCCAACACTTTATACCCCCTTCACATGCATGGATTTTTCTTACGAGTCCTTACGGATCGCCAACTCGTAGTCAATCGCAAGCATCCGTGAATAGCTCGCTGGTATCCGTAAATAACTCGTCACAACTCGCAACAACTCGCACACACTTTTAAGGATCCGTGAAAGGAGAGGCAGATTGTTTGACATGTCAACAACCTTCTTACGATTGTCCACGGATTGATTTTTCCATAAATATCGTAAATATCGTAACAATCCATCGTAAACCGCTCGTAAACCGCTCGCAACAACACGTAACCATCCGTAAGCTGCTCGCAAGAATCCGTAAATGACTTTTAACAATTTTGTTTACGATTTTATACGGTTAGTTTACGATTTACGGATTATTTACGGACTATTACGAATAGATGCGTATTGCTTACGATTTGGGGAAAGGTATAAAAGCTGCAAAATCGTAAGGACTCGTTAATACTCGTTACTATTCGTAACAACACGTAAACAGGTCGTAAAATGCCCATAAGTTGCTCGTAGTTATCCGTGACAACTCGTGAAAAATCGTGAAATTTTGCCGTAAATACATCGTAATAACTCGTTATAATCCGTAATAAATCGTAAATTGGTACCCAGTAAAATCATAAAGTCATTGTAGTTTGCTCAGTATTGTGAGCGTCTGAAAAAACGGCGCTTGCCTGGAATGATCCCCTAGGAGTGGATTGGATTTCCAAGGCGTACGAAAATCTTGTACAGTCCATCCCGGAAGGTGGAAGCACCGACAGAACAAAACACTATTTTTGTTTGCGAAGTTACTGCTATCAGTTGCTACATCAACTTCCATTCGAAGCCCATAGTTAGCTGAACTAATCAAAATTGCAATACATACGCCAAACTCTTAGATAACTATTTAGGCAATAAATGTAATTTATGCTTCTACCAACTTTACAATTTAGTAGGCAAGCTTATCTTCACCAATGAAGACTTCCTCAAGCCACGTAATACACTCCAGGGATTGACGAAAGCTGGCCTAGTAAATTTTAAGGGTTGGTTTAGAATGCTAATTTATGTTATTTGTTATCACCCCAACTAATTAAAGTTTTCTCCATCACACATTAGGAATTTTTGTGATAATACAAATAGATGGAACGATGTTTGATAACAATGACGTTCAGTTATTTTATGGTAATGGTCTCATAAATCTTAGAATCAATTGAATTGATGGTTAGATGCATTAATACGAAGTCCTGAGCTACAATTATTTATCATTAATTTCTTTGTCTTATTCATTTCTTTTACCCATATGTAATTATATTCATTCATTCAATCAATTTGTATTCAATGATTAATGAATTCCCTTGACGAGATTATTTGATTAATTAACCTGTGACATCAATTATTCCATTTTAAAAATAAGGCTTTTTGTGGTAATAAATATTCAAGAACAGTGCATGAAAATGATCATATGTTTTTATCTAAATATAAGGATTTCAAATATCAAATTTAGAGTGTAAAGCACATAAAGAACTACATTTTAATTAGTATGCGCTATATACATCTTAATTTAATAGTACTACAAGTATTATTATTATTATTACTATCAATAAAATCATTATTTTAAACATCCTTTTAGCGTATAATTTCTCAATATAAATGCTACAACAACAACAAAAGACACTTATGAAAAATAATAACAGTTCTCCTACATGTAATATAAATAGCACAGCACTATACCAAGGTGTCAACATTAACCTGAAAACTAGGTTATGGGTATATATTCTTTCTTCTATTAGTGTGATATACAAACTAATATCAAGGTATGACGTAATCTGAATTGTCGGCGGTACATAAATTTATAAGCATGCATGCACGAATACATGACTATATATATTTACCATCAAATTAATAAACTAATAAATATATCATCAAGGTGCATATGGAACCACTGAAAAGAATGAAGCATATCCGTCTAGTCAATCATACCTAGTCAACCATGGTTTTATTACACAAATCTAAATCCCTGGTCATTACAAAGACGTAATCATTTAAGGCTTCCAAGATCGCAAAATCGTACTCGATCAAGGCCGGCAAGTCCGAATGGGAGTTATTTGAAGGCGGGTGAGTCGTTCATAATGATGGGAAGGATGTTGGTGTCGACGATGTCGGCGTAGTGGTCGAAGTCGGCAATGATGGTTGAAGGAATTCAACCTGTATGCAGGGCTCGAATTTAGCGGTGGCCCGGTGCCAATGGCCACCTGAAACGCTGTCGGGCCACCTGAAATCACCGACTAGATGGCCCGGCTGGCCACCCAAATATTTGGACAGTAATATATAAATTATTTATCAACAACTTGTTTAACCTTTAGATCTACCCGAAACCGAGGCGACATTTATTTTTCCAAGCTTTTCCAAGCGACGCAATCCGATCTATCAAACAAGGAAATGTTTCGTTTCGCATACTAACTTTATAAAAACGATGCACGCCGTCGCGTAGGTACTTGTACACACCGCCGCCGCCACCCCGGCCCGGCCGGTACATAATACACGGTGGCGACGGGCGATTCGCCCTCTAAACCTCTAAAACCGCCACGGTAAACATCAAGACGAGGGCGAAAAAAAATCCATATAAAAAAAATGTTGAAAAATCGCCCCCGCCATAAAATGATATTCCCTAGGAATTAATAAATTAATTTATTGATGTGTCTAAGTGAAATCTCCGTTCAAACTACAAACTCTAAAACTAGAAACTTCCATCAACATTTAAACAAGTTTTGTGATTGCAGCGAATCGGTGGTCGTACCTACTGTAGGTATAGATCTATACACCGAGGTATCCCCCTAAGCTCCCGGCCCGGCTTCCGATGGAAATACAGAGTACATACTAGTTTCCTGCACCTTATGCATACCGTACCAGTACACTACTGTATCCACAATACACAGAAATAGAAGGCGCGCGCAGCTCCAGCGCACGTGCTGCTAGTAGTAGTATGAAGCAAATAAGTATTTACCGTCCGTCAGTGCTGAACTGCTAGCGACCACATTGGTACGTAATATGTTTATTTAGTCTGTTTTCTGACCTGAATTGTTATCATGGACAATGCAATCCCATTTTTAAAAATGTGATTCTGTTTAAAATTGTGTTATTTATAACTTAAAACCATTAAATGTTAGTGAATTTTTTTACTGTTGTCCCACATACCGATATATTTGTTATAACGAAACATGTAAAATCAATGCCAGATTTCTTCCCGTATTAATCGGTATCAAGCTAGTTTCGTAGACACAAATTGAATTTTGTTATAAAAAACCCGTAAATAAATATATAAATGATGGTCATATACCTCAGATTTTGTCTTACAACTGTTGAATTAAATTATATTATTTATATACGATGCCATCAATTTCTGTCTACGAAATGAAACTAGATCTAGCTTTGGCCTTTGCCTTGGCTTTAGAATTAGAATCTAGACCCTATACGGGAAAAGAAAATCCGGCAATGATTTTGCATGTTTCGTTATAACAAATAGATCTACATCGGTATGTGGGACAACAGTAAAAATATTCACTGACATTTAATGGTTTAAGTTATAAATAACACAATTTTAAACGGAATTACATTTCTTTTTTAATGGGATTGCATTGTCCATGAATCATGATAAAAATTTTGGACAGAAAATAAAGACTAAATAACATATTACGTACCAATTTGGTCGCTAGCAGTATGATGGCTAAGGAAAACACAACAGATTGTTACAGTTTACAATATGGCTTTAAGAAAGTAGCCCCCTTTTTTCAAGAGTAGCCCCCACTTTTTGAGACAATGGGAAAAGTAGCCCCCAATAAATAAATTAATTCCTAGCCTGCGTGTCAGTGATAATATTTTGTTATGATATGAAAACCGAACCGTTGAACAAAATGCTCCTTTTTATTTTTAACAAGTTTTATTTACATGTATATGTAAATCACACAGTAAACCACATGTTTAACACAAAGTGAATAAATCGTGGGTATGGGTACCGGTATCTGAATGTCTGCAATACTCTACATGACATAATCTATGTATGTTACATTTGTATGTTTGCCTCTGCTTGGAAGTTATAATAGGGTAATTTCATGTTTAAAAAAAAAAATACCTAAACAAAAATGCCCCCCTTAGCTCCAAAATAGCCACCGCAAAATTATTAAGGGGGGCTATTTTTTTAAGGGAAAATCTGAAAAGAGCCCCCGTAAAAAAAAAAGGAATTTTTTGGTTGGCCGCGTAGCGCTATCATAGTATGCTACCGCGTATAGGGCAGCTGTCGATATCCGCATTGCAGCACAGCTAGTACGCTTCTCAACTCTTTGTTGCGCAGTTACAAACTGCGCATGAGATTTCGGGCGGGTAAGTTGGGGATTCCCAAATCCCAGCATTGTGATTGGTGTATTTGCGACTAATTGTGGACTATACTAAGCAACGAGGGAACAACAATGGGTGTGTCTGGTATTTGACATTATGATTGGTGGAGGTAATATTGATTGAAAATAAAGGTAACTCAATCAGTGTGTACGTGTAGAAGCCGTGCGAGCTTCATAAAATGAGAATTTCACGTGTTTTTTGTTTGATAACAACGTAGGCCTACGGCGGTACGCTTTGTTGGTGATAATGTACGCTGTTCTGTTGTTAATTTTCCGTGATTATCGATTGAATAATTGATCTGTTATTACTAGGTAGCAATCATCATTGATGTTCATTAGTTTAAGTTATGTTTAGTCAGCATTTGATTTATTTTTGGCAATCAAAACAATTATCTGCAAATTAACCTGCCTTTCATGTAAAAAAAAAAGAAAAGATGTCTTTGGACGTGTTGTTAATATATTACACATTTATATTTTCCTATATTAGTTTTTTGCCAAAACTTATTCTTCCACAGGACTGGTGCTACTTTTAGTCGATGTGTTTGCGTTTGTTTCTCGTTGTACAGAGAAGTATTTAATCACTTGAGTGACTGAATGCATTTTTAGTAACAGGGTTACTGGCAATACCTTGAAAGTACCTTGCCAAAACCGAAAAGGCAATTTACAGCCTTACAATTTATTTAGTTGTTTCAGTTTGTTCTTGAGGTAACTTTAGTTGAGTTTAAATGTTTAGTCAGCATCTAATTTATTTTTGGCAATCGAAACAATCATCTGCAAGTTAACCTAGCTGCCTTTCATGTACAAAAAAAAAGATGTGTTGTTGATATATTACATATTTATATTTTCCTATAATAGCTTTTTACCAAAACTTATTCTTCCACAGGACTGGTGCTCCTTTTAGTCCATGTTTGTTTATTGTTGTACAGAGAAGCATTTAATCACTTGACTGAATGCATTTTTAGTAACAGGGTTACTGGCAATACCTTGAAAGTACATATACCTTGCCAAAAACCGAAAAGGCAATTTACAGCCTTACAATTTATTTAGCTGTTTCAGTTTGTTCTTGAATGAGGTAACTTTAGTTGAGTTTAAATGTTTAGTCACTCAGCATCTAATTTATTTTTGGCAATCAAAACGACCATCTGCAAGTTAACCTGCCTTTCATGCTATTGTACAAAAAAAAATGTGTTGTTAATATATTTACATACATGTATTTATATTTATTTAGCTTTTTGCCAAAACTTATTCTTCTACAGGATTGGTGCTACTTGGCATGATTGTGTTTGTGTTTGTTTCTTGGTGTACAGAGAAGCATTTAATCACTTGATTTACAGGGTAACACCTTGAAAGTACCTTGCCAAAACCGAAAAGGCAATTTGCAGCCAACCTAATTTATTTAGTTGTTTCAGTTTGTTCTTATAGGTAACTGACTCAAGGGCGGGTAGCCCATATATAATTACATGCATGTTCTTCACTGTCCATGCTAAGAAAACATGCAGTGCAATAAAATGTTGTCTTGATTGTAATGGTGCTAATGTCTCACATGTATGTAACGAGGCAGGTCTGGATAATGATATGCGAAACCCACTATCTTCTGAAACAAAATTTGAACTTTCATTAGTTTCTGAAGCAGATGTGTTAAAAGAGATATACAGCCTAAAGAATAAGAAATCGGTTGGTTTAAATGGGACCTGTTCTTGCATATTGAAAAAATGTGCAATAGAAATCTTTAGAATAACAGCATACCTTATTAATAAGTCAATAACTGATGGGGTAGTTCCTTCCCAGTGGAAGATTGCAAAAATTATACCATTGCACAAAAAAGGTGACAAATGTCAGCCAGATAAATACAGGCCTATATCATTATTGCCCTGTGTTTCGAAACTTTTAGAGAGGCTTGTTCAAAAAACAATTACTTCATAACTTGAATGACAATGATGTATTAGTGAAGGAGCAATCGGGCTATAGCAAACATTCCACAACTACTGCACTAATCAAAGTAACTGATGAATGGCTTGAAGTAATTGATCAAGGGAAATATACTGGGTGTGTCTTTATCGATTTACATAAGGCATTCGATACTGTCAATCACCCAATTCTCATTAAAAAACTTTCTGATATTGGAGTCCAAGGAACCTCATTAAAATGGGTTCAAAATTGTCTAATGAAAAGACGAATTAGAACTTGCATAGGAAAAACATTGTCTGATGAATTGACCCTTCAATACGGAGTTCCTCAGGGCTCAATCGGGGCCACTACTATTTTTAGTTTTTATTAACGATCTGCCTAGGTTTTTCACGAAATGCAATTTGCACTTTTATGCCGACGACACGTTTATGTATTATCCCCACAAAGATGTAGATGTGATTCAATCGGTTTTAAACAAAGAGTTAGGTAATCTACAATCTTGGATGAATGCAAATAGACTCTCTGTGAACTCCAGTAAAACAGTATGCATGCTTTTAGGGACACAGTTTATGCCTTCTGAGCGTGATATTCTGAATTTAAAGTTAAATGCCACTAAGCTAAATCAAGTCAAAAGGTTCAAATATCTTGGAGTAAATGTAGCTTGTGAACTTAAGTGGAATATTCATATATAGAAACTGAACAAAAGAATTGGGAAAATGTTTCTTGAGTAGATTGAGATATTTTATTAATGAGTCAAATCTGAAACTAGTTTATACATCTGTAATTATGCCTCACTTAGACTATGCGGATACTGTTTGGCAAACGGCAAATAATAATCATTTTGATCAACTTCAGAAGCTTCAGCATTGGGCAGGAAGAATTATTCTTCAGGTTAAACCTTATGAACATAAATCTATTCATCAAATTCACGATAAAATCTCGACGTAGGAGACATATGTACTCGTTATTGTTTTCATGAGCTATCACCTAAGTATATGACTGATAAATTTGTTTTTAACGAAAAGTGTTACGGGCTAAGATATAATAAATTATTTGTTAAATTTGCTAAAATAATACCCTTACTTCGAATCCTAAATAATGCCTTCTCCTTTGGTATTATAGATATTGTAGTTGATTATTATTATTATTATTATTATTATTATTATTATTATTATTATTATTATCATGATTGTTATTATTATCATGATTATCATTATCATTCTCATCATTATTTTTGTCATTACTATTATTATTGTTATTATTATTATTTATACCATTATCATTATTCTAATTATTTTTTTCCTTTAATATTGGTTTTCTCCTAAGATATTCTAGGCACTGATCATTTGATAGCAAGAGAGCAAAGCAAGTGAGCAAACTACCTTATTATTATCAAAATCTGACTGCATCTAGTGGTTATTATACTTTACATTGGGCTGTAGTGTTATTTTGTCATTGGAGGATACGCCGCAAAATAATAATTCGCTGGCCGAAAGTTAGCAGTGTCGAAAAAATCAGAATTGATAAAATTCAATTGCATGGAAATTCTTTTGTTTAATATTTCTTTTCATCATTTTGCAAAATTACATATAGATGTCAACCCGATTGTCCGTAAACCACATGGTCCCTGATTAACAGGAAAAGGTAATGTCAATACGTTGCTTTCACTTCTATTTTGTATTCTTATTACATGTAATTGGTTTTGATATACAAGATTTCCATCAATTACTACACATTTAGATATATAGATTACAGCAGGTAGGAGTTTCCAGCTGATCCGCGGCAGCCTATTCTACGATGGCTATTCTTTCAAGTCTCACTGTTCCACCTGAGATGAAGAAAAACATATCTGCATTACACATTTCCAACTGATCCGTATCATTCGATACAAGGATAGCTTTTGAGTCTTAATTCTAATTGTTACACCTGAGATCCACATAATAAATTACCCCAAATTATAAAGTAATTATTTTTTTAACATAGGCCTATATCTACATTTAGGAATTTCCCATTGCTCCGTAGTATTTCATACTAAGATAGATTTTTTTGTCATAATTATAATTGTTCCACCTCAATTCCATTGAATATATTACCACAAATAAAATAAAATACATATACATGTGATTGGAATTTCCCATTGTTCCGTTTCGTTTTTAATAAATGATTACGCCCACAGAATATTCTCTAAAAGAGGAGGTGTGGGTCAAAATTTAAGATAAGTATAGGTTATAGAACCACCCAGTAAATATTATGACTGCCGAACTGACAGCGGTCATCCTGGCCTTACAATGGATAGAGGACTATCTTCCAATATATGTAGTAATATTATCAGATTCGATGTCAGCCTTGCAGGCTATTAAAAACATGGACAAATCTAGTATAATTATAGAAATATCGGAGAAATTGGCACAATTGAGCGCTTTTGGTATAGACATACAGTTTGCAGTGGCGGATCTACGGGGGAGGGGGGTTTAGGGGGTTTAAACCCCCTTGGGCTGCCAAAAAAGAAAAAAGGAAAGAACGCACACTGCCACTGGAGCCGACAGTTTAGCTAAACAAGCGACACAAAAAGAACATGTAGATGTAACTGTACCACGGAATAAATCTGAATCAACTAATCACATGCGTCATTTTTATCAGCAATTATGGCAAAATCAGTGGGAAACAATAGATAAAGGTAGATTAACTTATCTGGATTTTGTAGAAAAGATGAAAGATTATTATATCTGGGTAAATGCAAATTAAACTTTTAGAAATTCAGTATCAATAAACATGAAAATGGCCTTTGTGATTTTTGTCATGAAACTGAAACAATTGAACATTATTTAATGGTCTGTAAGAAATATATACGAGAGAGGCAAAAGTTGTTTTCAAGGCTGAAAGTAAAAAAAAAAGGAGTTTACATAATTTATTGGGGAAAGAAGATCATCTGCACGCTCTTATGGCTTTTATAAAAGCCACAGATAGATAACACTCATTGTAGCTGGCGAGTTACAACTAACTTTGCCAAGGTAATGTAAAAAGCAAATTGTATTTAATTTTTTTCGGTTTTGTTTTTGTTAATTATATTATATAGGCCTAAACGCCAAATTTTTATTTTGTATTTATATTATTTCATGTTCGCCTTCTCTCTTTCGGAGAGAAAGGAAATGAAAAGTATAGTTTAGCCTTGCACAGTTAACCTTTATTACTAGTAATACTCGCACCCTGTTCATGGTCGACACCAAAATTATTGCCCACACCATCGATTGAACGCGGAAGCTGTGAAACTCGCTGAATCAATATTTGAGCCAGAGAAAAGAAACAGCGCCATCCAATCATCATTGATGAATAACTCGAAAAACAGTATAGCCAGGGTGAAATAATCTTTTCAGATTGGACAGCCTTAAAACCCAACAACAGCAACAACCCCAGCGCTTTAACTGACAGATAATTTCTCGCCTTTCCTCTTTTCTGTCCCTTTCGGACTCTCGCACTATCCTGTCTGTCATTCTCTGTCTTTGTCTCCCTGCTTCTTTTCCTCTCTAATATTTTCTCATTTCATTTACGTTCCTGCATCCTTCATGTTACTTTCTCGGGCCCTCATTCGGTTAATAGTAGGTTTTGAAAAAAATCCGATCTGAATAATGATGCTAAAAAGTTTCAACTCATTCTACGTTTGCGTATTGTAAAGTTGAAGAATGCATGTTCTGAAATTATCATGCATGTTTAATTACTTCCCCACCATGATTTCACATCGTTTTTGAATTTTCCACCCTCCGACAGACCATTTTATATTTAAAGTCTACCCTGAACAACATCATTGAACATAATAAAATAATGAATATTACAACGAAATGGTCATACTTTGAATGATAATACCAGATACCAACGTAGTGAATGAGAAAGGTTCGGGAATTGCAATTAGAATTGTACTATTAAAACAATCGAAATTCTTTTACATCAAATTTCTCAGTTTTGTTTGCAAGTGAACTCGACCTGCTTCTCATTTGTGATTTAAAATTTGAAGAGGCTCTATGATTTGCAATTAATATAATTTCGTATCAGTAAGTAATTGGAGTACTTATTATGCATCACACCTGCTACTTTAAAAGCGTTTCTTAAAGGCATATCATGGTTAATCATTAATAACACCGAGGAACTAGTGTGCAATTGCAAATTCGAAATCAAATGTGTGTTGTTGTGTCTCATTATATTTGGAAATAAAATGGTATTGACTGTATAAGTAAAAATATAATCATGTATCAAAATATTTCAAAATATCGTTGTATAATACAAGGCGTAAAGCTTATTCTTAACTTCATTTCAACAGGAGTTGTATATATTTGTAATGGTTATGAATGAAAATCTCGTCTGTAATCACTAAGTATTTCAACCCCCCCCCCCTCAATAACGCCCAGATCTATTCACTGGCCTTAGGGAGTACTGTAATGTATTGTAATTGCAGTCTTACTGGAAATAATCGTGTCTTAAAGGGAAAAGGTCGTCAGTTTCCATGTGCAGTAGGCGATAATTCGCTGACACCATACTTGTTGGAAATACCAAAAATACATTACAATGAATGACGAAAAGTCGGTTGGTTTGAAATAGGATTTATTTAAACTTAATTCTAATTTACTACATATTGTAAATTACGATTGATTGAACGAGTCACTATTACTTTGGGGAGAAACCCTTAATCACAACTTTTCTTTTTAATGTTACAGGGCCCCCTCTCTGTCTTCATTTACATATGGCCTCTATCTGAATTCAAATAAAGACATTTGTCTTGGATATGAATTAACATATTTTTGCGATGTACATCTAAATTTATGTCGACAAGATTACGCAACATAATCATAGTCAAATAAAGACTCGAACTCTTTTTATGATATAGTATAACGCGTTTATTTGCAGAATATAGCGAAATCTTAAATTAAAAACAACACGGTCACCATGGTCATAGTCATAGTCATTATACGACGAGAAAATGTGACAATATTGTTTAAAAAAACGTTTATTTGCAGAAGTGAATGTAATCAAATAAATCATAGTAATATTGAACATAACATAGTCTTGGTCATATAAGGACGAGAACATTTTACAAAAGTGTAACACGTTAGTTTACAGAAATAAACGTGATTATATAATCAAAATAATATAAATTATTTATGATTATATACATAATTTTAAAATTCCCAAGTAGGACACGTTTTGTTAATTAACTTAATTGCACAGATGGAACCAAAAAATTGCAGTAAAATCTAGGCCTGATCTTCGAATATCGACAGTTTAGATAACTATGTGTAAATAACTGTAAAAGTCTTCATAATGTGTTTCATGCGACAGAGACTCCACATTTTTGATTAACCCGAAGTAAATGTTCAATATATTCAATTATATTGTACTCTACATACTGGATACTACATGGAAATGGTTTGGATCCCTGCTCGGCACTAAATGTCCTTTGACAAGAAATTATTCCACATTTGCCACCCTTCACCCTGGTGTCAAATCATAAAGTCATTGTAGTTTGCTCAGCATTGTGAGCGTCTGAAAAAACGGCGCTTGCCTGGAATGATCTCCAAGGAGTGGAGTGGATTTCCAAGGCGTACGAAAATCGTTTACAATCCATCCCGGAAGGTGTAGGCACCGACAGAACAAAATATTATTTTTGTTTGCGAAGTTACTGCTATCAGTTGCTACATCAAATTCCAATCGAAGCCCATGGTTAGCTGAACTAATCGAAATTGCAATACATACGCCAAACTCGTAGATAACTATTTAGACAATAAATGTAATATATGCTTCTACCAACTTTGAAATTTAGTAGGCAATCTTATATTCACCAATGTTTACTTTCTCAAGCCACGTAATCCACTCCATGGATTGATGAAAGCTGGCCTAGTAAATTTTAGGGTTGGTATAGAAAGGCTAAGTTATATGTTATTTTGTTATCACCCAAGTAATTAAAGTTTTCTCCATCAAACATTAGGAATTTTTGTGATAATACAAATTAGATGGATCGATGTTTGATAACAATGACGTTCAGTTATTTCATGGGAATGATCTCATAAATCTTAGGATTAATTGAATTGATGGTTAGATGCATTATAAATACGAAGTCCTGAGCTACAATTATTCATCCATTCATTTCTTTATCTATTCATTTCTTTTACCCATCAATCTATTCATTCATTCAATCAATTTGTATTCAATGATTTATGATTTCCCTTGACGAGTTAATGTAATTAATTTAACTGTGACATCAATTAATCCATTTTATAAAATGGGTTCAAGAATGTAGCCAATGAGAAGCGTCAAAGTGGATCACGTGTGCGTGCATTAATTTTAACAATACGCACACAGAGAGCATTTTGGTGATATCAGCCGTGCAAAAAGTGCGCAACAGAAAAGCATAACGCACGGCTGCGTGTAAATCAATGGATGTTTACCATGCATTGCATAGTTTGGTTACAAGGTCACTGCCCTCGCGATCGTTATTTCTTATGAAGGTTGCAGGTTTACAGTGTTTAATATCGCCTTGCTAATGCCTGGATTACATTTGGCCTACGATTAGTCTACGGAGCCCGTATTCTGCCCGTATCCCCTTTTCCTTGCGGCCTCCGTGCGGAGGCAGGAGGTGGCCGTGAGATTTTGCACGGTCACCACGCCTTCTCCGCGCAACCTCTGCACGGAAGCTGAACGGGCTCCGTAAGATTTCCGTGCGAGGGCTGCGGAGACTGCACGGCTACTGCACTGAAATTGCACGATTTCCGTACAATCTCCGAGCAGCCTATGCACGGATTTGCCGCGACCTGCCCCTGGGGGCCAATACAAGAAATGGCACGATGCTCGTAGATAATGTAAACACAAACATCGTAGCCCGTAGCCTCCTACGATGCCCCCAAAATCGCACGAAAAATCGTAGACCAATTTATCGTACGGCGCCCGGGGCAAATGTAATCCAGGCATTATGATTGTCGACCCATTTTATAAAACAAATAATACACAGGTTTTCGTTCGTGACGTTATGGCGATGCAGCGCTATTAGGGTATTCACAATGGCACAAAATACACTCGGCTACGTCTCGTGAATTTTATTGCACCGTAGTGAATACCCTCATGCGCTGCATCGACCATAACGCACTCACACCTGTGTATTATTTGTATATTAAAGTACTGCTTTTTATGGTAATAAATATTCAATAATAATAATAATAATAATAATAATAATACTCAGTTCTTTTATAGCGCATAACACATTACAGGATAGCATGTCCCTATGCGCTTTAAATAGAAAGGATAGAATTTCAAGAAAAGTAATACAAATTAGAAAATACACTTAGAAGCAAAAAAGTATATGTACACTTTAAACATTGAATAAATACCTTTTAAGAGAAATCTTAAACGTGTTTAAATCATTGTGATTTCTCATGGAATCTGGAAGTGCATTCCATAAAACTGAGGAGGCGTGGGTAAAAGAACGCTCACCGTATGTTTTAGTTGAGAATAGTGCAAAAATTATTACATGTTTTTATGTCAATATAAGGATATAAATAATATATTTTTTTTTTAAATCTAATTTAGAGTGTAAAGCACATAAAGAATTACATTTTTATTAGTATGCGCTATATACATCTTAAGTTACTACTACTACAAGTATTATTATTATTATTACTATCAATAAAATCATTATTTTAAACATCCTTTTAACGTACAATTTCTCAATATAAATATCACAACAACAACAAAAGCAAAAATAATAAAATTTCTCCTACATGTCACATAAATAGCACAGCCCTATAACAAGGTGTCAAAAGTAACCTGAAAACTAAGTAATGGGTATATATTCTTTCTTCTATTAGTGTGATATGCAAACTAATATCAAGGTATGATGTAATCTGAATTATCGGCGGTACATGATTAACAAGCATGCACGAATACATGACTATATATATTATTTTATCATCAAATAAATAAATTAATAAATATATCATCAAGGTGCATATGGAACCACTGAGAAGAATGACGCATATCCGTCTAGTCAATCATGCCTAGTCAACCATTAAATCTAAATCCCTGGTCATTACAAAGACGTAATCATTTAGGGCTTCCAAGATCGCAAAATCGTACTCGACCAAGGCCGGCAAGTCCGGGTGGGAGTTATTTGAAGGCGGGTGAGTCATTGATAATATTGGAAGAGATGTTGGTGTCGACGATGTCGGCGTAGGGGTCGGAATCGGCAATGATGGTTGAAGGAATTCAACCTGTATGTAAAGCCAAGAATAATGAATTTAAAGACTAGACTTAAAATAAATATGTTTGATTTTATTCATTTTTCCCACATTTAATTCTGTTTATTTCCAACAAAATACATATATCATAATAACAAATACTAGGCAAATTTTATACAAAGCATTATTACATTTGAAACAGAGAAAAATCGATCCAATGCATTATTTGCTTAGAAGAAGGCAAAGATTAGCTTCTGTACTCTTGAAACTTTAGGCTAGGCTCAAGCCCTACCATACGTGGGTACAAGTATATTCTGTAAAATAAAAGTAGAACAATTCGTCTCCATGGATTTTTTTTTCCCATTTACTTTCCACGACAACAATAATTATGTTTCTTTATTTAGTTACATTATAAACAGCTTTGTAGATACAATTTGCGCATGAGCAGATAAATGTCGTTTGTATAACATTTGAAAACTCACTGAGACAAAATACTGGATACATGCTCATAATTTTTTAAAAATCAATATCTTTATAAGCCCAAGTGCATTTCAGTGTATACAGGTTGAAGTATTCTTTTCAAGAGGGGAAAACAAAAGCCATTCACTGAGCACATTCAACACTCTAAGAGACATTAAAGAGTGATCAATCTATAATGCGCAAAGTGGGACCTCCCCATGTTTAAAAAATCAGTGGAAATTTGGGGTTTTCCCGATTTTTTTTTTCTATTAGGGTAGAAATCACTCACCCATTGGAAAAGCAAGGAAGAGACATCCAGTATCTTTGTCTTCACGACTTGGATCTTTTCTGTGAATGTGACGTTATAGGAAGAATTACGCTCGTTTTCTAGGACTGTGTCCAAGAGACCGTCGAAAGTGTTTAGGAGCACTCGTATTGCCGAAGAGCGGCTTCATAGTCCTGTGTTTTGGTAAAAGAATTAAACAAGAGGCTTAAAAGAATTAAATAGTAAACTGACCTTGAGATGAAGTACAGAAATATATATGTATATATATACACACACATACATACACACATGAATCGTATTAGATATATATATATGCTTATGAATGATGGTAAATGATGATATAAACAATTTTACACAGCAAAAACAAATCCTTATGCCTTTTCTCTGCCTTCCTTTTTAAAATAATAACTTTAATGGTTCCAAAAGCTCTCCCGCCGAAAATTTTGTATATTGTATTATAACATAAAATTTTCTCCTAATGAACCTAATTTAGAGAAACAATTTGCGGGGCTTTAAATTCATTAAAAAAATCCCCACAAAAATTGAGACGGTAAAGCAGTACAAAGAAGGAACAATGAATTTAAAGCTAAGAAAAATGAATTGAGTTCTCACAATATGTCAATTAATTGCCGATGCTATAGTGTAATGATTATACATTACTCAAATGATAAAAGGTCGAATGATTAAATGACTCCTCGAACGATATCAACATGTTTCGACTGTAAATGGATCTTAAAATTTCAGCACAGTCATTGTGGGTTTTTTTGTCTGTATGTTGTTTTTGTTAAGTCTTTTGAAGTCGTGTTTTTCTTTCCATCTTCAATTAAACACAATCTAAATTTTGTTTTTCTTCCATTTCTTTTTTCAGATCAACAAAAAAGATACATTTTATCCATACATAATGATATAAGCAATATAATAGAGTAACACTATGTCCCATTTGCAGGCCAACAAAATGAAAACGTTAAATTCCAACGGCATTTGAAAGATAATACTACTTTAGAATATCCTCAAAACAAAAGGGCTTGAAAATGTCTTTTCGTGGGAAATAATGGCCGTTAGTTGTCGAATCGAATTTAGCCATTGCGGCCGTTTAATTAAATAGTCTGATTTTCAGACCCTTATACTGAATGGTCGTACGTTTTGTGCTGCGCAAAGATTCAATTAGTCTAATTTTAGCCATTACAAGAAGTGGGTTATTGCTGTTAGACAACTGCTCATGTACCCTGTACAGCTCATTTTATGTATGTTATTACCAACGAACAAAAAAGTCACTCACTCACTCAACTCAATAGTGTCTGACAGTGAAGTCTAGAAAGTAAACGGGATTCCTTGCATAATTTGAATACTAGAACACTGCTAACGTTTAAATTTCACAGATAGGACATACGTGACATATTCATCATTTATGCAAAGTTCTACTGAATTTGATGTTGGCTGAAAAAGGGATACACTACCTTTAATACAGGAAGACGGCGTACTTCCAACAAGCATATATGCTTGTGTTGGATACTTCTTATAACAATGCAATATAAATATGTAAGATCAAAAAGTAGAATAGAAAAAAGAAAGGAAAAAAAGAGAAATGGAAAAGGGAGTCGGAGTAAAGCTGTTTGAAATGTACTGCAACAATTCACATGATACATGAGCTAGCGTAGAAGTATTCTAATAACGATACTTAAGGAAACATAATCCCGTAAAATCAATTGAAATAAAGCTACTGGAAACATAAGGAAGTAAAAATTCAGGCAGGATTAATACCAACGCAATGTGGATATTATTCTGGAATATGAAGCAATGCTATTAAAAATTGTCTTAAGTTAATTTTGTTTTTAAGTCTGTGAAGTCTCGTTTTTCTTACCCCATTCCCGATGAACGTCAACGTATTGTTTGCTCTGCACTCCTTCACTTTCTCTACAATCTCATCTTTCGCTGATTGGTTTCTTGCTGGGTGCCTATCGCTCTCCTGTTCAAAAAAGTAAAACAGTACAGGTGTGTCGTTTTGTGTATGGTAATAATAATTATAACAAATATTATTACTTATACTGCTATTACTACTACTATTATTACTACTACATGTACTACTACTACTACTACTACTACTACTACTATGATAATGATGATAATAATAATGATGATAATAATAATGATAATAATTATAATGATAATAAATATTATTAGTTATACTACTATTACTACTACTATTACTACTACTGCTAGTACTACTAGTTATAAAGATGATAATTATGATGATAATGATAATGATAATAATAATAATGATATTAATAATGATAATAATAATAATAAATTGATAATAATTATAATAATAATGATAATAATAATATTATTATTAATCATTTAATCATTATTATCGTTAATAATTGTTATTATGATTGTTATTGTTATCATTATTATCATTATCATTGTTATAAGTAGAATTGTTATCACTATCTGCATTTAATGTGTAAAAGAATAAGTAGTGAATCGAATTGAATGGAATAGATTATATAAGAGGAAAAAGCTGTCAAATAACTGAGAATGGCACAATTAAATATATAATTTTCATACCACGTTTTCATAGAAAGACCACTACTTTACATATAAATTAACAAATGGAATTGGAGAAGACATATAAAAATAAAGATAGAAATATAAAATTGAAAAATATATAAAAAATATTTAAAAACAAATGAACTGTAACTTGGTTATTTTTTATTTCATTTTCCCCCATCTTAAACAATTACTGTGATACAGATTTTCCCATAGGTTCTGACATGGAATGGGAAAATTCGCAAACTAAGAAGATAATTGTTCAGACATTTATGTAAGTTATTCCTGTTGAATTTACTGTGATACAAATTTTTCCATCGGTAAATCCTATGTAAGAGGTTATTCCTGTTGAATTTACTGTGATACAGATTTTTCCACAGGTAAATCCTCCCTTAATTACTTGCGGCAAATCGGATATTACATTAACTTAAGATATTCTGTGCTTGGAATTTAGACGTCTCACATGGAATGGGAAAAATCGCAGGACTAAGAAGGTAATTGTTTAGTAATTTATGTAAGAAGTTAATCCTGTTGAAGTTAATTCATTTCTAGTATTTGTGGGATATTTGAATGAAAAATCGCAAATAGCTCATGAATACGACCTTGACATTAGAAGTATACCCCATTTGAAGACTAGTACATTTTAATGGATTACCAATATAATCAAGGAATATGAATGAGCTGGCTGCGGTACAACATACATAACATATTTTCTCTTTGTATTGTATGTTAACAGAAACATACCCATTCTCGTATTTTCTTGTCATTTCCAAACCTACATCATTTATATAAAACAGTGCAAAACTTACGTATTCTAACGTTAGGTCAGAGGTCAAATTAGACAATATTTTGACACGAATATATGTAGTGATGGGGTAATCCGTCCCTGTCTGTTCTGAGATAGTCGTGACTCGAGATGCGTTTGGAACAGGGCTAGCAAGACTCACTCCAAAGGCGACCGCTTTAAACAAACAGAAAATACGTGTAACAAGTAAAGTTGGAATAGGAAGTTTAACCTTATATTCGAAGTCATTAAGTAACCGCTAAAGGTGCTCGACCACACTTTCATTCCAAATGTAGACCTATGTTTAGTCCCATTTACACATTTCTGTGCAGGGTGCATGTGACCTTTAGCATACCTGTGCTAATTTGTTACCATTTTGGTGATTACTAATGCTCACATAATCAACCTTTTCAAATTGCTCCCATCACAATGCAATCGCATAACCAGAACTCAAGTTTATCTTTAGAAATTCGCTTTATAGTTGAAAGTCCATAATTTGCGATGGCTATACAACAATCTGATTGGCAAACGTGAAACAACAAGAAAACAATAGATCAAAGGCTATCGCACAAAGAGCTACTATTTGGTTAATACTGATCCAGTTTGGACCAATAAGAATACGCCCTTCTTCATGTCGTAGCTGATGAACTTGTTTTTGATTGGCTGATTAAATTGACATTATACTAATAATGATTACATAAGTTTCATGAGCGCTTTTCCAGTATTCATAGTGGTGGGTTATTATAATTTTGGAAGAAATGATCTTTATCTGCCAATGTGCAGATAGTTTCTGCGAACTGGCTTATTCGATGTAACTTAGTATTTAAAAAAAAAACTATGAAGCAGTAAAGCAGTAAAGCAGACCCTCTGTGATTCTGAGTAGGAATACCCTGCTTTTCAAAGAAAATATGAATAAATAAAGTAATTAATAAATCGGTTAAAGAAATATCACACAGATATTTATACTCCTTCCCCAACTGAAAGAATGATGTAAAGAAAAAACAATGATGGTGATAATAATTAGAACAACAAGAAGAAGAAAAGAAATAGGTAAATAGAAAAGAAAGAGGAAAATTTCTATCATGAAAGACAAAAGACAAAATATTACTTCAAATGACTTGGAGTTTCCAGAAGGGAAACCAATAACATCGCTAAAATAGCGTGAGACAAACTCTTTAAAATATACGATTTTGGAGCTAATATACGTTGTTCAAAATATAATACTATTGTCTTTTGTGGAGCATTCTTGTGTCATTATTAGTTATTATTATTATTTTCATACCACAATAAATAAATATGAATATTAGGCAAATAACCAGATCACAATGATTATCTATTCCTTATCCGACATAATAATAATGCACCTTAAAAGAAGAAACATATATTACTGCATAACTATAGTATGGCTGTATTTAACAAATAAATTAACCATAAAAGACATTTTAAACCGATAGTTAGAAGCATCGAAATTAAAGACCTACCAGTAAGCGCCAATATCATCAATCGAAACATATTGAATGAAATTTCCGTCAGATGTTGTGAAAATTCGATGTTTTTTGTAAATATTCAGTCCAACTGATGGCTAGCTATCAGTGAATGACAATAATCATTGTGAATAATCTTTATTTTATAGACAATTTCTGGATATACCCATTTTTGTATCATTGCGAAACGTTTGCTGGAAGAGGATATCAAACAGATTGCATAGTAGAAAAGGTGGAGGCGTCGGGACTGGGTGTGTTTAAGTTAGTATGGAATGAAAAAAACCACCGCGAAAACACAAAACACAAGGGGTGCAACCGGACGGTGCCCCTTCTTTTAAACACAGACGAAAACTGTGATTACATGCAAAGTTTCCCTTTTTATCCTACTAATATGTATAAACGTAATACTTGTGCTTGTCAGGAATTTTCAGGAATTGTGTCCCCTTTTGCTTCTTTCCCCCTCCTTTTTTATAAAATAATAAAATTCTAAATCCGCCACAACCTCAAGAGCGAAAAACTGTTCAGGCACTTTGAGGCGGGGATAAAAAATATGCAAATATGCAGAGGATCTGCGGTGGCCTCAGGGTCACCCTTGGGCGTATCCCTATCTTTTACAGGCCGTAGGGGTCGCCAAGGGGGGTTCCACGGTGGCTTTGCGTTTGCCGTGCGTCAGTCTGGCCGCTCGGTCACCGTATGGTCCCCCTGCGGGCGTCTTGCGGGTACCTTGCGTCTGCATTGGTATTTGTAAAAAACCTACGGCCGCCGCTGGGACGCCCTAATGCCTAGGTCACATATAAACCGGGCCCCGTACGATTTTCCCTACCCGGTGGCTTGCCGTGGGTTTTAGAGACCGTACGGGACCCGTACGATTTTTCATTTCTACGGCATGTGCGGTCACATATTCTGCGGCACCCGAGAGGTGCCCGGTGAAAATTGGTCGAGTGAAAATGCAAGGTGCCCTTAAAGGTGCCGGCCGGGTGCCGGTCGGGTTCCGTCCGGTCATCTTACGGGCTCCGTCCAATGAATAGGTGCACCCGATGGCTCCCGGGGCCCGGCTGGGTGCCATGCGGTGCACTGAACTTTTTGTCCTCTGACATCCGCGCCTCCATTGAGAATTGACAGAAAAATTCATGAGAGGCCCGTGCGGTGCCCCACGGGCCCTTTACGGGCTTTCTACGGCCTAACGGTCAGATAAAAACGCCGGGAGAATTGGGAGCAGCCAACTCAGCACCACGGCGCCCGTACGGCTTAAAAAATCGTCCCGGCGCCCGGCCGAAAATTCCAAAAATGTCTGTTTTTACTCGCCGTACGGGCCCCGGAGTGTATATGTGAAAGCCCCATAAGGCGGCCGTGCGTAAAATTATGTGTAAATTGATGATGAAATTAAATGTCCACAGTGTATGATGAAGCATTGACCTTTTTATGGAGAAAGTGAAAATTTTATCAATGTGCAATTCAAAGAAAAAATTAGATGAACATATAGTTAATCATCCCGGGTTGAAATACAATCAACTATCACTGAATGGATTAAAATGTCTACAGCTTAACGTTGTTTGTCTCTTAAAGCATTTCGATGAAATTAGATCAATTGTGTGCAGTAATGACATACATATATTGGCCCTAAATGAAACCAGATTAGACGATAGTGTGAAGGACACATGAATCTCTTTACCTAAATACTCTGTTATTCGAAATGACCGCGATAAAAAAAAGGTGGAGGAGTAGCTATATTACGTGCATAATGATTTGAATTTTTATCAATTGACGCTTGATTCCACCCATAATTTAAAAGCTTTATCATTACTGATTGATTAAAAAAAAGATGAACAGTATAGATGACTTCTGGATGGATGGCAAGAGCTTTTGTTTGGTGTAGTTAATAAATACATGCCACTCAAAACTAAAAGAGTAAGAAAGAAACATTCACCGTAGTTGAATGAATGGATTTTTGAACTAATGAATAAGCGTGACAAAATGAAAGAGAAGGCAAAAAATAATAACAAAGATGTATGTTGGAAAGAATATAGACAATTCAAAAATAAAGTTACATTTGAAAATAGAAAACTTAAAAGGAAATACTTATTTGAAAAATTAACTGAAACTATAGACAGAAATCAAACATGGCCAACTCTTAATTCTCTCCTACCCAACAAGACCTTTCAATCAACTATCCCTGTGTCACATGATATTTTTGGAATTGCAAATTATTTTAATAATCATTTTGCCAATGTTGCTAATGTCTTACATGCATGTAATGGTGCTAATATCTCACATGTATGTAACGAGGCAGGTCTGGATAATGATTTGCGAAACCCACTATCTTCTGAAGCAAAATTTGAACTTTCTTTAGTTTCTGAAGCAGATGTGTTAAAAGAGATATACAGCCTAAAAATAAGAAATCGGCTGATTTAAATGGGATCAGTTCTTACATATTGAAAACTTGTGCAACAGAAATCTTTAGAATAATAGCATACCTTATTAATACGTCAATAACTGATGGGGTAGTTCCTTCCCAGTGGAAGATTGCAAAAATTATACCATTGCACAAAAAGGTGACAAATGGCAGCCAGATAAATACAGGCCTATATCATTATGGCCCTGTGTTTCGACACTTTTAGAGAAGGTTGTTCAAAAACAGTTATTTCATAACTTGAATGACAATGATGTATTAGTGAAGGAGCAACCGGGCTTTAGATTGAAACATTCCACAACTACTGCACTAATCAAAGTAACTGGTGAATGGCTTGAAGTAATTGATCAAGGGAAATATACTGGGTGTGTCTTTGTCGATTTACATAAGGCATTCGATACTGTCAATCACCAAATTCTCATTGAAAAACTTTGTGATATTGGAGTCCAAGGAACCTCATTGAAATGGTTTCAAAATTATCGAATGAAAAGACGTATTAAAACTTGCATAGGAAAAACATTGTCTGATGAATTGACCCTTGACTACGGAGTTCCTCAGGGCTCAATACGGGGGCCACTACTGTTTTTAGTTTTTATTAACGATCTGCCTAGATTTTTCACGAAATGCAATTTGCATTTTATGCCGACGACACGTTTATGTATTATCCCCACAAAGATGTAGAAAATCTACATCTTAGGTAATCTACAATCTTGGATGGACGAACAAAGACTCTCTGTGAACTCCAGTAAAACAGTATGCATGCATTTAGGGACACAGTTTATGCTTTCTGAGCGTGATATTCTGAATTTAGAGTTAAATGCCACTAAGCTAAATCAAGAAAAAAATCAAATATCTTGGAGTAAATGTAGCTTGTGAACTTAAGTGGAATATTCATATAAAGAAACTGAACAAAAGAATTGGGAAAATGAGTGGTTTCTTGAGGAGATTGAGATATTTTATTAATGAGTCAAATCTGAAACTAATTTATACACATTATCTGTAATTATGCCTCACTTTGACTATGCTGATACTGTTTGGCAAACTGCAAATAGTAATCATTTTGATAAACTTCAGAAGCTTCAGCATCGGGCAGGAAGTATTTTTTAAGGTTAAACCTTATGAACATAAATCTATTCATCAAATTCACGATACCTTGAATTGGGAAACTCTAAAATCTCGACGTAGGAGACACATGTACTCGTTATTGTTTTCATGAGCTATCACCTAAGTATATGACTGATACATTTGTTTTTAACGAAAAGTGTTACGGGCTAAGATATAATAAATTATTTGTTAAATTTGCTAAAATAATACCCTTACTTCGAATCCTAAATAATGCCTTCTCCTTTTGTAATAGGTATTGTAGTTTATTATTATTATTATTATTATCATTATTATTATTATTATTATGATTGTTATTATTATCATGATTATCATTATCATTCTAATCATTATTATTATCATTATTATTATTGTTGTTATTATTATTATTATATATATCATTATCATAATTCTAATTGTTATTCTTTAATATTGGTTTTCTCCTATGATATTCTAGGAACTGATCATTTGATAGCAAGAGAGCAAAGCAAGTGAGCAAACTACTGATTTTTTTTTATAAATCTGACTGCATCTAGTGGTTTATTATTATACTTTTTATTGGGCTGTAATGTTATTTTGTTATTGGAGGATACGCCGCAAAATAATAAATTCGCTGGCCGAAAGTTAGCAGTGTCATATAAATCAGACTTTATAAAATTGAATTGAATGGAAATTCTATTGTTTAATATTTTTTTTAATCATTTTGCTAAATTAAATGATAATTATAGAAGTCAGCCTGATTGTCCGTAAACCACATGGTCCCTGATTAACAGGAAAAGGTAATGTCAATACGTTGCTTTCACTTCTATTTTGTATTCTTATTACATGTAATTGGTTTTGATATACATGATTTCCATCAATTACTACACATTTAGATATATAGATTACAGAAGCATGAGTTTCCAGCTGATCCGCGGCAGTCTATCCTACGATGGCTATTCTTTCAATTCTCACTGTTCCACCTGAGTTTCACTGAATAAATTCCCACAAATTCCTCATTAAAAAAATATCTGTATTACAAATCTCCAACTGATCCGTTTCATTCGATACAAGGATATCTTTTGAGTCTTAATTCTAATTCTTACACTTGAGATCCACAGAATGAATTACCCCAAATTATAAAGTAATTTTTTAAAAACATATATCTACATTTAGGAATTTCCCATTGCTCCGTGGTGTTTCATACTAAGATTTTTTTTTGGTCATAATTCTGATTGTTCCACCTCAATTCCATTCAATATGTTACCACAAATTAAAATAAATACATATACATGACTTGTGATGGAATATCCCATTGTTCCGTCTCGTTTTTAATAAATGATTACGCCCACAGAATATTCTCTAAAAGAGGAGGTGTGGGTCAAAATTTAAGATAAGTAGAGGTTATAGAACTACCTCAGTAAATATTATGACTGCCGAACTGACGAACTGTGTGTGTGTGTGTGTGTGTTTTGTGTCGGTGTGTGCTCATCTGTGTGGTATCTACAGGTGTATAATGTGTAGTATGTTATTATATGTATATATATATATATATATATATATATTTTTTTTGGTAACGTGTACAACCATGTAATCTCGTTATTTATTATCTATGTTAGGGGACTATTGCTCACAAGTTTTTTAAACTTCCTATTTAAGCTTCTATTTCTTCATGATTTCCAGAATTGTAAGATTATGATTGTTTCATGTTACTTTTGTATATATATATTTGTAATGGTTTCATGATTGAAATAAATGATGAATTGAATTGAATGAATTAACATTATCAGATTCGATGTCAGCCTTGCAGTCTATTAAAAACATGGAAAATCTAGTATGATTAAAGAAATATCGGAGAAATTGACACAATTAAGCGCTTTTGGTATAATACATACTGTTTGAGTGGATACCTGCGCATTGTGAACTACAGTGAAATGAAAGAGCCAACAGTTTATCTAAACAAGCGACACAAAAAGAGCATATAGATGTAACTGTACCACGGAATAGATCTGAATTAACTAATCACATGCGTCATTTTTATCAGCAATTATGGCAAAATCAGTGGGAAACAATAGATAAAGGTAGATTCCAATTCAGATCCTTTCATATCTATCGAGACTTATTAACTTATCTGGATTTTGTAGAAAAGATAAAGATTATTACATCTGGGTAATGCAAATTAAACTTTTACAAATTCAGTACTATTAATAAACATGAAAATGGCCTTTGTGATTGTTGTCATGAAACTGAAACAATTGAACATTATTTAATGGTCTGTAAGAAATATAAACGAGAGAGGGAAAAGTTGTTTTCAAGGCTGAAAATAAACAAAGGAGTTTCCATAATTTATTGGGGAAAGAAGATTATCTGCACGCTCTGATTTATAAAATCCACAGATAGATACCACTCATTGTAGCTGGCGAGTTAAATTAACTTTGTCAAGGTGATGTAAAGAGCAAATTGTATTTAATATTTTATTGCTTTTGTTTTTGTTAATTATATTATATTATATAGGCCTAAACGTCAAAGTTTTATTTTGTATTTATATTATTTCATGTTCGCCTTCTCTCTCTCGGAGAGGAAGGAAAGGAAAAGTATAGTTTAACCTTGCACAGTTAACCTTTATTACTAGTAATACTCGCACCCTGTTCATGGCCGACACCTAAATGATTGCCCACACCATCGATTGAACGCGGAAGCTGTGAAACTCGTTGAATCAATATTTGAGCCAGAGGAAAAGAAACAGCGCCATCCAATCGCCATTGATGATTTACTCGAAAAACAGTATAGCCAGGCGGAAATCATCTTTCAGATTGGACAGCCTTTAAACCAAACAACAACAACAACCCCAGCACTTTAACTGACCGACAATTTCCAGCCTTTCGTCTTCTCTGTCCATTTCACACTCTCGCACTGTCCCGTCTGTCTTTCTCTGTCTTTATCTCCCTTCTCCTTTTCCTCTCTAATATTTTCTCATTTGTTTTACTTTCCTCCATCTTTCCTGTTACTTTTTCAGGCCCTCATTCGGTTGATTTTTTGTTTGTTTTCATAGGTTTTTATTCTCTTCTCTGATAAAAAAAATTGTACATAGTTTATAACATTGTATACAAAACTACAAATAAGCTGCACATAGGCCTAAATAAATTTGCAAGTGAACTTTTACATTTCAATACAAGGCTACAAATAAATGTTCATATAAAATATATTTGCAAATGAAGTTCACATTTACAAATGAAAAATATTCACATAAACACAATTATGTTTTCACATTTTAAACAAATCGCAAATAAAGTTTACAAAATCACCGATCTGAATAATGATACTAAAAAGTTTCAACTCATTTTACGTTTGCGTATTGTAAGGTTGAAGAATGCATGTTCTGAAATTATCATGCATGTTTAATTACTTCCCCACCATGATTTTACATAGTGTTTGAATTTTTCACCCTCCGACGGACCATTTTATTTTTAAAGTATTTCCTGAACAACATATTTAATTGAACATAGTAGAATAATGAATATTACAACAAAATGGTCATACTTTGAACATAATATATATATAACGAATGATAATACCAGATACCAACGTAGTGAATGAGAATGGTTCGGGAATTGCAATTAGAATTGTACTATTAAAACAATCGAAATTCTTTTACATCAAATTTCTCAGTTTTGTTTGCAAGTGAACTCGACCTGCCTCTCATTTGTGATTGAAAATTTGAAGATGTTCTTCGATTTGTAATAAATATAATTTCGTATCAGTAAGTCATTGGAGTACTTATTATGCATCACACCTGCTATTTTAAAAAGCGTTTCTTATAGGAATACCGTGGTAAATTATCAATAACACCGGGAAACTAATGTGCAATGGCAAATGCGAAATTAAATGTGTGTTGTTGTGTTTCTATATATTTGGAAATAAAATGGTATTGACTGTATAAAAGTAAAAAATATAATTATGTATCAAACTATTTAATATATTTTTACAATAAAATTTCACATATTCATTCCAACATTTATAAAAATTCAAAAATATCAATGAATGATAATGTTATCCAAAGAGTCCACACAGTTAAATTTTAGGCGTATTCATTAATGAAAGTATGTCATGGACTGACCATATTTTGTATATAACTAATAGAGTGTCGAAGAGTGTTGATATCGTTGGAAAACTTCGCACAGTTTTACCTCAAAGCATATTGATATTACTGTACAATACATTTATTTTACCGTTTTTGACTTATTGTAATACTGTTTGGGTGAATACTTACAAGTCAAAATTGAACTCTCTTCTTATCGTGCCCATACTAGACCATTATTTATAAGTCTCAAGATTCTTGATGTGTATCAATTAAATAAATATTGCATCTCAATTTTATTGTTTAAACACAATCAAGGTTTTTGCCCAGTTCACTTAACAATATGCTTTCACTCAATAATGCAATTCATACATATAATACGAGGAATAGAAATACATATCATTTATGCGTTGTTGAAAAATCTTATTTATTATTTTCTTTCAGTTTTTATTCAAATTAGAGTACCAACAATATGGAATACTTTTCCAAATAAAATAACATCTATAATGAATTACAATGGATTTAAAAGAAGTATAAAGCAGCATCTAATCACATGTGATTTTGTATAGAAATTTTCCACTTTTTATATTTTTATAATTATATATATATATATATATATATATATATATATGTGTGTGTGTGTGTGTGTGTGTGTGTATGTGTGTAGATCTTGTATGTTTTTTTTCTTCTTTTTTCTGTTGTTTTTACGAGTTTTTTTTTGGGGGGGGGGCAAAATAAGTTAATGTAATTTCAAATCTTTATTATGTTCATCATATTTTGTTTAATTACTTTTTGGGGAGATATCCCGACAAACTCATTTATTTGGGTTTTTATAACTTCCCTATTTCCATTATTGTTTTAATATTTTAATGTACTTATGTATATTCTAGTAAAAGATTTTGCATGTTTACAGTACTATTTGCAAATGTAAATGTTCTTGTAATGTGATTTTTATGGAAATGAATAAACTGAATTGAATGTCAAAATATCGTTGTATAATACAAGGCGTAAAGCTTGTTCTTAACTTCATTTCAACATGAATGAATATCTCGTCTTTAATCACTCTGTACTTCAACCCCCCGCCGCCCCGCATCAACGCCCAGACCTATCCACTGGCCTTAGGGAGTACTATAATATATTGTAATTCCAGTCTTACTGGAATTAATCGTGTCTTAAAGGGGGATGGTCGTCAGTTTCCATGTGCAGTGGGCGATAATTCGCTGACACCATACTTGTTGGAAAAATCATTAATGTGTGTACAAGTCTGCACACAGACACACAGTAAACCCGAATTCCCCATGAGAGCCTACTCCTATCCGTCTTCAACATGCATTGCAAATGCTATCCGTAATAACCGGGTCATACCAATGAGACCGACATCAAACCGACAACAGACCGAATACGAAATAACATTACAGTAAATGACGAAAAATCGGTTGGTCTGAAATAGGCTTTATTTAAACTTAATTCTAATTTACTACATATTGTATAGTTACGATTGATTGAATGAGTTACGATTACTTTGGGGAGAAACACTTAATCGCAACTTTTCTTTTTAATGTTACACGGCCCTCTCTCTCTCTCTCTGTCTTCATTTATATGTGGACTCTATCTCAATTCACATAACGCCATTTGTCTTGCATATGAATTAACATATTTTTGCGATATAAATCAAAATCTATGTCGACAAGATTACGCAACATAATCATAGTCAAATAAAGACTCGAACTCTTTTTATCATATAGTATAACGCGTTTATTTGCAGAATATAGCGAAATCTTAAATTAAAAACAACACGGTCACCATGGTCATAGTCATAGTCATTATACGACGAGAAAATTTTACAATATTGTTAAAAAAAAACGTTTATTTGCAGAATTGAACGTAATCAAATTAATCATAGTAATATTGAACATGACATAGTCTTGGTCATGTTAGGACGAGAACATTTTACAAAAGTATAACACGTTGTTTGGCAGAATGCAGTAAATATATAATCCAAATAATACAAATGTATGATAATATATATAACTTTAAAATTCACAAGTAGTACACGTTTTGTTATTAACTCGATTGCACAGATCAAACAATTAAATTGCAATAAAATCTAGGCCTGATCTTCAAATATCGACAGTTTAGATAAATATGTGTAAATAACTGTGAAAGTCTTTATAATGTGTTTCATGCGACAGAGACTCCACATTTTCAAGTAATCCGAAGTAAATGCTCAATATATTCAATTACATTGTACTTATACGTACTGGATGGTTTGGATCCCTGCACGGCACTAAATGTCCTTTGGCAAGACATTAATCCACATTTGCCACCCTTCACCAAGGTGTTAAATTGGTACCCAGTAAAATTATAAAGTCATTGTAGTTTGCTCAGTATTGTGAGCGTCTGAAAAAACTGCGCTTGCCTGGAATGATCCCGATGAAGGAGTGGAGAATGTGCATACGTAGGGTGCTGCGCATAGCCTGAATCCGATGACCGGGGTAATGATATACATGTATCTATATCTAGCGCTAAGAGACATCGTCGATGTATTAAGCGCCATATAAACCCCGAATATTATTTTCATTATCACTATTATTAAATGTAGACCAGGTTTAAGTAACAAGAGTACTTACTGATTTATGGAGCGCCAATTTCAAACTCTTCATCCCGTAATATTACTATTATTCCGAGAAAAAAAAGAAGAAAAAAAAACATAATCACTATGGAATACATTTAAATTCTAATTTTCGTTGTATGACTAAATTATTTCATTCATTCAATTTATCACAGAATTGCAGTAACTTGTAGAGCTTGACACTTGGCGATCCATTAAAAAACAGGTTTGGATTAATCCGCTTTTATGGATACAATCTATTACGAATTAAATGTACTTTACATGCATTTGCATGCTAAATTTTAGCATGATACCCGTTACGTGATACGTAATTATGGAATTAAAAGACATTCAGGAGTCGATAGAATTCACATTGAATACCCTCATAAAAATACTGATATGATATCTTATCTACAAATATTTAATGTATTATGTTACTCTTGTTTGCATCATTGTTTGATAAATGATGTAATAATAGTGGACCTAATGTAGACCGGCTTTACACAAATTGGGCATGATTGGCCCATGATTACATTTTTAAAAGTTGACTGGCCTCTTTGTATTTTCAAGGCGTTTTTTGTGATAATAAATATTCAAGAACAGTGTATGAAAATGATAACATGTGTTTATGTAAATATAAGGATTTCATAAATCAAAGTTAGAGTGTAAAGCGCATAAAGAATTACATTTTATGAATTGAATTTACTATTAATATAATTATTATTTTAAACATCCTTTTAACGAACAATTTCTCAATATAAATACCACAACAAAAAACAAAACGCAAAAATAATAAAATTTCTCCTACATGTAATATAAATAGTACAGCACTATAACAAGGTGTCAAAAGTAACCTGAAAACTAGGTTATAGGTATATATTCTTTCTTCTATTAGTGTGGTATACACACTAATATCAAGGTATGACGTAACCTGAATTGGCGGCGATACATGATTTACAAGCATGCACGAATACATGACTTTATATACTTATCATCATGGTACAAATAAATACATTAATAAATAAATCATCAAGGTGCATTTGGAACCACTAGAAACAATGACGCATTTCCGTTTAGTGTCTAGTCAGCCATTATATTTTTACACCATTCGACATCCCTTGTCAAAATTGAATTGACGTATTCCTTTAAGGCTTCCAAGATCTCAAAATCGTACTCGACAAAGGCCGGCAAGTCCGAATGGGAGTTATTTGAAGGCGGGTGAGTCGTTGATAATGATGGGAAGGATGTTGGTGTCGACGATGTCGGCGTAGGGGTCGAAGTCGGCAATGATGGTTGAAGGAATTCAGCCTGTATGTAAAGCCAAGAATAATCAATTTAAAGACTAGACCTAAAATGAATATGTTTAATTTAATTCCTTTTCTCCCTATTTATGTCTGTTAATTTCCAACAAAATACATATATCATAATAACAAATATCAGGCAAATTGTATACAAAGCATTTTTTTTTTGAAACAGAGAAAAAATCGATACAATGCATTATTTGCTGAGAAGAAGTCAAAGATTAGCTTCTGTACTCTTGCAACTTTAGGCCATGTTTAAGCCCCACCATAAGTAAGTACAGGTAGCTAACCAATTTATAGAATGCTAAATGTAAACCACTTCATCCAGAACTATAGATATCACCGTAAATTCTGTAAAATAAAAGTAGAACAATTCGTCTCCATGGATTTTTTTTCCCATTTACTTTCCACGACAACAATAATTATGTTTCTTTATTTAGTTACATTAGGAAAAGCTTCGTAGATACAATCTGCGCATGAGCAGATACTTGTCATTTGTACAACATTTGAAAACCCACTGAGACAAAATACTGGATACATGCTCATAAATCTTCGAATATCACTAGCGATATTATTTTCGATACTACATCCGCAATGAGTAATTTATTTAGCAACAATAATTATGTTTCTTTATTTTGTTCCATTATAAACAGCTTCGTAGATACAATTTGAGCATGAGCAGATAATTGTCATTTGTACAACATTTGATAAGCCCATATAAGATTATATAAGCCCAAGTGCATTTCAGGGTAAACAGGTTGAAGTATTCTCTTCAAGAGGGGAAAACAAAAGCCATTGACTGAGCACATCCAACACTTTAAGAGTGATCATTTTATAATGCGCAAAGTGGGACCTCCCCATGTTTAAAAGATCATGAACGTCATGTGTAACATATGTGCTAACTACGATACTCCGAACTGTATCTGTTACATTAATCAAACGGAATTTAAGGGTCAACACATGCTTGGCATTCCATAAAATCGTGGACTTTCAACAGTTCAATTGCAAATTAATTACCTGTCTCTCACTTTTCTTTGTGGCACGGGACCCAGGTTTAAAGCTAATCTTGAGCTCTGGTATGGAAATCGTATTTTGAGAGAAAATTGCTATGATTTATGCTGGATTTCTTATTTTGCAGTAGATTGGTTTTTTGAACCACAACTCACATTTGCAAATAATGCACCTTTGCACCGCACATGGTGTCGGCCCTATATGCTTACCCGGATTTCTTTATCTTTCTATGCTCATTACCCAGCCACTATACATTTTCTACCGAAATTGTTTTGCGCATGTCATTTATTTGCAATCTTGAACAGTCAGTGTAAGTTTCGTTGGATTCTGTTAGAATTTATTTTCTATATTTACCAGAACTCAAATTTATCTTTATCCGCAAGGCCGCTTTCGAGAATATGGGCCCTGGGGGTTTCCCGATTTTTGTTTTCTCTTTTGGGATAAAAATCACTCACCCATCGAAAAAGCAATGAGCAGACATCGAGTATGTTTGTCTTCACGACTTGGATCTTTTCTGTGAATGTGACGTTATGTGAAGAATTACGCTCGTTTTCTAGGACTGTGTCCAAGAGGCGGGCGTAAGTTTGTAGGGCGCACTCGTGTTGCCGAAGAGCGGCTGCATACTCCTGTGTTTTGGTCAAGTAAAGAAGAGGCTTACAAGAATTAAATATCAAACTGACCTTGAGATGAAGTACACAAATACTTATGTATATATATATATACACACACATGACTCTTATTAGATATATATGCTTATGAATGATGCTAAATGATGATATAACAATTTTACACAGCCCCAAAAAAATAAATAAATAAATAAATAAATAAAAATAAAAAATCCTTATGCCTTTTTTCTGCCTCCCTTTTTCTTAATAATAAATTTAATGGTTCAAAAAGCTCTCTCCGCCGAAGCTATTGTATTATAACATTGTATTTTCTCCTAATGAACTAAATTTAGAGAAACAATTTGCGGAGCTTTAAGCTTATAATAAATCCCCACAAAAAATGAGACGGTAAAGTAGTACAAAGGAGGAACACTGGATTTAGAGCTACGGAAAATATTGATTTCTCACAATATGTAAATTAATTGCCTATGCTATAGTGTAATAACTAACATTACTTAAATGATAAAAGTTCTGATGATTAAATGACTCCTGGAATGATATTAACATGTATCTACTGTAATTGGCTACTTAGAATTTCAGCACAGTCATTGTGTTTTTTTTCTTTCTGTATGTTGTTTTTGTTAAGTCTTTTGAAATCGTGTTTATTCTACCATTTTCACGATTAATATCGATACATTGTTGATATCAATCTTGATAATGCATTAATGCTATTGAAATTGATTAAGGGTTTTTTCTCAAAGGTCTTCTTACCATCATATTCATTTAAACACAATCAAAAGAAAAGTTTATTTTCTTCTATTCTTTTTCATTTTTTCAAAATCATTTTATACATACGTAATGACATAAGCAATAAAATATAGCAACCGTTTCAATACAGGGAAGACGGCGTACTTCCTAATGCTTGTGTTGGATTCTTCTTATAACAATGCAGTATTTGTTCTTATTATGTTTAACAGGGCCTCATGAAAAACTACCATTATTGGTGATAATGAGTCACCCTGTCAAAATATCGGAAATAAATATAAATATTTAGGAAAACAAAGTAGAATAGAAGAAGAAAAGAAAAGAAGTGAGAGGGAAAGGGGAGTCGGGGTAAAGCTGTTGAAAATGCACTGCAACAAATCACATGAAAGCTAGCGTAGAAGTAATCTAATAACGATACTTGAAGAAACATAATCCCGTAAAATCAATTGAAATAATGCTACTGGAAACATAAGAAAGTAAAAATTCAGGCAGGATTAATACCAACGCAATGTAGATATTATTCTTGAATATGAAGCAATGGTATTAAAAATTGTCTTAAGTTGATTTTGTTTTTAAGTCTGTGAAGTCTTGTTTTTCTTACCCCATGCCTGAGTAACGTCGCCGTATTGTCTACCATGCACTCTGCCGCTTTCTTTTCGAACTCATCTATCGCTGATTGGTTTTTTGTTGGGTGTCTATTGCTCTCCTGTTCAAATAAAAAATAAGACAGTACAGGTGTGTCGTTTTGTGTATGGTAATAATAATTATAATGATAATAAATATTATTACTTATACTACTATTACTACTACTATTACTACTACCACTACTACTATTATTAATAATGATAAAAATACTGATAATGATATTAATATAAATAATAATAATGATAATAATAACAATGATAATGATAATAATAATAATATAATTATCGTCGTTATCATTATAACTATTATTAGTCGTATTATTATCACTATAGATATCTGCATAATGTGTAAAAGAATAATCATTTTACTGAATCAAATTCAGTTGATTAGATTAATTATATAAGACAAAAAGGCTGTCAAATACCTGAATTGCGGAAAATGGCACAATTAAATATATAATTTTCATACTACGTTTTCATACAAAGACCACTACTTTACATATAAATTAACAAATGGAATAGGAGAAGATATATAAATATAAAAATAGAAATATAAAAATGGAAAAGATATTACAAATATTTTTGAATAAATAAACTGTAACTTGGTTATTTTTTATTTCATTTTTTCCCCATCTTAAACAATTACTGTGATACAGATTTTCCCATAGGTTCTGACATGGGAAAATTCGCAGGAATAAAAAGATAATTGTTAGACATTTATGTAAGTTATTCCTGTTGAATTTACTGTGATACAGATTTTCCCGCAGGTAAATCCTTCCGTTATTACATGTACTTCCGGCAATACGGATATTACATTAACTTAAGGTATTCTGTGCTTGGAATTTAGACGTCTGACATGGAATGGGAAAAGTCGCAGGACTAAGAAGGTAATTGTTTAGTCATTTATGTAAGAAGTTAATCCTGCTGAAGTTAATTCATTTCTAGTATTTGTGGGATATTTGAATGAAAATCGCAAATAGCTCATAAATACGAACTTGTCATTAGAAGTATACCCCATTTGAAGACTAGTGCATTCAAATGGATAACCTATATAATTAAGGAATATGAATGAGCGGTACAAACATATTTTCTCTTTTGTTTTGTTTGTTAACAGAAACATACCCATTCTCGTATTTTCTTGTCATTTACAAACCTACATCATGTATATCAAACAGTGCAAAACTTACGTATTCTAACGCTATGTTAGAGGCCAAATGGGACAATTTTGTGACACGACGAAATGTACTGATGCAGTAATCCGCCCTTGTATCTCCTGAAATAGTCGAGACCCGAGATGCGTTTGGAACAGGGCTAGCAAGACTCACTCCAAAGGCGGCCGCTTTAAACAGACAGAAAATACTCATTGGCAAACGTGAAACAACAAGAACAAAAATAGATCAAAGGCTATCGCACAAAGAGCTACTATTTGGTACTGATCCAGTTTTGACCAATAAGAAAACGCCTTTGTTCATGTCGTAACTGATAAACTTGTTTTTGATCGGCTGATTAAATTGGTATTATAATAATAATGATTTCATAATTTCCTTGAGCACTTTTCCAGCATTCGTAGTGGAGGGTTATTATAATTTTGGAACAAATGATCTTTATCTGCCAATGTGCATGATAGTTTCTGCGAACTGTCTAATTCGATGTAACTTAGTATTTTTTGTTAAACTTTAAAGGCAGTGAAGCAGACCCTCTGTGGATCTGTGTGGGAATGTCCTGCTTTTCAAAGAAATATATATAAATAAAGTAATTAATAAATCGGCTGAAGAAATATCACACAGATATTTATTCTCCTTCCCCAACTGAAAGAACGATGTAAAGGAAAAGCAATGATGGTGATAATAATTAGAACAAGAAAAAGAAGAAAAGAAATAGGTAAATAAAAAAGAAAGAGAAAAGGTTCTATCATGAAAGACAAAAGACAAAATATTACTTCAAATAACTTGGAGTTTCCAGAAGGGGGAAACCAATAACATCGCTAAAATAGCGTGAGACAAACTCTTTAAAACATACGATTTTGGAGCTAATGTACGTTGTTAAAAATATATGAATATTAGGCAAATAACCAGATCACATTCCTATATTCCTTATCCGACATAATAATAATGCACCTTATAAGAAGAAACATATATTACTGTATAACTATAGTATGGCTGTATGTAATAACCAAATTAACTATAAAAAGACAATTTAAACCGATAATTAGAAGCATCAAAATTAAAGACCTACCAGTAAGCGCCAATATCATCAATTGGAACATATTGAATAAAATTTCCGTCGGAGGTTGTGAAAATTCGATGTTTTTTTGTAAATATTCAGTCCAACTGATGGCTAGCTCTCAGTGAATGACAATAATGTGGAATGACCTTCATTTATACGTATTTGCTGTATTTTCCCGTTTTTTTTTATCATTGCGAAACTTTAAGCACGGGCAAAACGCTTACGTATACCGACGTTTACTCTTTCTTCCATCTCATTGGCCCAAATAGAGAAGTTTACTTGTGTGATATCTTTTCTTGGAATAAAGCTAATATAAAACTAGACATTGAATTCTTCACGGATACTAGTTAGGTGATCTGCATCCCGCTTTGATCGAGACATAACACATTTGTTATTATTATTATTATTTATTATTCATTATTTATTATTATTACATGTAAAAACTCTACGGGAGATTTGGTCTTTTTTTATCTCACCCTCCACTCATATAACACGCCTATGTACAAGCTCATTAGGAGATTTCCACTCTTCACCTGACACTTCGGGCTGTAGGCCTACTTGCTGGAAGAGGATATCAAACAAATAGCATAATAGATAAGGTGCATGGAGACTGCGAGACTGGGTGCGTTAAGGTTAGTATGGAATGGAAAAGAGCACCGCGAAAAGACTTCCAAAGGCATAACACATGACACATAATGATTACATGCAAACCTTTTTTTTTAATCCTACTAATAGGTATAAACGTGATACTTGTGCTTGTCAGGGATTTTCAGGAATTGTGTCCCCTTTTGCTTTTTTCCCCCCTCCTTTTTTCTAAAATAATAAAATTCTAAATCCGCCACAGCCTCATTCATTGGCAATAGAGATTCATTGGCAATAGAAAAGAGCGAAATAACTGTTCAGGCACTTTAAGGCGGGGATAAGAAATAGGCCTATGCAAATAAGTGGGAGCAGGGGATAAGAGAAAAGAATAGATTATTGCGTGCCATGCAGAAGACGATCGAAACAGTTACTTTCTTTCATGAGTATCCTGTACTACCAGTGAGAGAAGAAAGTTCACAAGGAAGTGCGAAGGTACTTTTTGTTTAAGTGAGAGGGAAAGAGGTAGAGAGAGAAGCTGAGAGAGAGAGTGTGTGATGGGAGGAGAGAGATTGGAGTATAGAGAGGAAAAAGAGGGGGAACACACACACACACACACATCGAATACAAATATTTCGTATATTTGTGGTTTAAAACTTTATATTCTAGCGACTTTTTCTGTAAATTTTATTCTTCCTTTTGATGCGACCGAGCACGAAAATTTGGGGGGTTGGAAGATTTGTTGTTTAGAGCGCGTTCAATCGCACATGAAAATGGTAGTCTGATCTTAATATCCACAATCTTTCGTACAGATATCGTAAAATCGCAATTTATACCCCCAAAAAAAAAAAAAAAAAAAAAATCGGCCCCTCTACTATTTCCAAAGAGAGGTGCCCCCCCCTCCCTGAACTGCCAGCCATGTTATAGGTCCTATTGGGAGTACACATTGTCTTGCACCTGTAAAACACAGGAAAATCTCTATCTTTGTAAAACATTCACTTATATATTTAAATACTATACTTCGCGAGGGAGCGAAGCGACCAAGCAAGATAATTTTCCATTTTGAATGGTGAAACTTTCATTGAAGAACACTTCTTTAGAATGTCAGTAGTGTGTTGAAGAATTTCCTCATTATTTGCTCTCTCTCTCTCTCTCCTCCTCCTATTCTCTATCTCTCCCTCTCTCTCTCTCTCTCTCTCTATATATATATATATATTATATTTGCATTTAATTTGTTTTTAATTTCCTGGGGGACCATCCCATACCCTGATTCGCCGCCTTCGATCGTCCAAAACGACTGAAAGATTGCATTTTTATTGAAATATAATATATCTATTTCCTTGTGAAAACGGAGCTTCGACATTTGTAGAGATTCCTTGTAAGTAGACTGTTACTACTATTCCTGTGATTGCGTGTGGTGTTCCATCCGGACATTGCGAGTGTCTTAATAATTGATTGATTAACTTATCCTTTGAGGGCGTTCTATTCGTAAAGTCCCTAAAGATTTGCGCAATGAACTATTATGTAAGCTGTCTATTATAAAAACCTGAGTTTCTGACCTCATTGAGATTTCCAAATTAGTTAGTCAAATCTACAATTTTAATAATATATATTAAATGGTAGGCTTATAAGCAATTTTTTACTAAGTGTCATGCTGGTTATGGTGAATACTGGTGACGAGATTTAATAAAACCTTTATCTTTCCTTTCATTACGCTTTTGTTAAACAACAGTAAGTATTTGTGTACTGTCGTATAGATGGGCACTCAATATTTTGCTTTATGGCGTCGTAATAAATTTCAGTCACTTATTTCACTATCCGCCTCTCCATGCGTTCCTTTTACTGTTACTCTACCTTTATGTCCCTCTCTCTCTCTCTCTCTCTTTCTATTTCTGTTTTTTTTTTCAGTTCCTACTGAACGAATAATGCATTTCCTATTGTAAACTTCTGTTGCTTACCGGTCGTACTTAATACTCATTAAATAATTAAATTAGTTTTTAGAACAAACCATACCCGTCCCACGTTTCCGGTAAATATGAATATAAGAGTAATAACACCTATTCCTTACTATTTATGCTTTGGGTAAAACATCAAAGTGATTAAAGAATTGCCCATAATTCTACTTTTAAAATTATGTAGGGAAATTTTAGAAAAATAAATTATTATCGGATATTTTGTTGTAAGTAAAATGTTCGTCTTTTATTTCTCTGTGTTCTGAATACGCGTCTTAATTAAAACCATTATTGAATTGGGTCCCAATTATCCATACATTATTCGTATAACCATTTTCCCAAAAGCCGGTCTAAATGAATTTTAATTGAAGTGCAGCATTATTTCCTTGTGAGAAAGATAAAATGATGTAATTTTCTTTGTAAATGGTCGGTTGCTATTCCGGTAAAAAGGTTGGAGGTAACATACGGATATTCCATTTTTCCGTGAGAAAATTTGTAACTAAAGCAATATGAAAACCGAATGCTTTTCCTTTCACAAACATAACTATCCATCATTAATTTGAAATAAAGGAGTATAATGTGTAATTTCAATATCTTAGGTGAATCCTGAAAACAGGAGACAAGGATATGCTACTGGGATTGTTTCAATCATTGTTTCAAATCTTACTCAAACTATGCAGTAAAAAGTCAGAAAGATTTATTAATTATGTCCACGAAGTAACTAAGAACACCTGATGAAGGGCCTTTTTTAAACTTCATATATTTCCCAGGAAACTTGTCAATGGTGAAGCTCGCACATTACAGATTAAAATCAACCAACGATAGTTAAATACATGTTCATGTTTTTTAATTGAAAATATCAATAATATGAGTACTTTGTATAAATGGATATTCATTGTAACATAGTTAAATTTAAGGTAATTAGAGGTTAATTGAAATTGTGCATTTTAACAAAAGTTGTATCGACTTTAACGACTTTATATATATAAACATGTAAATATTCACAACTGCATCTCAAAAGTTATGTTAGGCAGTTTTTACAAATGTACCTCAAGATTTACGTAATCAGCAATGTAATATCTCTGCAAAAAACCTCTGAAAACCCCTTATTGTTTATGCTCGTTTGGTAATCTATGTAGATTAGATTTTTATCAGATTTATATATTTCGAACGTCGTATCGAATTTCCAGGTAAAGGAAACTCGAACCGGATACACAATAGAGGAAAATTTATGTATGAAATTAATTGAACTGTAATATCACTCTCTTTTTATTGTAATACAACAACAGCTTCAGCTTTTATGTTCTGCTGTCTCTCAGCGCATTATTTGTTATATTTGGTTAATGGTATCTATCTCTTTGTCTTGTCTATCTTTCTCTGTCTCTCATCTATCTGGGTCTCTTGACCATTCTCTCTCTCTCTCTCTCCTCTACCTGTGTGTGTGTGTGTGTGTGTGTGTGTGTGAGGGTGCGTGTGTATGTGTGAGTCGAGAGGGATGAGGGGAGAGTAGGGGTGAACCGACATAAATCACCCGTCCCCCCTCCGGCCTTGACAAGAATCGCTGGCCCCGGCAATTATATTTTCCCTCTTTTCAGAGTTGATGATCGCTTTGTCGCGACATTTTCTTCCCGTAGCAATAGACTGGCTTCTCTCCTGTGCTTTCAAGAGTTAGATTTGTCACTTTTCACATTTTTTACCGAGTCATGATCGATATGAAAAAGGATAACATTTGTCGCCGTTACTAAGCTTTATTAGGACTTTACTGTCTCTTTATGTATTTCAAAAGTCCCTGAAAACCATTCTTTTCAACCATTAAAGCAATTGTTGTATATCCTTCTAGTCAGAAAGTAGTATTAATTTGTTGTCCTTAGTGTACTTAATATGTATATTTTGTAACAGTTATGTTTGTAAAGCACTGCAATTAATCTAGGAGCGCTATAACTATGAGTTTCAATATTGGATTGTATTGGTTTGTATATTGTACTGTATTGTATTGTATTGTATTGTATTGCATTGTATTAGATTAGATTATGTTGTTATGTATTGTAAACGTGTTCATATGATTTACACTTAACTCTTATATTGCTACCTCTAGGTCGATTGTAATATTAGTTAGAAAAATATGATCATTTTTTATATGACTGACTTTGTGTTATTGTTCGGTTAAATTCAAGCCACTTTATCACTGGTGAATCTAATGGATCATGTACTTAGCTGAAGTATCTGAAAGGACTTCGTCTTCTAATCGGTTCATAATCAAATATAACGCTGAATTTGCAATCTCCTCATCAACTGGTTCTCCAACTCCAGTGGGTACAGCAAACTTGGCTGCATTGTTAGGCACACAAGCCTCCGATGTGTACTGTTCCACATCATCCGAGCCAACGTCATCCGCTGACTCAACAAAATCGTCGGAAAGAGAGGGGCCCGGAATGGCCGCCACCATGCACACAGCCAACATGGCTTCCATTTTATTCATGCGAAGTTCCATGGCTGAACTGCCTGAAACCCCCACGTTTTATTCACTGTAATGTTCATCCGGAGGTCTCGAGACCGTCGCCGGAGCCATTGACTTTGGCTTAATTGAACTTGAGCGACTTCAGTTCCCGACGGGATGTCTGCCTTTTGTAAAGTCTTTTTCTTAACTTCTTTCTTCCCCCGCATGGAGCTCTTAGGCTCATTAGGCGGGACGAGTGTTCCAGTGTCGGCCAAGTCCGCCTTTCTATGTAAATCGTTATCAATCGTGTTGCACTCCATGCATGTATGAATCTTTAAATTTTGAATACAAATGATGATATACGTAACTATCTTGAATCTAGCGCAGACTCGTTAGAGTATGATCTTGGTGAAGGCAATGACGCTGTCACGAGTTATTGTAATTATTGTACAGAAAGCCAACTCTCTCATAAAATGGGTAATTCTAGTGATAACGAACTTTTTTTTCTTCATTTTACTGTTCGTAGTATGCAAGCAAACTTTGATTAAATGTATTTTTGCGGAATATGTGCTACAATTCTATGGTTATATGAATCTCTGAAATTTGGTTATCGAGTGAAACTGAAGGAAATGCAATTTCTCTTCCGGGAAGTAATTTAATTATTAATAATCGGCAAGATAGGAGGAGGAGGTGTCGCGTTGTATATCCCCACGCAGTTAAATTAACGAGTTTTAAATGAAGTTAATGTAATGAATGATTTCAATGGAAAGTGTCTTTGTAGAATTGTTTATTCCTGGCAGATGGAATGTTATAATTGGGGTCGTTTATAGACCGCCACAAGGTAATGTGAATTTGTTTATAAATGAAATGCAAACTGTGTTGTCAAATTCAATATTTTTAAATAAAACAGTCTTTGTCATGGGTGATTATAATGTTAATCTTCTTCAGCACGATGAGAATGCATACGTTTGTGACTTTTTAATGATGTTTATATCATTCTCTTTATTGCCCATAATTACTAAATCTACCAGAGTTACAGACAGTTCTTCTACTCTCATTGATAACATGTTTAGTACTGTACGACCTTTCCCAGATGCGGGTATTATTATTTCAGATTTGTCTGACCACTTTCCAGTATATGCGAGGATGTCTTCTGGTAGGAATTATCCGTAATATTTCTAGTAATAGATATGTCCGAAAAAGTAATCCTATGAGTATTGCTAAATTGAGAGATGAGTTGTTAGCAACTGATTGGAGTGAAGTATTACGTGATTATAATGTTGATAGCTCATATGATAAATTCTTAAATACATTCTTTTTGCTGTATGATAAAAAATTACCTTTACATGTATGTAAATGTAATAGTAGAAATCGTAGAACAACCCCTCGATTGCCATGGATTACTAATTCTATATTGAGGTCAATAAATAGGAAAAATAAGTTGTACTATAAGTATAAGATAAGTAAAGCTCAGTCTTCTCATTTATCGGAATATTCTTACTTCAATCCTACGTGCTGCTAAGAAGCAATATTACTTTGCTCAATTTCAGGCGACACATACTGATATAAAAGGGACATGGAAAGTGATTAGAATTGTTTTTAAGCCAAAGCAGAAAGCGTCTGATGAAAGTAACTTAAACATTGATGGGAATGTAGATGATGATCCAGAAGTTAAGTAGTCAATGAATATTTTTGTAACATTGACCAGAATTTGTGGCGTGTCATTCCAGAGTCTCAAAAGACATTTCAATCTTTTTTAGGAAACCCTAATCATAATAGTTTATTTTTATTGCCAATGACTGTAGAAGAATTATTTGATATTGTACATTCTTTGAATAATAAGAAAAGTCCAGGTTGTGACTATGTAACAAATGTGTTGATAAAAAATGTAATTGTTGGTATTGTACGACCCCCTCGTACATATATTTAATCTATCAATGACCACTGGTGTTGTACCCATGAAAATCAAAATTTCAAAGCTTGTGCCCATTTTTAAAAAGGGTGATGCCCTTATCTTGAATAATTATCGTCCCATTTCTTTGTTGACTTCCTTTTCTAAAATTCTTGAGAAGCTAATGTATACTCGGGCTATAAAATTTCTGATGAATTCTAACATTTTGTCAAATTTTCAGTTTGGTTTCCGTGAAAAACACACTACCACTCATGCTATTCTACATTTGGTGGATAAGATATCCAGTACCTTAGATGCACGCATGCATACAGTTGGTGTCTTCTTAGACAACTCTAAAGCGTTTGATACTGTAAATCATTATATTTTAATAGATAAACTGTGCCATTATGGTGTAAGGGGAATAGCATTAGATTGGTTTAGAAGCTACTTAACAATTAGGAAACAGTTTGTTTCTTTAAATGGAATTGATTCAGATTTGCGGGACGTCACTTGTGGGGTCCCGCAGGGATCCCTTCTAGGCCCGCTTTTGTTTATTGTGTATATTAACAATTTTCATCTTTCCTCAAAGATGTTATCATTCATTTTATTTGCAGATGACTCGAGTGTATTTTTCTCTCACATAAATCCTCAAACTCTTTTGCAGACTGTAAACTCTGAGTTGACTAATGTGACTTTGTGGATTCATGCAAACAAGTTGTCTTTAAATATTAAAAAAAAACTTATTATATGTTCTTTAGTAATTCCCTGAGTATATTGCCTGGAAATGTAATGTTCAATGGTGTTGAGATTGAAAGGGTATCTACATTTAAATTTCTTGGCTTACATATTGATGAACATTTAAATTGGAAGTAACATGTTAGTAAACTGTGTAAATTATTGTCAAGAAATACTGGTGTAATTCATAAATGAAATCTGTGTTCCCACACAATATTTTACGTATGTTGTACGCAACTTTAATTTTGCCATATTTGAACTATGGTGTGCTAGCTTGGGGTAACTCGTTAAAATCTCAAATGGATAAATTACTACTGGTACAGAAAAGAGTAATACGAATTGATTGTAATACTCACTATCTTGCGCATACAGATGTTCTTTTTTTTTTAAATAATAGTAGTGTTTTGAAAGTTGAAGATATTTATCATTTACAACTCGGAGCTTTAATGTATGAATTGAATGCAGATGTACTGCCAGTAGCCTGGTCTAGAATAACCAAGTTCATAGTTATTCCACACGACATGCGCGAAGCATATCACTTACCTCTTGTTAGAACGCAATTTGCCCTGACTACATTGGGGTCCACTAGACCTAGGTTTTGGAATTCCCTTGAACCAAGAATAGCGCAATCGGTCAGTATTTATGTATTTAAGCGCAAACTGAAGTTACTTTTCTTGAGTCGATATTGTCTAGATTTATAGTTTTTTGTTTTTTGGTCCTGTTGTTCGTAGTATTTTCCTGCTTCTCTTGTTTATATATAGCCATTATTTAGTAGTCAGTAGATTTTATTATACTTATTTACGTTTATATTTATATCAGTTCTTTAGTTAGTTTAGTTTGTAAGCATTTTAATGTTTGCAGTATATCTTATCTGACGAGTTTGTTCATTTAGGACATACTCATAAGCTTTCAACCAAGGTCACCTCATCTTTCTATTGTTACGCCATATTCTGTCAACTTGTTATATTCATGTCATGTTTGTAATGTGTGTTATGAAAGAAAGATAAATAAAACTTGAACTTGAACAAGCACGGCGGAAAATCCGCTGTGTGCATGAACATTGTTCGTGAAAATCACGACTCGCGTCCGAACAAAATTTCCTGAATCGCTCTAAAATGATAGTGGAAAGGCCTAGACAGCGTCTAACCCGGTCAAAACGTCAAAAAAAAAAAAACGATTAATAAGTCAAAGTAAACTTTGTTTACAATATATACTGAAGATTTTCGATGAAATTTGGAGTATAATTTGCGCGATGAAAAGTTACTTTTCATAATTAAAGCTTGCGAAGACGACTATGTGCGCATGCGCGAAGAACGGGATCTCACGTAATCTATTCAACGAGACATACGAAGTAAAATTATCTTTGCATTTACCTTAAAAATAAGGAATTTCTTGTGAAGATAATCTATACTGAGATTGGAACTAAACAAAACTATACTGTTAAGAGAATGTATTGATAAATAAATGAATAAACCAATTTATTTTCAGATAATTGTTTCCATACGACTGCACGTTATGATTTCCATGGCGACTGGAAAGTAAGTGGTAGTTTTTCAGAAAACAATTGTGATAAGTTATCAATTCCATCCCAATTAATGATATTTTTGTACTCGACAGACAGGAGAGATATCTCGCTTGAATTTCGCTCAGATTTAGTGATCTCAGAATTATTTCAAACAATCATTATTTTTATGATTGGTCTGATTTACACTTTCGCTCTTCCGTTTCTCTCATTTTTTCTGCCTACGTACAGATGAACAGTACTCATCACACCCATCATAAAAACGGTAATACCATACTTGCTCCTGCCACAATTGCTCCGCGGTTATTTCCTACACTATCTGAATTCCTAACTTCAACCCTGGACCAAACACTGTACCTATACCTATAAACCCCCTGACTTCTAACCCTAACCCTAACCCTAACCTAAAACCCAATTGCAACCCTAACCCTAGTCCAGCCTCTGTACCGTTTCCGCGCGCCCAATCTTTTCGACGGTACTTTGGGGGATCGCGCGATGAGTGGAGACACCACTTGTATGTGAGATCGAGGGGTGTGATAGAAGGATACAAATAAAAAACGGACAGAAGCTGGACTACCCCCGGACTCCCCTAACTCCAATCTTATTCTCTTTGACGAAGTAATGCACGGAGTATTTGAGTTGTCGGCAGAGCAAAATTTAATTTCGGATAGCCCTTCCTTGATAGCACCATGCGCATGCACATCTCCACAAACAGCCTAGACGCACCCATCAACGATAACACAAAAACACAAAGTATTCCAATCCCTTCATTCAATAGTCAAGAAATAATAACGTGGTTCACTCTCTTATACATTTATTGATACAATTTGCGTAAAAATTTACAAAAGCACGGTATAAACGATATCCATATCCATCTTCTCTCTACACAATTTCAATACGTGTATATTAAGTAATGCTATTTATAAATGAACGATCACCACTACACACACTTGTACATTAAAACCGCGTATAATTTTCCAACTAACAAGAAGCCCCATAAGCATAATACACTATGTTGAATTGGGGAAGGAGAGGGGGTCTTAAAAGTAGACCCAACACTTCAGTAATTGTAATAGCTAAATTTTAGCTATGTGCTGCATGATCTTTTTTTCGTTTCGCTATCACTTTGTATCTTTCTATATATTTATTATATATTAAAAGTAGACCCAACAACACTTCAGCCTTATACAGTAGGCTTGCGGTTGCACCATGTGAGAGAGGGGAGCATTGGGGAGTCCTAAAAAGGACTCTCGGTAATCTATTCTTTCTTGAGTCTGTGTAGTCCTGAAAAGGACTTCAGTAATTGTAATAGCTAAATTTTAGCTATGTGCTGCATGATCTTTTTCGTTTCGCTCTCACTTTGTATCTTTCTATATATTTATTATAGACTATGTTTTGTTTTTTGTTATTGTGGTAACGAATCATAAAAAAGACCCGACTAGGATTCTTCAGAGAAAGTTATATTGTACTGAACTTGATAAACGTACCATAATAATATATATATCATATTTCCACCAAAAAAAAAATACCGGATAATCATTATGCATGTATTAAAGAAAGGTAGCAGACTTGCAGTCATACGTGATAGATTTTGTAGACACACTATGTACACGTATCATCCAGAAGACCTACTGTTTGAAATGTTGGGGACAAGATCAAATATAAATATCCAACGTATTTCGGTACAGCAAGGATAAAGAATGGAAAACAAACAAACAATATATGAAATGTACATTTACATCTTTCAAAAAAACAAAGTATGCGGTTAATTTATCCGAATGTGCGTTCGTCAACCCATGGACCTATTACGGATGGACATTCGACGTGATTCTTTCTTTGATCCAATGAGAGTCACCGCCTTCTGATTATGTGCTTCTTAATGAGAACATTCAGCTATTTTAACAATAACGACTGCGTTAGCATGTTCGGTCATTGACAACGGAGCAGTTTCCCTCTCTTGGGTTTTGTTTGGATGGTGTGCTCTGTAAGAGAGTGTCTTAAATATAAAAAAAAACATTACCAATGGGGAGCAGCAAAGTTGAAAAGCAGACGATATTGGTGATATGAAATTTGTTATTACTGATTCGCACACTTTCGCACGCACCAATGACCTTATAAAACAATTAGAAGGCCATGATCTTTATAAGCCCTGTGCGTTGTAACTCTGGAATATTATGAGGAAATTGGGGGTAACGAGATTTTAAATCGCAAACAATCCAAATATAACCTCGTTCTGGTAATATCAACATGTATTTCAAAATAAAACACAGTAAACGGAACAACAATATCCGATTATAAACCAGAACTGCACATCGATTTCCCATGATTTAAGCGATGCATTATCTTTTGCGCATGTAGGTTTAACATGTGTAAAATCACTATCTTGATTCTGTCCCGGCTTATTGGCGGTGGACCTCATGAGATCAAAGTGAAGAAACATGTACGGAATGTTATTGAGACGACATTGACGGAGACAATCACAATGAATTCATTAACAAAACGACGAATGTCCATCCGTAATAGGTCCATGGTCAACCCCACTCATATGACAAAACAAAGAAAGAATTACAAAAGTGGTGTTTTAACTTTGAACGTATACCGATCAATAATCTTTTGACCTGTAACCTCCGGAATGTCTTCCTCAAGCATCAAAGTAGAGCAACTCAATAAATTATTACCTCCATTCCCGAATATTTTTAACGTATCTTTCGTGGGGAAAATAACTATTGTATTATCATTCAGCAGCATATATTTTTCACGCCTAATAATAATAATGATAAAATTACCGGTCTTAGCCGGCGGCCAAAATATGTATAGCGCTCTGGCATATCGGGTACTCAATTACATCCGAGTGGTGTCGCTTGTGTGGGTAATTATCTTATCAAAGGACATTAGCACCGGGTTGGGATTCGAACCCTCAACCCCTGGATTGAGAGTCAAGTAAATGAATCACAATTGCAATACACCTCATATGCCTTGGGGCATGTGTGAATTGTTATACAAACAAAATTAATCTCGAACATTTAGGTAAATTACGTGAATACGAACATGAGACATTTATTTTCTTACGCAACTTAATGCACATGTTAGGAATAAAGTTAAGTTTACTTTAACCTTGATCTTATTTTTCTTCTTTTACTTTTGTTGTTTTCTTTATTTTTAATGGGTCGCTTTCAATTTTCTTCCAGTCACATAAGGGTTTTGCAAACAATTTGATGTATAACTATTTGTCTGTGAAAAGACTTGTTCTTGGAATATTCGGTTAAGAGTGTTTTCAAAATCATGGCTTTTCAGATTTTTAAAAACGTTCTATGCACCACAATGCGAGAGAATAAACCCTTTGAGACAACTGTAAACTTTCAACAAGTGCAAACAAAAATTGTAAAAAAATTAAACGCAAACTGCTGAAAATTGTTAATGTAGGTTTTATCAAGAAGCGGAAAATTTCACCTGATTGTGACTTTCACATTTGACCTTAAAAATTAGCAGGACTTTTTATTTCTTCGCGTATTCATCTCCAACGCTACAAAATGACAAACAACTTGTGATAAATATTATTGTTTCAATAAAAAAGGACCCCATTACGTATAATACCAACTAAAACAACTTTAAACCAACCCGAAAAACCTATATGAATCACTATATTACGACACACTCTAACTTTCCTTCACTATATTTTTTCTTTGCTACTAAGCAACAGAAATGATAGTGCACAAAGCACCTAAAACAAAAATGGGTTTCCCCCAATAGGCTCAAATGTACTTCCGATGACGGATCCGAGATTCTTTGGCAGAAGGGGTAGGGAAAAAGTCTGAAAACTTTTTGACAAGGAAAAGTCTGAAGTAGCCGCCGGATGGTATAAAAAGGTGGCATTTTCTTTCTGTGTTTAAACAAACACTCGATGGGAACTTAGGATATGCCAGATCGGGTTTAGCCGGGATATCAATATCCATTTCCTTTGAATGCCACATGTTTCATGTTTTGGTGGAGGTAGTTTTCCGTAGGATGTTTTGGGTCTGTTTTAATTGAATGAGAACGGTACAGTACTTTCGTTTGCGACAGTCATTCTAAATTCTAAAATAAATGTATTTCGTCCTGCATTTCCAAAACCGGAAGAAAACAATTATTTGCTGTCCCCTGCACCGTCAACTTGCAGGTATAATGGTCCTTAAGTATTTTTTTAATTCATTTAGGGTTTATCCCTAAACGAAGGTAACAGGATCTTATTTTGTGTTCAAATTTTCTGAAGTTTTTTTCTTGGAAACAAACTATACCATGCATGATCCTATATGATGTCAAAATGTATAACTCACTCTTAAAACGACAAACAATTAGAAAAGAGTCCAGTTCTTTTCTGACTCACACTGTTATAAATATTTTCCCTTTTATTTCAATAGAAGATACATGTATATGAAGTGTACTACAAACATTTAATATTAGAATAACATTCTATACAGCATACGTTTTGTCTTGCTCAGGAATATTCAAGCTTGTAAGAAAAAGGAGTTAAAAAAAATCTTGCAGATGGCTGCCCTGCATGACATGGCAATAATGCCCTTTTAAATAATATTATACTACTAGTACCAGACGCCCAATACCGCTCTATACCACCATGTTGTTTCAATTTGAAACAATTCACACTTAAAAGATAAAACAATTAACATCTCCAAATGGTGCAAGTATTGAAGAAGATTAGGAAATCTAAAAGGGAATTTTCTTGATATTCAAAACAAAAAAACAAGGAAATGGTTTATCAGCAACACGATAGAGAGTTAGCAACAAGGAACTTTCAACAAACCACATGCAGACTAGAGGCAATGGCGTGTCTCTTATTTTCATGACTAAACATTTTTCAAAATATTGATTAAAAATGGTGTTTCAAGAGCTGGGTATTTTAATAAAATATTTGGTAATCCATAAAATTTCTTGTTAATCTGTATAACGTATTACTCCCTTATTTTACCCTATATCGATTACTGCTGTACATCACGGGGAGGGTGCTCAAAAGCAAATCTAAGAAAGATTCAAAAGTTACAAAATGATATGCAAGGTTGGTTTTAAAAGCTGATTGGTATACATCTCAGTGTTTTCTTTTAATTCTTAGTTGGCATTCTGTTGAACAAAGAATTAAGTACTAGACTAGTGTCCTCACATATAAAGTCTTAACGAAAACACATGGAATGTTTGGTCACCATACGCCAAACCCACTACTCTACCCGCTATTCTTTAAACTGTCCTCTATTGATTCCCCAACCAAAAACAGTTTACAAAAAACGGTCGTTTTCTTACATACTGCAGTATAATAATTGTATAATAAACTCCTAAAAGATGTCAAGACAAGCTCTTCTCTTTCAATCTTTAATAACAAATGTCAAATAGTTATTAATCTGCACATGGTTGTTATCCTATATTAACTGTTTAGTTTATTCCTTACTTTTGTAACTCTCACAATGTTATTGTTTATATATGTCACTAATTATTTGTACATTGATATTTTCTAGTTTTTCATGTTAAACGTTTTTTTTTCTTGTTTTGTTGTAGCTGCTGTTAATGTATTTTGTATGTTGCAGCAGGGCGTCATTGTAAAGCAGTTTTTTTAACTGAATGACCTACCCTGCTTTTTAAAGAAGACAAGAATAAAATAAAATGAATAATGCCTCCATGAGTAATAGATGGTCCAATATTTGTTTACTTTTGGTACAGGAATGGTGATGATTCATATCATTTATAGGATGCTTTTTTTTTTTTTTTTAAGCATTCAAAATCTCCTCCAACGAAGTCAATATTTGGACATTTGTTGAAATAGGTACGTGTTTGAGGCATGATTTGAAATGTTGAAGACTGATATCTATTTATTTATTTATTTATTTTATTAATTTATTTCTAATCTTTTGTCAGGGTAGCCCATTCACCAATAAGTAGTGATCTTCCATGGGGCCTTGAATAATTAACATATTTACATCAAAAAGCATAACGTTTAAACAGAACAGTTAAAATAAAATTCCATAGTACATTTTTATATTTTTAGTATATTCTCAGACTGTATCAGTAACTGGATAATATTTAGTCTAGTCAGGAAGAAGCTGCCCTCACGTAGTGTCTTTCCTAGGGGCATTTTTTTACCCAGCTGTATTTTCTAAGTGTGTCATGTTTGAAAAGGTGCAACAAGGAGGAAAAGGAATCATTCAGATAGGTTTATCAAACATCTCCTAATCAACCATTTACAAAATAATGAATTACATGAAACATTAATTACAAATCATCATGACTACTTTTAACAATATATTTTCCACATCTATCTAATTTTTGTGCATCAGACACACACTTTGATACACATGGTTATAACACAAATGTAAATGTTAATGATGTAGGATGTCATACATCTCCATTTGTAACAATATGAAACATATATTCAATGTTATAGTCAAATCTCTACTGACACATTAAACAAATACATTTAAATCTTCAAAAACATTAACAGTAATAGTAAAAATCAATATCCAGTGCATTATTTACAAAATATACAATTATATAATGTTAGTCTGTTCAATGTACAGATTCATATATTTTCTCTGACTTATGTCTACCATACTATTGAGAAATACTGACAAGAAAGTGAAGAAACACGCAAACTCTTACTATTCACAAGTATCATTCTGAATTGTACCACACATTTATGACATCATTGTTTTGCTACTCCTGAAAATACAACGAATAATACTCACTTTTTAAAGATAGGATATATTCATTAAATCAATATTTTAGACAGGCTTTACTTGCCTTGTGTATGGAGTTTGTCATTTATAGTACAACAGCCGTGTCACCAAAAATTACAACTGCAGTAGTGGTAAAATAGACATTGATCTACATTTTCTTACAGCAATCAAATCACTTCTGGTATTTCTGGATAATTTTCTTTTTACAATAAATGTTGAATAATTATCCTCCAACGAGGTTCGTCATTGAAATTCAAAATTGAATCATTAGGGCAATTGAAACCCTTCCTACACAAAAATAACCTACAGTTTTCAGTTCATGTACATGTACATGAAATTCAAAAATTTGAATTATATTCCAAAATCTTTCAAACAGTCAAGAAATAGATCAGGACTTTACTACAGACTTGTGCTTTATTAATTTTGTGATCTTCTCAATATTCAAAAGGATGTATTTTACAAAAACATGAAACCAATAACTGACATGAAACCAATAACTGACAATAACTGACAAGTTGAAGAAAAAAATTTAAACGCACACAAAAGTATTCTTTCACTAACACCAAATCTCCTTCGTTATACAATTGAGAAATAATAATAATAGTACGATGATATAAATGAGTAATAGTATGATAATAATATAGCATTAAAATATACAACAAATACATTCATAAAGTAGGAGTAACTGAGGTATGAGAAGACATTTAAAGCAAATGGAACATGGCTTTTATATTCCATACCAGCAGTAAATTGCTTAAGGACGAGGTTGAGTTCTGGTAATGGTGAAAAATTACATAAGAGGTGTTTTCGTCGTTTATTTAATACTCCCATATGACACAATATCAAAGAGTAATGTTCCACAAAAAGGAATGCCCTTGAAAAGCTCTCATATTTCAAATATGATTATGAGGATTTTACAGCTTTGGACTGAATTCTGATGCCACATTATCACATACTTATATATGCATCATCTGCTTTTCATTCTTTGTCATTTCCCGCACAAACTTTCAGGCAATTTATTCTCATTTCGATGATTCCAAAACATCATAATGTACGATTGTTCCTGTTTATTACATTTTCGATAATTCCAAATCTGGAGAGAGATTTGTTGACCATGAGAATCCCTGATCAGTACTCAACCTCATCTTTGAAGTCCTTCACATGTTATATTTGACAACACAATAGATAATCTTATCATCAAGAAGATAAACAGTTGGTATAACAAGTACCTACATAAAATACATCAATGCACTCTCTCTCTGGCAGGAGTATTTTTACCATTAGAAACAAAAACTAATAAAACATGGCAGGATTTTAGAATTTATTACAGATATTTAAATCTCTAACTGTCTGGACTTATCGCTGTTATGTTGGGCATTAACGTTGTGAGAGACGAGCTCGGGCCATCAAAAAATGATCTGTTGGGGTCGTACAAAAGCCCTGCAGCAGATTAAAAGGGTGCAAGAGAGAGACCATAAAAGAGAAGAGAGAGAATAAGATAACAAGCAAGGGAGAGAGAGAGAGAGAGAGAGAGAGAGAGAGAGAGAAAGAGAATGAGAGACAGAGTAAGAGAGAGAGAGAGAGATAGAGAGAGCATGAAATAGAAATTTAGAGAGAGAAGATAATATGAAGGCAATGATTAAGAGGTTTGAAGAGAAATGAAAGATGAAAAAGAGGAAAACAAACAGTAATATAAAAATTAATATGATACCAAGTATGACATTATAAACATAGACACTATTGCTTTTCCCAAATATTGATTCTGATCCCAGCTATAGTATGGCTTTCAACTCATGGATTGAAACCATGGGGTACAATAAATTTGTTATGCCTTGAGTAAAATATCGGGCTTGGACGTGCTCATCAGTCTCACCGGCATGACTGGGGTTTTGATGTTCAAAACCCATTTAAAGATACTATGTCCCTTTTACAGCCAACATCAAATTCTGTAGAACTTTTCAGGAATTATGAATATGTCATGTATGTCCTATCTGTGAAATTTAAACGTTAGCAGTGTCCTAATATTCAAATTATGCAAGGAAACCCGTTTACTTGCTAGACTTCACTTTCAGACACTATTGAGTGACTGACTGGCTTTTTCATCTTTGGTAATAACATACATAAAATGAGCTGTAAAGGGTACATGAGCATTTGTCTACATCAATAACCCACTTCTTGTAATGGCCAAAATTAAACTGATTGAATCTTTGTGCAGCATAAAACGTACGACCATTCCGTACAATGATCTGAAAAATCAGACTATTACTTACTGGCTCTATAGCTCCTAAGTCGTTTCAACAACTAATAGTCATTATTTTTCCACTTAAAGACATTTTCAAGCCCCCTTATTTTTAAGGGAAGTTCTAAATTAGTATTGTCTTTCAAATGCCGTTGGAATTGAACCTTTTCATTTTTTTGGCCTGCAAATGGGACATTTTAAAGGGGAAGTCCATCCTGATATTAAGTTGGTTTTAATGGAAGCAGGAAAATGTGAGGAACAGGTCAGTGAATGTTAGACCAAATTAAGATTAAAAATAAGAAAGTTATGAATTATTTCAGTTGTGATCAATCCAAAACAAATTGGCAACTCTGTGACGTATCTCGCGAGCTCCCCTCCCATTTGCTCTGTACTAAAAAAAAACAGAAATTTTCCAATCATACATGCACCCTAAATAAAATTATTGCAAATAAGTTTTTCATACAACCCCTGTATGGAAAAACATCCATTCCAACATCAATAACGAAGAAAATGAAAGTTTATGAAATTTAATAAACAGAGCAAATTGGAGAGGAGCTCGCAAGATGCGTCACAGTGTTGCCAAATTGTGTGTAATTGATCGCAACTTCAATAATTTCACGACTTTCTTACTTTTAATTGGAATTTGCTCAAACTTTCACTGGCCTGTTCCTCTCATTTTTCTGCTTCAATTAAAACCTATTTAATACTAGGGTGGACTTCCTATTTAGGTGCCAGATATTACAAAGGCACATGGGACTGTTTGGAGGATCCCTCACTCCACCCAAAGGGAATAAATCATAAAATTAAGTTGTGGTTGTTGTTTTTTCACATAGAATTAAGTTGTGGTTGTTGTTTTTTCACTCCAGTTTCGGAATTGATATGAGATTTGAAATCATTTCAAATTTATGTTAGATTTGAAATTATATCAGCATTTTTTCTCTTTGTTTTCCAGAAGATCCTAAATATGAATTGGGAATTGTTGGTATTTTTATGAAACAATATAAGTAGAAGCATTTACCTGCAACACATGAAGTAAGCAGACATGCTAAGCTGCCAGCGACGAGTGCTCTGAAAACCATCTGAGAGATGTCTGCTACCCTGTGAGGGATAAGTGGTACCATGGCACCTAACATGATACCAAGGCTACCCAGGTTTGTGAAACCACACAATGCATAGGTCGCTATCACCTGAGTCCTAGGCTGAAAAAGAACAGAGCAATGCAAACAATGAGAGCCCTGAGAGATGTCTGTCAGTCACATTTGATGTGATAGGTTTAACTAAAACTTGGATAAATCAGGATGAGAATTTGTCATTATTTGTTCCCCCTCTTTATTATTTATATGCAAACTGTGGAAGAGTTGAAGGTCGTGGAGGAGGTGTTTGAATTCTGATACACAATAATTTAAAATATTTTCATCATTCTGATCTTACTGTGGTAAATGAACAATATGAGATGATCTTTATTGAAATTCCAAGAGAGGGTGACAAAAATGTTATAATCGGAGCTATGCATAGACTGCCTAATCAATCGGTTGGAATATTCATTAATGATATTCATACAGTGTTATCCAAACTCCAAGAAGAAAAAAAAGACTGTTATCTTATGGGCAATTATAATATTGATTTAATGAAAATGGGTATGTGCCTTTATGTAAATGACTTTGCCGAACTAATGGCATCTCATTACTTTTTTCCCAATTATTTTTAATCCAACCAAAATTACTAAAGATAGTGCAACTCTTATTGATAACATTTTGTTTTCAAATACAGTAGATAAAGTTTTAAAAATTAGTATTCTACTGACTGATATAACAGACCAATTATCTATATTTGCCACTCTCTATTGGAATAAACCAGTAAATTCTGAAAGAGTATTTTATAAACGCAATATAACTGACTTTGGTTTTCAATTATTTAATAGAAAGTTCAGTACCTTGAATTATCAAGATATGTATAATACATCTGAGCCCTGTTGCATAAAACTTACCATTGATGGTAACTACCATGGTAACAGGGCTCAACAGCCAATCAAAATCAAGGTTTCCATGGTAGTTACCATTGATGGCAAAGTTACCATCAATGGTAAGTTTTATGCAATGGGCTCTGATGTTGATATGAAGTATAATCTATTTATGAATATATATGATACCTGTTTTCCACTTTAAAAGATTATAATTAAGGGAATGAAAAGTGTTAAACCATGGATTACTAACAAACTAAAACACGGTGTAAAAAGAAAAAATAGATTGTATAAAAAATATCTTTCCAAACCATCACTGACACTGGAGAGAGAAAGTAATTTTAAAAAAACATTTAGTAATAAGCTGAATAAAGATATAAGATATGTTAAGGAAAAATAATTATTCATGTAAGTTTCAGTCCATGAGAGGCAATATGCAAAAGACTTGGAAGTATATTAATAAAATAATGAGGAGGAAACCCCATGGGTGTCAAACCTAAATATATCATAAATGAAGATGACAAAATTTATGACAATATAAGAAATACAGAGTTGTTTAATGACTATTTTGTTTCTATTGGAGCCTCACTCAGCAATCAATGTTCTTCTATAAATGACTTCAATTGTTTTTTACAAGGTAATTATTCTAAATTATTTTTCTTGAAACTTATTACTGAGGGTGAAATTATCGAGATTGTTCGAAGTTTTAAAGCAAATAAAAGTGCCGGACATGATGATATTGAACCAGAGATTGTTAGGAAAACTAAACATGTTTATGCCAAGCACCTTTGTCATATTTTTAATGAGTCTTTTATTTCAGGACAACTTCCAGATCAATTAAAAGTAATACCCCTTCATAAGAATTTGTGTAAAGAAAAATAGAAAATTATAGACCTATTTCTATCTTGCCAATCTTTTCAAAAATTTTAGAAAAATTGGTCTACAAATGTCTCATTAACTATTTGAATAAGAATATTTTAAAAGCATGATGCATTTTAAAATTCAGGTCATTCTCCTTCAGACAATCAGAGCATACTAACTGAAACGTTAAAAACGTTTTTAGCAAAGCTCACGAGCCCTCCTTAAGACAATCAGAGCATACTAACTGAAACGTTAAAAACGTTTTTAGCAAAGCTCACGAGCCCTCCTTAAGACAATCAGAGCATACTAACTGAAACGTTAAGTACGTTTTTAGCAAAGCTCACGAGCCCTCCTTAAGACAATCAGAGCATACTAACTGAAACGTTAAGTATGTTTTTAGCAAAGATCACTAGCCCTCCTTAAGACAATCAGAGCATACTAACTGAAACGTTAAGTACGTTTTTAGCAAAGCTCACGAGCCCTGCTTAAGACAATCAGAGCATACTAACTGAAACGTTAAGTACGTTTTTAGCAAAGATCACTAGCCCTCCTTAAGACAATCAGAGCATACTAACTGAAACGTTAAGTACGTTTTTAGCAAAGTTCACCAGCCCTCCTTAAAGTACAAGTCCACTCCAAAAATAACTTACTTTCAATAGAACCAGGAAAATCAGACAAACCAATCAAAAAAAGTTTGAGCAAAATCAAATAACTAATAAGAAATTTATGAATTTTTGAAAAAGTATGTAAAACTAAAAAACAATGAAAATGACTACTCAAATTGCCAATTTGGTTATCAGTTTGTGACGTCGTGTCCTCACTATATGTCAATTGCTTATATAGTTTAATCCCATTAATTTCCCTTTTTATCCCCCAAAACTTGATTTCCCCATGCCTTTGCCCAGGTTATATGATTTGTATCATATTGCTTGCATGACATTTCACAAAATTTGTTATGAACTTTGAAGAATTGATACTATTTTCTGAATATTGTATATTCATAATTATTGATTTTTATATAAATAGTTTATCAAAATTCACATTTTTCATGATTTAACTGGAAAAAATTACTCTATATTAGTGCATCCACACAAAAACATATTACTATCAATCTAACTTGGATGCTGGTGTGAAGAAATAAGATTCTTAGGGAAAAAGGAAATTTATATTATCAATATAAAGAAAATAATTAGTGGATAGTGAGGACCATACGTCACAGACTCATGAGTGAGTTGCCAATTTGTGTAGTGATTTTCAAAGTTGTTCATGTCATTAAAAATTCATAACTTTCTTATTAGTTATCCGATTTTGCTCAAAACTTTTTTGATTAGTTTGTCTGATTTTTCTGGTTCTATTGAAAGTAAGTTATTTTTGGAGTGGACTTGGCCTTTAAGACAATCAGAGCATACTAACTGAAACGTTAAGTACATTTTTAGCAAAGCTCATGAGCTCTCCTTAAGATAATCGAAGCATACTAACTGAAACGTTAAGAACGTTTTTAGCAAAGCTCACCAGCCCTCCTTAAGACAATCAGAGCGTACTAAATGAAACATTAAAGCCATTGTTTAATAATGTCAAATCTGAGATGCATGGCCCTACGTGTTATCAGCGTCTGTGATATGGTTTAATATTGAAGCCCTTCAAAAGTTGCAGTTCAAAATGATCATGAAGTGCATCAAAATCTCAGAGTGACCGGTTTTACCATACTCATTTTCCTCAATAGACTGTAGTGTTATAAAAACGGTTGGGAAAACGGTTTTCGAAATTTCGAATTTCAATCATAAATATCTTGATAATCAGAAGGGCGATCGGCTTGTAAACGTCATGGGATTCCTGACTGACCTAAAAGTTTATAATTATGATTGCAGCATGAGCTAAATCTAGAATTTTGATTAGAATCTGAGACAAAGATCCCCAATCCCTGTAAGGACGTTTTTAGCAAAGTTCACCAGCCCTCCTCAAGACAATCAGAGCATACTAACTGAAACATTCAGAACGTTTTTAGCAAAGTTTACCAGCCATTTTCAGGGCTCTCATTTGTTTGGGAGAATTTCATGGTGTAACCCTGAAAACTTTACCTTACAATATTAATAATAAAATTATTTTTACCAATTTTCATGTAAGCAATACTTACACTGACTTCACCCTTTTCAATATAAACAGCAAGATCCTTGTATGCTATGAACTCATTGAGAAAGGTCTTGATCCCAAGTAGTTCTGCCACCATGCCACATTCTGAAGGCGTTGTCCCCAAGATCCATGCCAAAGGGAAGAACAGGTACCGACAGATCAGCTGCAAAAATGAAAAGTGCCAATTTTGATAAAATAATTGGAGTGCAAGAGTCGTGTGGCCAAACCCGACACGGTATCTACAATCCCTGAGCAAGGCATTGTATCTACATTGTGCCTCTCCACCCAGGTGATGAATGTGTACCGTGTAAGATGAAAATGTCAATGTGATTTGATTAGAATGTGTACACATGACAAAAGCTGGAATATTTCCTTGTGGAGTGGAGAATGTAAATTGTCAAATATGAGAGTTATTACCGAGTCCAAAGAACGTGGTAATAATAGTATCATCGCCGTTTTGGTCCGTTAGGTTCGAACTGGTACAGTGCTTTATAGGAAACATTTATCATTATGATGTTGGTACTACTTTCAATGTTGCAACAATCAAGCTTTTCACATGTTTCTCTTAGGATCAAACTACATGTGGGGTTAGACAAAGCAGAGTATAAATTTGTCACAACTCGGGATCTGAAATTTATTCCTGGGAGAAGTTATGATTTTTTTTATAGGTATGAAAAACTATGGAACTTAGAAAATCACTACACAAATTGCCAATTTGGTTATTAGTTTGTGACGTCATTGCCTCACTATTTATTGTATACTGTATAACTGGCACCTTCCTGAGGGGAGAAAAGTTACTGTTACATCAACTGGAAAATTTGATGTAGAGTTGGTATTTTTATTATATTTGTTATAATCATCCAGTAGTCATGCTGTTTGGAAACATGACAAACTATATTAAGGAGACTGACTTATTTTTTCTTGGCCTATGAAATTCCCTGGTTTTCCATGATTTGAGTGATTTTTCGCAAGTTCCCCACCATTTCATTGAGTGGGAAGAAAAGGAAGTTATTTTCCAAATTTTCCTTGGTTTCTGGGATAGCTGGACCCTAAAGTAGGTTACCTGAAAGCTAAAGTTCTCTATACCAGCCATGTTTCCTAGCCATTTGAGGACAGCATCGAGGAAAGCCAAGAAGGAAATAACAGCCAGGATATTGCAGATGATGTAGGCACAGATTTTCAGGCCATCAGCAGCTCCATTGAAGAATGCCTCCAAACAGTTTCTCTCGGGGCTGAATGAAAAAAAGGACAGGATGGATATATATATGTTCGTATATATACTGTACATATATATATATAAAATCAACAAAGATGTCATTTATTATGACCTTGCAGTCATACAGATGTGCCAGGTGTTTGCCCATTACGTTGGATCTCAGAAGTATTTGATCTATATCAATATTCAATTTCTCTTGAGATGTACACTAAATGAACATGATTTGAAATTGTATCATCAGCATTTTAAACTACGTAACAAATTATCAATGACCACACACATATGGGCACAGTGTCGGCAGGGAGAAGAAGGGGGAAATGTCTCCTATCAACTTTTAAGTTTCTAAATTTTGCAAGTAAGCAATAATTTTGACAATTTATTTGAGAGACAATGTGATTTTGCCATCAAGATATACAAATTACAAATACACCACCATGCTGCCTGAATGAGGTGACACTTGCCTGTATATTAGAAATTTCAAAATACTTGGGGGAAGGGGGGACTTCACCCCCCTAAAGCTGTTTCACTCTAAGTCAATGACTAAAATCTTGAACATTTCATGAAAATATGATCACAGTAATAGCCAGAGACAGTGATGGTCCTATTTATACCAAATATTGAATTGCTTGAGAAACCATAGCAGAAGGAATTTTATGCTCTCTAGTTTAAGTTTGCAGATTTCGATTCTATTTGCTCACCACGCTGGACAAATAGGAAAGGTTTCTTAATCAGGGAAATCTTGCCCCTTCCTGAGCAGAAGAAAACTTCAGCGGCAACTTACACTTTCTCTGTCTCCACGTTGAACACTCGAGCCGTTTTGGGTCTTCTCGTCTCAGGGTAGACGATCTTGGCGATGGCCAGCGCTGCCGGAGCCGAGATGATGGATGCGGAGAGAAGATGGGCTGCATTGATCCCAAAGCTGATGTAGACTGCCAGCATATTACCGGCGATGGTGGCAAATCCTCCAGTCATCATGGAGAAGAGCTCTGAGTTTGTCATGTCATTCAGATAGGGTTTGATGGCCAGGGGTGCTGTGGTCTGTGGGGCGAGAATTCAACAAATATATATATATATATAACTGCACTTATGTCCGTTGAGAAGATGTTAGCACTTTTCACACTTGCGTAACCTCCACAATGTTCAACAGACCTTTTGAGTTGACTTTGAATATTTGTAGGATGTCTATGGAACATACACAAACCCCAAACAATAAGGGAGTCCAGTGATTCAAACCCTGGGAAACAACATTTTAGCCTATAACCCAGTTGAGGAAAAGGGTAATCCACCTGGTGGGAAGAAACTCTGGACTGCTTCCAACACCTTGAGGCAACTTAGCTAAAGTCAGGGTAATGATGGTATCTTCTGGGATGGATATATTCTCACTATAACTCGTTATATGCCACACAGGCAATCTCCCAGTGCCACACTGTATATAGATATACAGAAGGCTTCAAGATAATTTAACTGTTTCCAGTGCAAGATAAATCTATACTGATGTTTAAAGGATTGTCATGGAGCTAATCAAGACTGAAAATGGGCAATTGTGTTGCACAAGTAAATCCTGTCATTTGGTGCCTATTGTTGTTTGTCCCGATCGACACGTGTGGCAAATGGGCGACCATGCAGAGAGGCGAAGAAAGCATCCAAATTGTTAAATAGAACTAATGTAATTATCACTAATTATGTAATGGCTCTTCTAAAACCTTATAGAACAAATTCAACATAAAACTAGATATTCCATGTGAAATCAAAAGTGAAATAAATACTCAAGAAAACATCATCGAAAGTTTGGCAAGAAATGTTCCCCTTTAGTTTGATTTCGTGAAATTAAGTCACGTGATCATGTTTAAAGCATAAAATGTGAATTTGTTATCATTTACCATTCCCACAAAGATGTTTGATGCAGCTGCAAAAGACTCAGCCCCTGAAGTGCCCATGGTAAAATGCATGATGAAGGCCAAAGCCTTTATGATAACTTGCATCACGCCCATGTAGTACAGCAACGCGCATACAGAGCTGGTGAAGATAATTACAGGAAGAGCCTGCAAATTCAAGCAGAAAAATTATTAGTCCAAATATCTCAAATTAATCCTCAGTGTCATAATACTGAGATTTGAAAATGCAAGCTAAGAGACAGAAATTTTGTACTTGATTAATGATTCACGTATAACTATCACAGTATAGATCCACATCTATATTTCAAGCACTAATCCAAGATTAGGCTAAAATAATCTGCTGGTAAAATATAGATATAAAATAATAAATATATACTATTTCATACTCTCTTTCTTTATATATACATATATATATATACTCTTCCTAGAGGGTCGGCACAAACACTTTTTGATGGCAATAGACTGTACTGTTATTGCTAGAGAAGATAGGAATAATTCATAATCAGCATAGTTATTTAGAACTAAAACTGAAACCTAGTAACTACATTCTAAATCGCTGGCTCCATCCTTCTTTCCCTTTTTCTTGAAAGTGAGACTTTTTTTCTCTCTTTACACTAGTAAAATTGGAAATACAGTCAAACCTGTCTATAGCGACCGCCCAAGGGAAACACAAAAAGTGGTCTTTGTAGACAGGTGGTCTTTGTAGACAGGTTCCTTTAGTACATGTTTTAATGAGAAACCATTTTCAAGGGAAACAAAAAATGTGGTCCTTGTAGACAGGTGGTCTTTGTAGACAGGTGGTCACTAAAGCAGGTTTGACTGTAGAATGTAATATTTTCATCTTAATTATTTAATTTCAGGATTTTTCCTACATTCATTTCCTGGCAAATAAGATGATTCTGTTTAATTTTTTGCACTAGTACAATTGGATACGTAAGAACAAAATTGTCTATATTTCAAAGTAATACTATTCTCCATTTGCATACACAAAGTTTAATAATCATTTCCATCTACTTTTTTCCTCTTGTTTATGTCATATGACTTTAATATCCAAAGAATTCTACTCACTACGAAGAGAAAAGAGTGCAGTTCGAGGCGGGGCCAAACACAAACTCGGCACCAGCCGTTGTATAGTTGAGGAATATCTCCACGTTTTTACCCAACCAGTTAAAGGCTACGAAACCAGGGTGTGTCCGCAGGATGAGAATTCCAAGAAAGAGTTGGAGGTAGATGCCCCAAAACACTGTCTTCCATTTTATCTGAAATGATGAATAACATATATATACCGGTATATCGAAAATAATATCACTAGTGATATTCGATTGTCTCACAATGTATGGTCAACAAGGGATCTAATAGATCATGACATTTCGTGCACCGCTGCAACACTTCGTCTCAATCTCACCTAGCAGGCAAGCCTGAATCTATATGATAAATGTACTTGAAAAAATGTAAGTTTGTAATAACTGATGACTACCGGTAATTATGATACTTGATAAATGGTACTGGATTCACATGTAACACTTGAAAAATAGTAATGAATATTGTATAATACTTGATGAATAATGGCAATACTCCATAGTTTGCAATATTGAGCAAGAACATCTACAAACCGACTATCATACTGAACAATGCTGAATTAATATTACATTATATTCGATGCACAATTTATAATGCCTTCAGAATAATATATCATAATGCAGATTGTGTAATACAAGATAATTATCCCTTTCGCTACACTTATTCCACAGTTTGTGGTTTTGTTAAATAACTTTTGATCCAGAGCCCTAAAAATATACCAGATAAACGAGTAGAAACGGCAAAATTTTTTATGCACATAATGCCCCAACTTGTGTCGCATGACCACATTGCATTTCATGCTAGGAATTTAAAAAGGACTTTAAAAAGGAAAATAAGCTTTAAAATCTGTAAGGTAGTAACATGCTGTAAGGTTCAAAATAATTCTATTTCACCAAAATTTGCAAAACCAAAACCAAGTCCCTACCAATGTACCGGGTATTTGTTTTTTTGAGAGACATAACATTTTATTACAAAAAAGTAGCAATAAAAGATAAATATTTGTGTTGCCAATTTGAAGAACAACATGTGATCAATTTAGCCCTTTCAATAAATCTTGTCCTAAAGGGTCATTCCAGTTTTTCTTAAATTTTATTTCTAATGGGGGGTGTTTCACAAAGACTAAGATCGACTTTAAGTTGGACTTAACTATGGCAGGCCATTCATGCCACTGGTTGCTCTCACCATTGGTCTCTCAATTATGTTCTTTAGATAATATTTTTTCCTTCAATGATGAACTTTCAAAAAAGGTTAATTCTTTGGATTTGTGACCATAATTTGTGACCATAATTTGTACGTCCCTTGAGAGACCAATGCCAGTAAACGGTGAGAGCAAATAATGGCATGAAAGGCCCGCCATAGTTAAGTCCAACTTAAAGTCGATCTTAGTCTTTGTGAAACACCCCCCTGGTGTATACTTACTCTTGCTGGGAATTTAGAGAGGAAAACTACAGAAGAGCATGAAGAAGATTCCGAGGACAGAGATGAGACGTTGAGGTTCAAGAGCTAAGGATTTAAAGACCCCTGTCACACCAGCCAATATGATTAGAAACAGAGTAACCGAACTATACACCATCCTAAAAAAAATATATTATAGAAAATATCATCACCTTTAAGCTCATCAAGGGCAAATCTAATATCATGTCAGCAATAAAAAAAAAAATGTTACATTAGCAATAAAATGTTATTATGATACGGAAGAAGTCAGGGAAAGTTTGATCAAATTTGGATTAACAAAAAGAAAGTTATGAATTTTTGAAGTTGCGATCAATGAAACAAAAATTAGCAACTCTGTGACGATCGTGCGAGGTCCCCTCCCATTTCAATTCAATTCAATTCGTATTTCTTTTATTTCCAACAGAAAGATAAACAAAGGCATTACATATATTATTACAGAAAGTAAATCTTGATAGGTATACAAATACACTGTATGAACATAATAACATTATTACAAGAAATTCTTTAATTTCTCAGGCTGAGGAAATGGGGGGATCCACTAAAAAGCAGTGCTTGTAGTTTGTGGATCCCCCAGAAAGAAAGTTTTTTTTTTTTCAAATTGTGCCTACGAAGACCTGGAAAACACAAAACAATATTACAGAACGACAACCACGAAACGACAAGGACAAGGAAAACATATAAAAGAAGAAGAAAAGAAGAAGAAGAAAATAAAATCAGAAATCCCTCATGAAAATTTTCAATCTCACATTCACCCTAAATATAATTATTGTAATTATGTTTCTATACAACACATGTATGGGAAAAATCTATTCCGTCATTAATATCGTAGAAAATGAAAGTTTACAGAATGTAATGTACAGAGCAAATTGGAGAGGACCTTGCAAAAATACATCAGTGTTGTCAATTTGTGTTTGATTAGTTGCATTTTCAAAAATTCATAACTTTCTCAATTTTAATCAGAATTTACTCAAACCTTCACTGACCTGTTCCTCTCATTTTTCTGCTTCTATTAAAGCCAACCTAGTATCTTGGTGGACTTCCCTTTTAAATCAAATGTAAGAGAAAGACTTCTTGAAAAAGTGGATTTATTTTATCAAATTTTTCCAATTGTGTTTATATTTAAAATCATCTTCTGTCACTTAAATTCATAACACTTTGAATAGAATATGGTATACAACTGATTTTCCTTGTGTTTTAGATTTGTCAAAGATACATCAATATGAAATTCTGCATGTGTATATGTGTTAGATTGTATATGTTTATGGTTGATATTGCATATTAGGTTCCCTGTGGAAGGGTAAAAAAATGCTCATGAAGTCACACATAATCCTACAAATCAAGTGATGCTGAGATCGAAAGGCATGAAGTACACCATCATATCAACTGAACCAAAAGGGCATTAACTTACATGTATGTACTTTTATGCCCTTCTTTTTTCTTGGCAGACAAATTAATTTTATTACCAATATTACTTTCAGTCATAATCCTGTTGAAATGTTATTAGGTGAAAGAACCTTGTACAGTTATCTTTATTTTGTCTTTCTCTATAACAATTTAAATGATATCAGACAGAGGAGGGGGTGATGAGACAACATTTTATTTTTACTCTCCCTCTTTCTCTCTCTCTCTCTCTCTCTCTGAAACACACACACACATCCACACCCACACAGTCTTTTCCTCACTCTCTCTGTAAACTATTGATCTGTGGTCATTATCTCTGATTGGCACACAATATTTTAAACCCCCTTTCTGACCTACAATTATGATGTAGCATAATTATAACTCTGGCGATTTTGCCTCAACCTGACCTTTGACCCTTGAAAGGTTTATAAGCTACAACTACATGTATAAAGCTGAACATACATCTCTTACACCCTCCCTAATAATCCACTGAACTTAACTGTCATGTCAAATCAATATTAGACATGCATCATTCTGATCCCATCCCTCACATTTTGAACTTTGATACAACTTCTTGATACTTTATTCTGGACATATATATATATATACATGTATCTGACATCGTCATTATACATATACTCTGATGTTGTTGCATCTTGCATAGATTTTTTTCCTGTTTTGTTAAGCCTAGATGTGTAAGTCCAAAGCATTTGATCATTTGCTTTCCTATATAATAAGAATAAAGAATAATGAAAATAAACAAAATTAACATCACAAGTGTCATTTTCCTTGTTACTTGGTTTGATCCAAGCTTGAGTAGGACCGTCAAATTTTTAGAATAAGTGAGTATATATGTACTAAGATGTTCAATGAAATCAGTAATGAATGGGGTTTTTAAAGATAACACCCCATCCAATGCCAAACAGCTAACAGTAGTAAAATAACTAAACAAATATGTAACAGAAATAAATATAAAAGTAAAATGGGATGGTATACCTGTGTAATCAGGGCCCCGTATTACAAAGAGTTGATATCAATCGCAACTTATTTGCGTTTGATATCAATCGCAACCATGTACATAAGAGATAGGAGACTGCAAACTTGCGATTGATTGGAGGACTTACGATTGATTTGGATCAATCGTAACTCTTTGTAAGACGGGGCCCAGGTCTCTAAAATGAGTATTACGTCTTTTTTTTAATAACACAGATCCATGTTCCTATTTCTATTTCAAAGCCAATTCTTTGAATTAATTAAACATTACTCCTGCTGAACAGCAAAATTTTGCATCATTTGATCCAGTCACAGATTACTTCAAAAGCACAATGTATCAACTATCAACTGAACCATAATCTTAGTTCATTTTGTTTGAGATTGAACTTTTGGCTTTGTGGAGAGGCAGGAGATGAAAGCATACCATACACCTTGGCAAGCAGTGCATGTTTAATGTAACCATGGCAACAGCTTGCTGGCAAGTTCACAAGATACACACATAATCACGTTCAACTTCATTAAATTACAGTCATTTCCTTTGGGTATGAATGTACCACTCAATTTTGTAATTATTATTGATGTTCTATTTTCATTACTGGAAATAAAAATTGCATGTAATATTACTGAATGGAATTAGTCCATGAAAACTAAGGTTAAACCCACTGCAAAATTGGATTTAAGGTGCTATTCAACATTTCTTTGGTAAAAAGTTGTTTAGAAAGATGCTTTTATATTGCTATCTGCAAATAAGATTTGCTAACAATGATTTTTAAATAAATATATTCATTTATCTTATTGTATTTCACAAGAGCTGTTATTGCATTTCAAAGAGCACTTTTAAAGTTTCCCCGAGGAAAATACTATGTTGTACTTTAAGTTGGACAACATACTTTCATAATCTACACAAATTGCCAGTTAAACTGCTTCTACAATTAACTTTAATACCAAAGTAACTCTAGGAGAATGTACTTTGATATCCTGTAGTTTTACTTTGCCAATTCATTGGATCAACCCTCCAATTGTCGTTTGAAAACCACACCCCTTGCCTGTTAACAGGTGTGTGTTTTTCTGGAAGACCCACTTATTTGCAGAAGCTGCCATATATTAGCTAGTTGTGTGCCCTTAATGTATGAGCATTAATTTAAAGGATGATTTACCTTATTTTATTTACCCAGGGAAGCCACATTAGTATTGATACTGCTCTTCCTGCGGGCCTGCCATTATTATTACCTCAGCATTAGCCAAGAAATACATCTGGGTCAAGGGGGCGATTGTAGCCAAAACACCTTGTCCAATGATGTAAGCGATGAGTAAGGATCGAACCCAGGATCTTTGGATTGAGAGTCAATAGCCATCACCAATATACCACAATCTTAATAAGCTTGCATTAAAATTTATGCTTGCAAAACTTGCTCGCAATCTTACAACAAACTTGCTGCAAGCTTGCAGGCAAAGAGAGATATGACATGCCCTGCAAGCTTGCAGGAGCCTAATCTAAAGCCCTTGCAATGATGCAGGCCGACAGTGTATGCCCTGCAAGCTTGCAGAGGCGCAAACTAAAGCTCTTGCAAGCTTTCAGGTAAAGAAGATATGCCCTTCAAGCTTGCAGGAGCGCAATCTAAAGCCCTTGCAATCTTGCAGGCCGACAGTGTATGCCCTGCAAGCTTGCATGCAGGGGCGCAAACTAAAGCTCCTGCAAGCTTGCAGGCAAAGAGGATATGCCCTGCAAGCTTGCAGGTGCACAGTCAAAAGCTCTTGCAAACTTGCCGCAAACTTACCGGTATACAGGCAAGAGGATATGTTAGCTTGCAGGCCAAGAGTCTGGCCAACTTTTTACACAACCATATAAACATAATACAGATAAATAAAATGAGGGACACCAATTGCCCAGTGTTCAGTTTGTAACATTACACACTTATTTTAATACAAAATGCTTATAACTTTTATAACTTTTTTAAAAACTTTTTAAAAATTTCTTAAATTAATGTTGCAAATATTTAACAAATATTTTCAAACCGTTGTTCGAGTACCTGTATTTGCATAATCTCATTTGCATAGTACAGTGTACTTTTGTGTATGTCAGATGCTATGGACAAACCCCATCTATGACCAAATTATTGTCCCTCAAAACATACTGCACAAAAGTTTATACATGTATGCACAATTTTATTTGTCAATAATTATCTCAAAGCCTTTGATTCTTTGCTAATGAGGTCTAAAATAGGGAATCATTGTATGGTCATATACAGATCTGTATTATGCACTATACCTTTGAAAAAGGCTCTCAACATGAATTTATGGGAATAAAAAAGGTGAAACATAGGAAAAAGCTGCAGGATAATATGTAAATAAGCTTGCGAGCTTCTCTTTTCTGATAGGCTGAAAAGCTGCCGCATTTCCTTTTTTAGAATCGTGCAAGCTAGTAACAAGCTTGAAACAAGCTCACAACAAGCTCACAGAAAACTTGCACCAATTTCCATAAGGGTCCACTCCCATTTTGCCCCCTTTCTTTTGGACATGATGAGGGCCTGAAACTACTGTGAGGCTATCTGGTTTCATTCCATACTGGCGATCAGCCAGACAGGAAGGATATTGTCATCAAACACATGGGGAAATGAAAACTGACTTATATAGGTCACAGGTTCGGAGGGAAACTACATAATTTCCATGTTTACAAAAGACAAACTTCCATGTTCGTTCGTTCGGCTTGATGACGGTATCAAATGTACTTTAGTGTGAAACATTCTGTTGCCATATCATCCTTCCTTTCTCTCCAACACTTGTAATTGGAATAATGTTGAGCCATACATGTACGACAACATCGGACATCATGGGAAAACTGCTCCAACATTAAGACACTCAAGAGGTGGGGTGTAACTATCCCATACCACTTTGAATAGGGGTGTCAGTTTTCACAAAAAAATGTCCAACATGTAAATTACAATGGTCAATAAACATATGCATTAGCCAACTAAGCTTATTAATTTGTCAATAAGAGGTCAATAAAAGGTCAATACGAGTGTCATCCCCCAACTACTACCACCACCACCACCATCACCAATGAAAGGCCATTTCAAATAAGGATGTTAGACCAAGTTAGCACACAAGTTAGGCAATGGAATAAGATCAGCAAAAGAAATATTAATTGGCAAAATACGATAATTAACTGTTTGAAGGGGGTTGATGAGGTGTCACCCCCCTCCACATCAATGCCCCTGAATATTACAGATGTTCTACATGATGGTAAATGAATGGTTTCTGTGTTGAGTGTGAACAGACTGCTTGTCCTTAACACAGAAGAGATTTTCCAGATGTCAAAGGGGCATCAAAGGAAACCAACCCTAACCATACGCCCCTCCCACCAGCTATGGCCCCTGAATATTATAGATATTCTACAGGATAGTAAATGAATGGCTTCTGTGTTGAGTGTGAACAGACTGCTTGTCCTTAACACAGAAGAGATTTGCCAGATGTCACAGGGGTGTTGCAGGATACATATAACGTGTTGACATATCCCAAATACAATGAACACTGTTACACACATTGAAACAGCATGGAAATCTTACTTTCAATTATAGTAGGCTCAGCACAAGCATATACTGATGGAGTTGTACATAGAACTAAATGCCCCAAAAATATTTTTTGAAAATCAACATGTACACTGTGGTTTGTAGGCGAGTGATAATGGTTAGCCTATTAATTTGGCTGAAAGTTGTATACAATTGATAAAACCACGATAAAACTGATACTAATTACTGCTCTTGAATGTATCTCTGACATGCATATGCTCTACCAGGATAGAATTTATGCCAGTATTAATTTTATCTAGTCACACTAGACATAACAGTATGTTCAGGCACTCAGTTGCCATCATTTACAGGTCGGCAATGGTGCCAAGATATGGTCGGTTTGTAAAATGACGAGAGTTGATGCCCTTCTGGCTCTATAAACAGACGACATCTTAGGCTGTGGTCTACAGATTCTAAATCAAACTGTATTCCAGGGGTGATAAGAACCACGACTTACATGTACATTACTGTCCTAGCTTTGATCAAGCGCATACTTAATTATGCTCACCACAAGATGTCTTACAAATTAGTGTCACAAGAAATTACATTATTTAGTTCTGGTACATCTCCTGGGTGAGAGGAGTAATGCTGATTAAAGTGCATCAATATCTTAAAAGACTCTTGGACAGGCAGAACCAACCCACATCTACAGGAACAGAATAATTTGCTCAACCTTTAGCCCATTAAATACTTAACCCAAGAACACGAAGCCTTAGATAATTGGGGATTAAACCCAGTGGAAAAGCAGGTTAAATCTCTCAAGACATCCCTACCCTTTTATCACCATCTTCCATATCCGTGGCAACTGCTGCGAGATGCTGACCAGGAAGGTGTGCATCACCCCCGAGAAGCGGTTCCAGAGCCATCGCCAGGCCAGGATAAGGATGAGGAGGGTGGTGATAATGAAGAGAGGCATGGCACCGTACGCATCGTGGGCCAGGATGTAGATAAGGTAGGCCAGATAGAGGAGAAGGAGGAAACCGTAGCAGCTCCAGTGGATGGTGTTGTGATTGTCATGGTAGAAATCAATAATATGCTCCTCCAACTGTTCAACCATCTAGGATGTTAACAAACAGATTTCTTTAAACATGAACTGTATAATTATATCTTCACATCATACCTACCAGCAGTATACATAACAGGTAGATTATAATGGAAGAGAAGAAAGGAGGGGGTGAGAAGAAGGAGGGGAGGGGAGGAGGGAGGAGGAGGGGAGGGGAGGAGGAGGAGGAGGAGGAAGAAGAGGGGGGGAGGGGAGGAGGGGGAGGTGGAGGGGAGGAGGTGGAGGGGTAGGAGGAAGAGGGGAGGAGGAAGAGGGGAGGAGGAAGAGGGGTAGGAGGTGGAGGGGTAGGAGGAAGAGGGGAGGAGGAAGAGGGGAGGAGGAAGAGGAGGAAGAGGGGAAGGAGGAAGATGGGAGGAGGAAGAGGGGAGGAGGAGGAGGAGGAGGAGGAGGAGGAGGAGGAGGGAAGGAGGGGGAAGAGGGGAGGAGGAGTAGGGGTAGGAGGGGGAAGAAGAAGAAAAAAGACAAGAAGAGAAAAGGGAGAAGAAGGAGCAGGAGGAGAAGAAGATTAAGAGGAGGAAAAAGGGAAAAGATGCAGAGGCAGAAGCAGAAAAAAGAAGAAGGACAGAAGGAGAGGGGAAAGAGGAAAAAGAAGAAAAGAAGTAGAAGAAAATAAGTAGCAGCAAAGAGAAGAATAAGAAAGAGAAGAAGAAGAAGAAGAAGAAGAAGAAGAAGAAGAAGAAGAAGAAGAAGAAGAAGAAGAAGAAGAAGAAGAAGAAGAAGAAGAAGAAGAAGGAAAAAAAAGAAGGAAAAATCGAGAAAATGAGGAAGAAAAAGAAAAAGAAAAGAAAGTAGGAGGAGGGAGGGAGAAGATGATGAAGAGGAATAATAGAGAAATCACACACTACACAATTATTTCATGAACTCAAATCATACATAAATCTGTCAAAAAGTGAAGTGCATGCTTCCAATTTCATCAGCAGTCAGCAGAGGCATGCATGTTAATAAAGTCTTGAATAATGCAAGATCTAAAAGAAAGATGTAAATCTCAATGCCATTTGGAAAATTAATTATTCTAAATTATGAAATTCTAATTTTGCAAGCCTTAATACTTCATCCATATCTGTTGAATAATTAGTCCATAAATTGCTGACATCCCTAGTTCAGTTGCTCAAGAATAAATTAAAGCTGGAAGGTTAAGCTCTGGTAAAGGTGAACAAAAATGTGACCTTTCCCATTCTTAATTCCCACTTGGAAGAATTTCATAGCCGCTATATCCCATATTTTAAAAAAGATTGCTACTGAAATGCTCTCATCTTTCAAATATAAGAAACAGTTCCCACTTGGGATATTAAAAAATTGTTGCCACATGTTTGTGCAGTAGTACTACTAGTCCAATGCATCCATATATGAAGAGCTTGATTCCAAAAGGAGCTAAATCCATATTTTATCAAAATTGAGTTTTTTGTCTTAAAATGATGATTTCCTACATGGGGACAAAATGCACTATATCACATTTTAAAATTTCACCAGGAAGTATGAAAAAATTTAGGTACAATATCATGTTTCATTCCAAAAGGAGCTAAATCCAATTCGGTTTCATTCCAAAAGGAGCTAAATCCACCGTTTGGGTACTTTCACGTTTTTTATTTCTCCACTTTCCCTTTAACCATGTACCTTCATGTTGTTATATATGTTAAGGTGTCGCCCTGGACCAATAATATATGAGAAGAAAAAAAAATCTACCAGTTATTTCTGATTTTTACTACATTTTTAGATTTTGTGGATTTAGCTCCTTTTGGAATGAAACATGGATTTAGCTCCTTTTGGAATGAAACGGATTTAGCTCCTTTTGGAATGAAACTCGGATATGTTGTTTACTTTCTTTTCAAAGGCTATATTTAGTTGTGATTTCACTATTATTATTTAAAAGGAAAGGTTTGCTACTAATTTTAATAAATTTCAGTGATTTTATTGAGAAAATATGACAAATTTTCGGTACAAAATCATGTTTCATTCCAAAAGGAGCTAAATCCACGAAAAATAAAAATCTAAAAATTTAGTAAAAATCAGAAATAACTGGTAGATTTTTTCTAATCATATATTATTGGTCCAGGGTGGCACCTTTAACATATATAACAACACCAAGGTACATTACTAAAGGGAAAGTGGAGAAATAAAAAAAGGCGATTTACTCAGAAATACCCAAAGTGGATTTAGCTCCTTTTGGAATGAAACTCTTCATATCTCAAACCAATGTTTTTCATATTTCTTGATTTCCAGAAATATTGAGTGAATTTGCAATAAATTTGATGATTCAATCCATCCAAATCCACAATTTTTCCAGCTAAAGACTACTTCAACAATTCAACACAACATTAGCTTTTTCAACATGAAATTGCATGAAAGACACTCAACATTATGTTTTAAAAACTGATATTAGCTTCACTTACGTCTGTGCAGCAATCGCCTTGTAAGGAAGCTCATCCTTTTCAGCTTCCTCATCATTGGTGAGTGTATGTGTGTTGGTGGGTGAGGCAGGTATACCATCCTAAATAAAAAGATAAATGGAGACATATTATATACAGAATCAGGGGCGGATCTACGGGGGCCAAAAAAAAAAAAAAAAAAAAGAGAAAGAACGCACACTGGAGAGAAACCTTTCAAGTGCAAATATTGTAAAAAGATATTCAACTCATCTGGTAACCAAACACATGATAACTCTGGATATAACTTTGTATTAAAGTGTTACTTGATTTTAAAAACGTTATCATGCACTGCTTTTTATAGTCTCCATTGTGTTAGTAGATGCCAGGAAAACATCACTTACGGGGGTTCAAAATAGCCACACAAAAAATATCTTGGGCTAGTTTGTCGGGCTTATTTCCCAAATCAGAAATAGCGGGCTATTTGGCAATCTCGAGCTGATGAAGACATACCTTATGAGATTGGGGTGGGGTGGATGGAGAATGGGGCCAATATATAGTGAGCGTGTGTATTGGTGAGTGAGGCCGATATGCCATCCTGGGAAGAGGGGGATGTAAGGAGTCATACTGCACAAATAGTACTTTAAGGTTGGAAGTGACATTGGGTGGGGAGGGGGATGGATTCATTGGTGAAGGAGTGTGTATTTATGAGGGAGGTTGGTATTCCTTCCTGATGAATTAAGAAACTTGACTGTGCGATGTCGAAAATGATGCCTCTGCCATAGAGCAATTTAACAAACCAAAACAGAAGCAATTTTTAAAATTCAAGTTTGGCTGTAATCCATTAACAGGTTTTGAGTTTGATGGTATAATCCGTCCATCGGTTCTAATGATAATATGATCACAAGGTTTTTTTTGCAAACCTAACGAGCCCCATAACCTTTGACCTTTGACCTCATGACCCCCAAAATCGAATCAGTTCATTGGCTCTGCAAGATACATACATGTCTTGAGTTTGATGGTAATCTGTCCATCAGTTCTAATGATAATGCCATCACAAGCTATTTTCGCATACATACTGAGCCCTGTGGCCTTTGACCTCTGACAAACGGACGGACAAACCAAAAACATAATGCCTCTGGCTACTCCGTTGCGGAGGCATATAAAAAGGAGCAATCTTACAATCAAACTTTGTGATTGGTGTGAGGATGGAAAAGGAGGGGATTATACACCTAGTGGTGGGTGATACCAGTATGCCACCCTCTACAAATATGAAAGGAGACAAAAAGTTGGGAGAGAATACTGGGGGAGGGGTTGGATTAGCACATAAAAGATGAATTATTCTATTGTTTAAATTGAAATATAGGTTTACAGAGGTATGCATTAAGAAATGAGACTGAAAAGAATGTCATGAAAAAGTATACTGGAAAAGCTAAAACCGAGTATACAGTATGAGGTCTAGCAAGTTAACACGATAAAGAGAAAGTGATATATAATTAAATGAGGGTTACAGTATAGAAGTATTAAAGGCAAAGAACTAGATTGAATTAAGGCCACTAGCTATAGTATAGAGGGAAAAGAGTGATCTATGGTTTTGAGAAAAGGCCAGCTGTGGCTTTGAAAGGAGAGAGTGGAAGAGACTAAAATTGAAACACTTATCACGGAAAAGAATCGTGACTTTGTTATCATTAATGGCAATCTATATTGATGACTAGAGAGCTAGACAATTAGTATGAGATAAGGAGCATGGATTATCTCCTGTCTGCTAGTCAATTCGACCGTAGATCTGACGTCACCGCATAGAAGCGCTGATTACACAACTCGGTTCACTTCAGGTCAACCAGCATCTACATGTATTTCTAAAAAAAGTATGCATACATGAAGATGCACATACAAATAAATATCAATATTTAATGTAATATGTACATGTCCATATTACTGTATTACAGCCATGTCCTACATAATATCGATTATTTGTATTAATGATAGGGTAAGTGTAAGGTCTTTTCTCCCTCATGTTGCAGCTCTGTTTTTGGTGTAGGCCCTACATTGTACCTAACGATTTTATCAAATTGACAGCAGTACCAGAGACTGAATCAGACCAAAGAACAAGCCAGGTTTTGATGTTAATATTATTACTACTATTAAATCATTATTAATTCTTGGTAATGTATGGGGCAGAAAATGATAGAAATAGCCTGGGTTTACCAAGTAACAATGATACATGTTTCTTTATGGTTTATGATACAGGACATCCTGAAACAAACTTGAATCATCACACATGAAGAATGAAAACTACAAGTTATAGTAACAAACAGCGGACATAACAGAAATTGATAATAAGACCAGCACAGCTCAAAGAAATAGACCATAGAAAAAAGAAACCCATCTCTCAATAAAAGTCCTCAAAACATTCCCTTTGTAATGATGCTGAACCAACTCGGATCTTCTTTGAATTGACATATATGTAGAACTTAGTAAAGTAAGTTTATGTTTTTCAGACAACAAAAGCAAATTATTCAGCAAACATTTATTTTAATAGCAAAACATTTATATTTGAATGAGCATATGTACAGTACTGTGATACATTTATCCTTTCTATGCATAATTATGCCAAAAAAACCTGCCATATGTCCTCTATATTTCCTTCGCATCCTGTCAACATTTGCAATTTTCATTATCATTTTCATTTTCCTGTCAACACTTTCAATGTAAATCCAAATTTCCAGCCATTAAGTTCATGCAAGCTGGATGTACTTTATTCTTATTCAGTCATTATTTCGCAACCACACCAACCTTTCCTGTTTATGCACACATGATGAATTGTTGATGTACTAATTGGACTCATTTTGGTTAAAGACCCTATCTGATGAAAATACAACTTTTTATCAATGGAAAGCTGAATGAACATAGAATACAAATATAAAGGAATTCAATATATTTTCCCTTTCAGTATTGCACAAAAGCGTATTAAAACCTTATTTTCCGCACCTCTCCAAATTACAGGTCAACAGAGGTCAAATTTGGCGCAGTTACAGTGATGACATATAACATGTGCAACTGATCGGCTCGCCTACAATGTATATAGCTGAGGCGATGAGCCGTGCTTAATCGATGCAAAGTCATTGTGAATATGCGTACTCCACATACATGTACGATGATGTCATCAATTTGATAGCTAGTTTTTAGGTCGACAACTCACAATTTTTTTCATAGCTTTAGATTTCGAGTTTTCAGAGAGCTGTTACTCGTCTGACAGGCACTAAAGTAGCATATAATTGGTATCATTGTAATCTATGGCTTGTAAGCTTTCCTTTGATATATAATAAATTTATTATATTTTTCACTTCCGACAGGGTCTTTAAACATACATATTTGGATGTATTTCAATGAACAGACTTTGACTGAACCTTATCTTTACCAGTTAGCTTCAGATCACGTACTTACATGTATAAACTATTATTAAAGATATGACACACTGCTTTCACTAGTCTACTAAGGTACACAATCATCAAAATCGTTGATGACAAATTTACTTTTCGCTCCATATTTCTTTAAAGGGAAAGTCAACTCTGACATTCAATTAGTTTTGATAAAAGTAGAAAAAGAAAAGAAGAAAAAATAGTGAAAGTTTGAGCAATATCCAATTTAAAAAAGGAAATTTATGAATTTTTGAAGTTGTCATTTATAGTGAAACACAAATTGGCAACATTGGCAACATCATATCTTGCGAGTTCCTGTCCAATGTGTTCTGCACAGAAATTTCATAAACTTCCATTTTCTTACTTATTGATGATGGAATAGATTCGTTTCATAAAGGGGTTGTGTAAAAACATTTATAAAATGGGTTCAAGAATGTAGCCAACGAGAAGCGTCGAAATGGATCACGTGTGCGTGCATTAATTTTTACCATATGCACGGGGAGTGCATTTTGGTGATGACAACCGTCAATTTCTTGACTTTATACTCATATTGTAGACCCATCTTATAAACATCTTATAACTCATAGTTATGTGCTGTGCTGATACAATTAACTTTGAGGTTATGCCAGCTCGTACACGTAGTTTAAAGGTAAAGACCAGTTTTGGAAATGCCCCTCTCTCAAAAAATGAAATGGAAGCTCTTATTACCAATCATGTGAAAGAATATGTTTTGACTAATACGTGATGATACAAATTTTGCCGGGAAAGTCGGGAAACTGCCTACAAATTGATATATTTGGTAAATTATTATATCTATTGGGACCAAATAGATATCGCCCACGTGGTCGCGTAGTCCCATAAACATCTTTCTGTGCACAGTACTTGTAACTTTACCAAGACTGGGCCAAATTTCTTATCATTTTGACGATTCCAGAACCTTGCAGTACACACCAATACTTATGTGCTAGATGACCAACCTTTTCTGATCGATTCCACGTTTCCTTCACAATGTAATCGCATGACCAGAACTGGTCTTTATCTTTGAATACTCATTGTTTCGGTCCCATGTGACCCTTGTCATTTTAGTGGATCGTATAACTTTGAGATTTTGCAAACTGAAAGTCTAAAACTACAACAGATCTGTGTGAACATATCTATAGTACATGTATATGCAAGAAAATAAGGCCAGTGGTCTACTATCCTTTCTCCACTAGTAGGTAATAATAAGGACTGTACCGGTATCCTTGCAGACATTCTGTAAACATATTTGGCTACTACCTGACAAAAGCTACATCTGTTCTTTTGCTTCCCTAGCGGAACTACTTTTCAAAGATGATCACAAACACGTTCTTTATAAGTAGCCCAAGTATGTATAGTAACAATCGCTGCCTCTATATCTGGATATAATGGGACTAGAACTAAGTTACACACATTTGTATACCACATGCACTACAGTGAGATGATACAATATTCCCCATGGGAGCAGAAAGCAATTAAGCTCTGAAAAGTTGAAAGAAAAATTAAAGCTATCAAAATCTCAAATACAGCCCTGGAAAAATGGAATACTATGATATATAACAATCACCTCAGTTCCTCTAAAATAACCATACAAAATGAGCTCTTATAAACAACAACAAAATAATTTTAAAAAATAAAATGCAATTTTCTCACAAGGAAAACTTTGTACAACTCAGATAAATACCCATTCACACCTGGGTGGAGAGTGGCAAATTATTACATGTTTTCAATAGTGCCATGCAGATAGGGATCGAAATCCTAAACCTTTAGATTGAAAGTCAAGTGAATGGATCCTTATACCAGGGCTATAATGACCAAGATACTTCAAATGAACTCAGTACTAGGTGCTAGCTAATTACATTTATGGAGGAAGTGCAATATAGCTGTTGCTGTTGCGTTGATCTTTATGGCGTGTGTAACGACAACGAAGAGCAAGAAATTGGAGTTGATAAAGTACCAAGGAAAGACAGCATGAGAAACAGAAGATGAGAAAAATATGCAGCTGATATCACTAGAATTACAAACTGCACAAAGGTAAGCAGTAGTAGCACAATTTTTTTTTTAATTGCTGGAAGAGGGGGGGGGGAGGTGCCTCTCCCCTAAAAATCTCTGACCAGCAAGACAAGAAAAGGTCCTAACATTTAAGCTGCTTTGGGGGTATAAACTAGGGGGAATGGAGGGATTTTCTTTTTATATTTGACGTGCATTTCAGTCTATGCCAGATTACATATGTAGATTTGGCCAAGAGGTGTGGGGGCCTGGAGGGGGGCTGGGGTAAATCTGCCACTGGGTATGGTAACAGCAAACACAGTAACAAATTCTTTTCAAACGTTACTGATCCACATGTCATGTAGGCCTGTCTGATCAGTAGAAATATATGATCTCCTTTTCATTACTTTTTTATGACTCCTTTTGAACACAGCATTTATTTTCATAATCCCTTGGTATGACAGGTCATGATCTAGCAAATCTCTCCTCCAAGAGGAGAAATATGACTGGATACATATATTCACAGCAAAGGGTTCAGGCACGAGTCTTCTAATTCTCTGACAAGCATTAAACATAAAAAAGGGTATCACATTTTGGGTTTTTTTTTTTCTTGCTGCGGGGGACATTTAGGGGGCACATTTCTATTTTGTTCACTTCATGGGTACTTAAAATTTTCCAGATTATATTTTGCTATGGAGGGGGGCGAGATGTGCCCCCCCCCCCTCTCCCCACTTCCATTTCCCACTGCTAATTTTGATAAAACCTTTGCTTGAAGGCAAGAACACTGTGCTAGGCAACGGCTTAATATTGTAAACATTGCACAGACTAAATCTGAAGACTATTTCTATCAAATTTCCTCCAGCTAGGTTAAGCTATGTATAAACAAAATGTGTAGGATTTCCTACAAAACATTACAGAAAATGGGCTTCAAAGTCAGAAATTCTACACCATGCACAGCGGGAGAGCAATTTTTTTGACCCAATCATTACAGAAATATTTATGGTCAAAGGGTTATTTACGAGTTACTGATAGCTTTCTCTAAATACTGTTTGCCCAATAGAATTGAGACTTGGTTCCATATAGCTACTCATGACAGAAAAACATATTTGGCTCTACAAGATTTACTTCAAACGTTTTAGTTTGGTGACTGGAGGGTATCAATGTTCCCCACACTAATGCACAGCATTTGAAAACACTTTTGCAAGTAGTGAGTGATATTCAACAAAGCTGAATATCACACACCTGCAATCTTCTTGTGCACGTTTTTATGGAGGCACGATGGCTCAGTGGTAGAGCAATGGTCTCATAACCATGAGACCCTGAGTTCAAAACCAAGTCTGTGCACTGAGAGCCCTTTGCAAGAGGTATCAATGCCCATTACTAAGTCCCCTGGCTGCGTATTACTAACAAAGACACACCTGCTTTTGCAACAGTCAGGTAAAAACGAACCATCAAACCATCGAACCATCAAACCATCAATCTTCTTTTATAAAGAAGCAACCTTTATTTGCTTAAAGAGCAGTTGTTCATTCACAATATATCTAACAAAACAAAACAAAAAATTGAATTTCTATTTTAAAAAGTAAACAAAAGGAGCTTCATAATATATTGTTCAAAGAATCAGATCTTCAATATAAATATATGAAATACAAATAAAATGGTACAAGGTTATAAAGAGAATGAGTTTGCAGGATTTTTCACACTGCCTAGCTGTCAAACCAATCAATCGGCTCATTCTACTTTTTTCAACCCCAGGCAAGTGCAAGGTGCCTAAGTAAATCTCTCAAATACCAACATAAAAACAGCCCCTGCTAGATCTTAATGCACGGGTCATGCTCTCCCAAATATCCTCATTCTCGTAGCTTCACCTTCAATCAAACTATAGGCATCATGCCCATGGTCTAAGAAATAAAGGGAATAGGTTCATACAGCTAGACCCTTTCACACTCAAGAACTGAGAGTGCTCTAGACTGGATTATCCCTCAAAGAGCATGCTCACAGGAATATGGGAACAGAATTATCTCTACTGAACATTCTGTAGGACTCAACATATTCAAGAGGTAGTCTGTTCTCACCACGTCCTCTTACCGCTAGTGTGAACACAAAAGCATTCCACATTAACTCATAATAGGTTTTTACATATAGTTGGAAGTTTGAAAAAAAAATTTTCAAACAAAAATTGTTTTTTCAAACATAAAATCCTAGATCAAATCTTTTTTATAAATAGAAACAATTTGCTTTCAATAGTTTCGCATGACAAAAGTAATGAGGAGTTGTAAGTATGAAGAGGGCCTTAAATGCCCCCCCCCCCCCCAGCAGTGATTGCTGTCAAATGTCAGGTGACATCATCATGTGATTGAAAGCCCTCAAGTTTACTACAGACTTTTGACTTCATGTAAACCCCTAGGAAGTTAAGTCACAACTTTTGTCCCTGTCAAATTTCTTTGTATTCAAATATGTTAGAACTTAAGAAAACTTACAAGAAAGCAATAAAAGACGTGTTTTTATGCCTGCTCAAAATGTCAATTGATAAACACAGAAATGTTATTGGATTACTTTCATATATTTTCCCCAATTAAAAGGGAAATAAATCAGGTTGATTACATCACCAGAATATATATATAGTTGGCTCATTTAGATGTGAGAGATAATACCTCTCCTTTTCTTCTGATCCAGTTTTTTTTTTGTACAATCATTTGCCTAATCAAATTTAATTCAGGAAAATTTAATGTTTAATGATGTAATGTTTCGGTGGGATACAAAGTTTTCACTCTTGCTTCTTGTGTATTCTTAATTGTTTCATCTAAAAAATGTAGTCCCGATTATATTTCACAAAAATGATCACATCTACGTGATACCAGGAAGATGAGAACAAATTGACAAATATCGGATTGATGTAAAATAAAGTGAAATGAGTTCAAATGACTATCAATTCAAAGAAAAAAATTATGTATAGTGACTGCGATTTCACTAATATAAATAAAATCAAACACCTATATCTTCGAATGGAAGAGAAAAAAGATGAAGCAAGAGTACCAACCAGTGGCTATTCACCTTCCTGAAGAAGTTCAACAGCTTTCTTTAAATCCAAAATATATACATCTCATTACGTGAAATGGATCAATGATGGATGAGATGGCTAGGAAGATTTGCTGAAATCACAAGTAAATGGGACTCGTTGATGGAATTTGAGGCGTTTCAAACCAGCAATCATCCACTGCTTGAGTTTCCAAGTCGGTAACCTCTCGTTTTGATATCATAAAATGGAACGTATGTGGGTCAAGCTAATAGAGGCCATTGCATTTGATAGGTGATATATAACCAAGTGGATTTACATGTATACAGTAGTGCCTAGAAATGCAAAAGCATTTTATGGTTAATATTTTTTTTATTGGCTATTCCTATGAAAGAAATTAACAGTGCCAAATTACATTCCGGACAGAAATGAAGAAAATATTGGAAGTAGAATATGAAAAGCAAGTTTGCACACATCAAACCAAATTGACACTTTTTAATATCGAATATATTGAGAAGAAAGTAAACAATGAAAATTTTTATTGTTGGGAAAGATTTAACCACATGCCTAGTGTGCTCATAGTTGAAAACAGATTCCTCAAATATATAATCCAATTTTTAAACACAAATGCAACTTTTGTAATGTAATTGACCAACCCTCCAAAGAACTTTAAAATGTCATTTTTTCACTACCCTTTAATAATGCTAAAAGGCATACCAAATTTGTGGTTATACCTGCATTATCCTCCCATTTGCAATTTAAATTGTTATAATGGTTTCATCCGTCAAACAAAAATATTGACATTCACCATTGTGTCATATACACCACCCTCAGACATAAATATGAACAAATCAATAGAGATCTCTGAAAGGCAATCAGATGCTGTTTGTAATAGAGAACATAAAGACTCTCAGGCCTAATTCACATGTGGCTGCCTCAAAAACTGCCACTTTGGACAAAATAGCGGTTTATGGCGGTTTGGTCTACAATTAGTTTGTCTACTGCCTAATTGGTCTATTCTCATACGGTAGCACCCAGCCAGTCTACTATCTAAATGGTCAAATAATCATATAATAATAATCACGAAATGAGTGATAGACCAAATGGGTAGCAGACTTATTGGAGATTAGACCAAACGGAAATTAGACTAAATGACTTTTAGCCTAAATAGTCATTAGACCAAATGAAAAGTAGACGAAATGATTATGAGACCATGTAGATAGTAGACGGGCTGGGTGTACTAGACCATATGGGAATAGACTAATTGGGTAGTAGACGAACTGGGTGTAGACCAAATGGCAATTCATCAAAATAGCAAAAATTAGTAACCATTCCAGGAGTAAATGAATGTCAAGCGGTGTAAAAACAGGAAGTAGCTGAGTGCAACCAACAGAGGCAGTGGCATAGAGGTGGTGTGGTCTAGTGGATATTCAGTCTCTGGACTGTGAGCCACCAGGTACTGTACAGAGTTTGAATCCCTGCTGAAGAACTAACATCCTTTTAGCAAGACATTAATCTATATTAGCCACACTCAACCCAGGTGAAGTACTTGTAAGTGGGTACTTGGTCGGATATATTCCTTGAATGCAGGAGCTATATATCCGGGTTAAAAACATCTAAGATTAAATCTGATATGCACTATATTATACATGAATGGCATATTATCTTATCATTATTCTTTATTACTCATTTATCTTTGTATTACCGGTAGAAGATAGAGGAAGTGTGAAGCGCACTATACGCCTACAGAAATCAGTTTTCTTGGAATGGTATACCACATCATGTGTGGGTGGGTAAAAAGAAACAATGCCTCCAGCAACTAGTTTTCATGGGCTATTAACCCTCTGCCCATGGGAACCGGGTGATCCCTGTATTATGTCTATGGGAATTAGAGAATTCAGTAGTCATCGGGTTAAGAATATATGATATGTACAGAAGAGATTGAGACATGTTCCTGCAATGGTTGTACCTCATTTTCACTTGGCTCAAATTAGCCACTAAATATGTCTGGGTGAAGATCTTATTGTTGATTAGATTGAAGATTGTATCAAGTTGAACAATATTATCTGTCTGTCAGGTTAGGGAGAGATAACTCATAGCCTCATATTATCAGAGTCATTCTATAATAAAACAGTAGCTATGTTCACATGCATTTAGCACTGCTGTGGTTTTGAAATTTTAAGCTATCAAAATCTGAAAGTTAAAATAATAACCCACCAACAATGAGGGTTCACACACCACCAAAACGTTTTCTCAAAGTTTTAAACTACAAGTTGAGCAATAACTTATTGAGGTCAATCATAACTACAAGCTGGAGAAAGCTCAAAATGAGCTGCATTTAGATTGCAACCCAAAATCATTGATTTTTCTCACATTCCGGTGTTTTGTTGGAAATTGCTAAGCAACTACAGAAAACACAACAAAAAACGAAATTTAAAAAAACACCTGTGGAGTGTGTTTTTTTTTTTATGCCAGCAGAAACTTCATCTATTTTTTCAGTGTAAATGCATGCTCTCGAAACATCAGTGAATGATTCCCATTTTTGGTCACGTGACTCTCCACGCTTCCGTGCGATCGCATGCAGAGCAGCGACAAGTCGCGTATGCACACTACTGCACTACTGCACAAAAATGGGAATGAGTTTTAAGACAGACGTTTTTTATGGGTTTTTTTCCAGTAGTGTAAATGGCAGTCAAAAAAATCAATGATTTTTTAAAATGGTGTTTGGGATGTGTAAATCGTAATTGTTAGTGTAATTGTATCGTTAGTGTAACTGTAAGTTTAAACATGTTGTATCATCTACAGCAGTGTTCATAATGACATCAGTGTGAGCACCATTGGTATATTGTTGAAGACTCTCAACTCTCGTAAGGGTGATCCTGGGTTCATTTCTTGCTTATTGAAGACATCTTGGACAAGGAGTTTAACCCACATTTCTCCCTCTAGACCCAGGAGTATTACTTTATATTCCATTCCATTGACTACCAAATTCTCCCATTCCCAAACCCAAAGAGTTAATAGCGTGTTTCTGGCTCAGAACAGACAAAATCATCATAAGTGATGTTTTGGTGGGACTGCCCGATTCATCCCACACAAAAGTAATATTTGCTGGCTCACTGGACAAAAAGCATATTTCCCTGCCACTCCAAAATATAAAAGCCCATCTTCCGACAGACCGAGGACATAGCAAGGGGGATGGAAACTCCTGGGATATGTGACTGAAAGTGAGGGTGGACTTCACTTTCATGTGGAGAGGGCAGATCAATAATTTGAGGGGCTGTTGAGATGTGGGCGTAGGTCTTAACCCTTTGTCTCTCCCATGTATACATTCTTTGAACTGGGCTGAAGATCAATAATCTCATCATTATGAGGATAATGATTAGAGATAATTTAATGTTATACATGTCTGTAGTAGGCGAGTTGACATGCAAGGAACACGTTGCTGACAACTTCAATATCTAGACTAGATATTGAAGTAGCACTTTAATCTACTATGAAACAGTTGTCTTGAAAGGTAGTATCCAACATAATGACATAGTCACAAAAGATTATGAATTGTTGGATTATTAAAGCATTAATCTACAAATGCAAGAAAACACACACACATGTAATCTTCATTAAATATATTATTGGCATTGGTGATCCAGCACCACCAAACCACCAAAAATTCCCTAGAAATGATTTTTTTTTAAAGTTTAAGTATGATTCTAAAAGAGGAGATTCTCAGCTTTAAAATGATATGTAACTCATCACATTTGGATTTCCCTAACCCAATTTAAAAAAAAATAAGAATGTCCAGTCCCAAAAAAGGCTACTTTAGAGAAAAGGCAATTAAAGTCTGTAGTCTATTTTAAGCACTCTGACTCTGGACACATTGTGCAAGATGACAAAAGGAGGGATTATCCGATAGCTCTATAATTTGGCATACAAAATAAGCCCACCCTATCGTTCGATATTTTCAGTAAGTTTCAATGCAACATCTTACTCTGTTTTAAAGGTATAGGAGATCAAAATGAGACCAGTAGTCAGGGTCAAAAAGAAATTTAAACTATTCCAACAAACTCAATATCAGACAAATATACAACACGTAAGTCAACAAAACACTGCCAAAATACCACTTTTAGATTGTTTATTGGTTCCAAATGTCAAAATTACATGAAAGAAAGTTTAGTCTATCACACCTTGTGACCTTTGGGTGGTTTTGTGGAACCTGGTAGATAAATGGAGAAAAAAAAAATTGGATTTTTAAATTTTTTTTATTTTTTATTATTTGTGTCAGGGTATGAATAATTGAATAATATCAAAGTGATATCATTATTACTACAGTGTACAGGAGTCATGAATTTTAAATAACTGTTATGGTAATGTCACTACCCATATCGTGCTTCTAATGGCATTTTGGACTGATTTTTCATTTTCTATTTAAAAGTTAAACAGCATGTGGGAGTCCAGAGACAAATAAGAAATAAAACAGAAAACCTTGACATCTGTTATTCGTTTTATTGGCTGCTGCTCTCTTTTCAAAATACCAGAAAGATGATGAAAGAAGTGATTTGTCATACCAAGTACCATTTTAATGGGTACATCTGGTGAATGAGGTAAAAAGAAACTGAATTACCGGTACATGTCTATTCAAGGGCAGATGTAAAATGGCATACTAATGAGGTTTTTTTTTGCTTCTTCTCTCTCCGTCTTTCCCTAGTCGCTCAATGATGATGACTATTGCTGACAGAGTTATTTGTATTTGATGGTATAAATGGAATTCATACATTTACATTTAACATGAAAAATGTCCTTTAATTTTAACTACCTTTCAGAAAATGTTGTCCTCTTCCTTTACTTTAAATTGTTTCCTTGTCCTCTACTACTACTACTACGTACTACTACTACGTACTATCACCACCACCACTACCATCACCACCACGACGACTACTACTACTACTTCTACTACTACTACTACTACTACTACCAATACTACCACCACAACCACCACCTCTACTACTTCTACTACTACTACTACTACTACTACTACTACTACTACTACTACCAATACTATCACCACAACCACTACTACTATACTAATGCCACAGCAGTACAGTACAACATCACTTTTCCTTTATCGAACATTAATTCCTGAATATTTTAAAGTTTTCTTTCCTCTGGGATGTGAGCTCTACAGCAAAATATATTGTCCGCTCAAAGTCAAAGCTAGAAGGGAATTAAGGTAATTTAGTTTTGCATCTAGACTTCATTAACCCTTTGCCTACTGGTACCGTGTGGTCCATGTATTAAGCCTATGGGAATTAGAGAATTCAGTGTTCAACGGGTTAATCACCCCATCTGGGCCCTGTTTCATAAAACTTTATATCAATAACAAGTTATAAGCTACTGTTATAAGCTACTGAAATCATGGCATCTGATTGGCTGAGAGCAAATTTGTCATAGAAATTTACCATTTGTTATAGATAACAAGTTTTATGAAACGGGCCCCTGGATCAAGTCAGAATACATCGTCTGTACAGAGCAAGAAGGGCATTTATACATAGAGTTATTGCCCTTGATTCTCTGAAGACGGTATGTCTAGTGAAACCGAGAATTGTTCAAAAGAGGGGAAATCAAGAGCATGAGAGCATGGTTATTTCCTCTGCAGGAGGGCATGGTTCTTTCCTGTATCATTCTCGATTTCAGTCACAGTTGATGTTGGCCAAGTTCGTAACAGAATCAAACATGTGGGGCAGTCAGCAAAAACAACAGCTGGTTTCATAATTTCATTTTCATTTATAACAGAGCATGCACAGTCTTTGAAAGTGTGGTTTGCCATTTGTAATACTATACTTCAACCAATGTCTCAAATTATGAAAGATACCAGGAAAAATGTGAAATATTTTGTTTCAAAATAAATGTCACGCATTGCCTGTTTGGAGCCAGATTGGCATTAACTCAATTAAACAGAGTTAATACAGAGTTAATGCCCTTCTGGCTCCAAACACATGATATCTCTTTTCAATACACTAAACCAGCGTTATTCAACCTTTTTCTAGTCAAGGCACCCTTTTAGAAATAATTTTGTGTCACCCAAATCCCAAATTCAACACAAAATATATGTTTCCCACCATTCTTACATATAGACGTACGGCACATTTTCGCATGACTCTTGACTGAATATGGCTTCTAACTTATGTGACCGACTGAAGGAGCGAGCAAAAAAGTATATGAAACTTTTTTTTGATTTTTTTAAAATTTTTACATCAATAATACTAGATAAGACATACAATTATGTATTTGGGTACTTCGGTACCAGAATATGAGAATATTCTGTCATCTCGTTGCCAGGAATCATCCTGTCATTTATATTTTTTTAGTTTTGCAAGCAAGTGAACGAGCAAGGAAAAAGAGATCTAATTAACTGTGGTAAAAAATGTATTTCGATATAAAAACACACTAGATAAGATAATATTTGGGCACCTTACCGCTCGAGCATGACGATTTTCGGCAACAAGGGTATGTCATTATAATCATATGGGGGAGGGGGAGATATTCATTATGCAACTACGTAGCTTTCCTGAAACCATCCCTTTTCTAAATTTTTTTCGAGCGAGTGATGAAAGATACTGTATTATCTTTAAAATGTTATTTCCTCATAAAAATACACAATATGATATACATGTATATTTGGGCATCTTACGGTTTCTGATGCTTTGTTTTCATGAAGTTGACATTATTCCAGAATATATTTTATCGTAACTAGATATCAATCATGGCACCCCCAGTGATGCCTTGCAGCACCCTGGTTGAAAAACGCTTCACTAGGCAATAGTCCTTTTGTTTGAAACTTGCCAAAATATGTCCTTTCTCCAATTCATATTAATGCAACGAAAAATAGTAAATTTCACTCTGTACCTTCAATAATTATCCATATTTTAAAGCCATTATCAATACATTGGGAAGATGAAATTTCTAAAAAAGGCTATGATATTCGATTTTAATAGATATCTGAAGATAATTGCAATTCTAACATAAATCAAGCGTTTATCATTTGCAAACAAACTGTTTGATGATTTGGGGTTATATTGTGATTTTGTTTTAACCAATTAACCACATTCAAATTTCAAGTTGTCCACATCCATTTTACTGCCAACAGAAGATGTACACTGTTTTGTGTTCAGACAATATCATGACTGCCTTTAATCAGTTAAATCAATGTTATGAGCATTCATAAATTAGCCAAGCCATTTATTTTTAATGGGATTGTCATCAGTATTCACTGGAAAAAATTGTAGGAGCCTACGTCTATATAAATACTATATCATATTGTGAAATTATCAACACGCAGTATGAAATTTTGATTAAATAAAACTTATTTCAAAGGAAACACACAACTACATTGTGTATAATGTATCACTTTGTGAGTGTACTACACCACAGACCTTTTATCAAAATCTGGGGAGAAATATGGTGGGGTAAATGGAGCGAACTGTGAATAGAGGAATTCATAAATTAGTAATTTTCCCTAAATTTTGGCCTATCCATTACATGAGCCTAAATGTAATTGACCGAATATTGGCACAATGATGAACCTCGTTATGATATATTGATGAATTTATTGGCTAACACTGCCACTACACCATGCAGTCAAGGCCAGCTAATCATTGTCATCTATGATTTGTATGAGAAAATATCACCTGTTTCTAATTCCCATTTAATGAAATTTGTAAGATAGAATTTTTTGATATAATTCGCTATCTATCATATATTACCCTGGGAAATAGTCAATGCTATATCTCACACACAGAAAAGAAGAATTGTTCTGACTCAAATATAGGCTACCTACCTTGGATTATTAAACTTTCGAGGATTAAACAGTGGATGGTGATTATGGCACAGGCAGATTTAAGGGATGGGGGCACATCCAGCCCATGCCTCACACCCCCCCCCCCCTTTAAAACCCAAGATACATACCTTGTGTATACACATTAACAACTAGCTTGGGCCCCCATCCCTTTGAGAGGATAACCTTTTTTCATTCTATTTTTTCTTTTACTTTGCTTTTAATTTAATTCTTTGCTTGTCACAAAAAAATGAACATTGTGCCCCCTTTTTTTAAGTCCTGGATCTGCACCTAGACTATGATGCCAGTGAGAATTGAAATTTGTGAATTTGTAAAATATTTTGAAAAGAAAAGTGAGAAACCCATTGTAACCCAAGAGACATGGACCGATGGGGATCAAGTTTGCTCTTCACTGAAAGGTAAAGGAGACTGCTGCATAATGAAAAATAATAATTATAATAGATACTATTATCCCATTCATCATTGAATTCAGCCCAAAATTGCACATCGAGTGCACCATCTCCACTTGCCGGAGAGCATAGCTTTCATAGTGTGCACATTCATGTGTGTGCAGAGCAGTAGCTATCATACAGATTTCCTTCATTTCATTTTTGGTACGAAGGAGTATGCAGAATTCACTGCCATTCCAAAGATCATTGAAAGCTAGCATAGCTGTCTTCAGGATAAGAACCAGTTTGGACACGTGACCCAAAGACCACAGAACATCCAAAGAATAAAAGAATAAGTCCACTGCAATGCACACTAAATCATATGACTATTCACATGAACCAATTTGCAGTGGAAAGGGCACTTATGCTTGTCAAACACTTGAATCCAAGTTTTGAGTATAATTCAAGCATTGTGTTGACTGATCATGATGTCAACAATAGAGAATCATGAGACAATCAAAGCATACCTTGGTCACCTCAGCAGGTTGCAAACTCCCCAGCTCCATGCTTGTTTCTTGGACTTCTTTCAATATCTCACCTCTATGATTTAGGTTGTCCGTCATTGCTCAGCTGTTTTTACTCTCTCCACAGGTATATATATGCAAAGCTCACAAACTTCACTTTTTCTATGACCCGAAGTTTTCCTTCTCCAAATCCTGTCATTCACCAGGCAACAGCATGTAGTCCATTCTATTCTCTCGATCTCTTTCTCTTCCTCTTTTCCCCTCTCCCTCTCCCTCCCTCCCTCTCTCTCTCTCTCTCTCTCTCTCTCTCTTTCTCTCTTTCTTTCTCAGTCTCAGCTCCCAGCCAATGCACACACAACGGGGCTTGCTCCCAAAGAGGACCTGCTGAGCGGTCTTGGTAAACTCAAAAACTTTGGCAAATTGTATATCCCTGTGGCGTAGTCACGAACAGGCCATGAAAAGCTGCTTGCGCTGAGGTTAATAGAGCCGGAATGGTAACTCACACTTTTAATACCACAACAGTAGTACCTCCTGCCAATATTTACAGGCACACAAACTATCGAAAGAGGGCACCGTGCAGGCAAGCGAGTGGATTCTCCAACCCGATCCACTAACCACTGCTCAGGATCGGAAGTTGACCCCAGAATACCATGATCAATTTGCCTGCCCATATTTCTTCAGATTTGGACTATTGAGAAACTTGAGCCCCAGGGTCATATAAAGCACTAAACTATACTGATATGGGCACAACAAATTTCCACAAGAAAATATACTCTTCTCTCTTTCTTTGTAATTCTCCTGAAAAAATCCAATTGTTTTTAGTAATTTAGTTTAAAATCTTAGCTGAAGGAAATACCCAAAATAATGTTTAGATGTAAACAATAGAAAAACATTCCTTAAATATCTGTAGTAGGTGAAAATTTCATATTTTTTTTCCTCCATTTCATTCATTGATTTTTATAGCAGCCAATATAATCATTAAATGTGCATTCAAAATATAAGCATATATGAGTTTTTGAAGGTGCAATCAATCAAACACAAATTGGCAACACAGTGACATATCTTGCAAGATACTTTAGTGTTGCCCATTTGTGTTTTACTGATGACAACATCAATAATTCATAACTTTTCTCAATTTTATTGGATATTGCTAAAATTTTCACTGATTTGTTTCTCTCATTTTCTGCTTTTATTAAAACCAACTTAATATCATGGTAGACTTCCTTTTAACTTGAAGTTACGAGACACAGCAGATCTTAAGGTTCATGCGATAACTACGAGCAGTGGCCAGGTGTCCTCACTTAGAGTTATGTGCCCAGCTTGTAGTTAACTTTGAATACTCGTTGTTCCAGTCCCGTGTGAACCTTCGTCTTGGTTATTGGATCGTACAGTGTTTATAACTTCAAATTTTCTCAAGCTTAAAGTTTATAACTACAACAGTATCATGTGAACGTAGCTTTTGTAAATGATGAATAAGGCGCCACGGATTTATTCAACTGGCATTCGGAATGTCACCAGAATGCCGCCCTGAGAATCCATTGTTCTCTTAATCGCCATTCCAGCCACGATTTAGAACGCGGTACTTAACGACTCGCTACATCCGGAATTGAGTCAGAATGGGTAGCACTCTGGAATGGGTAGCATTCTGGAATGCTCCCCCAGAATTGTCCATCCAAACAAAGACTAGATCGGCAGCGACTACTGTCTTTTATTTATTTATAATTGCTTTCGCTTCTCTAGCGCCGTTGATATTGGCATTCATTTTCTTCATTCATTTCTAACTTTCCGTCGGCTTCCTTTTTGTCATAAAAGCCGGTGGCATCAGCGATATTTAATTGTTTTCGCTTCTCTCTCCGCGATCTGTCTCTCTTTCATTCATTTTCTTCATTCATTTCTAACTTTCCGTCGGCTTTACTTTTTGTCATAAAAATTATTTTGTTGCCGATACGGAGGTCTAAAAACAATAATTATTGGCGGGACTTTGTTGCCGATACAGAGGTCTAAAACAATAATTATTGGCTGGACTTTGTTGCCGATACGGAGGTCTAAAAACAAAAATTAATGGCTTGACTTTGTTGCCGGTACGGAGGTCTAAAAACAATAATTAATGGCTTGACTTTGTTACCGATACGGAGGTCTAAAAACAATAATTAATGGCTTGACTTTGTTGCCGATACGGAGGTCTAAAAACAATAATTAATGGCTTGACTTTGTTGCCGATACGGAGGTCTAAAAACAATAATTATTGGCGGGACTTTGTTGCCGATACGGAGGTCTAAAAAAAATAATTAATGGTGGGACTTTGTTGCCGATACGGAGGTCTAAAACAATAATTATTGGCGGGACTTTGTTGCCGATACGGAGGTCTAAAAACATTAATTAATGGCGGGACTTCGTTGCCGATACGGAGGTCTACAAACAATAATTATTGGCGGGACTTTGTTGCCGATACGGAGGTCTAAAAACAATAATTAATGGCTTGACTTTGTTGCCGATACGGAGGTCTAAAAACAATAATTAATGGCGGGACTTTGTTGCCAATACGGAGGTCTAAAACAATAAATATTGGCGGGACTTTGTTGCCGATACGGAGGTTTAAAAACAATAATTAATGGCTTGACTTTGTTACCGATACGGAGGTCTAAAAACAATAATTAATGGCTTGACTTTGTTGCCGATGCGGAGGTCTAAAAACAATAATTAATGGCTTGACTTTGTTGCCGATACGGAGGTCTAAAAACAATAATTAATGGCTTGACTTTGTTACCGATACGGAGGTCTAAAAACAATAATTATTGGCGAGACTTCGTTGCCAATACGGAGGTCTAAAACAATAATTATTGGCGGGACTTTGTTGCCGTTGACGGACATTTGAAACCACGCATATCTGATCAATCGCCAGCACTCTCGGGCGTGTTTTTTAACCAGGATCCGAGACATTCCAGAATGTCCCAAATTCTGGACGTATTCTGGAATGCGCCATTGTTCTCTAGACAATAGGCGCCGATCGCATCGATTTTTTGAGAATGCGTCTAGAATGAGGGCATTCTGGAATCATTCCAGAAAGCTTAATGAGGGCATTCTGGCCACATTCCGAATGCCAGTTGAATAAATCCGTGGCGCCTAAGTAAATGACATTGTTTTTACCATCTCTGAATATATAAAGCACTTTTACAACCAAAAATTGAATATTTTACCCAGATGTCATGGGGGAAATCACTGTTATTCCATTCAACATGTAGATGAAAACACGGGAAGTCGTTGGTTTTTCATACTACAAGAGGATATTTTGAGGGAATTGCGGTTCATGAAAGATCCACCAAAAATCAGCATTAAAAAAAAGAAATGTTTGTTGATTTACTTCCTCCTCATAGAAAGGAGATCTAGCCTGTTCTAGGTTGGACCCCCCTCTCCAAGTGAGTCAGAGGTACCTGGTACTAAATTTGTTATACTCATATTCCAAAAAGGGAAAGATGGACACTATTTTTTAAAAACTTTATCCTGCATCATCTACAACTGAATTACACAATAGTTTGTCGAAAAGCTCATGGGAAGATCTCTATATCCACAACATAATCAACATTACTGTTTTGTCTGAGATAATGATAACAAAGATACAAATGATTATTCAAATCTATGTCTCTAGGTACCTTGTTTGAATATTTAAGTATAGTATTTGCACATAATTGAAGGCACTGTTAAACATTCAACTTGACAGCCTTTCTGTTGGCCACAGATATACAAAACATAGACTTACATTATTGGTAGCTGCAAGGAGGCCGACTACCTACAGTATGAGAGACATGTTCTGATTCTATTTTCCCTTTTGACATTTAATGAGTGTATTGTTGAGGGGAAGCTGCTTCAATCATGGCTTTCTTCCTATTACCGCTAATTTCCTCTTCTTGGTAGTATCGCTCTTCTTGGTACAGTATCGCTCTTTCAATATGTGATCTAATTTCCATTGAAGGTATGTGATAACAGGCATAATGATAGTAGCTGCTATGTAATACATGTACTAGATTTATCCTCATTTAGACTAGAAAAATCCACTGTATAGTGATATGAAAACCATATATGATAACTTATTATATTTTTTCTAGTCTGAACATCGTACTATGAAATGTCATAACAAGACATTGTACATTGATTATAGTGAAACGGAGGTTTGAGCATCATTTTGAACAAATCTCAATAAAGAATTGGGGTAAACTTCTGGGACCCGTTTCACAAAGCCTTTTTTCAATGAAGAATGTCAAAAATCAGTGACAAATCTGCTGATAACCAACCAGAAGCAAGGATTTCACTAGCTTATAACAAAACTGTCATTTGTCACTGATGACAAGTTTTGTGAAATGGGGCCCTGCAATGATGTGAGCATAATTTTAAACTGTGTAATATATGGGTGGGGCTTATTGTGAGTGCACACTGATGATTGGGCAGCTGTTGTGTGAACTCACTTCTTCAAAACTAGTGTATTCACAACACTTTTTTTCACTTATGTTCCCCCATTTGCTATAAAATGATTTTTTATAAGACGTTTCTATATACGTTTTTTGCATAAATTTTGTCTTGTCTGAACAGGCACCTATGCTGACAGGATATTAATTCTCTGATATAAAATAAGAGATAGTGTGTATAATGCAACTGATGACATGATTGTTATGGCATCTTTCACTCTTGGCAGTGGAGTAGCTCGAGTCCATCCATTGAGGGGGTGATGGAAAAATGGGGGCACTGATCTTATTTGGAGAATGAAATGTGAATTTACATCCAAGGCAACTGATAAGGCAGAGGGTACAGTAGGTGGTCCATGCATCTTCTATTCTTGTCCTTTTCTCATCCTTTTCCCATTCTTCCTTTCCTCTTCTCCTTTTTTTTGCTTTTGCTTTTGCTTTTTTTTTTCCAAACTCAATTTGGGAGCATGCGCCCTTCCGCATGCCCTGTAGCTACACCAGGAGCTATTGGTATCTCCACTGTCAAAGAATAAGCTTGGGTTTTACATTGTAGCCAAGACAACAAATTGTCACAAATAACTATCCACTGCATTTCAAATTAACAAGACTAATTCCCCCAAATCATTACAGAAAACAATGTAATATTATTTCATAATCCCATTTTTGTTTTTCCCCCACCCACATGTATCTGGGTCTACACATTAATAGGACTAATTCCCCAAAACATTACAGAGGAAAATTTACTATTATTTCATAATCCCATTTCTGTTATTCCCCACCTATCTGGGTCTACATGTACATGTATTCATATAATTATGGATTATTGTTGTATCTTTAGCTGCCCTGACTATGAAATGTACATATTTCTTGATCCTAATTCTTTGAAATAAATGTTAATTTAATACTGCTGCACTGCACCTTTACAGTGTAGAAAGACAGAATGGAGTACTAATCATGTTGGTGGGGTACTTTCAATTTGTTAGGGAATAGATTTATACTAATCATCAATAAATGGTCTCCTCATCCATGCCTTCATAAGTTTACATATACATGTAGGTCTATTTTGTCATCTCTGGAACAGTGGAAGTGCTGTGGTATGGTGGTTTATTCACTTGACATTCAATCAAAGAGAAAATCCACACTTTTAATATAAGCAGAAAAATAAGAGAAACAGGTCAGTCGAAAGTTTGAGCAAATTCCAATTAAAAATAAGAAAGTTACCAATTATTGAAGTTGCGATCGAACAAACACAAATTGGCAACTCTGTGATGTACTTATGTTGTATCTTGCAAGCTCCCCAAAGTGCATCTTTTTCCACTTTTATTCATTCAAAGTGCACCTTTTTCCACTTGACCCTTTAGGTAATGATTATCATTCTACTTTTCAAGCATCCCCCTGTCCACACACAACATTTTCCGTGATTAGGCGTGATTAGTTATACCGTTTCGCGATAGTTATACCGTTTCGCGATAGTTATATGATGAAATTGTGTGTGTGGACGCTACTAACGATACGTCGTATAACGATACGTCACATAACGAAACGCAGGTTTGGGCATCGTTTCGAACTAGAACTCAATAACTAATCACGCCTAATCACGCTTAATCACGGAAATTTTGTGTGTGGACGGAACTAGTCTAACTGGGCGGGGCTTAACGTCGGATCGCACGCGAAAGGAGACCTGAACTCTCATTTCCGCTTCCATTTCATGACCGCAGTAGCAAACTGCGCACCTATACGACATTTCGCTGTAGAGTTTTGGGATTACTTTCTTGTTTGTGTGGACACCCTGGAATTTATACAATGATTCTTTATACGACGTTTCTTGTGTGTGGACACCCTGGAATTTATACGATGATTCTTTATACGACGTATCGTTATAGAGTTTCGGGATAAATTGTTTTGTGTGTGGACACGCTGCATATATACATTGTAGGATTGGCAAATACATTGGAATTCCTTCCATTTTTAATTTAATTGAACATTCTAAAAACATCTTGGTAGAAGAAAGGTGAAGGTTGCCTTGCTCAAGGTTGAACTCTTTTATCGATGGGAACTTAAAATAAATTAAATACATGTATGTAACAAGACATTTGTCATAACTATGTTCATCTCAAGGCAGCAAATGTTGTGGGTGGCAAATTTGCCCAAGAATGCGAGTGTTGAACAAGATGTTTGGACTAGATATATAAATGCAGGGTTACATTTTATTCCTAAAACATACAGGAATGCCTTCACTGCAAAGTATATATCCAATTTTACAAATTATGAAAATTGACAAGCCTCAGCAGCACAGAATCTATTAAAAAGCATTTGGGGAGAAGGGTATGGGTGAGCAAGGGCTCAAAGGGCATTTGTATAGATCAAAGGGATTTGCCCTTAAATTTGCTGTTAAAAAGTTACATTAGAAAGAAAAATATGAGGGTATGTGATACATTTTAGGAAATTGTGATCCCTGTACATAGAGCCAAGGTGAAAGTTCTCATTAGAAGAGCAAGGCCACATGTTTAATGGCATATTCAGACTTTTTCTGGACCTTCAAAGAGGGGTAGAAAGAGGGGAGAGGGGGGGGGGTACACCAGATTTAACCTATACTGGATAGTACATACCTCACCGTTTTCTTGAAAATGGACAAAGGTTTAATCATGCCCACTACCAGCACTATAGTATCTGGTGACAATTATTGGATTTAAGTGTTTCAAAGATTCTGCTATAGGAAGTGAATATCAACTTTAGCGTTGTAAATGCTGTTAAGTAATGAAAACAATATTGCCTTCCAAGATTCAATCTAAAAAATAGTTGGCCCATTTACATCATGGCAAAGATACCTGATAGCCCGATAATATTACCAGCCATTCCTCTCTTTTGGGAAAACCCCTCTCCACTCTGCACGGGCTTGGGGCTGGTGATTTTTTTCTTTAAACTTCTGCGCAATGAGAGAGCATTAATGACTTGTGTCTAGAGGTAGAAGCAACAGCCTCTGAGCATGAGTGTAAGTGATAGCTTTCTCCTGTACACCGTGATGACTTTTGCAGGGAATATGTGTCAAACCTCACTACAGGGGAGACACCTACCGGTACATGTATGCACAGGTTTCACACTTGACAAAAAATATCATCATCAAACATGATATACACAGGTCATGGACTCAGAGAAAGTTTGTTGACAAAGTCATTTAAGTCTTTTTAATGTCTAAGGACAAAATAATAATAAATTACTTCTTGCAAAATGTAGAGCAGGAATTTCAACTAGCCATCTAGCCTCAATAAGAAAGATCTCTGAGGAAGCTCACAGCAAAATCATGTTTTTCGAAAATAAATATAGCAGTCCTGAATTATTTTACAGGGAAAAGGCCAAAAATATGTTAGATATATCTTTTAAGTCTCTATCAAGTGTCTAGTGAAGAGAGGAATAAAAGGTCAATGAACAATTATGATCAAATGAAAAGAGCAATGGTATTCCAGATTTATATAGTGAGTGATAGATCAGCAATATCTTTAGGTGCTTTAAAGATATTATTCCCCCCAGTCGTTGGATTCAGGCTTGCCCACAAACAATGTGTGCACAATCTCCACTCCCTGGATAGCTATCTAGCCAGGTAATGTTTTACTTATCCAAACACAATGAAGTTCACATCATATCAGGTGCCCAAGGGACTTGGTAATGAGGATTACTGCCTTACCAAAGGGAACTAGCACATCGACTTGGTTTTGAACCCGGTACCTCCCAGTTACGGGATCACTGCTCTACCATTGAGCCGTCGCGCCTCCTTTAAGTATTTAAATTACTCAACTACGATACCCTTCAGCTGTTACACAATGGTTCCCACCCTGATGCAATTTAAGTTCTGGGATTTCAACCATATAATATATTGGCTTCATGCTTTATGACCTCGAAATGCTAAAGCTCTTATGATAAAATATAATCATTCTAAAATTGCTACATTGAGTTTACCCTCCTTATTCACCAGATAAAACCTTGACCAATTCAAGCATGCCAGGATTGGTGAGAGTTATGAACATGCAGGGCTTCACCAAAACCAATAGGATGAACTTACACATAAAAGACAACACCTGCTCAGAGCATTCACTTCACAACTCAGGTGTAAACAGGGGAAGAAAAAGCCTCTAACTAAACCAGGCATTGGGTGTGTCTGTTCACACCGGTACAGCCGAAAAACACCTGCGCTGGTAGAAGAAGGATGCATCAAGAACTGGATGTGATTAAAATCATTCAAATAAGATGCGCCCATGTGAGCATCTCCGGATATTGGAAATGGAATTCAATTAAAGTATTACAGTCAATATCTAAAATGCTCAATTATGCATACATACTCATTTACATACAATGTAGAACAAGCTGGCCATCCCCAGGATACTCCATACACAAATTGCCATATTTGATGGGGGAATACACTTACCATACTGCATCAAATACAAATTCAAAATACAATAGTAGCAAAAAACAATTTTCCCAAATTAATATTTTGAGCCTCAGATTACATGTTTGTTGATTGAGATAATTTGAGATAGCTAAACAGCAATTGCCACATACTGTAAAAGTAAAATTTTGAATCATAAATATGTGCAACTCATTCATTCTTTCTTTTATCCCTTTTCATAAAATGCCAGTAAAAGATATTGAGCTCTATGAATTAAATGAAGTACATTTGATAGTAAATAAACTTATTTCATATTATTTGATTGTATAAAGAATAAATGTTTATCCCCCTCCCTTCTCCCCCTCCCCTTTCGCTCCTCCTCCTCCTCAACCCCCCTCTCTCTCTCTCTCTCTCTCTCTCTCTCTCCTCTTGGAAATTACTCCAGGACAAATATTAAATAACGCTCAGAAAAATCAATTACCTGATCACCACAGAGGATTTGCTCCTCTTGTTAGGCACTTTCCCAGAAGTTACCTCCCTGGCAAGATCAAAGAATTAATTTGGAGGTACTTTTCCCAAGAGCAAAAAATTTATTCAGGCACTAGGAGAACAATCCATCAATAAATGTGTATAAAGCAAAGTGGTGTTTCATCATCATAACCGTCATTATCATTTCCATGAAAATATGATGAGTTCTAGAAGAGTCCCGGTTTTTTTAGCACTGTCCACATCTTTTAATCAAGTACACATATAAAGTGCCTGCAGCCAGTGTACAGTTGTACAACTGGCTTTCTATGGCTTTTTATGGCTTTCTTATGAAATGACAATTGACATTAATTTATTCTTTAATATGGGATCTTTCTAACTATGGAAAACCTGCAAAGGTGTCTAACGTACTACTTCTGGTGCTGCCTGCCATGTACTGTACCTTGGCTAGCTCCAGTGTAGATCAAATATAAGTGAAAGATGATTGTTATTAGATACCTAGATGAAGCAGCTTAATTATTGAAAAGCTCCAGGTTTACATGCCATTACATGTAAATACATTTGTATCTCTTTGCTGGCCAGTAACAGTGAATGTGTATTTCATGTAGGTTTAATATTAATATTTCATAATTATATGCCTTAATAAACTATTGGTTAGCTCTAACCTGTACAAATATCAGTTTAGAGCCAGAAGGGTATGGTCCTTATTCTACTAATCAATTATTCTAATTCTACTAATCAAAATTTACCGGTGCTCCCGGTAAATTTCAAATATTTCAAATAGCGCCTAAGGCCATTCCATGGTAGCTGCGACCATGAAAATCTCAGAATATGCAGTTCTGGTATATAATTTCCAAACGGGAATAGCAAATCGGTCGATTAAGGTCAAGAAACATTGTTTTAAAGTTAAAGTAATATCAGTCTTGAGAGGGCGCTATACAACATAAAGAGTTTATTATTTACAATTTCATTACTTTAGACTCGATTTCAACTGCGACAACAATCATTGGATATTGTAAAATCGCATATGCTTCCAATATGTTCATTTGAACCAAATTCATGACCCTATACCAAAACTTTGTAATACCTTTAAGCTCTTGACTTGAAATGCAAAGGTTGTGGGTTCAATCCCCCAAAATGGCACTGATGTCCTTTGGCAAGACATTATTATCTACATTTGCTGCTCGATACCCTAGGAGAGAAATGGGGACCTGGTAGGATGACAAAAGCCTTTGTGTTAGTAATTGCCATATGACCTCATGGTGACCATGTCGTAAGATAAGAAATACTCCCCAGGGAGTGGAGATGGTGCACATTTTGCGTGAATGAAATGAATCCAATGACCAGGGTAATAATATCTATAAAGCCCTTAAGGGGGTATCTCACTGAGCGGCGATTGCTTACGAACGTTGCGAATTTTTGATTCACCAATTTTTCTGACGAATGTTGGCGAAAATCAGGGTTGGCCTCTGAGACATTTAGCGACTTTTAGCGATGTTTAGCGACAATTAGCAACATTTGAGCGAATGTTTGCGAAAGGCAGTTGGCGACTATTAGCGACTGTAAGCAAATGTCAGCAACAGTTTTTGCGAAGATTAGCAACTGTTTGCCAATCCTTTGCCACTTTTTGTGAATGTTTGGGACCTTTTGCTAACTCCTGGTATACTCAATGGGTCGATTTTATATAGGAACCATATGGTCACGTGGTTGCTAGTATTGGCGAATCAAAAAGAACTTCAGCGACACCGTCTTACAACTGTTTGCAAAGGCTTACGACTGTTTTGCAAACGCTTGCAACTGTTTGCGGAAAAATAAATTCGCAAAGAAATTTTGAAAATGTTCAAAATTTCTTTGCGACAATGGAAACTGTTTGCGAACTTTCTTGCAACCTGTTACAAATCTTTTGCAACCTTTTACGAACCCTGGCGAAACCCCAAATTCGCTACATTCGCTAGCATTCGCCACTCAGTGAGATACCTGCTTTGGAGACCGTATTTTGTATTAAGTGCTATATAAATCCAGATTATTATTATCATGACATACCTGTATAACAATTGGGAAATCTTAAACATCAGACTAACTTCCTTTGTTGACCCGATTTGGGACAAAAGCCTATAAACCAAGCATCGAGTTTTTAAAATTTGTAGTAGAATATGAGTCTGGCTCCAAGCAAATCACATGACAACTGCCCATTCTATACCAGATTCCTTTTCAGTTACATTCAAGGTCCCCTTATGTGACCTGGGATTGCACTTCCCCTCTCATCATCATTATCATCCATCTAGTCATCTTGGCATTCAATTAGCACCTGGTCCTTGTACCATGTACTCACACACCTGTTAAATGGCAATCATGCCTTCACTGTCTGTAGCATAGAAATCCAGAACAATCTGATTTTAAATGATCCACGAATCCCAAACAGTTAATATTTTTCAAACCAGATTATAGACCTACTTCTTTACAGAGTAAATCTTCAAATTTTTGCCCGTAATTCATCAATTTGTATATTTGTCTCCATATATATTATGTGATTTTATCTTACAATACACATTGCACTTTATATATTACCATTAATATATTTATAACTTGAGTTTTTCTTGATATGTAAATGTATTATATGTTTATTTCATTTAAGTTATGTAAAGCCCATAGAAACATTATGTACTTATAAATCACTATATAAATTTGTCTCCATATATATTATGTGATTTTATCTTACAATACACATTGCACTTTATATATTACCATTAATATATTTATAACTTGAGTTTTTCTTGATATGTAAATGTATTATATGTTTATTTCATTTAAGTTATGTAAAGCCCATAGAAACATTATGTACTTATAAATCACTATATAAATGTAAATTAGTATTATTATCATATATCCCTTCATGCAGTGAGTGAATAGGCCTATATGATGTGCTCTTTCATTTTCACTTTAACTATTCCCCTTTGTGGGGGGGGGGGGAAGAGAGGTGTGAATGGGAAGGGAAGGGAAGGGAAGGGAAGGGAAGGGAAGGGAAGGGAAGGGGAGGGGGCAGGCTCATCACATTAGGTAGCCATACTACCCTTGTGTGCCTTATCTCAGGTTCTAAGTGCCGCTGTACAGTGGTAACAACTGGTACATAGTACGTTCAGATCAGCATAAGATAGTTAATCTTCACAAGATGAATCCTTGAAATTGTGATGAAAGATTACATCTTTACACAAGTCGTCAAATTTTCTTCAAGTTTGACATCCAATGTCATTCCTGGTAATTTTCTTGGATATCAATTGCTAGTGCTACTGCTCATACAATGTTACTGCTAGTGAGCATACATGTAGTAGTACTACTAGTAGTAGAAGTGTTACTGCTACTGATACAGCTGCTAGTGCTGGTGCTGCTGCTGTTACTACTGCTGCCAGCAATGCTACGGCTAATAATGGTGTTACTACTGGTACTACATATACCACTCCTGCCCCTTCCGCTCCTGATCCTGCTCCTCCTCATCATCCCCTTCCGTCATCAACCAGTGACGTTACTTCATGTACCACTCCTCCTCCTCCTCCTCCTCTCTCTTCCTAACGCTCCCCTCCCCCTCATGCTCCTCCTCTTCATGATCCACCCCTTCATGCTCCTGCTCCTGCTACTCCTCCCCCTCTTTCATCAACTAGTGATGTTACTTTTGTTAATATATGTACCACTCCTCCTCCTCCTTCCTCCTGATGCTTACCCTCCCCCTCGGGCTCCCCTACTCCTGCTCCTCCTGCTCCTTCTAATCACCCTCCTCCTTCATCAAATAGTGATGTTACTATTGCTGCTACATGTATCCCCCTCCTCCTTCTCATCTTCCTCTGGCTCCCTCCTGCTCCTTCTCTACCTCCTATAACCACCAATACCAGCACCATCACTACTACATGTACTTCTACCGCTACTACTACTACTACTGCCACACCACCACCGCTGCTGGTGCTACTACTACGGGGATGTGAAAACTTGGGTATATACGTAGCATTGCTTATAATACTGGTGGAAAGCAAATTTAAACAGACAATGAAAAAAATAATCAAATTATCAATTTTCAATTGTATTTGTTCAATTTTGTTGTAGAGAGTACTACAAATGTACTGCTGTTAATAATGATGATGTACATGTAGTTGAATTGAGCTTTCAACTTCACAAATGCCAATTCTAAAACCTTTCCTCGTATTCCAAGGCTTCCTGGATCAATGTTATCACTAATTCACTACTTAATTATTTCATCTACATGTACATATTTCAAAATGAATGTTCAGCTGACCTCCCAACTCTAAATCCAATGCCAAAATATTACCTGCTTTTGTCAATTACACGTTGTTCGGACGGCATGGCTAAAAGACAGCAATAGACGTGGAGCAAGGTAGAGATCATTGTCCGTGGCAGGTCTTGTCTTAATTCGATCAGCAGCGAAGGACGGTGCAATCATCATCAAATTTACCCCGTCAAATACCATCTTAGCTTGATTAGAGCCCAGGGAAGCAAGTTCAAAGTGGATCTTATCTTGGGCCTTGATCGCCTTTCTAGGGGTCTCCATTCTTCCAATAAATGGAAACCATTAACCTATTATCTCCTTCCCCTTCCGGCTATAGATGCAACGAGATGGTGGAAGCAATGCCGAGAGGGGTATGCTCCTTCTCATCCCTCATACCAAACTTGATATATCGAAGACAAATCCGGCAAGGAGTTTCTTTAAATTACTCCTACTTAGAGGCTCCTTTTTGGATCTTAGCGATGGGAAGGGAGAAATAAATCATTAGGCTCTCAGTCAATTCTAAAGGTAATGTGAAGTTCAAGATCAAAAGTAGAGATGTAATTACTACTAAATAACTGGCAAATGTTTGTGGCAAGAGGTATCGTAATGGATCTAAGTTGCATCTTGATAAAGTGAAGGAATTCGTGGCAGGGTCACTGCAATCTACAGGTCGAAGGATGGGAACCAAAATCTGCAAGGAGTTTATGAGAGAGCTTGGTGATATCTTCCTTGGTATCTGTGACTGGTTACTGCACTGTCATGAAAGATGATGTGGCATAAGACCTTTAAAGCCTGTCTGCACTAGTTTGGCAAGAGGGATTAGACCACCCTGCTGGTCACTGACAGGTGGTTATCTCATCAAGTCAGCTCTCAATTAACATAAGAAAAAGAGGATCATGGGGGACCAATGGGCACCGCTTAGGCATTGTTTTCTATATTGAGGAGCAAGTAGCTACAACTAGTGCAGACAGGCTTTAAGAGATCTTCAGTGATATTACTGGAGATCTTCAACAGTTAGGCTACATTCATCTTGTACAAGTCAACCAGTGATGAAAATGAAAGGTTTAATCTATCAACCTATTCTACAGATGAAATCGAGGCAGCAGAAAACCAAAAAAACCCCATGTAACCATCTTTTTCTTCATAATCCTGCATTCAACAACACTGTGTTCTAGAGCCAACTTTGTAAATCAAGAGCTTTTTTAATGAACGCTACTTGAACATTGGATGCACTTCATAGTACAAGAGATGCATGTGGTGATTTTATAAAACAAACATTGAAAAAACAACTAGTTTTGAAGTTCTCAGTTTCAGACTCTCCTTGGTAGCAGAGGTATCTCAATGACAAATACAGAACACTACAGAGTATAATTTGACATTCCCCTCAGCAACACAGATATCAAAGCCAATATTATAGTTTTACTGAAACCCCTTAAAGTCAAATGCATTTTAAGCATATTTTTCAACAGTTGCCATATCATTTTCTCTTTGTCATTTGTTGCATTTAAAAAGTGAAATATCAATAAATGGCTGCCTATCCAATGAGATCATTTTTTGTTATTTAGAAGCATAATAAATCAATAAACAGTGGATTTAGATTTAAGGTTTTGAATAAGAAGGTACATATTTGTGTCCAAAATATAAAGAGGATCACACTGTATTTCTTTGCCCTTCTTGTGTGTGTCTTTATCTTTCCAGTAAAAGTTAGTATTTGAAAAAAATATAGTAAAATTTATGCTTTTACTTTCAGTAGAAAAATGAAATTGATAGCCAAGATGTACATACAGCTTCTTTTAACACATGGGGAAAACCCTCACTCTTTCTGAAACAGATTCAATTATTTTCATTCAGTGAAGGAGTATTCAGAGACCAGATTTAGCCACGTGCGCATGAAGCATACATATGATCTCTTGAAAGAGTATGGTCATGCATGCATGTCATGATTTACACAATCAATGTCTAAATGGCCAATAAGAATAATTGATGAAGAATTTCTTACATCCCTCTGCAAGATATTTGGTCTTTCTTTATAATTTATAACTGGACCTGAAATCTCATGTTTTTGCACTTTTCTCTAAATTATAAATACCATGTTACTGAATCTTTCTTTATCCCTTATAATTGGTTACTCATGATAATTAGGCTTAAGTAGCAAATAGCGAAATGTAATGGGATAAAGAGACACATTCGAAACAAAAGAAGGCATAGAACTGCCTTACTTGTAATATCAGTGAATTTGACAAACCCGAATGAAGTTATAGGTAATATTATACCTTAATAAATGTAGTTGATGTATTTAAAGCCCAAGTCCACTCCGATTTTCAAAAATTATAACATGTTGTAAATAAATCAAAGGTTAAAACTGCCAAATATCACGGGCGTACTTCAATCAGGTGATTTTTAAGAGCGATTTTTGTTTCGGGTATTTCGAGCAAAACATTTATATTGCTGTACGGATGTGACGTACGCTCCTCACAACGAAAGTGCCAGCGGTATACATTCTGACAATAGGCTATTTCGTAATGTAACCAAATTGAATGCATACGTCTTTGTAAAGTGCCTCTATACAAACTATTTCATTCACCTGATAAGAATAATAGTGTTTCATTATTCTTATCAGGTGAATGAAATAGTTTATATCGAGGCACTTCACAAAGACGTATGCATTAAATTTGGTTACATTACGAATCTGTGTTGTGAGGACCCCTACGTCACAACCGACTCGATCATTAACTTGTTTTTTGCTCATTAAAAAAAATTATTAAAAATAAATCTGAGCACCATTTTCCAAAACCAAGTTATATTTGGGCTTTTTAGATTGTTGTCTATCTAATCAGCTCAACTTTTCAGTGGAGTGGACTTGTACTTTAACAGCTCCATATCCTAAGATGTGGTTTTAAATATGTGATGAAAATTAAGAATTTCAACATTTATGCATTTTGCATTCTAGACATGCTTTTTTGTGTCACTATATTGCTAATCTAAATTGTTGTTTTAAAATTTAAAGGGCGTTGCAGGGATTTGGAAATACTGTCTCTAAGCGCTTTACAGATATTATAACTAAATTATTATGGGGAGTATTCCTACCATATGGTCATCTGAGGGGATATGGCAATAACTAACACAAAGGCTTTGGTCAACCTACAGGTGTGTATGTATCGAGTAAGGACATTAGTGCTGTGTCGGAGATCGAACCCACGACCTTTGCATTTCAAGTCAATTGCTTAAACCACTTGACTACGACACCTCTACTAATAACCAAGGAAGCTTCTAGCCTTCTTTTTGCTTCTTAAGACTGCCTGAGTACATTTATAAATACAACATGAGCCATCTTATTCCATACATGTTGAATATTATGTTAATCAATCAGCCACTCTCATAATCCCTCTACTTACCCGTCTCTAAAAAGCAAAATAATCCCTTCTAAAAGACAACCTTGAGGATTTTATCTCATGCAAAGGATCCCCATTTCTGAAAGTGTCTCCAGGGTACATCTGCCATTCTACATCAGATCTCATAGAATACATACTGTCCTTTGCTAAAGCCTCTTACGACAAAGATTAATATCTGCACCCACCAGCTCCATACAATTTTCCTGGATATCTCGTATTAACTACAATGTTGTATGTTCACACGGCATCAGCACCATCAAAGTTTTGAACAGTTTACAGAACCTCAAGTTTTTATAAGCAATGGCCCACGAACAATGATGCGGTTCACATGTCCCTAAAAAGACTGCTCAAAGTTTTAAGTTACAAGCAGCGCAAGAAGTTGTTGTAACTAAAAGCTGGCGAAAACTCAAAGTTAAATGCATCTGCAGGGCACATATGACATGAGCAAGACACCCCCTCCTCAACTCCTTGTTTTTGTGTTAACGATAAGATCACTCATGGTTTAAAACTTCAAATAAATGTTAAGTTTCCAAAACAATGAGTGTGTCTGCACGGTCCTTAACTAAAAAATAAAACTCGCAGTTTCAAACCACAACCTTAAATTTAATTTTACAGACTGTCATGTAAACACAGCTATTATTTGGCAAATGTACGTCCCTGCTAGTGATCTTTAGAATTTACCTGTTATGAGGCTCCAAAGATACAGCATGTTGGGTATTTGATTCAAGCATTCAACTAGCAATGTTATTAAACAATTTTTTTCATTACCCATGATCTAGACATTCATATAGCTGCTATTTATTGCACAGTGTCCAGTCTAAAAAAAGAAGCTCAGAGAATACCAGTAGTGCCCTACATGTATGTCTCCTATTAAATCTATCTCTAATAAATAAGTTTTGCCATCAATTTCTGTTACATCATAAGTTAAATAGTGGTGTTCCAATTGATTTTAAAATCTCAACGAATATGCCTACCGTACATGCAGATTCTAAAAAGGAAATGTAATCAAATGATTTACAACTGTTCATAATTTAACTTTGCAAATTTCTTTGATTCGATTTATAGATTCTTTAGCACACTTGGAAGAAACAAATGGTTTGTAAAGTAAAGCATTTGATAGGTAGAGAGAGGGGTGACCGGCCTATAATAATTATGGAAGTATTATGGAAGTATACATGTATAAGTGTAATCAAGTTAAGCATCAGTTTTCTATTCTAACTATTGACATATATATCAAGAGTGAATCTCTATAAACATAAGAAGATTATAACAAGAAACAATGAATAAACTTATCATTTGATTTGACAAGCTGTCCCTTTTCTCTTGTGGACTCCCCCACCCCCCTTTCGTCTCTCTCTCTCTCTCTCTCAATCTATCCCCTTCCCATCTTTCTCTCTCAAGTCATTTTCTTCTAACTTTCCTTTTCCCTACCCCTTTCTTCCCTCACCACCCCTCCCCTTTCTCTCTCTCTCTCTCTACCTCAACATAAATGGTCAGCCAGATTGTTCTTCCCTATTTGCTCTTCTCCTCATATTTCTATTGCCTCTTTTCACATTTCTTCATGGTACATCCAGCTCATTTCAGCTCATACACTGTAGCTGCCAAACGATCACATACCTCATCATAATGGTTTTCAAGCTCAAAAATTTTCTTCCAAAAAAACTTCCCATAATAATTGGTGTCAGAGGGCAAGGCGTACCCACGACCCTGCTGAGCCTGCAATCAGTGTCCTTTCTCTTGGTGTACTACGTAGGCTAAGACCCCCACCAGGCTCCCAAAACTACTGCATATTGTTATTCCACAGGTTCTTGAGAAGTAGAGCTTGGCCCTCGACTATAGAAGAAAAAAATATATACTCAAAAAGGAGGATGAAAGAACAAAATTCCACCCAAGTATTCATATTTTTGTTGGTATCCTATGAAGTGTGACCCTGCCACTTAGTGTTATTCCCCAAGAGAGATTTTCCCTTTTCACTCTCAAAGTGCATGTATAGTAGCAGAGTGAATTTTGGAATCCAAAATACTTGTACAGAGAGATAGCTAAAGAATTCTAGAGGTTATTCTTGTAGATATTATTATTGGTAATGGTATACTGGGATATGATATAGTGTGTAATAACTTTTCTTATGGTGGCATTTCATAAGGGATGAAATGTTTGGAATGAGTTTAGGCCTACATTAATTGCTTCCTCAGTTCTCATCTCCCACTCTTCTCCCTACTTCTCTCCATCTATCTTTCTCTCTCCCCCTTCCTCTCTCTCTCTCTCTCTCTCTCTCTCTCTCTCTCTCTTGCTCCCTGTCTTTTTACCTAATTCTTTCCCTCTCCTTTGTCTATTTCTCTCTTTCTCTCCCTTCTATCTTTATATCTGTCACTCCCCTATCCCCCTCTTCTTCCTCCCTCTATTTTCTTCCGCTACCTTCTCCTTCTCCCCCCCTTCTCTCTCTTGCTCTCTCTCTCTCTCTAGTTCTCTCTCTCTCTCTCTCTCTCTCTATCTCTTCCCTCAATCATCTTCCTTTCTCTCACTTAAAGGGGAAGTCCACCCTGATATTAAGTTGGATTTAATAGAAGCAGAAAAATGAAAGGTCAGTGAAAGTTTGAGTATTAGTGAAATACAAATTGCCAAAACTGTGACATATCCTTCCTGTATATGTTGCACTTTGTTCATCCCTTATCCCATGCTAATCCCTATTCATGATTTCTGTATGCATGTCGGCCTCAAAGTTCCTCCTATGAAAGTGGATCAGTAAACAAGAACCACTCACTTTTGCCATACAAGGGTTCTTGGCGTTACTTGAACCCCTTTTACTGTGACCCATTCCCCATATCATGATCTGCATGGCTAACCATAGAAAATGCAAGATATCATTATAGGCTTTTATGGAAACTGACGACCATCTCCCTTACTTTTGGATAAACCAATCACCCATGTAGAGTTCAAAATGTACCACTTTAACAATAGAACACAGAGTCTTTCTTCTTCTTCTTCAGTTGCAGTACAGACTATAGGCCACCATCAGGTCAGGTGGTTCTAGCAATGTTTATACCAGGCAGAGATTAGGCTACTTACAGCATTACCTGAGTAATAAGTCAAAATACATGGGAGGAATGTAGGTATATTAAATATAGTGATGCTCTACCTGAAATGAATTAATAACTATTTTGAGAATAAAAATTTTGGAAAAATTTGATATTTTCAATCTACCAATTCCACTGTCAAACTATATGATCCTTAAAAGCTAGCTAATGATCTTTATAAACCTTTCATTAAATAATCCAATAGTATATTTGTCCAATGCTTAAGAGTTGTCACCATTTTAATTTCCCTAATAAAAGTTTAATCAGCATAGGAAGTGTAAAACACACAAATTAAAGGTGCAGTCAATCATTACGCGAGCAGACATGTTCTATTTACTCTTCAGTCTATAGACTATACAGCATACATGTACATTGTACAATAGACCAAAAGCTTCAGTCTCTGATTTCGACGGTTGTTCCACTGAGACCTTGTCTGGCTACACTGCACTGACCGCCTCTATGTAGAGACTGACAGCGTGTCCACACACAAAACAATTTATCCCGAAACTCTATAACGATACGTCGTATAAAGAATCATCGTATAAATTCCAGGGTGTCCACACACACAAGAAAGTAATCCCAAAACTCTACAGTGTAATGTCGTATAGAAGCGCAGTTTGCTACTGCGGTCATGAAATGGAAGCGGAAATGAGAGGTCAGGTCTCCTTTCGCGCGCGATCCGACGTTAAGCCCCGCCCAGTTAGACTAGTTCCGTCCACACACAAAATTTCCGTGATTAAGGGTGATTAGGCGTGATTAGTTATTGAGTTCTAGTTCGAAACGATGCCCAAACCTGCGTTTCGTTATACGACGTTTCGTTATACGACGTATCGTTAGTAAGCGTCCACACACACAATTTCATCATATAACTATCGCGAAACGGTATAACTATCGCGAAACGGTATAACTAATCACGCCTAATCACGGAAAATGTTGTGTGTGGACAGGGGGTGAAGTACATTGTACAGGTTAGGGAGGGGAGGTTATGCAATGCAGTTTGTGTGTGATTGCATTGCTGATCTCATCACGCGCAGTAGCATCAAGAAAACAGACAGATTAGCTGAAAGTAAGTCCTTATATTTAGATGATTTTTGATGATGTTCGATGCTATTCATATTTCTTACAGTATAAAAAAATCCATTTTAAATCATTTTTCGAAATCAAACTGTCAAGTCTAGATAAAGAAGAACAGAGGGCATTAGGGCAAACTTTTCGCCATATTCTGGCAAAAATTGGCTAGTTAATCCAGCCTTGTGCATGGAGCAAAAGGTTACATTTACAATCTGTGTTTGGAGAAGGTTGTCAACTGTCAGTTTTATAAAAGAATTCCCCATACCAGACGGTTATTTCTGTCTAATTGTAAAATTGCTGGTAGGCCTCTTATTTACAGAACTGTCAGTTGTACTATTGGAGGTCAAGGTAGTAATGATACCTCATTATGATATCAATAACAATGAATAAGCGATGAGCTTTTTAAAAAAATCAAAGAGGGTCCAAACTTCATAAAAAAACATAACTTCGTGGCAGAAAATAGCACGAACAACATTAAGAAAGTGATTTCAGACTATATGCAAGCCAATTTTCTCTCAATTTCACTCCAATTACCATACAAATTACAAGTATTAACGGCGGTTACCACTTATAACTCCTCCCCCACCTCACCTGTTTCGCATCGCGGACTTCTCCGTCGTGCAACGTCTCAGGTTCGCCGCGCTCGATAACGCACTTCACTGGGTCGTAATCACACGAATTTTGATGATATTCCACTTTCAGAGGAACTTCTCGGTATTTGGAACCCATCACAATTGAAGACTTAATAGTTTCCACGACACAACTTCCAAGATCATAACTACTTTTGTGTAGTCTGCCGCGACACCGCACTAGTGTTACTTTGGTTGCTGAGGAAGCTAAGCGGAGTTTCTTTGCAAATCAGGCAGCAGGCTTTGGCATTCACCTTCATTACACGTGTATCGTGGGCGATTGTTTTGGTTTTGTCTGAGCTGAGGTGGCTCGAGTCTGCGCGTGCGCAATAACATTCCCAGGTCCGCTTAAAACTTTCTTCGGGAGATATTCCGACGTGTCTTTGTTTAATCAGCGCCAAAAAAGAAAACGATTTAGTGTGTAAATGTAATGTATGTGTAATTTCCAATAGATCCATATAACAGTCCAGTATGTACTTAATAATTGACTTGCTGAATTCACAGTAGTGATCATGCACTTTGTATACATTTGTATAACATGTAAACTTATCCCCATAGTGATAATGTAGAGGAGCTGTAGAATTATTTTATTTTAAGTGAAATAGTATATAACTTTTTGTTACCATGACGGTTGTACAACCTTGATAATTGATCGTTGAAAATGATAATATAATAAAGTAAATCAAGATTTAATACCATGGTTAACTTTTGTATAGATTAAAAACATACGTACAACATAATTATTACCAGAAAAAACTCAAAATTACCATATTTCATGTCTTTCATTTTATTGCATACCTACCTATCAATTTATAAATATGTTATCCATAACTCACCAATGAAAATGTAAAATGTACTTGTAATTTATGAATCTACAACCAGTATTCTCTCTGCCAAAATTGTACTTTTTACCTTATTTTCGATACGTCTGCTATACTTAGTACACTCTCATCCTCAGCATTATCTTATTATATCTCTCCCATTATCTTTCTTTCTCTCTCCCTTTCCCCCTTCCTCTCCCTCTGTCTTTCTCTCTCTCTCTCTCTCATATTTTTCCTGAATCTCCTGTGCTGTCTGTACTATTTCCCTCCCTACCTCTCTTCTATATTTCCCTCCAGCCCTTTTGTTCTCTTATCTCTCTTATTTCGAACGATCTTTTCATATATGTCATTATGATTGTGGAATAGATTTAAGCAATTGTTAATTGTTTATATAGCGAATTATATTAATCTGTATATAGGTGTACACTGATTTATTTAGAAAATTCAATCACTGTGTGATATCTCTTAATACGATTTGCTGGATAATTTTAATGTAGTATATTTATGTTTGTATATTATTATTTATGTTTTTACGCAATCTACAATGTATAATGTGATGAAAACTATTATTACCGCAAGAGGAAACAAACCTTCACAAGAATCCTAAGTACGAGAGAACACAAAAGGAAATCCATTTCCCCCTTCCTCTTCCTAAGACGCCCTCCCCCACCCCCACCCCCACCCACTCAGTGTTATTTAGGGTATGCGTATGCTTGTTCCCTCCCTTTGAAAGCACCCCCTATCTCAGGACTGTCAACATTTCTGAACCCCCCTTTCGCGGACTTTTCGCGGGCTTTTCCTGCCTTAAGTTACAAACGTTGTTGTGTCAAAATCACTCATACAAAGCGAAAAACAAACAAATAAACGACATACAAAACACAGGGGTCTTAAATTTGGCGAGTGCACACGAGTAGAAGGTCCAAACGTTTGTAAATAAGTGTATACCATATTATAGGACACTGTTTTGCATATTATTTTCGGCCGGGGGGAGGGGCATGGGTCTCCTGTGCCCCCCCCCCCTCCCCTTACCTATCGCCTTAAACCGACTGAATGTCCATATCCATTCAACAACTAGCACAACTGACTCTGTTCCTTTTGTATACTTGCTATCGATGAATTCAATCCCTCCCCATGCCTCCATAATAATACCCCTTCACAGATTAGGAGAGAATCATGCGTTCGATGACAAGAGATTTTCCCGCCACACTAAGAATGAAAACGTTTTGGGGAGGATCTGCATAATATTGCTGTCAGTAAAGATCAAAATAACATTAAGAACTAAGCATAGACCCTTTGTGTACTTTATGCAAGCCTCTGTAAAACCTTGGTGTTCCGGGGATTCCAGAGAACCACCCCGGTAAAATGACATGTGGTTGTTTGTTTGTTGTTGTTTTTCCCTCTTTTTTCTAGTGTAATGCGGATCCCCACCCACTATTTTTTGATTTTTGTGAAGCCCTAATTCGAGACTGTGCAAACGCGACGCTCGCATCCTCCCCCACCCCTCCTCTTTCTCAACCCTTTCTCATCCGACCCCGTTCACGATGCGACATTCCCAGGTCCGCGGCCACCATCAAAGACGATGTGCTTGGACGGATGGAAATTAAAACGGACAAATCATAAACGAACCAATAAAATCCCAATTTGATTTGCTTCGCCAGCGCAGAGAAGGCCGGAACAACCGTATTCAATTATCCCCAGCTACACACTCATTTACCGAACTGAAAAAGGATGATATCCACGGTCTGATTTCGGTAATCTCTTGCATTTTATATATGGAGATCATAATCGTGGGATTAAACCTGCGATGCGTTCTATTAACTTAATTTTTCGTCAATTTGTTCGCATTCTGTCGCGTGCATTTCATATCCCTCTCAGAAGCGTGCATCTCAAGGTAAAAGAACTCGATACAAAATATATTTAGAATAAAGTTGAAGCAATTAATGGGGACGGGGTTAAAAGAGGAAAATTGACCTGTTGGCATCTTTCCAAAAATAATTATGTAGATAAACGTGATGCTTTATTCATGTTCAGTTCTTAGTTCTTCTTTTTTAATAAAATTATAATCATCATTGCCACCATTAATATTATAAGTGCATCGCTAGACGATTTTTTTGGGGGGGAGGGGGGGGGGTGATCCTGTCATCTAAGTTTGTCCCTCCTCTTTGCAGAAACAGATTTTCGAGATTTTTCCGTATTTATCCATAATAATTACATCTTTCTTTAAAAAGTGTTTGGGCATGAATAACCAGTACTAATAACTACTAACACTGTATGAATTATTCCGCCAGACAACGATAATTTATAAAGGCACCCCTATATATGTGCAGAAGCGGAGGGGGACTCCAACTAGTCCGTTTATCATTCCATATTTGTGTGCCCCTAGATCCCCCTCCCCCTCTTCGGGGGCCCCTCCGTAGTTTTTGTTTATGGTATAGGTCCACCCCATCTCACGTCATAAAATAAAGACCCTGGATGATGCACCTGCACATTACTACGTTAGGGTCATCCGTAGGGCACGGTAAAACGGAGTAAACTATAGGCTAACTTGAATATGATTGTGGGATCATTATTCTGGAGGGGGAAAAAATCAAGGTCATATTGGCATCGATGATTTCTCAACTAAAAAGCTCTTCATTTCCTTTTCACTCTCTACCTGTTCCGCCGAGTGTTGGTGAAATCACCCCCCTAAGTGCACTTCTTATCGATCATGACTACAGAGTATAAGAGCATTATAGACAGGAGGAGAGAATGCTATGTGAGGGCGGATCAAATCCGCCTCGCGGAAATAAGTCCAAAGCCAGGTTATCACATTTTTCAGAAGCTTCAGTATGTTTCAAAAATCTCTGACAAGCAAAAGAAGAAGAAAAAAGGATGATGATAATGATAATGATGACGGTGATAATGATGATGATGATGACGATGATAATGATGATGATGACGATGATAATGATGACGGTGATAATGACAATAATAATGATGATGATGACAATATTAATACTACTAATGATAATAAAAATGATAACAATAATAATAAATAATAATGATGATAATAATTATAATAAATGATACTAATAATAATGATAAATCATGCAAATAATAATAAAATATTGATAATAATTATAATGAAATTAAGAACACTATTATTAATAATGCCTACTTATAATAATAATAATAATAATAATAAAGAAGCAAAACCACAGTGACAATGTTTCTTGAAAAGATTGAAATTCATATAAATATACAGTATCAGTTTCTAAAGGGGTAAGAAACAAGTGACGTTAGCAAGGGACTTTTAAGGATATTGAGCAATTGGTGTGACTGGAGGGCACATCTCCACATCTCGACTTTACCCCCTCCACCCCCTCCCTTCTCCCGTATGTGAACTGCCACTGATACCACTTTTTCGTACATTCCCATTACCAACCCAAAACGACATGAGCAGTGTAATTTGCTAAGAATTTCATTCAAACGAGAATATTGTTTAAACATGAAGACAATGTGATTGATAAGATTGACGCACATGTCAATATATACTGCTTTACTGCATGGCGATAAAGAAATTCTTTCTTTTTTTGCCCGGGTGTGCCCCACCCCTCACGAATGATGACTTATATGTGAGACGGTAAAACAAATTTCCTCATAAGCCAACCCAATGGAGTCGTAAAATGGTAGAGTCATTGACCTGAGTTGATCTGATTTGATTTGTGTTTATTTTTATTTCTCTTCATTGTCTTGTTTCCCCAAGTTACAAATAATTTAATACATCTTCAATGTAAAATAATTAGATTGCTAATACTAACATAAAATGTTCATGAAGAAGGATTGTCGCATAACCTAAGGTGGAAGGCATGGTAATCCTTTATAAACCTTAATAATTTCTATACATATAAAATAATATTGCAACTAACGATTGTTATTTATTTCATCAACAACATCTCGAGACTGCATGAGCTTCTTCCTCCTATACCTAAATGTATTGGAAACTCGATTAACCTTTTACCCAAACAGTAAGGAGAAGCGAAAGTAAGTACAAGAGAAAGAGGGGGAGAGTATATAGGAGGAGGGGAGAGAAAGAGAGAAATAAAAATAAAAGAAAAATTCGAAGGTAAGAAATTTTTTTTAAAAGAAGAACATAGAGGGAAAAGAGCATTATAAGAAAAGCAGAGCTAAGAAAAGAAGGAAAAAGAAAGAAAGAGAACAGGGAAGAGGAAAGAAGAAGGGAGAATATAAGATCGAAAGATCTAAAAATATTAGAGTAATCTGAAAAAAGTAGAGAAAAAAATCTTGTAGATGGCGCTATCAAGCCACCGGTAAATGAGCCCATTCATTTCATCATGCCACTACTTGTGCAGTTTGTAGATGTTAAATAGACATCAGTTATAATTATATTTATTCATTCAGGAAAACATATTTAACTAGAATACGAAGCCCTTTTAAGTGATATAATCAATGTTTGTATCAATAACGATATTTTGCTAATATTGATTTGTATTCATATTTATGAATACTACGTGCTAAAACAAAGTGCTAACATGTACAAATTGAAATACAATATTGTCAAAGTATTATTTGGTGTACATACAGCAACAGGAATGAGGAATTGGTTATAGCAACAAGAATAAAGACATGTCTACTCATATGTAATACCGTAAAATCTCGGATACATATTAATTTTCTCGATTTTCTTTTCTTTTCCTTTCACGCTGCATTTCATGTATTTTCGTTGTTTTTGTTTTGATTTTTGTGGTAGATCTCAAAAAGAGAGTGGATGCTCAATAAAAGTTGTCGTTTAAGCATTATAGAGATGAATGATCCGTCAACGGTATCGATACGGCGTTACGGCATTAAATACGGCGTTACCGGGTGTTACGGCGTTAAACTACGGATTTACGGCGTTAAACTATATAATTATAAAGATTCAATTTCCTTCGTATCATTTCCGAGCTAAACATCATCGAGTCTACACGAATACTTTCGATAAGTCCAAACGTTACGCTTGTTCACTATGCGATAAGACCTATAGTCGCAAGTTCGACATGCAGAGACACGAACAGAATGTACATCCTGATATGAATGTATACGAGAATGAAGATTCCAACGCTGGTGAAGAAACTAGTGAAGACGATTTCTCCGAACCATCCTCTAAAAAGCAAAGAGTTGAAGAATCTAGCGATGATGCTGAAACAAGTGATTCCGAAAGTGAAGGAGAGGATGAATCGTCAAAGTCAGAGACACCTAACATGGAAGAACTTGAGGACAACCTTGCTTATCAAGAATGGTTAGAACAGTCCATGACAAACACCGAGGACCTGAGGGATGAAAAATACCAAAAATATATCTCCGAGGGAATGGAGGAAGAAGAAGCTAAAGAAAAGGCTCACGTGAAAGTTCTATGGGCCGCCAAACGCACCTTTTTCGATCTTTACTCCAAGTTCTTGCAGCAGAACGTGTACCTTGACGAGCTGAAATCAATCATGAAATTATGTCTGATCTCACGGAAAAGGTAGAAAATGGCATGAATCTTTGGAAAGCCGTGCAAAGAGTCTTAGCAAGACATGGTACACAATTCGAGGGCTTATTCCAGTATTAGGATGAGAATGACGATGACGGTGATAGTGAAGAAGAGACGGAGGGTGCAGATGAAAGCGACAGCGAGAATGAGAATGACGATGATAGTGAAGAAGAGACGGAGGGTACAGATGGAAGCGAGAACTAAGGCTTGACATCACCTTGACAAAGAATATTTCGTAGACAACCCTAATAATATAGATGACAAATTTGAAAGTCCAAAGAACTCGACATTATGAATAGGTCGGAGTTAAACAAACTTATGTTGCCGTAAGTCTTTTGAGAGAGTCATAAAGTCAATGTACGGTTGTGGGGAAGTGCAAAGAACTCGTCGATACGAACAGGTCGGAGTAAAACAAACTTCTGTTGTCGAAAGTCTTGTGAGAGGGTCGTAAAGTCAATGCACGATCTATAAGAAACAACGTTACTATTGCTGAAAAGAGGTAATTCAAATACAAAAGACACTAGATCTATACAAAAATCAATACCCTTTAAAGGTACTATGTCCCATTTGCAGGCCAACAAAAATGAAAAGGTTAAATTCCAACGGCATTTGAAAGACAATACTAATTTAGAACTTCCCTAAAAAAGGGAGGGCTTGAAAATGTCTTTAAGTGGGAAAATAACGACTATTAGTTGTCGAATCGACTTAGGAGCTATAGAGCCAGTAAGTAATAGTCTGATTTTTCAGACCATTGTACCGAATGGTTGTACGTTTTATGCTGCGCAAAGATTCAATCAGTTTAATTTGGCCATTACAAGAAGTGGGTTATTGATGTAGACAAATGCTCATGTACCCTTTACAGCTAATTTTATGTATGTTATTACCAAAGATGGAAAAAAAGCCAGTCAGTCACTCAATAGTGTCTGACAGTGAAGTCTAGCAAGTAAACGGGTTTCCTTGCATAATTTGAATATTAGGACACTGCTAACGTTTAAATTTAACAGATAGGACATATGTGTCATATTGGTCAAACCTCCAACGGCGTTGTAAACATTCCTCAGAAAGTCAAACACAAAGTATAGAAAGTCAAAGAGTCAAAATTCTATAGACACACTTGTTACAAGTCCTACAAGAAAATACCTATCCAATATCCAAAACGTCAAAACTTCCCATAAAAACACACGAGTAAAATTCATAAAGTCAAAATCCCATAGATACACGTGTTATAACTCACTTTTTACTCAAAAAAATTACAAGTCCAGAAGATAATGAAATATCTCTATGTAAAATTCATAGTGTCAAAATCCTATAGACACATGTATTATAGAGAGTATACTATTACAGGTCCTCTAAAAAAAAAAAGCATCCCGAGTTCATATTTTTAATCATTTTGTGTATTGGAACAAATGGGGAAAATATTTTTTGTCCGATTTCATTCACAATTTCAGTATCCTTCTTTGAATTTTCTGCCTTCTTCTAGAGTAGTTTGCTTTCAAGATTGAATTTTCCTTTAATCTCTACACACAATACGTACAGCATCTTCATTCACTTGTTGCAAGTGAGGGGGGGGGGGGCGAAAACGCTCTGGAAAAAAAATCATGCAGAAAATTTGAATTTTGTGTAATACCTCCTCTACCTACACCCCTGCATCTATCCTTGTATTCCATGTTACCATTTTCTCAAGGAAAACAAATAGATCTGGGCCCTGTTTCATAAAACTTGATATCAATAACAAGTTACAAGCTACTGTTATAAGCTACTGAAATCATGGCATCTGATTGGCTGAGAGCAAATTTTTCATAGAAATTAAGCATTTGTTATAGATAACAAGTTGCAATGAAACGGGCCCCAGGTCCTTGTTTCATAAAACTTGCTATCAATAACAAGTTGCAATGAAACGGGCCCCAGGTCCTTGTTTCATAAAACTTGCTATCAATAACAAGTTGCAATGACGGTTATAAGCTACTGAAATCATGGCATTTGATTGGCTGAGAGCAAACTTGTCATAAAAATTCAGTTTTTGTTATTGATAAATAAGTTTAATGAAACAGTGCCCTATACTCTTGGCCTTCATAATACATACGCCCACTAACTGTCTCGTGATATTGACAAACGATGTGGAAAGAATCCATATTTCAGAAGTAAACAGATTGTGTTGAAAGCTATGTCGTTTCTAAAATTCTAGCTCAACTATTACCCGGACTATACGAAACCTGAGAAATATTCCCGGACAACTTCCGCCTGGACCACGAACCCTGAGAAATATTCTTGAATAACTACAACCCGGACTATATGAAACCTGAAATATTCCCGGACAACTACCGCCCGGACCACAAACCCTGAGAAATATTCCGGACAACTACCACCCGGACCAAGGACCACGAACTCAGAGAAATATTCCCGAACAACAACCACCCGGACTATACGCATCATGAGCTGAGAAATATTCCGGAACAACTACCACCTGGGGGTGTTTCACAAAGACTAAGATCGACTTTAAGTTGGACTTAACTATGGCAGGCCATTCATGCCACTGTTTGCTCTCACCATTAATTTTACTGGCATTGGTCTCTCAAGGAACGTACAAATCGTGGTCACGAATCTACAGTACTTACATTTTTTGATAATTCATTATTGAAGGAATAATATTATCTAAAGATCATAATGATAAGAGCAAACAGTGGCATGAACGGCCTGCCATAGTTAAGTCCAACTTAAAGTCGATCTTAGTCTTTGTGAAACACTCCCCAGGACCTTGAACCCTGATAAATATTCCCGAACAACTAACCCCTGAGCCACTAATCCCTACAACTACGCTAGGACAAGTACTCCTAGGACAAATGTGCTCCGAAATCTACTGCCTAGTTTATGGGAATAGCAAGCAGAAATAGCTTTGATGGATGCTGGCATGTCCCTTTTGCAGGCTGAAAATATAAAATTATGTAAATCCTATGGTAAACAAGAGATAATACCAACTAAAAACTCCTCTTAAAAGATTAGAACTGGTAATACGCCTAGAAGGTCGTCTGATTTTCAGACCCTTGTACCGCATAGTCGTACGTTTTGTGCTTAGTAGAGACTCGATAAGTTTAGTTTTGTTCATTATAAGAAGCGGGTCATTGATGTGTACAAATGATAATGTATCCTTTACAGCTAATTTTATCTATGCTTTATTAACGAATCAAACAAATTCGGTCAGTCAGTCAACAGTGTCTGACAGTGAAGTCTAGAGAGTAAATGGGTTCCCTTGCATAACTAGGTCACTGCTAACCGTTAAACGTTTAAACTTCACAGATAGGACATACGTGACATACTCATGATTCCTGCAAAGTTCTACAGAATTTGATGTTGGCTGCAAAATGAATACACTACCTTTAAAGATACTATGTCCCTTTTGCAGCCAACATCAAATTCTGTAGAATTTTGCAGGAATTATGAATATGTCATGTATGTCCTATCTGTGAAATTTAAACGTTAGCAGTGTCCTAATATTCAAATTATGCAAGGAAACCTGTTTACTTGCTAGACTTCACTGTCAGACACTATTGAGTGACTGACTGGCTTTTTTCATCTTTGGTAATAACATACATAAAATGAGCTGTAAAGGGTACATGAGCATTTGTCTACATCAATAACCCACTTCTTGTAATGGCCAAAATTAAACTGATTGAATCTTTGCGCAGCATAAAACGTACGACCATTCGGTACAATGGTCTGAAAATCAGACTATTACTTACTGGCTCTATAGCTCCTAAGTCGATTCGACAACTAATAGTCGTTATTTTCCCACTTAGAGACATTTTCAAGCCCCCCTTTTTTTAGGGAAGTTCTTAATTAGTATTGTCTTTCAAATGCCGTTGGAATTTAACCTTTTCATTTTTTTTGGCCTGCAAATGGGACATAGTACCTTTAAAGGTACATGTATTATGTCCCATTTGCAGCCAATATCGAATTCTGTAGAACTTTGCAGGAATTATGAATGTGTCACTTATGTCCTATCTGTAAAATTTAAACGTTAGCAGTGTCCTAGTATTCAAATTATGCAAGGAAACCCGTTTTCTTTCTAGACTTCGCTGTCAGACACTATTGAGTGACTGACTGGCTTCTTTTTTTCTTTGGTAATAACATACGCCTACATAAAATGAGCTGTAAAGGGTACATGAGCATTTGTCTACATCAATAACCCACTTCTTGTAATGTCCAAAATTAAACTGATTGAATCTTTTCGCAGCACAAAATGTACGACCATTCGGTACAAGGGTCTGAAAATCAGACTATTACTAAATGGATTGCAATCACTAAAGTCGATTCGACAACTAACGGTCGTTATTTTCCCACTAAAAGACATTTTCAAGTCCTTTCGTTTTGAGGGAAGTTCTAAATAAGTATTATCTTTCACATGCCATTGGAATTTAACCTTTTCATTATTTTGTTTGGCCTGCAAATGGGAAATAGTACCTTTAAAAGGGTATTTGTCCGGGTGCAATATTGTCCTAGGGGTAGATATCATATAATCCGGGATAGTTGCCCAGAAACAGGAATAATGTCATGAAACACTTTAGTGATTTTCATTTCAATGAAAAGTAAACTCTCCTCGACCCCGCTTCCATAAGCTAGACCCCCCTCCCTCTCTCTCTCTCTCTCTCTCTCTCTCTCTCAAGATGATGTATGTCGCTCGACTATTTATCAAATCTGATCGCCCTCAACGTGTTAAGATCATTGAGAAAGCGCTGTTTTGTCATTCGAGGGAAATAATGTATAACGAATCGCCACTGGTGGGCAGATGACATTTTCTCTGACGACACGGCTACAACATTTCATCCATCAACATTCTCTAAGAGGCCTCCTTCATGTACGAGATATGACACTTTGATATTTGTACAACTCCTTTCATATTTCCATTCTCCACTTTCATCTACTTTCTTTATCACAACCATCTGTTAATATGCAGAGTTTGGCCAACTTGGTTTCAGTTGATCACTACATGGCGTATATTATTTTGCTTTATGCTTGCCCAACAAAAACAGTATTCGCTTTGAATTATGATTTAACAAACTAGAACCGGGCTGCCCAAACTCTGTATATTGATGACTGTGTTCTTTAATTCCATACCTAACCTCCTCTTCCACTCCTTCGCATTCTTCGCCTTTTACGATTTTTTTTTCTTCTTCTTCTTCTTCTTCTTCTCCTGTTTCCTTCTGTTTCCCTCCTCTGTTTCCCTACTTCTCCTCCTCCTCCTCCTTAGACATTGCCGCCAAAGTAGCTAGCACTCAAACATATCTGGTATTTACACCTATGTGAGGAGTGGAAAATGTAGACTAATGTTCTGCCAAAAGATATTAGTGCCGGGCTGGGATTTGAAATCCTTACCTTAACTAAACTGAAGTTAAATTGAAAGTATTTCTCTACGAAGTATTTTCAAATCCAACATATATGGTGGTGTCTGATCGTGTTTAATACGTCATTCATTATTTTGTGAATTACGCTATCGCAACTATACTTTCTAATAATTAACCTATTTTGGTAATGTGATTATTATTATATAGAAAGTAGTTTTGATTAATTATGAATTGTTTATCAAACAGTACAGATGGCTTGTGTGGTCAAGCATAATGGTATGATGGACTTAGGTTTATAAAGCTCTTATACATCTACGAAGTCTCTATAATAGCGCTTTACAGAAGAGGTATTGTATTGTGGTCTACTGGAAAAGTCACCGGACTGTGGATCGCATGGTTCCTGGTTTCGAGTCCCACCGCGGCACTAATGTCTTTTGGCAAGATATTAATCTATATTTACCACTCTCCACCCAGGTTAGGTAGCTCGGCTAAAGCCGGGGTAGTAGTATGATTCCAGGGCCCTCAGGGAGAACAGTATTGATACTGATGAGGTCACCATGGGTAAACAAGAAACATTACTATAATTACTGTTATCATCATGATTATTATTATCATTATTTTTATCATTACAGTAATATCTTTACCCCGGTCATCGAATTTAGCTTGACCGCACACAATGTTAGCATTTTTCCACTCCCTGCGGAGTATTCCAGCCAGGCCCCACTTTACAGACGCTCATAATGCTGAGCAAACTGCAAATAATTTCGCATCCTATATATCCATTTAATGCCCGGGTGGAGACAAGTAATGTAGATAAAAATGCCTTGCTTAATGACATAAGTGCCGTGCCGTGCCATGCCGTGGATCGAAGCCACGACCTTCTCATATCCTGTGAAATGTTTAAACCACTCCACTAAGATGCGTTTAAAATATGAAATCCTTTTTTATTTTAGTGTCACTCGTTTGCTTCTATAATAATTCATCTCGGTCATCACGAGAATGTATAGATCACTTTGGTTTTTCTTCGGGCAGACTCAGACATTGAAATGAATCTGATACATTATGTTGAAAATTTGAATCTATGAAGTAATTCACGGAGAGAGGAGAGACAGGCAGACATACAAACAGAGATAAAGAGAGAGAGAGAGAGACAGAGAGAGAGAGAGAGAGAGAGAGGGGGGGGAAAGAGAGAGATCGAGGGGCAGAGGCAGAGACATGTCATAATATTATGTTTTAATCATGATACGTAACACAATTCTGTCTGAAGGCTATAAAAATACGAACGACACATTTGGGCGAATTCCTGATTGGTCAAATTTTGTTGATCAAATAGTTGGTAAACTGTTATTTTTTTATAGTGCAATAAAATCTACAACTCAATGTTTACAATTTACCCGCGAAGAGTTGGTCAGGCATATATTTTGCCTTTATATTCGGTTTTAAAATTGCACAATTCCTAGCTAAATGACACATAACATCATAGGCTTATCTTGAATGGAACCATATTAGCCAAATCAAAAGAAGAGGAAAATTATCTTCAACAATAACAAGAAGAAGAAGACAGAGGGGATACACCAGCAACGCAACTTGGATCCTTAAACTCACCCGTTTCAGAGACTAATCTTTAAAGGAACCTTATTAATCAGAGAAATGGAAAATATCATCATTATCATCACCATCATCACCATCATCACCATCATCACCATCATCACCATCATCACCAACAGCAGCAGCAACAATAACAAGATAGAGGGATACGCCAACATCGCATACAGGACCCTTTTTCAGAGACTAATCTTTAAAGGAACCGTATTAACCAGGGCAAAAAAGAAAAACAAACACCCCATCATTTATCATCACCATTATCGACAATGGCAACAACAACAACAACAACAACCACAACCAAATAACGAAGAAACACCAACATGGCAGACAACATCCTTTAACTCACCCGTTTCTTTTGTCTTCCGTTATCCACCACACACCGGTCCTCCTTGTCGGTTGCTATAGCAACCATATTATCATCCACATCCGTGTTCTTTGTATCGTTGCTCATCACGTCGCTGAGATCACCGCTGGAATTCAGCGAGCTATCCTCCACCGACTTCTCCCTCGCCCTCCTCGTCATCCTCACCTGTTCCTCATCCATCTCAGGATTTGAAATATTTATATGATTCTCAAAATCGTTCAACAAAATGTTGGCGAGGAAGGAATATGCCGAACACGGCGCGAGCTAACGACTGTCCGATGAAGGAACGGCATGCGCGAATGATTCCTCTTTACCTCCAGCCAGCCGCATCGCTTCATTACGGCAAAGATCTATATCGGAGCATGAAATACGATCATTGACTCTATATCTCCCCCCTTGCACCCCAAATCGACACACCATATCACTCTATCTCGGCCAGTTGATGAACAATCCCGTTATCGAGTTCGATGGGGGAAGATATTGGCGGCCCTCCCGAGATGGAGCTTTGATAACGGGGCAATCAGAGCCCGGGTGAGGGAGATAAGGTTAGCCTGGTTGGTAATGAAACGGAGTCACGAGATGAAGTTGTTTTTGTTTTTCTTTTTTCGGAGGTACCCCGCATATCTTTGGTAGATGTAGACATAGTGGCTTAATCATGGTCGAGGTTTCTCCTTGCAAGGACAAGGATGAGGGAGAGAAATGTAACGTTAGTAATCAATAAGGACTAGAACATGAGATAAATTGGTAACTTCTGACTCCACTTCTTCAGTCTATATGTACAGAACAGCAGTCCTCTTTGCACACGAGGCGTTATACTTGCTTGCGCTTTATTATCAAGGCGTCACTTTGATTGCGTTATCGCTTGCGCTAATCGAACCTTTGCCAAACCCTCATATACCAGTCATTCAATGGACTGTTCGTTTTGCAGTCGCCTTTTGTATGATTTTACTCCGACCACATGTTGCGTCAAAGACCACACTGACACACTGACGCAGACCTACGTCAGTGACATGACGCATCGGGTGCAACAGGCATTATAAATTGAGCAACGATCGTCCTCGATGTCTAGTTAAAGAAAAATGCGCTTCATTAATTCCGAATATCTTTTACAGCTGTTATTAGAACTAATCTTTAGTTTTTATCATGCTATGACGGTAGAAGCATATATTTGTCTAGTAAAAAATAACAGACACTATATTTCAAAAATAATTTCGCTATCATTGAATGCGCTCAAGCAAATGCTAGGGTTTAATCGGGCAGCGACCAAATAACCGTAGCGCGCTCCATATATGAACCTCTCTAATAATGCTTATCTCTTTCTCCAATATCTCGTTATCTCCTTCAATTCTTGTGCAATGTAGGAACAAAATTCTGCCGTGACCGTCTGGAAAGGTTCAAGTTCATTTATAACACAAATAAGGTCACACAGCCATGATGAAGATGTACACACGATTGCAAATTCATTCTCCGTGATGCTGAACGATGCGAATATCATCATCCACATGAGAGATATTTGAGTGATTCAACTATAGACCTCGGTTCGATAGTCAGGGCTCTATTGTCTGCATGGTTTGAAAAAAATACCCAAATCAAAATAAGCAATACGCTGGAGAGCAAGCAACCTGCTGCATCAGTATGGGACATCTCTCTTTCGTAAGCAGGGATAAGTGGATGCACGAACCATGTGAAATGTCGTGAAATGTCATGGCTTCTGCAGATCAAAACAATTAGTTGTCGCCCCCCCCCCCTCATACTCACGTTTTCCATGACTCTATCACCCTTCCCTATCTCGTTCTTCCTACATGTACCTCTCAATGTATCTTTTTTGCATCTCTCTCTCTCTCTCTCTCTCTCTTTGCCCTTTTTTGTCTTGATCTTATTTTACCTGCTTCATCCCTCTTATATCCATTTCCTTCCCTTCTCCTTCAGTTTTCTTCTCCTCCAATTTCTCTTAGTTTTCACTTCAGAGTATTCTACCTCTTCTTGCTCTTTTATTTTTCGTCTCCCCTTTCTTATATTTCTTTATCTCATTCTCCCGAGTTCCTATTCTCCCCCTTCCTCTGCTTGTTCTTCTCCTTCTTCTTTTCCGTCTCCTTCTTCTTCTTCTTCTTTTTATTGTTTCTTTTTTCTTCTTTTTTCTTTTACTTTGATATCTGCTTCTTCCGCTTCTTTTTCTTTCTATTTTCTACTTAATATCATAATTTTCTTCTTTTGTTCCTATGTTTTCTTCTCCTACTTCTTCTTCTAACTCTTTTTAATCTTCATCTTCACCTCTCTTTCTCTACTTAGTTCTATAAAACTGTGCATTTTTCATCTTCTCAATACTTTAAATGACGTCTTAAAAAACGGTAAACCCCCAAAAAAAAAAAAAAGTTTTTGAAACTCAAGTTGGATCGATTTTAGCTGTCTTATCATGGCATAATTACCGCTTTGATTATTATCATTAGAAAGTACGTTTATTCCTCTTTAAAATGATACCGTATTTGTTATGATTTTGCAGTAAACAGTACATCAAAATATGAGGCAGGGTCAAAAGTGAAAAGTTGCAAAATGAACTGGTAAATACTTGTATTGTTATGCAGAGCACTCTTTTTTCTTTGGCATATTAAGAGAATGTGTTTTTGTTAGGGACATTGTGGCTATTCTTCCCAAGTGGTCGTCAATAAACGCCAAATTCTAAAGAATCTGAAATTGAAATTCTTGCACTACTGTGACGTGCAAGGAAGAGATATTTACTGTTTGGTCATCAACTTTCTGAAGCATCATGCCTAGCTTAACAACTGTCAAAAAAGGCCCGGGCTATAGGGAAATTTGAATGCACAGTCGAACATGAGCGGTGCATTTTGCAACTTTTCACCTTGTCCATTATTTTGATCTTCTGCACATTCCATGACTGAACAATCAGAACAAATGGGGTATTATTTTGGAAAGGAATAGACCGACTTTCTAATGATACTACACATAGCGATGATTATGCCATGGCAAGAGAGATATAATCGAACATACTTGAGTTTCCAAACTTTTTTTGAGGGGTTTATATCTCGATTGCATACGAACAAGGATGCTTAAACTTATTTTCTACTCTAAAAACGTCAGTTTTACCCTTACTTTATTGCGAACAAATACTTTATTGAAAATACATATTGTTTTTATTTTAAAAATATGAATCTCGTGACTTCGTGCTACAAAAATGTTATAAGTACCTCGTGAAGATTTTATGGCAGAAAATAACACCCAATGACGGCAAGGTGGGAAAAAAGGTCGGGTTATACTTTCAAATATTGATTGGTCCCTTCAGTGTCAATACCGTCGTCATCATACTCCGTCAATCACGGTAATCATACTCCCGTTCGTCGATCTCATCGCCCTCCCTCCACTCAGACAGAACCATGTGAATACAACCCCGTTTTCACTAATCATCACCCACATTCATCTCTGTGATGACTTAGTTCACGATTTAGAAAGACGCACTTTTTGGTATCCCAGTCACACACTACCAATATAAACCCAATTTCAATACCTCAGTCACACAACCGAGACCGACAACAGACCGACAACAGACCGACAACATACAGACAGAACCAAAACTTCCATTACCCCCGAATGGCAAAGAATCGGTCGGTTTGGGGTCGGTTTGGGAGTCGGTTTGGGGTGTGACTGGGGTATAACGCAATTGCTTACTCGGTCGATCGTCAGTATGACGTCTTATCGATATGTCTGGAGCATTAACCTCTCAAGAGTCTGGCCGCGTATGCTGCAGTGCCACCGAGCCGAGTACATCTGTTATTTCATCATGCTTTCCTCATCATCGGGGGAAATCACTGACATTAGAAATGACCTTTTGATGATGCTCTTAAAGTCACAACAAGTCACATACAATAAAAAGAGCCATACTTCATGTTTATGAGAGAGGGTGTTGCAATACAATCTGTTGGTTATTTTTCTGAAAGTCAAACATTGCCCCCCCCCCCCAACTTGCTCAAACCGCTTTTTTTATAAATAATTTCTGTTTAACTTCCTCAGAATTTTTCTCTTTTCATTAATCCACCTGCTCCGTTTTATCCGATACTCCACCGTCACATTTCTTAATAAATATTAATTAGGTCTAATTTACGCAGGATAGCCACATCTGATCAGTGGCTACTTGCGGGCCGTGTAATTATTATTTCCCCCATCAATGCCAGTTACCAATTCACTCTTGGATGCAGTGGGATTTATGTGGACAAAACACCTTGTCCAACTTGTCCAATGATGTTCACACCGAGCATGCCCAGCGAGAATCGAACCCAGAACCTCTCGCATGAGGGTCAAGAGCCTTCACTCATTCAATCGCCCCCCCCCCTCTTCTCTCTCTCTCTCTCTTCCTCTCTCTCTCTCTCTCTCTCTACCTCGCTCTCTCTCTCTCCCTGTCTCCCTTCCCCCTCTCTCTCTCCCTCTCTCCCCTACTCCCTCCCTGTCTCCTTAGCATTCGTAGAGATGATGGTAACATTCAATTTCGATACCAAAATATATTGTATTGGGTAGGCGCATGAGCCTTCGCGGTGATATTATGTTGTGTCACAATGAAATAAAGACAAACATTCTTGAGTAAGGTGCAATCAAATTTATTCTGATTAAATCATCAAAATGTTAATTAATTACGTACAAGCATAGTGTTCCCAATCATTACTTTAGTTTAACGTCATGAACTCGACGATCCGTATTCTACTAAATTTTAAACCGGATGCTGGGCTTCAGCTTTTGTTCAAAATTGGGTTTAAGAAAGGAAGTTAGTCTGGGGTCTAAGTTTTCCTTTTGTTAAACGTGATTTCAGACCCAGGAGCGGGTTTAACTGAATTAGTAGAATGCGGGTCATCATATTTAAATGTTTTTCTTCAAAGATTCCAAGAGCAAGTTAAATATAACTGCAATATATCATTTAAAAACATTATTTCAAAAAAATTCAGCACTTATATCAACGCAAAATGTGCCGTAATGTATATACCCTGATCTACATGTATTTACAACACACTGAAATAAAAATTGCCTCCTGTAATAAGAAGTCGTTGTGTTAGAATTTCTGGGACGATCTTGATGACATCTGATCATAATAATGATGATGATGATGATGATAATGAAAGTATTAATAATAATAATAATAATAACAAAAATAATAATAATAATAATAATAATAATAGTAATAATAATAGTACTAATAATAGTTACAATTTATTAATGGTCACCTTTGACGCTCCTTTGTTTACGTTCGGTATTATGATTTCAATTTGTTACCTTCACACTTTCAATACAATACGTTACTTCCTCGAACTATTGTTGTAATCTACAACATTTAACTCGATTTATATACTTAATTATTAATTAAGAACTCAGTTTCTCCTTTTCTACTTCCCTTTCAAGCCTAATTGGGGATAGATACGTTTTTTCGTGTTCTAATGTAACATTCCTATTATCATTATGAAGAAATATTTTTGTTTATGTTTTACGCCATTTGTAATTAATTAAGTTCATGCACTCGTTATTGTAAAATCATTTGTAATTCAGCTCTCGAGCTGCGATGATGATTATTGAATAAATACCATTATTATTATAATACAAAGAAGAAAGAAAAGGGAAGAAGAAGAAGGAGAAGAATGGTGGCTTCTTATATCTATATAATAGTGCACATGACGGTCAGTCACGCTGTGACGCTCCAGGCTCTCAACCATTATATATCTAGATATATAGTGTATATTATTGTCATTAGGGTTAATATGTCATAACTTGATTATTTTGATTTTTAGTCAAGGAATTTATTTAGGAATGCGGGGGCTCACATCCCAACAATCTCTCTGGGCCGCATTATTATGTGAATTATGTCACCTATAGACTCAGGCAAGCTAAAAGGTATTTTTATAGGGAATTTAATGATATAAAAAGGAAATATTAAATCTACATGGAGATTAATAGATAACATTTTAAAATAAAAAACATACCATAAAGGAACATATAAAAATTGATTGTCTTCAATTTGGAAATGATATTAAAAAGATATTGAAAATTCATTTGATGATTTGTTTTTGTTGTTGTAGGCATATCAATCGGTATTAAATTACACAAGGCAAACATCATTTTCACGGAATATTTCATTTCATAATTATCTGGAAACTCCAAATTACCATTCTACTTTTTCAAGCCTATAACAAAAAACGAAATAATAACAATAGTTGATAAAATGAAAAGTAATACTAGATCTGGTGTAGATAATATAGATATCAAAAATGTTATTTCTGTAATAAGTTAATCCTCGTCCGTTTTTTTAAACAATTGTTTAAATAGTGGTACCTTCCCCACAAAAATGAAAGTTGCTCGTGTCACACCCATTCACAAGCAGGGTAATATATATATTTCCAAAATATTAGAAAAATGCATCTACAAAAGATTGATTGAATTTTTTAGATAAACACAGTAACTTCTCAAAAATCTGTTACTCGAAATAGAGGAGTTGACATCATGCAGAGATAAATCCTGGAATATGCCGACAGACTTTCCAATAACTCATCAAAAGGGGGTTGGAGCCTGGTATGGCGATTTTTGCTTTTCATTCTTCACTTTCATTCAGTGATTAATATAAATGACTTACTAGGATGATTTTTTTAAATTCCACACCATGAAAATTACACGACACATTAAACTATTTGCAGCCTACTCTCCAACATTAATGATCTATCAGATAAGTAAGGCTATATAATGATGAGCACCTTTAATTCTGGAATTCAACCAAAAATGTGTATTTATCAATAGATAATTGACTTCTCAAAATTCATCGCCAATGAAGACCCAATCTCAGTAGAAATAAATTATACCAAGCTATTTTTTGTTAAATGTGCGTATGGGAAACACCATAAACACAACGATAGCAATGTATAGAACCTCAACAAGACATTTATTGAATATCAGAGACTGGTTAGACTTTGTCGCATGATGGCGCTGTATTGCACAATACCTTCCTCCACTTTTATCTTGCAAATGATATAAATAAAATAAAATGCGATGGCACCATTTCATGAAAGAATTTGTCATTCATCTTTGGAAAAGAGCAGATAACATAAATATAAAGGTTGAAGAAAACAGTTCTAAGATACAATTATAAGAAAATTGTAGTAAAACGAGAAGTCGATACATCTTGTTGCTAGGATTTGCTTTATTGAAAAATAATTGTAAAGATTCAAGCAAAAGTCTAGAAAGAGAAATAGCAGCTGTGCTTTTGTTAGTTAAATGTTTACGGCCCTATCTTTTATGTGCCTGATGCAACTTTGATTGGTAACCGAACCTTCGTCACCTACGATTGGCGCCACACTTGACGGATGTGTCTGTAAAGTTTCGCCATACCTCATGCATGGCATAAGGGTCCTTAAACCCATGAATGGTCATCAGTTCTTCTCTTCTTAGCGAGCATGTATCGCTCTTCTCTCCCCAGTTCTTAAACCCTCCATTATACTGGGGGACCACCCCAACCTTCTTCGCCAAGATGCCCTGGTAGGCATCGTCGATGGGGATGAAAGCGGTCTTCAGTGCCTGCTCGTACATGGAAGGCACCACGTCCGTTGATATGATGTATCCACCACCCGAACAATACGGCGGGAAGTATCGACCGCTGTAGAACTTTTCGTTCACATGATACTTGGAGTCTTTGCGGGTGATGCGGACACTCCTGAAGAGCACAGATCCCATGAAGTACTTGCTAATGGCTTTGCCACTGCTTCGCTCTTTCTTCAGAAGATTGATGATGTTCGGGAAATTGACAAACATGTCGTCGTCTCCTTTGTAGATGTAGGTGGCGTGAGCACAATTCTGGGTCACCCATTTCAACCCCATGACAACCTTCAGGGTAAGGTTGGCAAAGGATTCCTGAAACTCTGCTTGGATGATATCGCCATTTGCATTATCCTCCACCTGAACTTGCCTTTGGATCTCCTCTGTGTCCCTCTGGGTAAGACCCATCACGAATAGTGTCTTCACGGTCTCACCAAGTATTTCATTCTGACTGCCCCACGTCTTCCGAATCGCTTGACGAGCATCAAAATGACGCGGAAGGGTACTGACTAAATTCAGGATAAATATCTTTTCTTTCTGACCCTGATCATTGTAGCAGAATTTGGGATGGTCGTGAACCATCTTTAGGACAGTGTTTAAGTAAGGTTCGTTGTCAGCAAGACCCGTCAACACAAGGTCTAGGTCTGGATCCGGACATTCCCTCAAAAAGGTCTCGTTACTTATCTTGTCAAAGGCAGTTTTTATTTTATCAGGTGTCGACATACCTCTCAGAGTAAAAACCTTGCCGAGTTCACAAATATTCTCGTAATTTCGATAGTTGAAAAGGCTATCCTCAACGACGCTCCACTTTAATTCGTCAGCAACAATTCCTATGAAGACGTCACCGAATGGCACTATAGACCTGTCAAAGGAATCTCGGTAGAGTTCGTGAACGGCAGACATAGATAGAACGAAACCAGCATCAAGGGTGCAGAATGGAGGATATACGGTTCGTTCGTAGAGGCGCTCTGATACATAGTAAATGCTGTTTCTGTCGCGTATTGCTTTCGATGTAGTCCTAATTCTTCCACGCCACATGCTCTTGTCATTTTCTTGAACATGCAGGGCTCTCAGAGACTTCACCAGCCTACCCATGTTGAGGTAGACATGGTCGTCCCCCATAAACACAAACTTTGCCGAGGAGCAATGTGAAGACACCCACTTCAAACCCGTGAGTGCTTTCAGGGAAGAATTCCTGAAATCTTCGTAGAAGTTCCCCAAGATGATATCATCATAGCGATCGTTTTCCTCGTAGATTGTGGTATCTAACCTCGGTCGATCTATTGGCTTTCCTAAGACAAACATTGCAAGAACACCTTGGGTTTCAGCGTCCGGAGCATTGGCCCAGGTTTCCCGGATCATGATCCGGAAGTCTAAGTTCTCAGGTTTGGAATTGATAAGCAGTATCAGAAACAAATTCTCTTCCGAGCACTTGGAGGAGTGATCATACTGCGTTTTCAGAACTTTAGCAAACAATTCGGCATTCATCCCTGCAAAGTCGTTGTCCTCGTCATCTTTATCGTCATCAATATTATTTTCTTCCTTCTCAATTACACCATCGTCTTTAATCAGATTCGGTCGACCAACCCCACCCTCGGGCTCGGCTTTTTTCTCTGCAGGATGTCGGATATCGGCATTGTAGGTATCAGCATTATGGGTTTCAGCAATCTTCGCGCTGTCCTGCAGAATGGATCGGACTTTCGGGTTGGCATGTAGAGCGCCCTCCTGGCCCCTGAGGACCTCTGCTGAATCACGCGGTCCCATGAGAGCTTCCTTAGATGAATCAAGGTACGTCACCACCACCAATACCTTCGCCATGTAGATGACGACGAGGAAAAGATGAGACCCTCGATAACACTTGTTCGCAGTACCATGATGCTGATCGAAAGAGAGCGATGTGCCGAAAACAGGCCCCTGTCCAAACAACAGCTGTATGATCAATCCTGCTCGATCAAGCTGTAAACAACAACGAAGAAGAAGTAGAAAGGGAATTGAAGAACAATACTATACTCATACCAAGATTGATTGTGATTTTGAAAATAGCACATTAGCAGTCTGGAAAAGTGAACCTCTATCGAAGCGTATTCCGTAAACATAAAGGTTGACTATTATTTAATTCAATACTTGGGAGAGAAAACATTTACACGAATCAGGAAAAAAATTAAGGCTCCTGTTTACCTGTCTATTGCAGGATTTTGTCAGTCAAGATGTCAAATGAGTGAAAACATGACACGCCAAAATGTAAGTATCTTGGACTAAATCTTTGTATACTGATTGCAACAATATTTGGGGTTCAATCTAGGTTTCCTTGTTTGTGACTCGCACTGTATATTTCTGCATGTATCTTCCGATAACATTTCATTGTTTTACCCATGGCCTATACCACTATCTTATAGGCCTATAATTTGATTTGGCAATCACATTAATTTGGCATCTCCGTTTTAGGGATACAAAATAAATATGTGTGTGTGTGTGTGTGTGTGTTTATATATATATATATTATATATACTTGGAATGTGATGGAGGACGAAAGTCATCTAAATTTCACATTAAATTTAGCATAAATGTTTAGCTTTCGTGGCGCCTAGTACAAAGGTACGTGTATCTTTATGCACTGAACAACTCGTGGAGATCAGGAAATATTTAGTAATACAAAATAAATGGAAATCAATGAGATATAAGGCTTTATTAAAATCGAGTTCTAGAATGTAGACAATCGAATTGGTCAAATGACAACACGTGACCGCAGGGGCGGATCCAGCCGGCGGCAAGGGAGGGGGCCTAAAAAGGGGCTCACTTCGTGCGAAAATTTGAAAATCGTGCCGGTCGATTTTTCGCTCAGTGGGGGTAGTGAGCAAAAAAAAAATTGGGGCACCCAAGGGTTATTTTTTTTTCACCGCCACCCCTTGGGCGCCAGGGAGGGCCCAACTTCTTTTTTTTCAAAAGGGTGTTTTTACCTGTTTTTTCTAGGGGCCCGGGCCCCGGATCCGCCACTGCGTGACCGTATATATCATTCTTTCCTACCACGCCTACCGTGCAAAAAAAATCCCACCAAAAGGTGATAACCCACGGCTGAAAGTGATAATGCACGGCTAAGATGCCCGTATTCGTGTCTCTGGCGCGTACAAAATCGAGACACGATGACAAGCACGTAGTTTCCAATAGTAGTAGCATAAACATTGGTGCGCGCACTGAGGCGCGCATTACACTGTTTGGTTGCTCTTGTTATTTAATGAATAAGTAGCAGTCTCCTTGACTGTGCAATTCTTTGGTTTGTTGCTAATTTCTCGACTTTATATCCATATCATAGACCCATTTTATAAAACGAATAACTCCTGTTTTAAAATTCAAACATTAGTTTTATGCACTGCACTCGGTTAAGTCACAATGAGCCGGATAATGAACTCGAGAAGTCTTTTTCATTTATATCCGATGGTGACTTAATCGGCGTGCAGCTAGTGCATATTCACTCATGCACTCACAAACATGAATTATTTGTATAATGTGTCCCGATAACGTTATCGTAATAAGTCACTAATTAATTCATATTGTGATCTTGTCGCTAATATTGCACTTTGAAATTTGATAGGAATTTGATTGTGAGCTAGGCCATATGGTTATCACGAGGTCAATATCATAATGATGAAAAAGTTTGGGTTTAAACATACACGTATGAAATGCATATAATATTGGTGGTTGTAGTGTCAGTAGTGTGATCTTACCACTTCTATTAATCGATTTCATTCTTTTCATTCTTATTATCATTATCATTATTGATCATTATTATTATTATTATTTTATTTGTTATTATTGTTATTTTCATTATATCATTATTAATTTCATTTACCCACGGAAGCCTCATCAGCATCAGTGCTGTTCTTCCTGACGGCCCTGCAATTATTATTACCCCAGCATTTACACCTGGGTGGAGAGTGGCAAATGTGTATTATTGTCTTGCCAAATGACGTTAGTGCCGGGCTGGGATTTGAATCCTCAACCCTTGGACTGAGCGTCAAGTGAATGAACCATTATACCATCACATCCCTACGAGTAGTAGAAATATAAATTGTAGTAGAAGGAGAAGGAGAAGTAGTAGTAGTAGTAGTAGTAGTAGTAGAAGTAGTAGAAGTAGTAGCAGCAGCAGCAGGAGTAGTAGTAGTAGTAGCAGTAGGAGTAGTAGGATAAGCCGTCGTAGTACCAGTAGTAGTAGTAGTCGAACAGTTGAAGCACTATGTAGTAGCAACGGAGAAGAAGTGTAGTGTGAGTAACGGTGCAATATAATCTCGAATCGAGAGAAACTCGAAGAAACAGATGATCCAGAACAAAAGCGGGGAAAATGTATAATTTCATATTTCATTTTTAAGCTTAGCACGATAGTATTAGCAATTTATATAATGTCTTTTCACGTAAGGTTTTATTTTATACGTAATTGACTTACACGCATGCAGAAGCAATACTATACGATTGTTAGTGCATAATAGTAAGCTCTGTGTAAGCTTCTTGGCAAGACCCATGTTTCGATTCAATCGATAAAACCTTTGGGATAGTCTTCCCCAACAGTAATACATATTCAAAATGGTGCCTTGCTTAAAAGGGGGTGTCGTTCTTTATTAATTTCGCACTGGATGAAGAAAATCGATTCACAACGAGAATTGTATTTGTTCTTCGACTGGATTGCATTGTGCATTATCTTGATTCATTCATACAGGAACTAATCTGTAGAAAGTTGTAAGCATTGTATTTTGTTTTAGCTGTATTGTTAAGCTTAAAGAGAGGCTTTCTATTATAATTTACGCTTTAAAAGTCCATCTATATTTATTGTTAATGTTATTATTAGTAGTAGAAGTAATAGTAGTAGTACTAGTTGTAGATTAGTCGTAGTAGTAGTAGTAGTAGTAGTAGTGGTAGACTAGTAGTAGTAGTAGTAGTAGTAGTAGTAGTAGTAGTAGTAGTAGTAGTAACAGTAGTAGTGGTGGTGGTGGTAGTATTAGTAGCAGTAGTAGTAATAATAATAGTAGCAGTATAGTAGTAGTAGTAGTGGTACTGTGGTAGTAGTATAGAAGTATTGCACTACGATGAGGGTGATGAATAACCCTTCGTGTATAGCACTTAAATATCATATTGTAATATTCTATGCGCTACCAATGAGGATGGGATATTATTATTACCCTACATGTCTATAGCTTTAGATCTGGCAACCAAGGAATAAATCCTGCAAGTGTCCCGTTTAACAAGTGGGTATAGAGATATAACTAGATTTTTGTCTAAGGATATACTCACCGACACAGATTCGAACCCTCAATGTGTTCTTTTTTTAAAAATAACATTCGGGCCTTGTGGGCCTAATAGTGATTACTGCATGCTATATTGTTCACCTTCTTCATGTATATAATCCTCTCCATTTTGTGCTAAGAATTGAGGAGTCGTCAAATCTCAAATAATTGCGTCATCAGTACTGTTTACTTCAATTCATTGGTCTAGGAGCGGAATCTTGTTTATATAAGTTTGGTATGTTCAGACTGAATATGTTATTAAACCGGTCTACTGTGAGTAACACCAGACAAACTATAATGCTATAACGCTTCTGAATGTATTTTACTTCTAAAGATAAGGAAAAATTTGATTATGTAAAAGAGGTGGATTTATATTTTACAACATGTTATCCACTTCATATGTAAAAGAGGTGGATTTATATTTTACGACATATTATCCACTTCATGTACCTGAGGAGTACATGAAGTGGATAACATGTTGTAAAATATAAATCCACCTCTTTTACATAATCATATTTTTCCTTATCTTTATAATTATAAGTAAAATACATTCAGAAATGTAATATATATAGCATAATCGTTTGCCTGGTGTTGCTCACATATACCGGTTTATTAACATATTCAAATTTTATGCATACTTTTAGAACAAAGATTGTTCTCGACAACATGAAAGCTTGCCCGAGATAGCAACAAGTAATGTATGCAGACTGGGTTCCGAGTATTGTAGTTCATTCATTTACAACAGGTTAATGGAATAGCTCGTCACTAGGTCCCCGGGAAAGAAACATCCGTAAATTTGAATATATGTAAGTAAACCGGCCGGTCTATATTACATGTCCATTACTTACCGTGTGGGTCTAGTCGGCTGTGTGTACGTATCCCTATGCGTTATCTTCGGCATTGTTCATCACTTTCTCAACTGTCGTCACACTTGTAATAAACACTTGTAGGCTGTATACCACAAACTGGTCTTGCTCTCCGATTGGCACACAGCCGCTTCGTTCCTTTACCAGTTGAAAATCGTCCTATAACGATGTTCGGTTTCGATGCAAAATTTTTAACGTCATTCAAAACCACTGTCCATTTTGTGTCGATTTTGTTATCAGGAACCACTTTCACCTTGCAGAAGACCGGGAGAAGTGCAAAGCGCCATTTTCTTCTATATAGACCATCGGACGTATAGGTTTACGTGTCATCAACACACAATAGGAACGCGGGGATCTGTTCTCTATTGAGACTCACTGATGCATAAACACATACTTGAGTAACTGGGTATTGATCATAGATTAGAGGGTCTTCTTTACTGGCAAAACCACCACTGACGTCTTCCGATATTACCCAAGGCACACCGCCACACCAACTTTAACTTAAGCTGATTTCAAAGCGACCAATGTTTGGCCACGGTGAGGGGAGGTAGGGGGGGGGGGTGTATTGTTATGTTTGATCAATTGTCGGTCTGGTGTCGATCTCGACAGTGTGACTGGGACATGACCACAGTCATCCCGACAAACCGATTCCTACCTGACTCTAAAGACATTATTTATAGGTAATGTATATATATTTTGTCTGTTGTCGGTCTATTTCTTTTTTAATTATTTTTTTGTTACAACAACAAGTTGGTCTCCCACGGGGCCCTGTGAGAATATACAAATAAAAGTGTCGACCTCACCGTTGTGACTGGTATGACATCAGTCAACCAGACAAACCGATTCCTACCCAACTCTAAAGGGATCTTTTCGAAGTAAAGTATTGTTTTGTTTTGTGTATGTTCGATGTGGTGTCGGTCTCGTCGTTGTGACTGAGGTGTATAGTCCCGGCCAACCTATCTTGTGTACCTTCGGACTTCGTAATCTATAGGCCATCCTCACTTTACATAGTTTGATTAAGATAACGGTGCCATGAAACGCTTATCAAACAATTAGATTGTTCTCTTTGTAATAAGAAACGTAAAACGAAACCATTCTAATCCTATCGACACTAATAGTGACCGCTTTACAAAGGAATCTTGGCTACGCGGAATAATAGAAGTTTCTGATCCGTCTAATCTCTGTCCAGAGGCGGCGTTACCGGGAGAGGGGCAACTTACCCCCAAAGTGCCCCTTTTTACATAAGAAAAGTGGCCCCTTTTACTTCAGATAAGTGCCTTTTTTATTTCTAGTGGGTGCCCGTTCCACATTCTTATAAGTGCCCCTTACCACCTCTGATAAATGCCCCCTTCACCTATGATAATTGCCCCTATAAGAGTCTGAGAGGTGCCCCTTTTACTTTAACAAGTGCCCTTTTCCTTTGTGATACGTGCCCCCTTCCCCTTCCAATAAGTTCCCCTTTTCATCTCTGATGAGTGCCCATTTTCACCTCTAATAATTACCCCTTTATTTTGACAGGTGCACCCTTTTTAAATTTCTAATAAGTGTTCTTTCCCATCTGATAAATGCCCCTTTTAGTTTTTAATAGGAGCCCCTTTTCCTTCGACAAGTGCCCAATTTCCTATGTAATAATTGCGCCTTTCCATTCTCATAAGTTCTCATAAGTGCCCCTAGTCATCTAAGGTGAGTGCCCCTTACCACCTCTGATAAGTGCCCCTTCACCTCTTATAATACGTTGAGGTTTCGTGGTCTAGTGGATATGTCACCGCACTGAGGAACACTAGGTACGCGGTTCGAGTCCCACTGTGGCACTAACGTTCTTTGGCAAGACAAGATACTACGTTTGCCAATCTCCACCCAGGGGTGAAATGGGTATCCGGTAGGATGTGAACGTTGATGTGATTGGATCGGCATGTGTGCACTTGTAAAATGACGCCTAGCCGGAATACTTTCCATGGAGCGGTGGGTGTGCGGATGAGCAATTGAATCCAATAAACGGATTAATAATAATAGTAATAAGCGCTGTATAAAAGTTATTGTATTATTATAATAGCCCCTTTTCAGATCTGAGAGATGCCTCTTTATTTTGACAAGTGCCTCTGTTCCTTTGCATGCCCCTTTTCATTCTTGTAAGTGCCCCTTTTATGTTGACACTTGCCCCCTTATCCTTTTCAATAAGTGCCTTCCCCTTCTCACACATTACCTTTTCACCTCTAATAAATGCCCCTACTATCTGAAAGGTGCCCCTTTTCCTTTGTAATAAGTGCCCTTTTCCATTCTCATAAGTGCCTTTTTTCATCTCCGGTGAGTGCCCCTTTTCGGGTGCGAGAAGCTTTCAACTTTGATAATTGCCCTTTTTATGTTGACACGTGCTCTTTTTCTTATCTAATTAGTATCATTTTCCCTTTGGATAAGTGTACAATTTCCTTTCACCATAAAATATGCCCCTAATTCAAAGCGACTAAGAGCAACACAATATAATTGTGTTTCTTATTAAAGATCTTTTCAGTCTTTCATGCTTAGATTTTGCTTAAAACCTTATCAGGATTATTTTCCTCTTTGTTATAAGAGATATTTTTTTGCACTGCGACCTCACAAATCTTAGGTTTGTATTTTGCTCACTCGATACGTTCGCTCGCTAATGAATGTTCAGACCATCACACCCGAATGCAAAGTATGATGCTTAAGTAATATCTTTCACCATGTAAAGGGCAAAAACAAATATTGAAATCATCGCTGATAAATTGTATATTTTCGCTTTGTGGTTTTTCCTTGCAGGTACCCCTTTATTTCCCCAGAAAGGGTCCTTTTTGCCCCCTACTATGAAAGACGGTCCACCGCCCTTGTGTCTGTCTCATGTCGATCTTGTCGGCTTGACTGAAATTTTTAGAAAAATATTTTGTATCAGTTATCAAAGCAAGGAGGGGTAATTGAGTAGTTTCGAGAATATTTTCAATTCTAACTGCATCTGCTTGTACTTGAATATGCCAAATTAATTTAAAATAATTCTACAATACCTTTTAATTCCAGTCTATCCCAAATACAATTCATTGATACTATAGCGGGGTAAATATAAACAAATTCTGTCAATGTATCAAAAGATTCAATTTTGGTCAATGTCTGGCAGGTTATATGCAAAATTATTTCTCTCTCCAAAAACGATGAAAATTAGTTGATTTATAATAGAAGTATCATAGAAATATATTTGTTCTTAATTTTAAAAATAGATTTCTTGATGTTTTTAATTTATACCCTTTTCTCGTTTACTTAGTAAAATCATATCTTTTTGTTTGTCATCCCAAAGTGTTAGAGGTATTATAAAGCATAGTTAAAACGATGTAATTGTGTTTGGGCTATCATGAACTACCTGAAAAAAAACAGATTTTGACCCATAACAATTAACAACGAGTATTGAATGTGCCTTTCATTTATTTTTGTAAACGCATTATAAATGCCTCAATTTCTTACACATTTATATTTCGCTCGTTATTTGTTTTTTTTTGTCTGTGGTCAATTCTGGAGAGACATAAATATTTATAAGCCAAGAAGAGACAAGGTAGGAAAGTTTTAAAAAAGTATTGGAGATGTAAGTTGGTCTAGGCGTAATGACCGTGGTCATGGTGGTACGGTCACGTCAGCACTCTGTCTTCGCCTACCAACCGACTCTGATCGGACCCAGGTTCGAAACTAAGTCACGTCCTTCGTACATTGTCATTGAAGGTCGCTCCGAATCGTTAATAATTTTATCGTATTGATACGTCTTGTGGGGATACTCAAGCCCTACTTGTCAACATATAATTGGAGCGCCCTCTAATGCCCGTCAATTTTCAAACGAAGACTTCGGCAACTTGATGGCAAAAGTTTCGAGAAATCAACCTTAGACAATTTCAACAGCACTTTTGAAAACACAAACGACGATCAAACCTGATAACATACCGCATTCTGAACAAGTTTTCCTCTAGGCAATACAACAGGGTACTGGTATTTCGCTTGAGTTGATCTCTTGAAAGTCTTCACTACCGTGTCGTTTTCTTCATCTAAAATGTACCTCTTGAATGCTTTATTTCGATGGGCTACCGGGAGAGACTCGCGTCATCCCCAGAATTGCGAGAGGAGTGTGTATATAGCGTTTTCTCTGCACACAATTATGTGGATGCTACGAACTTATAAACTTGCTCATAAACATCATGATAATGATGAGAAGGGGATGGGAGAGGAGGGGTAGAGGGGAAGAGGATGAGGGGGATGATGATGAGTATGAGAATGATGAGGATGATAACGATGAGTATGAAAGGAGGAGGGTGGGGATAATGAAAATGAGGACGACGACGATGATGATGATGATGATGATGATAATGATGATGGTGGTGGTGATGGTGGTGGTGGTGATAATAATGCTAACAAGGAGGAAGAACAAGAGGGCGTTTTAAGTAAGAGGAGGAGGAGGATGGGAAAAATAAAATGATGAACGTGATGATGATGATGATGATGATGATGATGATGATGATGATGATAATGATGATGATGATGACCACGACGACGGCGGCCAAGTGTCTAACCTATAATTTAATTTCTCAATGCAAAGTACCCGTTACCTTTTGCCCTCCACCTAAAGTGTGCCAAACTTTTCTGGTTTCCAACGCCTCATTAAAAAGAAACGGTCACATGAAACCAATAAGCGTTTTTATGGATTGCATATTTATTCAGTTCCCAATAAAACGATAATTAAAATCATTTTATCTTCTGTCACAATGATATAAGGCTTTTAGAGCACTTCCTCCATAAATCAGGTAGTTTTCTAGCGAATTTAGACCACAACAGTGGTCCAAATCACACATTAAATCTTCAAGTTGGTACAATCGGTAATCTAAATAGGCAGTGAGATATACAAAAGAAGAAATAACAATAGTTCTATTTTGGTCTTCACAAGAGGGACTTTATCTTTTTTGGAAACATTACAGAAATAACACAAGACGTTGAAAATGTAATAAATCATGTAATAAACAGGAGCACTTGTGTCGTTTTTACGATCGCTGTAACAACTTGTTGAGTTTAACCCAGCATTTTTTTTATTTGTTTATGTTTATAAAACACGAATACGTTGCAATACTTCAGTCTCCTCAACAACAAGCAGATTCGGATTTTAGATCAAAAGTTCTAATGGGTCGTAATTTATATGCGAACAATATCAATATAGTTATCTCTCATACGGAGAACAAAAACGAAAAATCGTTTGTATCACAAAAGCATTTTTGTTTTAATCGTTTTAATAGTTAATGGTCTCACGCTTTAAAGCGCGATGTAAAAGCAGTCATACATCATGTCTCATTATTTCTGCCCACATGAGATACGTAACAATAAAATATCATGTGCATTCACCAATTTAATATCAGAGTAGACTTCCCCCTTTAAGCAAAATAACTCGTCTTAGATAATGGTGTATATTAATGGTATGGAATCATGCTTGTGGTAAATTTGAAAGTGAAATATCTCAATCAAGCACTAGAATTGAAACAAACGTAATTTTCCTTCATTATTTTCTCGTGATATTTAGTTAAACGCAAATTACCTACAGAGAAAGAGAGAGGAGAGAGGTGGATGGAGAGAGGAGAGAGATGGATAGAGAGAGAGAGAGAGAGAGATGAAAGGAGAGAGAGAGAGAGAGGGGGTGAGATGGAGGGAGGGAGGGAGGGAGAGAGGAGAGAGAGGGGGGGAGCGAAAGGTGCTTTTGTTTTGTATTCAACTATTGTGTAGTTATGAATCAATCCACCTAGATTTTGTAAAATAAAATTATTTTTAAAGAGTAAGCGAGGTACGAGTAGTCAAACGGTTAATCCATTGGTGAACATGGTTATATATATGCAGAGCACATAGAAGGTCTCTTTGTGAAAGTCTAATGGATTGGCAAGAAGGGGTAGAATAATCCTCTCCTTATCCTTTTCTCGGAGTCCTGCTGTTTCTGTAATTTTCATCCCTGTGTCAATGATCTTCTCATTTACCCTCGTTACCATTTTTTACGATGAGAGGGCGCAACTTTTATCGCCCTTTGGAGTGCCACAAAAGTCTCGTCTTCTGAAACCACATTGAATGGAAAATGTGCTTATAAAAATTATGAGATGATGCTTTAGATGTAAGAGGAGCTGCGATAAAGAAATCACAAAATGGAAGTAACCCATCGCTAAGGTGAATGAACTTGTCACCTTCCGTGTTCGTACGATCGCACCACAAATATAGGCAATGGCATAGCAAAAGGCAAGCTATTTAAGGGGGCACTTATCTCGATTGGGGGGGGGGGTAATCGGCGAGTCAAATTATTTTTTAAAAGGTAACCGATTAGAGGCGGATGCGGATGGGATATCATTATCATTTTTTCTAGTCGTTTTCAATATATCTACGTAAGCTTTTATCCCATTTGTTTTTAAATACTCGTTCGTGGAACATCGCCCCTCCGCACCCACCCGCAGCTGTGCCGTGATCAGTACTTTACATAGAACGTATTGTTTATCTACTTTTAGCCAGAAATATTAAACCTTGTTATAAGGATAATATGACATGGAAATATACTTTTATCTATTATGTTTGGATTCTTTTCTGTTTCTCTCCTTTTTTTCTTCAAATGAACATATATAAGTAAAATTGTGCAATTAATGTATTATTTGACGTTTCTTAGAAAATGAAAATGAAGTGGATGAAAACCATTTTTGAGAAAGGAATAGACTGAATGGATAATCATGATATAATATCCATACCAAATATGTAAAAGGAATGGATATTCTGCTGTTGAATTATAAACTACCTAATCTTGAAAGATGCTTGAAAGTTTATATGTTGGTAAATTTTAAGCACGTCAATTTTAATTTTGATATGATTTTGGTAAACCGAAGGCAGCATAACGATTGAAATCAATAGAAATTGATTTATTTTGAAGATGAATTTAACAGTGTAACCTGGTAACCTTGTAACCATTACTGATTTTTTTTTCCCTCCCTTTTTTCTAACTTTAAATAAATTATTATCGTTATTTTGTAATTTTGTTTTACTTTAGTTTAAATTGAACATTTCTTTACACACATATTAATGCAGGGCCAAGTTTCGGTGATACCCGGCTTTAAAAAAAAACATTTGTTGCCGCCGGTTTAATGCAGTCTCGCATCGATTAGCGTCATCAGACGAACTTTCTGCCGATAAACCGATCAGCGTCTGCCGCCTGGGTGAGGGAATAGAAACATGTGTCAAGTGTTACCGCCAATTATGTTTTGAGGAAAGGTTCAATTTCATGTTTTTGCTTTCTGTTATTTCTGAGGTGATCCTGTACTGTGAGCCCGACGGCAAAGATTGTTTCATGATGGCGGGACAGGGCTCGCGTGCGGGATGAAATTCGTCATACCTCCGGCTGATTCCAGCTCCGGCCATCGTCATAAGAGAATCTCATGTATTTAAGTGTTTATCCCGTCGTCATTAAGTTTCTTCTTCTTCTTCTTCTTCTTCTTCTTCTTCTTCTTCTTCTTCTTCTTCTTCTTCTTCTTCTTCTTCTTCTTCTTCTTCTTCTTCTTCTTCTTCTTCTTCTTCTTCTTCTTCTACTTCTTCTTTTTCTTCTTCTTCTTCTTCTTCTTCTTCTTCTTCTTCTTCTTCTTCTTCTTCTTCTTCTTCTTATGCCTCCTATTCAAATTAAAAATCACAATATCACGATCACAAAGCAATCAACGTAAAGCAATTTCCCTAGACTTGTCACCTTATGAAATGAAATTCCAATAAAATACATATTAATTTCACATCGGAACATTATTTCAAACAATAAAAAGTCTTTGCGATCGTATTCAATAAATTTTGTAATATTGCATTTGTCCTCTTTCTAGCTTTCTCTATCCTCCTTCTTCCTTAATGTAGGCCTATACATTATTATTATCATTATTATTATTATTATTATTATTATTATTATTATTATTATTATTATTATTATTATTATTTTTATTTTTATTATTATTATTATTATTGAAAATAATATCGCTTGTGATATTCGTTTGTCTCGCAATGTATGGTCAATAAGGGATCTAAAAGATCACGAAACGAAGTGTTGCAGCGGCGCACGAAACGTCGTGATCTTTTAGATCACTTATTGACCATACATTACGAGACAAACGAATATCACTAGCGATATTATTTTTGATACTACATCCGCAATGAGTAATATATTTAGCATTATTGTTATTGTTATCATTATTAATATCATTATTATTACTAGTAGTATTATCATTATTATTAGTAGTAGTAATAGTAATATGATTGTTGTCATTATTATTATTATTACGGTTATTATAGCGCAGGTACTATAATCTTCTCTGGTTAAAAGTTAGAATCCCGGCTTTAATAGCCTAACAAAATAAGCTGCTCAAGCATTCAATAATTTTCTTTCTACTGTGTATCTATTTACCCCCATCTGAGTCGAGAGTGGCAAATGTATATTTACAAAAGGACGCTAATGCCATAACGGAGATTCGAACCACGTAGCTTATGATTCTCAGTCCCATGACTTATCCACAGGACCATGACACTTTTCTTCTTCCATTATTTCATCACTGTTACTTACAGAGGCATAGATGATGATAACGATAAAGATTATCATTATCATCACCATCATCATCGTCATCATCATCGCCATCATCATCGTCATCATCATCACCATCACCATCATCATCGTCATCGTCATCATCATCGCCATCATCATCGTCATCGTCATCATCATCGCCATCATCATCGTCATTATCATCACCATCATCATCGTCATTATCATCACCATCATCATCGTCATCATCATCACCATCATCATCACCATCATCATCACCACCACCACCTTCATCATAATCATCATCACCATCATCATCACCACCACCACCTTCATCATAATCATCATCATCATCATCATCATCACCACCATCAACTTCATCATTATCCTATCATTATTCTCCCACATTATTCCCAATGTTTTATTATTCTTCAAATGTTTTGGAGTGGTTTTAGTAGCGGAGATGCTCAATGCATGCATGGGCGTCAATCCATAATTATCTATGAAGAAGGAGAAGAAGAAAAAAATCGAGCTTGTCGAACCGTCTTGAGTCTCCTCCCCAACTCCTTTTCCTTCAAACGTTACTCCCAACACCTAAACCAACTCGGGATGCCTTTGAAGAAGCAGCCCTTTAAATAGAAGAATCGAGGGAGTATTTGAACTTGACTTTGGTCTTGACCTTTTTGATCGAATAATGGTCTTATAATTTGATCCGTTCAATTACCTGAGGGCGATAGATCGTCATCCTATCGCCTATCGCTGGCCGTGACCTTCCAACGAACGGTACCTCGCTGCACGCTTAAAGAGAAGATGTGATCTGGTAAAGGGTGAAAAACCGACATTATCTGCATTAAATTGTTCTTTTGTTACTTTACATGGATTGTTTTGGTGCCTTTTGTTCTATTTGTCATTTGTTATGTGCCTTTATTAATTACTATTTGTTTGGTGCTAATGAGTTTTGTATATCTTATTCTATTTTCGGTCAATTTCATCTCTTGTATTTGTAATGTGTTTGTTATCTTTTATTGAGCGCTCTGTATATGTAAAGAATAAAGAAGCTATGAATATGGTTTATCATATCGTTACTTATTTATTTCCTTTCATTTGTGAGCTTCTCCTTTTTTCTTTGTTTCGGTTTGGAAGAATATTATTATGTCCCCTGAGAAGGATTGCTCTTCAATTGCCTTCATGTTCGTAAATATGACGAGAAAAGCTCTGGTATGTGGTTGTGTGTGCAGTGCATGTGATGTTCAATATCTTACAAGTTTCATGATAAAAGCTCACAGAAACAGTAGACATCCGTTTTTTGGTTACCAGATAATCAACCGTTCCCAATTTCGTGGAGACTGTATCCTTAACGACCCTACTGCATGACCAGAGCTCAACTTTATCTGCAAAACTAGTCATCGATTTCTTGGGGTATATACAAGGTGTATGCTTGGACACTCAGACTGTAATATTGCACTTACTGAGTTATTACTCAACGGGGCTAGTCGAGGTGGCCTCACAAAAATATTGGCAAGGGAATACTTCAAGATGTATGATAAATTCAGAATTTCATACGTTCTTTCAGGGGGCCAGCTATTTTGCCATTCTAGGCATTTGAATTCCCAATGACCTGTAACGGAATTACACAGGATTTATTACTTTTATTTTTGGGGGTTGGGGTTGCGTATATTTCACATTGCAGCAATTTTTTTACTGATATGACCTTATATATCGTTTATATATTATCAGATGATAATCTGACCGGGGCTTGATTACTTATAATTTGGAATAGGCCTGTCGCCCCCCCCCTACTCCCCTGCCCCTGGATCCTCGGAAGGGCAAATTTGATTTGATTTGATTTTTTTTTTGATAACTGATAACTGATAACTGATAACGCTACCGAAAATGCGATAATTTAAAAATGGAGGGGGTCGACGAAGAGTTCGAGAATATGAGAATGTAAAAATAAAATCCCCTTCATTTGATCATATTATGATTCATACACTCAATCTCCAATTCGATCTCTTTGCTTTCACCTGGGTTAGATCGTCACATCAAATCGCCATCAGCAAATTGGATAAAAAAATAAGAAGAGGTCAAATGCAAAGTATTTTAGTGAGGTTCTTCCAAAGGAAAATTCCACGCACAACTTCACATTTAAGTGGTGAGAGCGATACGTTCGCCGTGAAAAAAAAATGTTTGAAAATGCTAGTCACGCTATAAAATCGATTTATCTGCATAACGAAAGATATAATGTGCTAAGGGTATGAATTCAAAAATGATTAATTGAATTATTAAAGTGTAAGAGATATTATTATTAAGGAGTAAAACAAATTCACAAAATTTATGAATAGCGTACATGTATATGGCTGTTTTGTATGCATTTTAATACTTGGGAAAATCCGAATTAAAATTTGCATGTTATTTTCATATGGACGATTACAAAGAATTGAATTGAATCGGCTCATTGGACTGATCACTGCCTACTCACCATTATTTCATTTTTTTTTAAATTTGCATTACGTATTAAATCGTGAAGATTTAGCAAAAGTTAAAACAGAAAATTGAAACGAAATGTAGATCCATCTGGGGCGCTTCTAGAACATATTTTTGGAGCGGTCTCCCTGGAACTGAGATCTCCATGCTTTCGGCATCGACTTCTTCTCTACTTCACATTCCTTTATTTTCTCTGGGAACACCATTGATCCATTTCAGCACTCTTTTCTTACTCCTTTAATAGCATTTTGCTGAGATACTACATGTAATGTTTTCAAAAATACTGTATCTGGTACACCTATTTCTAAAAAAAACTGTTTTACATTTACATACAAAATACCCTGAATTTTCCATCATGAACGACTGAGTGATATGAAACAACATAGAAGCAAATTTGCCCATGAGTTGTATCCCACCTCCCCATCCCACCCATCCCTTCCTTCTCCCCCTTTCTCTCTCTCTCTCTCTCTCTATCTCTCTCTCTCTCTTTCTCTCTCTCATTCTATCTATTAATATCTCTTTCTCTCTATCTCTCTCTCTCTCTCTCTCTCTCTCTCCCTCTCGCTCTTTCTTTTTATATATCTCCCTCTTACTATATCTTTGTCTCCCCCTCTCTCTCTCTCTCTCTCTCTCTATATCTCCCTATCATACACACTCGCTTATTTCTATGCCTTCCTGACCTCAGTCAGTGGTATAGCATGAATATAATCTTGGAAGGGGTACTGTTCATCATGGATGAGGGTGGATGGGTCTCACGATGTTCTTTCGTCTTCTATAGTTTCTTCTTTGCTCGTCAACACTTATTATTCCTCCTCCTCCTCTCTCTCTCTCTCTCTCTCTCTCTCTCTCTCTCTCTCTCTCTCTCTCTCTCTCTCTCTATCTCCCTATCTACGTTTCTTACCCACCCTTGGCTGTCTTCCAGACCTCAGTCAGTGGCATGGCATGGGTAAAATCATGGAAGGGGCATTGTTCATCATGGATGAGGGTGGATGGGTCTCACGATATTCCATCGTTTCCTATTGTTTCTGTTTTTCTCGCCACCAGTTCTTTCTTCTTCTTTAGTTTCTCCCCCTCTCCCTCTCTCTCTCTCTCTCTCTCTCTCTCTCTTGTTTTCCCACTTTGATTTGGGGGTGCTCCCCTAGCCCTTGCTATACACCACTTATCTTAGCACATCATCCGTCAACAACGTTGAAACCCAGCTTGACTTCAAGTATCTAGCTTTCCCACGCAATCTGTCTTGATATTTGTATCCTGTCAAAATTCTTTAAATTCTATACATTTGTGTTTTTAGGCTCAACCCTTGACAACCAAACTATTGTAATGTAACTTCAAAACAAAGATCATCTTTCAAGGAATATATCATCAGACACCGAACCTTTCAAATGAATCCTATTATATTAACATTTCTTTAAAACCCAGAAAAATATGTCCATGATATGATATACGTTGACACTTTCATTTGTTAAACTCCAGCATTGTGACCTTTCAATAGACTTTCAAATGTATGGATGTTTCTTTCCTGAGGACCTGGTGACGAGGTATTCAATTAACCTGTTATTCATGAATGAACTACGGTACTTGGAATCCAGTCTCCATACATGACTTGTTGCTATGTCGGGTAATCCTCAGGTAAGCTTTCGTGTTGAACCACCTTTCTTTAAACAGTCTGGATAAAATTTGTTAGTAAACCGGTCTATTGAAATCGATCAAAAGGGCGCTTGTCAGAGACGCAGTCCTGCGTCATCAAATGACGCCTCGTGCGCAACGGGCATTATGTGCGGATTTCGCAGGACCCATCAGTACCTTTAAATTAAACTGAGTCATGGTGATCTGATATCGCAAGCCTTAAACTCCAATTCCCCTTTTGACCAGGTCAAGAAATCACCTCGGGAGTACCGTAACCGTGACGTGATAATGAAATATTTTATCACCTTCAAAGATGAAAACAAGAATAGGCAAGAGAGAGGAAGAGAATCCGAAAATAATATGATGTCAATGATAGTGGCTAGTGGCACGGATATGAATCAGACAAAATAATTCCAGGCGATGGAGGTTCGTTAATGGAACGCTGGAAGGAAATCAACTTCAAATCAACTCGAAATTGAGACAAATGGGGCCGTGGTCTCCGACTTTCAAGCAGAATTAAAGGTTGAATTGGAATTCTGGTAATAAAAAATGGATTTGGAGAAAAATTGTCAAAAATGATTTAGAATCATCTATCATGCCGTACATGTTTTGTTCGGACCATGAACGAGGTGGGAGGAGGCTGAGGGGACTGGAGTCACTAGACCCCGCAGAATTTGGACACTCAGTCCTCTATGTATATTTGTGCAGCCGTCACCTCATATTTTAGCAGCAAGGTGGCTTATTTGTAATACTGATTACTTATCTAGTACATGTTTATTCTGATGACGAATATGTTTCCACTGCAATTAAAAATATAGCTTGCTCACTTAGCTCGCTCGCGCAGTATAAACGCAGAAAATGTGATATTCTTGCACCCTTCAGACGTCATGCATCCCGCTGGTGAAATTGTTCCCGTACGAGCTTATAAACAGCACGGTGCTTTAGTCAGGACTAGCCCTCCAATTGATAGATATCAGCATTCAAAATTAGTTTTTCCAAATCTGTCAAATGTTGTACAACCTTTTCATACATGTTATGTGACCTTATTTCAATATTGCGGTCAAGTTGGTTGGTTTGCGCTTGCGACTCATCTGCATTGTCACTGTTTAAACATGTGTGTGGAAGTGGAAAATGTTGCATCCGGTGATTGACTGCTTTGGCTGTTTCGAGTCACTTTCATATCAATCATGCCCATATTTGGTAATAAAAGTAAATTTCCGAATTCTTTCCCATTTCCGAACATGCAATGGTAGGGCAAGGATAGTATTAATGACAAACAAATGCCTGGAAAAACGTCAACAATAAAAATGAACAGAAGGTGTTCTTACATTTTAAAGGTGACATATGCACCAAAGATATAAGGTTAGGGCTAGGGTTGCATTCAGGTTTTAGGTTAGGCTTAGGATTAAGATCAGGGTGAGGTACTGTTTGGGGTTCATGATTGAAGTTATGAAGTCAATCGGTGGAGGAAAATATCTGCAGAGTAATGGTCGCCGTAGCTGGTGTCGTACAAACCAAACAGAAAAGCAGAAAAAATGTTTAGTGTCACTGGGTGGTTGTCCTAGGAGACAAATAAAACTGTAACGATTGAAGGACAACTGCTAAATGGACTATCCCCCCATACACCCTCCCAGTAACATAATACCACAAAGAAAAAAGCCCAACCTCGGACAACTACCCCCTGGGATTACTGCTCCTAGGTCACTTACCCCTGACAATCAAACTTTCACCCCTACGTAGTTGTCGGAGGATAACTGGAGTAATTTTCAGAAGGTATTTGTCATTGGTGATTGCCCTATGAAGTAGTTATCCCATGTAGTTGTACGGGGAAAGTTGTCCGGAGAAAATTGTCTTTGGGCTATAGTTGTCCGGGGATGGTAGCCCTCTGAGTATTTGCCCAGATTCAACATACCGAGGGTTTCGCGTCAGCTACCAATGTTTATTTTTAAACAGCGCCACCACAAGTTGCCTCCAAAGACTTTCTGTAGCGTTGGTTCGTTTGAGAGAAGGGGGATATATTCAGAAAAGAGTAAAGAGGTTTTAAACTGAACTGCACATTCAAAAGTTATGAAAATAAATTTTTCAAAAATGGTTTTAATGAAATGAATGAACAAAATACTGGCACACATGTATTAAAACAAAATCATATCAAACTAACAATGGCAAAACTTGTAAAGCAAGTGCATAAAAGAATTAAAAAAACTATAGAATGTACGATGCTGGTCTGATGAGAATGATACATTTTCACAATCATACCTATGGGGTTTTTAACGTTGCTTACAATATTATAGACGGAACAGTTATTAGGAACCGAGACGCGGTAAATGAAGTAATGACTTTGTTGCATTCATTTTTTTAATTTTTTTTTTGTTTACTGTTATTGCTATTTTTAACCGCATGTCTGTTGCGTATTGGTGCGTTCAGGGCCCTATCTTACAACGATTTGGATCAATCGCAAGTCCTCCAATCAATCGCAACTCTGCAGTCTCCTATCTCTTATGTACTTAGTTGCGATTGATATCAACTCTTAAAGATATGAGCTGGAAGGAAGTTCACATTGGGTTGGATGAAGTAAATGAAGAAAGGCAAATAATTAATCACGTTGTTTTATTAATCAAATATCTGTTATTTTTAAGTAGGGAGGAAAAAAAACCTCCAAGCATTGAGGAAATAAAAGAAAAATTATGTAAAAGCGAACAAGAAGAAAGAAAGACTGCTGCTGAACGCAATACATTGACACTCCATTATAAAAAAAATGGGAACAAGGTGTACATTGACAATGAACAGAAGAATTAAATGGATGAGGACCAAAAGGGTCCACCAGTGATTATTTTACGCGTGATTAACCACTCTCGACTGCCATAGACTGCCCTTTTTTTTGGGGGGTTGTAATATAGGCTTCGTCAAACTGTTTTATGTTTTTACTTGGGGAGGGGGTTATTACGATAATATGTATTCATTATTTCATAATTTGAGTTGTGTATATTGTGTACTCTATAAGTTATATTGTTATTTGAAATAAGTTGTATTTTGTACATGTATTGAATCATTGTGAATGAATACAATAAAGAATATTACAAACAAAAAACTCTTTGTAAGACAGGGCCCATGTCATGTCTATTGCAGAGTAATATACCGGTATTGAAAGTCCGTTGATGTGGTCTTACCCCGGTCTTAAAATTCCTACATGCACACAATTTGTGCACCATTTCCATTAACCCCTGATGGGAGTTAGTCCATAGGGTTAATGTAGCGTGAGAGTGTATATGGTCTGGAGACAATAATTGATACGGGCTTTATTTCGTCAAAGATATGGGGTATGGGTTAGGGTTGGGTTAGGGTTGCATTTGGGTGATACGTGGGGTTTTGGGTTAGGTTATGAAGAGGGATGCAATGTGGTTTTAGATTAGGTCAAGTATAGAGTTAAGGTTTAATAGGGTGGTGTATAGTCTTCGATCCAGAGCCGAGGTTTGGAATCCGGTTAATAGGGACTTTTAGATTTGCACGTCGACGTAGTGGACTGCAACGTGTGCCATTCTTTCAAGGCACTGGCCCGTGCCCGGCAGTGCCTTAAAAGGACGTCACATTACCTTAAAAGGATGTCACCGTGGCAGTCCACGTTCTCGTCGTGTAAAATCTAAAAGTCCCTAATGTTGGATGTTGACGCGGAACAACTGACAACTGTCGCTGGAGCTTTGTCGTTCAAACCCATTATGGGTACAGAGTGTCAAAGAACAAAGCGACGGTTAACAATCGAACCAGGAACCATAAACCCGGACGATTTTAATCCACAGTCCAGCGACATCTTCACCAGACCTTGACACCTCTAACACCCCTGAACACACGACCCTACCCTTCTGTACTGGCGCCATATTGGCACCCCACCCGAAGATTTGACCTTGTACTTGACTGTACTTTCCCTTCATGGGCTGATAAGCGGAAATGATTACTTGTTTGCATCTAATATTATAAACTCTATACCCATGCACTTGGCTTTCTTTCAGAGAGAGATTTTAACGAAAAGTCAGGAGTTCAAATGTCTGTAGTTGATGTTTAAAGATGATTTAAATATTTGTAGAGAAATTCCAATTTTACACAAAAAAGTGTAATCGTCACTTATTGCTCATAATAGTACTTAATGATTATGTAATAGTCTTCAAAATGTTAAAACTTCTAAGAGAAAAAAGGCAATTAAGCTTGGCATCATCATCATCTTCATCATCATCATCATCATCATCATATCTCCCTCTCTCTCTTTCTCTCTCTCTCTCTCTCTCTCCGTCTGTCTCTTTTAACATAAATCCTCTGTCATTCTGGTTGTCTTTGGTACTGTTGTCATTGATGTTTACTTCGTACTCTTATATTACTATCATATGTTTGTTGAACATTGATTTGATTGTATTTACAAATTAGCATTTGTTTTAATTGCCACATCACTGTAAATAGTATACATCTTTGTCTTCAATAGTCCCATCATCAACATCATCGTCATTTGTCATCAGTCCATCTTCAACACCTTCCCCATACGCAATATTCGTCATCATCGCCGTCATCATTATCATCATCAGCAGCAGCAGCATCAGCATCATCAGCATCATCATCATCATCTCCATCAGCATCATTATTCATCATAGATTATCATAAATCATCATCTATTGTCGACATCACTATCACCATTATTCATCATCATCTTCATCATCATTGATTCATCATCATCGTCATTTTCACCATCGCCGTCTTCGTGAGCATCATCACCATCACCTCCCTCATCATTATCATCACTGTCGTCGTCATAAACTTCGACAATCGCATATTTTCGTCATAAGCGTATTACTGCAAACACTAAGATAATATGCAATAATAGTACTATATTAATGGTAAAATGGTTATATTATCATCATTACCATCATTACCATCGTCGTAATCATCATGTCTTTAAATACTTGATTAGAGATATTGTTTGGTACAGCTGGAGGAAGGGCGTAGTTTGCTATTCTGGAGGGGGCGGGTTGCTGTGGCAGCCGCCAAGATATTTTTCATGTGTTGCATCCGTCGCCCCCTTGTCCCTGTCACCCCTAGACCATTCATCAGCCTGTGTCCGCCCCCAATCTTACATCCAAGCCAGAAATAGTGATGTTCATGTTACCCTGAGCCAAAACATGTCATCTCGATAACCAACAAATTATTTCATCCAAAGGTAGGGTCTTGATGATTTAAAAGAATTCGTTTTATGACTCAATTTTTCACCAAATGAAATTTGGTTTAGATGGAAGTAACCCAAAGTTGAGGATGAAGCTAATGTAAGTGTTGTTTTGAACGAAGAACTCACCGATGTATTGAAAATGAATATAAGGTAACAAATAATGAATATGATATGTGATACTGACATGACTTAAATAATATTTTCACATGTCTTGTTTGGATATTGCTGTTTGTTTCTTTATCACTTCCACTCCACACCTCCCTTTTGTTTTAATAATAATAATAATATTGGATATTTTTATAGCGCATAATACCACGCAAGGTATTCAGGGCGCTCCAATATTACCCCGGCTCTGCTAGGCTACCGATTTCAGTGCTCACAGCATTCAATGAATTCCTTTACCGATCTGACACATGGATGGAGAGTGGCAAATGTACAACTGTAGATTAATGTCTTGTCAGAGGACATTATCTCTACACCCCACTCCGAACATCGTGGTGTATGGAGGCTCGAAGAGGTGGTGCTGGGTGGATAAAATGTGATTGTCTGATGTTCCTTTTCCTTATCGCTTCCTTGTTCTCGTCTCTCTCTCTCACTCACTCTCTCTGCCTCCCTCCCCCTCTCTCTCTCTCTGCCTCCCTCCCCCCTCTCTCTCTCTCTCTCTCTCTCTCGATTCTTCTCTTTCTATTTTTCTTTCTCTATAACTCCCCCTCCCCTCTCTCTCTCTCTTCTCCGTCTCCCATCTCCCCTCCCTATCCCTCTCTCCCCACTTTTTTTTCTCCATTCGATTTGGGACATTTGACAACGTGCCCCCCCCCATAGCTTCTCCAATTACCCACCATCAAGTCAATCTCTATCCCGTGTTCTGTCTATCTATTTTTCCCTTCTGTCTTTCTCCTTCCTATACTTACATTTGTACATCTCCCTTTCCTGTACCGCACCATCCATAAATTGGCAGCACCCTCCGTAGCTTGCCCTTGGACTTGGATGCACTTTCATTTCGTGAGAATACGAGAGGAAGAGAAGGGGTCTTCAGCTGGTCACACATCCACCTAACTAGTCTCTCGATTCAGACTCTTTTTTTTTTTTTACTGAGACACATGTAGAAACATGTAGAAACAATGAGGCTCAATTGGCTTAAGTTAACCTATGCATCATCCCTTCATAATTATCATATCGCTGCCCTGCAATATTTGAAAAGAGTGTTTGCTTTCCCTTTAGCAGTTTAGTAGCTATGAGGGGGGCAGTTTGAAAGAGAGAGAGAGAGAGAAAGAAAGAGAGAGAGAACAAAAAAAAGAGAAAGAGAAATGTAGGATATGGGCGAGATGGGGGAGAGAAAAAAAGGGGGGGGGGGTAAAGGCAAATTTAAAAGAAACGCCCACGGAATATACAAGTACACCTCGTGGTCTAATGATTCTTTGGAAATGTTCATGATGCAAGGAAAGCACGCTTATTGTTTGAAGTGAATGAACAAACAATAAATATTGAATTGTGTAGGTAATAATAAGGTTTCCGTAGATAATGGATAATCACATGCCCTATTTTTTGTGCATCTCTAGGGTGAAAGGATGAGACGAATCACATTCATATTGGAATGATCACAAACTAGCACCCGACTGTGTTCAGATGACACGTAAAGGGTCATGGAACAGTGGTAGGTTTCCCCGATATTACCCACAATGCCCTTTGCACACGAGGCGTTATTTCAATTAATTGATTCAAGGACATTCAGACGTAAAATAAATGCACAGAACATGTCCAGGCGCAATCTCTAGCCACAGAAGCAATTCCTTGACGCAGGATGCGCTGGTTTAGCGCAAGGTTTCGGAATTGTCCCCAAATCGACTTTCGACGGAACACAAAGAAATGGGTGTGGACAGAACATTTTGTGCGACAATTCGGGCACAGTGTTTATTGCTTACCGTGGTAGGAATTCTCTTCAATAGAACGGTTTACCAACATATTCAAATTTCATGCATACTTTTTAAACAACATAAAAGCTTGCTCGAGGCTAGCCCGACATAGCAACAAGTAATGTATGCAGACTGGATTCCAAGTATTGCAGTTCATTCATTAATAACAGGTTAATGGAATAACTCGTCACCAGGTCCCTAAGAAACATCCATATATTTGAATATGTTAGTACACCGGTCTATTGCACAATCAGTTGGCGTAATTAGCGGAGGTGGATAAGCACCTCGTGTGCAACAGGCATATACATCATTTTCTCCCTTTATCTTCTTTAAAAGTTAGAATTTTGTTTTTTGTGTGTAGGGGGGGGGGGGTAAACATTGGTCTTTTAACGATGTAAAATTATTAGGTTTTCTTTGGCGATTCTCCCTTTTAAAGGTTGTCTACACGGACCAGGTACTTGTAGTTGTATCTCCTGATTATTAAATCTGTCAAAATCACAATCATGATATCGACCCGACTAATAGGCCTAACGTTTCTGTTGATTCCAATGGAAGAAATGATGACACGATAGCCAGCCGCGCACGCGTAGTTGAGGAACCCACTAGTCCACAGAAAAAAACAAAAAACAACAACAACAAACAGAAAACCAAATCAAACAAACAAACCACGAAACATATTCTTAGGACCAAATGCTGTTCATGTCGACAACATTGTGAATTTAAACATTAGGAAGCAAATTTTACAGAAATTCAGGTAGTTTCTGAAACGGACATTTCAGACATCAAAATAGCCTAATTCATGATTTTAAAAAAACATGACCCTTAAACTACATGACATGAATTGACATGGTTTAGGCAAAATATATTTTTTAAAGGTTTATAAAGATTTCAAAAATTCAACCTCATTTTTTGTATTCTTCCTCCAGAAAAAGCGCTACATTTTTCCCCTGTCATCCTCGTTTCCGGTGAAACATCTGCACCACAAGACTGTAATAAACGTCTACATGATATTGGCATCATACTCTGTTTTGAGTTTATTATTGACGGTTCATTTTGAGTTCAAATGAAGAATATCGGATGTTTAATTTGCTGATGGATAATGCTAGTCTCTTCAGTGGCGTATATGCGGAAGGGACGGGGACACGACCCCATCCCCACCCCCTCCCCCCGTGCATACCGCTATCGAATGGCGCAAAAAGAAAAAGTTACAAGAACGAAAGGAAGGGAGGGGAGGGAACGTAATACATTTTTGTATTGTATTGCTTGTACTTAATCAATGAATAAAAAGTGCTCTCTGTTGGGAGCGAGAAGCTAGAAACTGCTTTTCGACAAGGCCGTGGACACATGAGTCAAGAGTCATGATGGAGTCACAGAAGATAATACAAGAACTACACAATTAAAATGAATACGGAAAATCACATGATTATTATTATTAACATATGAAAAGCATCAGATAAAAAAGTGAAAGGAAGTTATTTGTGAATTATTTTCAAACGTGAAATTTGTTGGTACGACCTCTTCCAACAAAACCCCTCCCCCGCTTATTGATGGCATTGTGCATTCGCATTTTCATCCATCTATAAAAAACAGTGCCCCAGCGCCAATCCCCTCCCACTCCCCCATGGACCGACGCTACGCCAACGAGTCTCATTCCATGTCAATATCTTTCATCGCCGCCATTGCCAACTCGCCTACGGAGGAAACGAGGCATTAAAAAAAAGCAAACCTATGATAAAAGGAAAGGGGGCATCAGGAGTAGGGTGACGGCGATGGGCACTTCGGAGGCGATGCGTTACTCTCTTCGTGTTCCTCGCCCATTACATATTTCTTTACACGAGGTATTAAGGGCGTAACAAGGGGAGAAAGGTAATAGAGAATCGATATAAAATGTTAGTTATAATTTTTGTGTTTACGAAATTGTGTCTTATTATGGAATATGTTGCACGTATTTTTAACTGAGAATCATGCTACAAAGTTGTTCATTATTCTCATGTACTTTGTATAAGTTAAAAATGCCTTTTTTGAATATCATATAGGCTTACGAGAAAAAAAATTGATGTAATTATAAGAATTAAACCAATAAATACAACAAAAATGATGGGATGATTTCGGGGACGAGTGGGATATCAAAATAGAAGTTGATCTAGAACGAGGAACTAAAGAAAATTACTATAATTATAGGGATGTAAGAAACAATAAGTTTTCGTTGACTGGAACAACATACAAAAGTTAATCATGTCGAGAAGTGAGAAGATTGAAAGTAAAGGCCAGTGTGTCGCAAAACATATTCAAACGTTGAATTCCATCCCTCGAACGTGAATCATGCCAAAATTTATAGCTTGTAAATAACAATAACTTATTGGAAAACAAAGGATGAAAGAGGGAAGAATGTCATTCTCCCCAGCCCATGTCCAATGCGACCCGAAGGTCGAACTTCGCTTCGGAATTCTGGGAACGGAAGTGCACATAGTGAGGAAATGGGGGCGGATAGGGGCCATAACTCACCCTCCAGCGCAGGTGTAGGAAAGAGAAGGAGCTCGTGGGGATACGAGCTGGTAGATGACGTCAGTTTAAAAAAACAGATTCATACGTCAGGGCCCCGTCTTATAAAAACTTGATATCAATCGCATCTATGTACACAAGAGATAGGGGACTGCAAACTTGCGATTGATTAGAGCACTTGCGATTGATCCAAATCAATCGCAACTCTTTATAAGACGGAGCCCAGATGTTAAAAAAGAAAGTATCTTATGTTTCTGTAGAACGAAGATCCGATTCAGGTATTAAATTATTTTTCTATAAATCTATATAAAGAGTTAACATTTCATTTTAGAAATGAGTAAGTGCATGTATCAAGTCAGATGTGGAAGAGATGAGCACATTTTAGTTGGTTAGCTATACTAATTATTATTATAGCTCTCGGAGAGAATGACGAAATTATTTATGTCGGAAGGAAAATTTGCAATTTCACTGGCTTTGGTGATGAAATAGTTTAGTAGCAAGTGAACTCTTTAACACAGTATTGCCAATTTCGGTCTAGGATATCATTGGATGCGTGATCTTATGTAATGTCTGTATACTTGTCATAAATTTGATATATTTGCATTTGGACCTTACTTTCTTCTTCATTTAGAGTGACTGGATGTGCCGTATGATTTGGTTGTCAAGTAAGGTCCATTGTCGCTAACCAATAAACTGGACCCCAGTAATGTACTTCACTATATCAAGTTAACTTTGTTCAAATATGGAGTAAAGTGGATTCCCTAAATCTGCCCCATCCCCAAGCTCTTGCTTCTCGACCCCCTTACAACACTCATAATACGTACTAGGTAAGAAGTGGAAGAAGTGGAAGTGACGTATACATGTAATTTTATAGCGAGTGGCGTTTTATTTCACTTAACATTCGGTTCATTTGAGAAAAGATGATTATAAGAAGACTTGTTGTCTATCTACAAAAGCAACGAATAAACAAATAAACAAGAGCAAAACATGCAAATAAACTTAGTACAACAGAATGTTTGATGATATCCAAAAACATTGAAAATGAAACAAGTTATCTCTTAGGCCCGTGAGCGAGATATGGCCGAGTTACATGGACTAGAATAATTGCTTTCCTTGCAAATTATCCTAACCTATCATCATCTTCATCATATATACCTTCGCACTTTGGTGTTCCCTAATGAAGTTCCGAAAAAGAAACAAGATACATAAACGTGTGTATTACCCAAGATGGATTTGGGCTGTGTAAATGGGCCTTATAAGAGTCGGATGAACTATTTCGTGCTCTCTCGGGAAATGGTTAAAAACAATAAGAAATGGATAGGGTTAATTAATAACAATTGTTTATGTGAAAAATGTGGAGCAAGAACACAAACTGAATACTTCACTATTCCTGTAAGGTTTATGAAATCATGTGTAAGGCCAAATAGATGATGAATGTCATAAAAAGACGCCTATTTATAAATATAACGTTTTCTATTTCCCTTTTCCTTCGGGGTATTTCCTCCTTTAAACTGATACATGACCAGGTCTATTAAAGAGAGGGAGAAGGGAAGGGGAGAGGGGAGGGAGAAGGAATTCCATGGGAAGAGGAGGTCACAAAATGAGGGGATTGAGATATTGAGAAAAATACTCTCCCGAATTTCATGGATTAGATAGAAATATAAAATACATAAAATACATCGGTGAGATCCCACTGCTGTGAGTTTAATACCTGGCTTCCAATGGCCTTCCTGTTGACAAACAGGACATCCGATACCAAAGGAAAATGTGAAAGGAATTGGAGCCGACCTACATTACTGACCCCATGGACGTACAGGGGCGTCAGGTCGCTAATAGAAGTGGGCTGGGGTGATCGCCTCGGTCTTACAACGCAAAAAGACCAAGTTCCTAGTACCCCTTGGGCCTAATATGCTAATCAAGAACTGCATCATTTTGTCACGTGTGCCGGGGCGAGCGGGGAATCATCTGAATCCCCGGGCACTTTGAAGAAAAGAAGAAAAAAATCCACTTTTTATTGGTTTCCGTGTCGTCACGAAAGTGAGATGAAACTGGAAGAAAATATGACAAGGAGAAATGCGGTCATTGAACTACCATCTGGATATCATGACGACCCGTTATACGTATTATATACTCGGGGGTCAGATGTTATGGTTATTGTTTTGTATATGCGTAATCTGCTGTTTTGCAGATTCGTATTTGTGAAACCAGGCGCTGAAAGAGAGGGATGAAGATATGTTGTGAGGGGAATAAACAAAGATGATTGGGCAAACAAACCATTCCCAAAAAACAAAAAACAAAAACAAACACTCAAAGAAGTCGCTTTGGGGGTGCATCGTGGGCAGTTGTTGCCCCTCCGAGATAACAGATTTGATTTGATTTGATTTGATTCATTTACTTATTCACGGTAAAGCCCAGTTCAGCTGTTTGGCTGTTTTACAATGGGGCCGTGCAAATACGATAACAATACAAAGTAATCATAAGAACTAAACCATATATCATATAAAGAATAACGAAATAGTAGAATTACTGATGACACACCGAGTAGAGATAAATTATATGAAATTCGTATACATGTATACGTAAATATAAAGTTTGTTATAAGATATGTTTAGTGCAGTGTATGATTTTCATTTTATAACTCCCCGGTCCCCTACCCGATTCCATTCGACTCTTTACTTACACTGGCATCACATATTTGAATATCAGATGTGAAGTAGATGTTTAGTGAGCAGCGATAAAGAAATAGGAATCAAAATATAACAATAAAATATCTTTTGTGTGGACCCTGTTGCAAAAGGAATTGTTAAAGTAAAGTCCCTCGAAACACAAAGTACAAGAAGTATTACTCCTTTACATGACAATGCTACAGCTGAAATTAAACGCCAAACTGCAAGGAATTCGTTGACCAGGTTTTAAACTTTAGAAAGAGAAGAGAGAAGGAAAGGCCAACATTACGTCAAACGCTGTGGGCTCAGCTTCAACTAAACATTGACCCCGAAAGTGCGGCGACAAGCCCAAACTGATTTTATTCTTTTTCAACTTACCACATCCCCTTGTACAAATCTGAAACATACGAAATTAATTCATGTTTTAACGCCAACATATGGTGTACATTTGACTCATTTTTTTTAGGTTAAAAGTCGTAGTCACACAAGCCATGAGTAAGAGCGTTGTGTTTTTTGAAGATTTTGAAGGAAAAAAAAGCCATTTACTTGGAATTCATTTTTATGATTCATGCAGACATTATAATACATCAATTTATAACAAAGGGGCCTGGTGTGTAAAATAGATCACAACAATTTTAATCATTACTCCTTAATCATTTCCTCAAAACTGTAATAAACAATATTACGGTTGTTGTAACTGTAATGTAATCTTTGAAATACTGTGGCAATCTGCAATATTATCTTTCTTGTTACATGAATTTTAGCTATATAGGGGACATCACAATGCTGAGTAGGCAGACGACCACGAGACAGACATCCCTAGAGACCTCGCGGGTCTTCGATCTCCAGAACCCTAAGATAATACACCACGCCCCCCATGAAACCCATTTTACCCCCGATGGGAGTGTGAAGGTACGACCAATGCCGGGTCAGTCGGTCCCTTACAGCATGCTTACAGGAAGTTTTGCTCTCGCATTCCGAGAGGGACTCGATCATTGAAGCAGGTCATTGACCTTTTCCAGTTGAACTACTTGTAAATGTCGCTCCGTAACAAAGTGTCCCCACTGTGTTGAAATCATATTAACTGTTTCATCGCTGGAGGGATATTATTTTGTGGACTCGGATACACACCTTTCTGGGAGCGATGCACTCTACCAATGCAAAGAGGTATTTGAGCGTGCTTGTTAGGTGAAATTAAAATCTTTGGATATGTTTGGAAGCAAAAGGAGGAAATAAAAGACGTGAACATATCGATGAAAGAACAGTCGAATTGCATGAAGACTATTAAAATCATGAAGGGGGGTCTAGGTTGAGGTGGGTGATCAATACAAATTAACCCGACACCATGTTCTCCTTAAAATATATCTCATTTTGTAATGCAATTTTCACCCTTGGCTATATCAAATCTTAGACGCAATATTACTACTTTTTTTTTTAATAACTGATAATGCGTATTGACCGATTTGTATTTATCTAAACATTACGAGGAAGATAACGTTCTTAACCCGCAAAATGGCGATCAGTTCATTTCAAATCAAATGCCAGCTTAAATTCTGGTCACGGGAAGGATGTTCTGAGAGAGGATTTTCTATTAATAGATTTCTAAAATATGATCCTTAGTTTATGGTTCCAGTGACTTGAACGGGCAAAATGTAAGGGGATCGATACAAAATGCATCACCCATAAACTAAAATGCACCAACAAAATGAGAACAATTTATGTTTTTTTTAGAAAGGAGCCTAATCCAGTTTCTGATCATTCCTGACAAGTCATTCTTCCTAGCTTGTCCTATCCAAATAATAAGGGCTTTCGTATGCTATAAAAACAAATTGTTGGGCATTCTTCATAGTGTGTTTATAGTATAAGCAAGGAGGTATTAGGCTACATCCGGGTATCTCCTTCATTATAAGTACTCCTAAAATGCATTGAAATATTTGAGAGCAAAATTAATATATCAGCATGGAATCTACAACACTTATATCTCCATGGTTACAAAGAGTTTTATTTTTCGTAATTATCAGAACTTCAGTTGATCAGAATGATTGAACGAATTCTCCGCCCTCCAATTGCTTGATTGCTTGCCTGAGGGATACAGGGAGGGGGTCATGACCCGACCCACTTTTAAACCGGGAATGCCCTGCGTGAAGGGGCGTCAAGATGTTGTTCAATTGGATTGCCGAAACAAATTTCTCGAAAGATTATGTTACAAATATTCAAACAAGCAAAAAAAGGGCATCCTCGTGTCGTTAAATTTGCCGATGAGTTTAGCCAGGATTCCTCAGATACCAAGCAACAATTTCAGACAAGTCAAAATTGGATATCATGTTTTCACATTTGTCGACAATTCGTTAAAATATTAAGACTTTGTGGACAGTATTTGCGGGAAAAAATGTATCCATCTTCACAATCATTTAACATCACTCCTACCTGTATTGACCATCACCTCTTCTTCACGCCCCCCCCCCCCTCACAAATCCGCTTGACTATATATATTGAGTATCTTGGGCTAGAAAGAGAGGGCCCATGCCGAGAACATCATTAGTGAATATCTTCAACGTTACAACAAATTAATTTTTATGGCATTGTAATTTGTTGGTGAATATCCTATCTGTGAAAAAAATAATAATTGACATAATTTTTCCCTGTATTGAATACTACAACTTATTATTAATAATGATAGTATCAGTAATTTTGTAAAATACAATAGACTAATATTCAAGCAGCGAATCACAAACATACAGAGAAAATTAATTGTTGGTGAATGGCCCTTTAAACTCTACATTCAGAGACGTCAATAGACACCCCCCTCTCCTCCTCCCTTCCTATAAATAACTGATGGAATTTATTTTATTTTATTTTTTAGTTTTAGAGCTTCTCGGCAAATAGCTAATATTGGTGACCCATTATTTGTATCCGACATCCTGTTATACAAAATGAACTGGCGACTCTCCTGTCTTCATATGACCTCGCAATGTCCCCTCTGTCAAAATAAGTTTTTTATAAACATGTTGACACTATTCTGTCATGTTATGAAAAGCTAGGAAGGCTATAGAAGAAAAAAAGGTTTGCAAATACAGGTCGAATCCTCCAACAATGGGGTCGACATGCGCGGGCGGAGTCAGGAATGTGTCAAGAAGACGAAGTTGTCTTTGTTTAAAACACATACGATGTTCGCAATACACTTAGGCTACATGTTGCCGTCATCTGGGAGTCAAGTCTTCACCAAGTCTTGTTTGTATCTTTTGAAAAACCCTTTAGTTAGTGGCAGGTCCAGATTCTCTTGTTATACGGGGGAGGGAGGGGCACAGGTTGGGTAAAAGGTGAGAAAAAATATCATTGCATATTTCACTTGTTTTTACATTCATATACTTTTCACGAAAACGGGAAATTTTCCAACTTTTTTCTTTTCAAATAAAAAAAATAAAAAAGTGTATGCCAGATGGGACTTTATTGGGGGCCCCGTGCCCCCCCCCCCCACATCGAATCCGCTGCTATTAGAATCTCTTCCTCTTGATCACTTCGAGGTGTTTTGGACGGATGTGTGTGTGGAGGTGTGGAGGAGGGGAATGTGAGTGCATGACGTAGTCCAACCTTCGCGAATGATGAGAGCTCATTTCTGTTTTCAAAGATGTTTAAACACAAAAAGAGAAGTAATTAAGTAAAGCAGACTCTCCCTGGCTCTGAATGGGACGACCTTCTTTAAAAAAAGAAAGCATAAATGAAAATCAATAACATGACATTGCCATGACAACAAGAAAGAAATAATTCTGAAGGAATTTCCACCATCCTTTCCTCAGAGAAACATGCTACGGCGGTTTGAAAGAGCGAGGAAACCGGTCCGTTCCCCTTTTATAGAACCCAATGTGGCACACCTTAACCAGACAATAGAACAAACATTCATTTCAAAACCTATTTTCACCTAATTGTGTTTTTTTTTTGCCACTCCCTAATTTTCTATGTCTTGGAGCCAAAGGGACATGAACAAGTCTTATATCATTTTGTGTCAATACTTTTCAAAAAGTTCGGAACCGTGCCCTCTCTTCGTAAAATCCTTGATCCGCCCTTGATAACAGGCTACAAAGCACGTCTTTGATATCAATGATATACGGTAATTATTTAGCTCATTGAGATTTTTTTTAATGAATAAAAGAAAATAAACAGAAAGGTAGCGGGTTAACGTTTGAATTCTTCCTACCTTCTTCGACACTCTGCACCCCTTAATCTTTCACCACGTCTTCAATAATCATTTTATGGTCATTCTAAAATCAGACTCTGCCAAGTTCACCAAGAGTTTCGTCGCCATGCAACTATCCAAAAGAAGAGGCCGCATCTGCTTCGGAAGTTCGAGTGAGTTTTGGAACCACACAGAATCAAAAACACACTACAAGATTATTTGTTTAGTGATTTGCGCTTTCATCCTTACCATATGTCTCAAATCGTCCCATATCTATCACCGTGATATTATTCCTTTTCTATTTCTCACTTCATCTGGTTATCGTTTTCAAGATCGTAAGCGTGCCATCAGATAATAAGTTCCACCGTTCGATTTGGGGGAAAGATGTGTGCTTCACTTAAAGAGAAGCTTTAATTCTGGTAAAAGTGGGAAAAACACAATTTGTGATTATTATTTTTTTCTTCTTCATTCCTTTCAGGAAGAATATCAGAGTAGCAGTTTCACATGAAAAATATTGCTTTTGAAGTTCCCTCATATTGAAAATATGACTAGTAATAAGTTAATACTTTGAGGCAAATTCAGTGCCTCATGTGTGTAGTCCCATATACGCACATCGATTCTGTGGGCAGTACCTTTTAATACTCGTTTTTCAGCAAGATGAAGTCAATGTGTGGTGGTTCTGTTATTCCATAACGCGACATTGTTCAGCTTGATCAGCCTTTTCCAATAAATTTTCAATAGTTTCTTCCACAATGAAATCGCATGACCAGAACTCAACTTTATCTTTAAGATGCATGTTTCCCTGAAGATGGAAAGAACTGACCTTTCCCTCACCTCCTATGTCCTAGGTCCGTTTGGGATCAATCCATATAAAGCGCGAAAGGTCACCCCTTCACTTAATTATTTTACGCCTGAGAGATAGCACACGTCAACGGCCTAATTTGCTTCGACATCGCGTGTAAAAAGGCCAACGTATTACCCGTAACGAACCGTTCTCACTGCTCTCCGAATACAAATTTACTTTTCCTTGTTATTCCCAAATGAGCTTATCACCACTTTCGCTTCTTCCGAGTCAAATCGGCTAAAAAGGCGCCACTTGGTTGAGCGGTTCCAGAAGGTTTGGATTCTGCAACGGCTACATCCAATTTGTCTATAATACAGAACGAAGAAGGCTTGGTTGGTGCGCGCAAAATTAGATTGATCACGATCACATAAAAACAAATGCTATAGTGTGGCAATGTGAACCAATATCATGACGCAAATGGTATATATGGATATCAGTATCGTTGAACACGCTTTTGTTGTAAGTTAAAGACGAAATATGCAGGCGATAGAAACGAAGCCAGTCGGAGATTAGAGTCGTGGGTTAACTATTGATCCACACGAGAAATAAAAATGATAATCCCGGTAGCAAGGTGATGGTTTAAAAGAAGGGGTACCCCCCCCTCTCATCGCCGACTCCCTTATTCTTCAAGGCATTGCTCACCCCAATCCTGGTAACATTTTGATGGCAGAAATGGAATGATGAACGAGAAGAGACGTCAGGACATGGGGTCCCCGTTTACTATAAGGTATACTATCAATCATTCACGTCATTACAATGATTATAGCTTCACTTAATGTTCACAGGTCTCATCTTGGAACCAGACAAATAGACCAACTGTATTTTATTCGATTTGATTTTGATTTGATTTGATTTCTGCATTTTTCCAAATACAATAACTGAATAACAAAGAACATATAAACGCAAGGTATAATACAACATATACAAACAATAACATCTACATGTCAAAATGTTATTTACATTATATACATATAATAACGAACTTGATATTTCTATCACATATTATTATAGATTTAAAGTATTATCCGAACTATCTGTGGAAAAAGTGCCGGGGACCGCAATCATAAACGATGCTTGAATAGGATGGCGGCCTCAAAAGAAAAATCTTAAGGTGAAATTTAAAATGAAAATGTTTAAAACAGGGAAAATCCAATCTCAATACCTCATTATTGCAAAACACTGCAGTCGCATTTTATTATCACATAATATTTTAATTGAGTAATCAGAATTTAGTAAGCCTGCATTAAGTGTTGATATGTCGGATAAACCTCTGAAAAGCTTCGTGTACCGGCTAAGGTAATGAGAGTGACTGTGTTGACGGAAGAGGTGCTTCATTGATTCGAAACACACATTAACAAAGTAGAAATACCGAACAGTACAGCCCATAAAAAAGGACAAAATTAATGTACAGAATGCTCATCATGTGATCCCGTCTCAGCGTCGTTGAAAAGATGACATGTGAAATTCCTATAAAATACATCCCTAACCCCATCAACTCACGTCTGCTCCTCTCATATCAATATTGACTGTTAATTTAGTGTGTTGATAATTGTGTCTATATATTTTGTACTCAAGTCAGTCCAATTATGACATGTTTATCAAAATAGTGGGTTGCATTCTTGACCTCGTTCTCGATTCCTCAATGTTTACATTGTCAGAGAGGAATTTCAGATAAATGATAAAGAAATACCAAATTTGCCAGAGATGATCCTGTCTTCTTGTTATGTTAAAGTTCATTTTCAGGTCGGTTGAGTTTTGGCTTGTATTGTGAAAACATTGGTGACGTTGTTTGAAAGTTTTGCATGTGGACATGAGCGCAGGCACTTTGAATCTCAGAATTCGATTCCTTTGAAAGTTGGAGTACGTGTTGATTTCAAATGACATCAGAATGTCAGGAGTTTAACTAACGGTTAAAAACACCTCAAACCGCTCTTTTGGGCCATGCATGTACGTCATTAAAGAATCCAGGAGGTGTTTCACAAAGACTAAGATCAATTTTAAGTTGGACTTAACTATGGCAGGCCGTTCATGCCACTGTTTGCTCTCACCATTTTGATCTTTAGATAATATTTTTTCCTTCAATAATGAATTATCAAAAAATGTGAATCCTGTAGATTTGTGACCATAATTTGTACGTCCCTTGAGACACCAATGCCAGTAAATGGTGAGAGCAAACAGTGGCATGAGCGGCCTGCCATAGTTAAGTCCAACTTAAAGTCGATCTTAGTCTTTGTGAAGCACCCCCTGGCCCTGTTTTATAAAATCTTCTACAAACACTATTCAGCCCATACAAATGCAATGATTTCAGTATCATAACTTTTTATTGATTAATTTTTTTCTGAAACAGGGCCCTGATGTACATATCGAAAATGATATTGATTATTGATTATTGATTATTGATTATTGATTATTGATTATTGATTAGGGACCAGTAATAAATGATATGCTTAAGGTATTTAGAGATGCGTTTGGGAGTTGACTTTCATCCTAGATTGAATCATCCAGGTGTTCTGGGTACGGTAAACAAACTTTCACCTAGTCTTTGCGAGCGGTAGTAGACATGTTTGTTCTCAAATAAAAAGTCAAACACTCGATTTTCGACCGTACTTATAGCCTCTATACCCCCCCCACACACACACACACACACACAAACAGTTCGTACTCTAATAAGTAGGTTGGTTAATGAAATATACACAATCTCCTCAGATATGTTATAAACACACTCTCTCTCTCACACACACACACACACACACACTTACACACACACACACACACACATATATATATATATATATATATATATATATATGTATATATATATATAATACAGTTAACAACAGAATTATACATAGTCCTTGTAAATTTGATGTTTTGTGTGTGTTTTTCGTAGCTCAAGAATGAAAGGTGGACTGATTGAATCAAGAACAGACTGTAACTTTCTTGGTTGAATTAGGTTTTTTTCTCCACATACTTAAAAAACTGCAAAACTTGGTAAGGGTATGAATAATTTAGTTATTAACTGTATATACATATATAGATATATACTATATATATATATATATATATATATATATATGCTATATGATAGATGGGTGGGTTAATGTGCGGTGTGTAAGCATGTGTGTGAGTGTGTCTCTGTGTGTATTTAAAGAGAAGGTCAAGTTCTGGGAAAGGTGAAAATAATTTGTGAGCTTTTTCATTCTTTTTATGTTAGTGTTACAGTAGAACAGTATCTTAGAAAAAAAAATGTCAGTTGAAAAGGATGGCTCTTCAAACGCCCTCATATTCGAAATATGAGAAGTAACAGCTGAGGGTTGTGGACCACAACTTTCATGCCAAATGTTTTTTCAGTCAAAGATACACATTTCTATGTACATTGAATGTGACTCTTAGCCAGACTGAGTCAATTGATTATCATTTTAATGATTCGAAAATCCCACAGCATACACCAATAACTATGTGCTACATAATCATTCTTTCCAATTGCTTCCCCACAGTTTGTTTCACATTTCATTCGCATGAACAGAACTCGACTTTATCTTTAAACAATCTTTATATCGTCCAACATCTATATATTGCCCATACAATACGTACTCGTAGGTACTCATATGACAAGTGTTTGGTCAACAAAACGTACACCTCCCTCCTTTAAAAAAAGTGATGTAAATATAGGTTTTAGGGCTAGAACAACCTTTATTTTAACCTCAATCAATTCTGCCCGTAATAGGTATCCGTGCATGACAAGTGTTTGTCCAATAAAAGATGCAGCCTGCTCCTCCTTCACAAATATGATGTTAATAAACTGGGCGAGGGTGCCAAAAGGAGACACAAAGTTCAACTAAAGCTGTGTCAAAGAAATACAAGGCATTACATCATCATAATACATTTGAAATCTCGAAGATACACTCGGTGACCTTATGGCAATCCCATGAAAACAGATCGTTTAAGGAATTCCTTTTGTAAATCATTTTTTATTTTTTCCTCTCGGCAGCATAATCTATCCCTATCATATTTTTCAGTTTCCAATAAGACAATGACATTTAGGACATTCGATGGGAAGTGTTAAGTTGATATGAAATACGCACTTTTATATAACGTAAACAACTCCGAAAGAAGTTTCTAGACCTTTGAACTTTCACTCCCTAAAGATTTTTCAATGTCAAAAGAGCCATTCTTGTTATTATTAAAAGTGTGTCCTTCAAATACTCAAAAGAGAAGCTCTTTCCGTCATGTAGAATAAATAAACGTGGTTTTATTATTAAGTTATTGTTTACCAAAATTATTAATGGTATGTTGAGAGCGAGGAAGGCGTTAGCAGTCTGTTATAAAGCATGAACCAATCCCCATCTAGCTCTCAACAGTCTTTGTTATCATCTTTGTTTATTTGCTAGCTTTTCTGAATATCTATTTCAATAGTGGGAATATCACCAGAGTGTTACTAGGCTCAAATTGCACGTAATTGTTTATCTATTTGTGATCACAGATTCCGATAGGTTCCGATAGGATTCCTGCTCTAGGCTAAAACACTTGTTACTAATCAATGTTGACTGTCGGGGTGTGAAGTGGCAATTATATTTTAGCAGGTGTTAAGAAATAAAATCTAATCAATACTGATCGGTGTATAGCTGCCCAGCTGTTCAATTACCGGGTCAAAAATGACAATTTATAGTGTCGCGGTAATGGTATAATGCCAGTTGACTATTGTGATGTTGTTACGAGTCATTTTTCCGAAGGTTCTTTACTTCGAAAATGAAATTGAGTTTGAAATCCCGAAGGTTAATCATTTAGTAAATCATATGGAATCGTAAATCTTTTTCGGACTAACGAGCTTTCGGAATAATGAGCCCTGTTTCATTTTTAGAATAACGAACCTTCAGAACAATAAACCTTCGGATAAACAATTCTGAAAAAGATTTAAGGTTTGGAAATCCAAAGGTTCATTATTAAAAAATAATGATATCGAAGCCTTAACATTTACGGACTTTACGAACCCTCGGAATAATGAGCTCTATAATTTCGGAATAATGAATCCTGTGTCACTTTAGAGTTGTGAACCTTCGGATAAACAGGCCTTCGGAATAACGAGCCTTCTATATATAGCAACTAATCTTCAGAATAACGAACTTCAGAGTAAGGAACCTTCGGAGTAACGCACCTAATGTTTGGAATTGCGTACCTTCAGAATTTGTAGACACGAGTTCTGGCTGAAACTCTAGCTTGCTTTCGTTGAAAGAATAACAAACATGTTTAAAATTAGTTAATGTTTTACAAATGGACGAAAACACTAATTCCGAGTAATATTTCCCTTGCTTCTTGAAGTCACTTAATTCATTGTTGTCTTCTTTTACTTATTCAAAGCTTTCGTTTTACAAGATGATGATGCGTACAGATAAACAGCGGCGTAGCTCTGGGGACAACCTCCTGCAACCCCAATAGGTAGTATTTGTAAATTCGCATTTCATGTTTCGGGTAAGTGTGATCACCCCAATCGTCCCAATGCCCCCTCAGTTGGTGGACCCACACTACCCCGCCCTATGCTGATAAACATTTTCCAGTAACAAAACAAGATTTGGCTAAATGGGTCAATGCTAAAGCAGCCTTGAAATCTAGTTGAGTCAAGGTCTGCTTTTCTAGGTCAGTCAAATACATTATGGGTATTGAGGTGACAAGTGCAATTATGCCAATAATAACCTATTTTCCAAATATTTGTTGGCGTTTTGCGGACAGGGGAACGTGAATTATTGCGCGAGGCGGAAATCGGCAGAAACGTGACATACTTCTAGTCTGAATCGCAGACTCGTAAAAACTCACAACCGGCTGTTGGGAAAGAACAAATAAACCATACATTAAATGGAATCAAGATACATGTAGTAGTCTCTGATGAAATAAATGTTGTTTCGTGGCAATTTTTCTTAATATTTGTATACAATGACTCATACTTTCTATACTTTTATTCAGAAAAGTCTCCGAAGACATAGACTATTCATCATTGGCGCCACGGAACGTTGAAAGCACAGAAGGTATGAGAGCCAAAACATGCAGTTAACAAGTAAAATTGTTCATTAGGTCATGTATGTATCCTGCAGAGCTAATGAACTGATTAGATTTTGGGGTCACGATGTCAAAGGTCAAAGGTGACAGGGCTCATTATGTATGCAAAATAGCTCGAGATCGCGTTATCTCAAGAACCGATTGATGGATTCCTGCCAAACTTAGGTCATGTATGTATCTTGCAGAGCCAATGAACTGATTAGATTTGGGGTCACGAGGTCAAAGGTCACAGGGCTCATTATGTATGCAAAAATAGCTCGTGATCACATTATCATTAGAACCGATGGACATATTACCATCAGACTCAGGACATGTATGTATCTTGCTGAGCCAATGAACTGGTTAGATTTTGGGGCCATGAGGTCAAAGGTCAAAGTTCATGGAGCTCATTATGTATGCAAAAATAGCTTGTGATTGCATTATCATTAGAACCGATGGACGGATTACCATCAAACTCAAAACATGTATGTATCTTGCAGAGCCAATGAACTCAGTAGATTTGGGGGGTCATGAGGTCAAAGTTCAAAGGATCATACATATACAGTATATGAAAAATAGCTCATAATCACGATATTCTGAGAACCTGTTAAAGGATTACAATCAAACTTGAATTTGTTTGCGTCTGTTTTGGTTTGTAAAATGGCTCTATAATGGCGGAGTCATCATTTTCGACTGCGCGCAGTCGAAGGTCGATCTAGTTTATGTAATTATGTAACAAATTTATTTTTCCTGATTTATGTTTCTTGAGAATGTGCCATATCAAAGCCCACTTCTAAACGCGTACAACAAAGGCCCTAATTCAACTAGTCCATCTTTCATTCTTCGGTTACGACAAAAACAAAAACATCAAATATACAAGGGGTATGAATAACTTAGTTGTTGAGTGAACATACTTTCGAACCTGTCGATGTTTGTAAGTAAGCGGTCTTGGAATGAGCTTTAATATGAAATGCATAAACTTGCTGATACAAATGTGAACGATGTTTTCTCTTCTGCGTTTCTCTTCTAATGCTTAGAACATGACCACAAAGACTCTCAAAATGTTTGATTAAAGCAATTTTAATAGCTTTGTCAATCACCCATGTGCGAATATTACAATGGCGTATTACGTAATAGGAACATGATGTCTATTGGATCTACAATTCGGTATTGAAAGTGCCCGTGAGTTTATTTCTCGAAAGTACTTTCGATCGTGTTTTCGTAAAGTAACCTCTTTAAAAACTACATTCATTACTATCATTGTTATTATTATCATTATTGTTGTTGTTATATTATTATTGTTGATGTTATTATAATTATTATCATTCATATTATTATTATTATTATTATTATTATTATTATTATTATTATTATTATTATTACTATTATCATTCATAGTAATATTGTTATTATAATTACGCCTATTACTATTATTATAATCATTATACGTTCTGGATTCATGTATGCTTCTATGTAAGAAGGTAACCCTTAGTTTATGCATCTCCAGTTGTAGGTCTACATGATTATAAATCGAAATTGGAACAAAATCATTTTTATTTCAAATTTATATTAAAGACCATGCGCGTAAAATTCCTTCACGTGGAGTGAGCATGGATGTCTTGGATAGTTGTTTGTCTCTTAAGTATTTTTAGTCGGAAGATGTCCGTCAACGATTAATGCCTCATTAGATTCTGCCGATACTGCCAATGTCTAAACAGTGGTCAATTCCTTATCAGACATACCTCCAAAAATAAATGAACGTTGGCAATGTCAAGTGGCTTCGCAGCAGTTGTCTGGAGCCACTAATGACCGATTAACGAGACGGGAATGGGGGCAAAATAATTACCCGTGATGAAATGTCCATTCGTCCATTTTCAGCCTCGAAAGGTCATTGTCAAAATAATCAGGCGATCGCCATCACTGCGTATTTGGAGGACACTGTCCTCTAAAAAAGGAAAGGCCACTTTAATGAAGGGTAAGGGATGATACAAGACTCTGGAACGCGATGGCTATATTTTAAGCTAATGGATTAAGTAAGATCACCACCGCTTAAATTCTAGGCTATTTCCAATCAGGGAGACGATTAATTTGACATCATGTAGTTACTAGTATTTTGAAGTATTTATCCGAAATTAACCACCCTCTCGGTTGTTGCAGAAACCAAAAGAACACCTTTGCTTCATACCATACGACCTCTTCCCCATTCCCCGGGTTCACCAACCATTGACATAAGGTGAGCCCCTGCCTGTTGATACTTCAGACAATTTCGACGTGATCAATACAGATCTTTTTAGATCGCTAACTACAATTTAACGATTTTAATACGTTGTTTCGGTGGAGCAAAAGGTGAGTCGTGGTCAAACAGTGAATATGTAAAATGACAAGTATTTATTAGTTCGTACGTTGTGGTCTACGCAAGCCATCTACTGCATGATAAGACATTATATAATTCATTTCCCTCAAAAAAAGTTTATCTGGAAATGCAATTCCATTACCAGAACTAAAATTAGCTTTAGATGCTTGCGACCTGAAAAGAACACCTCCTATCGAGTCGAAGGCTATCAGGACAAAGGAGAGACAAGAACACGCTCTTACGGTGTCACTAACCTGTCACTTGAAGCAATTACTGCGGGAATAATTCAGAGAAAATGAATTTAGTGCGCAAATTTGTGTCGAGTTCACTCAGTTAGTAGACCGTTTTAGCTCGTGGTGCGGGCGCATTCGTGTTTCGGCGGATCCTGTAAAAATAATGTGATCACCAATTTTGAAATGTCACCGGGCGTTAAGTAATTTTAGCAGGTAGACCTTTTTCGTAAAGTTCACCTCTATCTCCCATTATCCCAAGGATTCATATTCTCTAGAGATACCTTATTCTCTAGCTCATATTATTGATAAATCTGTTGCCGAGGTGGCCATAGGGTTAGTGCTGATAATTGTTGTGGTAATTGTTAAGGACATCTAGCTCATGCGTCATTTGGACAACATAGAACAACGCGATGGCCAGTACTCGACCGTACTTTTTTTTGTCAAGCTCCAGGATAAGTTGATAAATTTAAAACATTTCTTTAAAATGCAATTTACACTATGAAATAAGATTCACTTTACCTTTATCCAGATCGAATGTATTACGTACACACATACACATACTTAAGACAGACAATTGAGAAATTGAGCTGATTGTCACATCCCCAGACATATGTTTGATCTTGAGTGATATTGATCGCAAAGAGAGCAACATTCTTCACAATTAACAACACATGTGAAGATTCTTATCGGTAGTGTAGCTAAGGGGGAAAGTAATCGCGTACCCCCCCCCATCCTATCGATAGGCGACAATGGAGAAAACAACAGAAAGAAATGAGAGGCAATATGAAACTATAATAATACGAACCCCCCCCCCCCTTACACACACACACACACACTTACATCTTTACCATTTGATCGCCTGGTTATCTCGAATATATTCCCACCTAGTAAAGTTCGTGGACCCCCTGCCCCACGATATTCGTGTTCCTTAATTTCTGGACCCACGCTACGCCACTGGATCTTCTACTCGTGGCTTCTCCAGGGATACCCCTCACATTCTTGAGGAAATCCACCATGTCTAAACGTCTGCCTTGATGGCGCAGTCCTACGAAGAGAGGAAATTATAGGAGGAAGGGGGTAGATTGATCTTTGATAGGGCCTCATCGGCCCCCATCCCTCCGCTTCTATGAGATAGAACTAAGATCTAAGCGCAAGTGAGTTCTAGCCCTGTAAAGACCATGATGAGTGATGGCAAAGCTGAATAGTAGACATGCTTGTGTAATTCCCTTCCAGACTTATATAAATAAGATCTTTTTTATTTTAATTCAGGGACCGACCTTGAACGTCACTGTCCAAACGATGGGGCTCATGCTCAAACCATTGGTCGTTAATTTGACCACTAGAATAACTTCCATTCAGTGCTATTACATAAAGAGATACCTGTGGTGCGACACCCCATTCACAATCTCCGTTGGCGAATTCATGATTATTTTTTAGCAAATTTGTCAGCTTTACAACCTTTTTCTTCACCCAAGCCCGCATATCTCTACATCTTGATTACCTGTTGCATAATCCTGATAAGCAATTCGAGCTAATCCCTCCTCTTTATCAATTTCAACGAAACCCCTTGAAACGGCATTTCTATTCTTAGATTAATATTACAGTGGGACTTTCTAATATGTACAGTTTTTAATTTAAATCTTCAGCCTATTTGTCTAATTCAACATTGGTACGAAAATGACTGTAACTCTAATCGGACGTAGTTAGGACCAACTGGACTTAGATGCATGTCTGGAGACTATGGGACTATGACAGATAGTGGTTTCATATTGCCCATATTATCCATCGACCCTATAGAACGTACAGTAGTTCAATGAGACAATGTGGCCCACCTGTAACCCAGCAGTTACTTTTAAAAAGAAGTGCCGTCCACGACTTTGGCGTGCCCTTTATCGCGTTCGTGAAAGAATTCATGTTCACAAGAGTACACCACGACGCCACCTACTTGTAGACAGATGAACGGCGCCACTTAAGACCATCAACAACCACTACCTGAAAAGCATACTAATTCGAAGCAGCAAACGAGGTTTGCGAACGCCAACATTCTTTTCGCTCACTTTAAGATGCATCATAACATTTTCTGAATAATATTTTGAGACAACCGTTAAACATTTATCATGAGGAATGATGATGAAAATGGTTTACTGAGGAAAGTATATTGACTTTGTAATCTAATGAAGATGGGAACTTAGAACTCTTTAGTAAACTGTTACACTTTTCTGGCAAAAGTAGTAAGAGAAGTGATAGTCTATTCTGAACTTTAAACAACATTTTTTATCAATTTGTTTTTCTATGTGGACAGCGTCTTTATATCTTAGTTTTGCCCTAACCTGACAGACTGTGTCGGATAAAGTCTGATCTCTCCTCTTTGTTTAAGCAGAAGACGGTATATGATTCAATAAAAAACAGAAAGTTATATATTTATTATATGGTATACTTTTGTTAGATTCTTATAAATTCGGTGAACATCATCGAAAAAATAGCTCTACATAGTTTTACGTGATTTTGATATTCTTCAAAGTCCTGTAAACTCTACTTGATGATGGTGACATTTTCCAATTGTGACGGGGTAAAAAACATTTATAATAAAGATTACGTTTCAGATGAGTGATTGTCTTAACGCTTAGTTATCTAACCCTTTGGTGAACCGAGGTGTGTGGATGGGGCTTACTTTTCAAATAGCGATCTTTTTTCCTCATCGTTTAAAACTTCAGGCTCCAAGAAAGTCCTCCCAAGACTTCCTTAAGGAATCTCATTCTTTCACTTCGGAACTGCACGCCGACGATCCTGGCGCCTGGCACTGCCCTCAAGGGGTTTCAGATGATAAAGACTAGGTTAAGATTGTGTGGTAGATCAGCCAGGCTGCTGGGACGGGCGGCACTCCCAAAACTCCTTCATTCTTATCCTTTCTTCGAAAGTTTTCATGAAGTTTTTTCTTCTATAATTATTGTCCACATTACCTACTCAATTGTTTGGTTATACCGCGATGCGACACGTTGTCATTTTCAATCATCTAAAGAGGATTTTTTAGTGAGGGCTTTGGTCTTCCATTGTCATCACTTATGATCAGGTTTGATAATCAATTGTCGCTGCAAGTTTTATCTCTTAGTCATATCTGGATATCTCACCATGTTTTACGCCTTATCAGAGAAGACGTAGACATGATTTGTGTTAAACTACATGGATTGATTTTATCGTTAACTTTGTTACTTGATCCTTTGATGCTAGGCACACAGTATCCGTCACAAACTGAAGTCATAATGGTGGTGGTCTTTTTTCTATTATTGTTTCTTGAGCCTCCATTATAGTTTTAAATTGCCATTCCTACTCAAATCTTGCGTTTATCCCCATATTACTTACATGTGATCTTGTCTAATTCACGAAAATTGATTTCCTAAATGGCAAAACAATTTTACCAAATACATTTTGAGGAAATGATTTTTTTTTTTCATCATAAACCACAATTCTCACAGGTCAACATTGCCATGTCCAATATATATAATTGTGGCTAATTAAGAATATTGTGGATGGATATCATAAGAACCATAATACTATTACCACCACGATAATACACAGGATATAAATAATGTAATACCATACAGGTATAATCCCCAGTTAACATCGTGGTAAAAACTTAAATCATATTGTTCTACATCATTCTTATATTTTTTTTAGATTTGGGTGACATTTTTATTCAACAATACAAAATATTTTTATGTAATACTAATACACTAGTTTGTTTTCATATATAGTTTAAATATTTAATTTCAACCATAAGCGGAAACAAGCGCTCTTTTGAACATCACAACTCAATCAGATAGGCGACACGGTATGTTGAACATCATTATGCAAACATGTTGAAAGACGTAATGTGCACGAATGGTACACATTGATGTAGCGGGTAAACGCAAGCTATTGGTAAAGTAAAATACATAAATTCGACAATAACACATCACACGTTATATTGATAAATGCGCTGATAGAGTGATACGTTGTTCGTAAAAAGCTTTAAAAAAACCTATAACACTTAAATTAGAATTGATATCAATAAATTGAAGTAATGAATTGAAGTGAAAGTCCGTATACATCCTCAGACAAGATCATGGACCCTAAACCGTATTTTTAACGTAATATCCGGCAATAGAAAATAAATACTAGCTAGCCTAAGATCTATATTCTTGCCTGTCTTGAATAACGAATACATTGAGGTACATCGAAGGAACATGACAAATTGCTTCTTGATTCATAGTGACATTGCAATAGCTCGTCAGATCGATTCTACTTTGAGTTTACGATGTTCAAGTTTTACCAGAGCTCCTCCGCCCGGGAATAGACCCTGTCGTTACTCATACGCCCCGTTTGTAAGGTCCCGATTATGATGAAAGAATGTGGAAATAATATTTACGCGGGATAGCTGTCATCCCCCAAGCACATGCGGTTTCCTCGCAGCTAGTCTTCAACGTCGGAGCAGAAGCTGTTGAATAAGATTGATGTGAAATAAGTCAAGAGAAATGAATGTTTTTCATCCCAATTGATCCTGTCGTATTTGTGGTTCATCTTCCGTTAATTGGTGGCATGTTGAAGCCAGTAGAGAAGGAGAAGCATAGGAAGATGCCCTTCATATGCCTCGATAGCAGTGATAAGATTTTCTTGTTTCAAAAGAAATATTTATAGTTTTGAAATTTTTGACTGTTCATCTCGAAATTGAGTCTGGAAATCAGACATCTAGGCTCCTCGGTTCATCTCTATTTAGGCCAAGGATGACCGATTTTTGACATATTTTCTCGATTATGGAAATCTGGTGCATATCTTTCACATTTGTTCACCTTTAGTTAACCCCGTTTCGATACCGTCTTTTTTTTTTTTTACTACGTCATGGTTTGCTTGCAATCAAGTTAATAAACACTGAATGGCATCGTGATGATGAGTGCTCCTTGTAAAATGAAAGTCTTAAACTAAACATGCGTTAGCCGGGGCCAATCTCGGATTTTGTAATACGAGGCTGGGGAACAATTCAGAAATAACATTTAAGACAAGCAAAAATAATGAGAAAAAAACAAACCAAACAAACAGACGAAGATTATTGTGCATTTTTATTCAACTTTCAAAAGGGGGACATTGTTAGTGTGTCCTGAAGTTATGCACGATTTTGGGATTTAAGAGGGGGCATGGGCGGGTGGTGCCCCTCCGCTAAAATCCGCAGTGCGTATTAGAACCAGTCAATGCTTCGAGAAAGATAGAAATAAATGGAATGGGCAATTGAAGATGAAAGGAAGAAAGAAACAAAGAAAGAAAACATGGGTTTCTAAAAAAAATCACCTCAAAATCTTCCTCTCTATCTGCAATGCTGGAACTTTATGGCATAGCAACGTCTATTAGATTTTGAAAGTTTGTGAGCGGTTATTTTGTAATCAAAGAAAAATGATGTTAATCGCTGGACGTGCTTTATTTGTAAACTGCTCCTAGAGCATTTGTATGCTTATTGCAGCTAGCTGAGATGTCTTTGGAGGTTTTGATGGGGAGGGTTTAAGCCCATTGTAAAAGAAAATCGGGAAAATGTTCAAAAATATATCATGATACATAATTATATAGATCAAACATAATGATGAATCTGTACCCGTACTCATCTACAGTCTGGAGTTAATATGCATCGATCCTATTGCACTCTTGCAGTGTCATTCCACTCCATGTCCTAATTTTCCAATCCCAGTTAGTTCTTTGTTTCCCTTTCGGTCTGGTACCTTCTACTTTTCCTTCCAATAAATCTTTCACGAGACTCCTTTGTCTTTTAATGTGGCCAAATTATATATTTGACATAACATGTGACCTCAAATATGATTTAAAAACTTTGTATGTTAGCGGGTTTTTTTTTTTCTTTTCATTTTCTAAAAATTCCCTTCACCCCTTTAAATCTCATAAAATCTTTTGAGAAAGTAACAAAGGAAAGATAAAATTGAAGAAGGAAAAGATGGCATCTTGAAGACGGTGAGTTGGGGACAGTGCCGGATGCTTGGAGCGTCGCATCTTGTTAGAGACACGAATTCTCCGACTTGTACCCTCCATCTCTGGGGCTCCATTCCAAAGTTCAGCTGGAGTATAGATGATATCAGAAGGTCTAGTGGAGCCTGCTCTGACTCGCGGTTAAAGATGAAGTTAAGTTCTAGTCATGCCATCTCACTGTCAAAAGAAACTGTTAAGAATTTACTGGAAATGGTTGATTCTGAAAAACTTAATAATAATTGTGTATTGGGAAGTTTTAGAATCACCAGATTGACTCAGCTATGAACTTATTGCATGTGGAAAAAGATTATATTTTAAAGAGCAGATCTCTTCAGACAACATTGCTACCGTGATATTCTTTCACATAGGAATTAACAAAAAGAAAAAAATTGTGAAAGCTTAAATTATTCGTGCCACCTTTACCAGAACTCATCCTTCTTATAAACCTTTCGAGAGCCCTCCGGATGGTGACGTTAAGGGTCGCTTCCCAGATGTGTTTCTGATTGATACACATCATTCTGTGAAACTCCAAAACACGTACACACACACACACACGCACACATATACGCACATATTTCATTCTTTCATTAACGCTCTAAATTTTGACGCTATGAAGATCAAAATTTACATTCATCGTAAGGGCCTCTTCTCGCGCAATTTAGCGTAGAGCAACAATAAACACAAAATTGCAAACTGAGAAGGAAATAAATGTGATTTTTCGTTAATTAAAGATAAAGTGGGGTTCAAGTCATGCGATTGCATTGTGTAAGAAACGTTGTGGAATCGACCAGAAAAGGTTGATCATCTAGCATATAAGTATTGGTGTGTACTGCAAGGTTCTGGAATCATCAAAATGATAAGAAATTTGGCCCAGTCTTGGTAAAGTACCAAGCGCTGTACACAGAAAGATGTATATGGGACTACACGAACATGTGGCATAAAAATCCGTCCCGATTGTTATGATGTTTCGTGCCATATTTAGAATATTAAGGCATTTGAAGAGCCATGCTTTTCAGGGAATATTTTTTCTCTGATGTTCTTCCACACTTGCATAATACAATTATAACGCTCACAAATTATTTTTCACCTCTTCCCAGAACTCAACCTTCTCTTTAAGCAAAATATTTTACATAATACACGATAACTTGATAGAAATAACAATGAAAAGATTTTCGTCATCTATATGAGTAATTCGTATTCGTATTCGTATTCGTATTCGTATTAGTCACGGTACATCAATCTCTCTCTTTTTCACCTCTTAACCTTCTCTTTTCCCTCTCTCTACAAATCATCGCACCTTTACGTTTTCCAACTAGATCAAATACCCTGGAGTAAAGATGTCAAGGCATACAATGGCTCTAATGCAAATCGATAAAATGTTAGACTTCGGGAAAACCCCCTAATCTTTCTCCTTTATTTGAACAAATGAAATGGATTATGATATAATCATGATAATAAAAGAAATTCCTCCTTTGCCTAGAATGACAATCTTTGCATGGATGTGCATTGATGTATAAAAAGCCCCGTATAATTATGTAAATATATATATAGAGAGAGAGAGAGAAAGAAAAAGAGAGAGTAATGGCTTTCAGAGGTTATGAAAGTATCGGGATATTTTGAGGGGTTCTCCTCCGGTTGTACGACACATACTCCGGCGCTAATTGTTCTTCCATGGCAATGCTAGGAGTGTCGTGGTCGAGTGGTTTAAGGCGCTTGACTGGAGAGGCGAAGGTCGAGGGTTCGAATCCCGACACGGCACTAATATCCTTTGGCAAGATATTTACCTGCACTTGCTACTCTCCACCCAGGTGTTAAATGGGTACCCGGTAGGATGCGAAAGTTCATACGGTTGGATAAGCAAGTGTGCGCTTGTAAAATGGCGACTGGCTGGAATGCTCCCAGGGAGTGGAAAATGTGCATACATTGTGTGCGGGTAAGCCTGAATCCGATGACCGGGGTAATAATATATCTGTAAAGCGCTTAGGCACATCGTTGGATCGATGTATTGGGCGCTATATAAAAGCGGAATATTATTATTATTATTATTATTATTATTATTAATATCCTGCACTATCTAGTTCTTAATTGCAACCCTGGACAAAACTTATACCTGACCCTAACCCTAAACCTAACCCGAGCCCGAACCCGAACCCTATGGTCAATATTCTTTACTATCCAGTTCTTAATTTAAACCCTGGACAAAACTTATACCTGACCCTAACCCGAACCCTAAACCTAACCCTAACCCGAACCCGAACCCGAACCCGAACCCGAACCCGAACCCTAACCCTAACCCTAACTCTAACCCGAACCTTATGTTCAATATCCTACACTATCCAGTTCTTAATTTCATCCCTGGACAATCAGGTATACCTGACCCTTACCATGGACCTACCATCTCTGACCGAGTAAAGCCAGGCGATGGAGTAAATGTTGGAGCACCAACAACTCCTTATTTCGACAAGCTTCACGTATTTTATGTTTCATACTTTGTTTTAATGCCTTGAAGGAACAGAAAAGTGTATTTTTCTCTCTGTAAATGTAACTCAGAGAAATCTCACAGTTAGCTCTTAATTAGGTTTGGGAACTTATGGCATATCTTAAAATATATTTTGTTGTCGTTGTTGTTGTTGACAAATATAGAATTCAATGATACTTTTATTTATTTTCACATCGGCAGCTAAATTTTGCACATATAAGATGTACTTAAAATACATGAAGGAGGTAAGACTGTAACCTGGGGCTATTTACTTTAAATGAAATTGTCTCAAATCATTGTCTTCCTTGAATAACATTTTGTCAGCTTGAGTATCTTTCCCTGTCAAAATACGTTAGTCGGTGATTTTGAAGCCGCCTGGAGTCGTTGGTTTTGGTGTTCATTGTGTCGAAACTGTCGAAAGGCAAAACCATCTCAAATCGATTCTTTTCTAGAGAGATGTCGTTTTTACAAAGACTTTACATACCTCGGGCATTGCATCGTTTACCAAAGATAATCTCCGGATGTTATTATATGAAATTGTCTATCATGCTACGAAGCTCTCATCTTGTTTCATCGCCAAAGGCATATCGTCTCGTAGTTATAATCAGGAACAGTTAAAAGAAATTTAACAGAAGGCTTTTACAAAACTGTTGATGATTACTGCTTTTCGAATTATGATGAATGCTATGTAATATATCATGTTTTGTAACATGCTGTTTAAAGCGTTCGTAAGTGTATTCTTCTTACTCTGGAACGATATCCTTTGTTTTTAATTTTAAAATGAAATGCTTCTTGTGTTTAGACAAGTCGGCGCATTCGCCTACAGTTCGATGTGCACGGGAGTTCACTTCGATGTAAACTCCGCGGGCTTTAGTATGAAATCATTTTTTAGTGTCTAATAAACATATACATGAATATATTTCTCCTTGCATGATTTCCTATCTTCTACCGAAATGGTTTTATTGTGTGTGTGTGTGTGTGTGTGTGTGTGTGTGTATGTGTGTCTGGTAAACTTTAAACGATGCGGAGCCAGCTCACTTATACACGGTAAAACGTAAGATGAGGATGAGGGATAAAATGTTATATACGTATATACATGTATATATATATATATATATGAATGTATTATTTAAGTAATGTATGTATAAGAAATTATTGAGTTCTAGAAATAATGAGCCCCGTACCGTACAACACTAGAAATTTCTTCTTGAAAGGAAGATCATTATTTCTTGCGTTTTTGTATAAATATATAAAACAGTTGAAACTCTCAAGGTGAACTCGATTCAATTCTTAACTATTCTTAACTCTCAAGTTCTTAACTATTACCAGATTCAATTTACTTCGTCAGATATATATGTACATATTCTGCTTCTACCGCTGATTTTGCGGGAAACATAGAGCGAAACAGAGTTGATATTCAAAGTACCATGCTTTTTTATTTTTGGTATTGATATGTTGAAAATTATTTCAAAAGACTCTAGGAAAAAAGATTACTTGTATTAATGATATTCCCATGAACAAATTTGTATGTTAATATGATGATGGCTAGGATTTTGCAGGGTTTTGTTCTTGATACTGTTTTTTTTTTTTTTTTTTTTTGGTGCGTGTGTCTTGTATTACGGTGCGGATAGAATTCTTAGTATTCATAATGAACTTGAACATTTTGTTTTACCCAAAATCACATCCAAATCATTACCTGATCACATAATATACATTTACATAGCATAATCAGATCTACGCAACTTATTCACATTACACACCCACATTGTACGCACGCACACAATATTCTACCTTGGAAGTGACCTTCAGACTAGTCATAGGACATTTATGACCATCTTTGCCTTCTAAAATATTGCATGTGGAGAGATAAAGATTGGGTAAGAGAGAGAGAGAGAGAGAGAAAGAGAGAGAATTGGAGAGCAATATTGCAAGTTTGTAACATGCTCTCCAAGTGATTCCAAGTAATATAAAAGTCTTATCATCTTTCTTTATTGAATTATCAAGGAATGACTAAATTGGACATGGATGCCACAGATGACTAGTACTCCCTTGAACCAGGGACAGATGTCATATTCAGAAAATCAATTTGGCGGGGAATAGCAAAAGATTACTTTCTATTTCTTGCCCATCCCTCAAGCTCTTTACCGTATCTTATTTGTCTCGATGCTATAGTTATAGGAGGTCGTTGCAGGAACGTTTTCATTATGCTACCTCATAAAGCTGTCTCTCTCCATCTCCCTCCTTCTCTCCCCATCTATCTCTCGCTCTCTCTCTCTCTCTCGTGTGCGTCGCGGCGGGCATGTAGGCCTAGTCAACGACCGGTAAAACATTTGATAAAGTCATTTACGGTTGTTGCACCCAAGTTGAGTGTAAGTGTTCCCCACGTGTTAAAAGGCGGTATGTGCATGTCAAACCGCAATCATCGCCTTCTGTGCACCTCCATCACATCATGAACATGCCATAATCAGATCAAAAAGAATAATGTCTGTAATTATGATGTATTGATTCGTTCATTATCATTCGTCGGTGCGGGGAGATACGGAGAGACAGCGAGAGAAGAGAGTGGAATTGAGGCGACGTGTTGATGGGTAGGGGTAGAGGGAATTGGCGCAGAGCTATGGAAGGGAGATGGGGAGAAAGGGTGATGAAAGCTGGGAATGTTAAAAGTTGTGCATGCCCAAATTTTGCAAGCATTATACGCGGCACGAATGCTACGTGGAGTAGCCAGAAGACGCAGAAAAGATTTCGTGTCCTAAATATTATGTTATATATATATATATATATATATATATATATATAATATTTGAAAATTATTGAATGTCAAAATTCATGTTTTTAACAAGACATGAGCATCCTAAACCTGACATATTGGGGCCTTAAAATTAAAACCCTCCTGCCTCTACCCCCCCCCCCCTCCCTCAAAAAAAGAAAGAAATTCCTTTGATAAATTAGACCCTCGACACTCCTATATCCCATCATCCCAACCTTTGTTCTTTTTCCATTCCTATCTCTTTCTCCCCCTCCCCCTCTCTCTCTCTCTCTCTCCTTGTCTATCTATGTCATTTTCCCTCTACATAAATATTTGCACATAAAGATTTCGTTACTATAGCAACGCTTTATCATCTCATTTTGCACAAAGCAAAAACGTCACCACAAGCAAAAGCACTTTCTATTCAACACCAAACATGGGATCGAAACGTCTTTAATTAAGAAAATTATGAAAATAAATCAGAAGAATTGATTCATCTCAATTACACAAAAAAACATAGAAAAAATATAATATTGTGTATCCAACTCATTTTCTATACTCCATGGTGACCTTCATAATGCCCCATTGTATGATGAATGCAACATCCGTATCGAGTAATCCAGTTTCAGGTGGTGGGATTTTCTTTTTATACCACAGATATACAACCAAACGAACTTATGTGCGTAAAATCCAACATGCCAAAAGGTAAAGGATAAAGTGTGCCTCTTAATGTTTTCCTTTATTCGGATTTCTTTTAGAATTTTCTCATTAGAATCATGTCACATGATGCAAAAACCGTATTAAATTCAATCCCATATTTGTGTGCCTTGAAGAATCATTCCTATTTGTTATTTTTTAATTTACATGAACTTTTAAAACTACTGAGAAAAAAAAAATGTCCTGTGCTGTTTTCGACAGAAGCGAAGACACTTAAATTAAAATAAATAGGAAATTTAAAACTTCACACAAAACATCATCAAAATGCAAAACAAGATGCAGGAATAATCTCTGCATGCCAAAACTTGAAATCCCTAACAACCAAAAGTCTCTTAAGTTCTTGAAACAGTAACGAAGGAAGGATAAAATGAACGGGGCTTAAATGTACAGTAAGTAAGGATTTTTTTCCCCCAATGCTCAACGGTCAAATGCGTTTTCTTGATTGCATATGGAATATAGTCCAATAATGCATGACCATCCAATATCTTTTGTCAATTTGTTGTTGTCCCTTATGGTCAGACGAAAGAGATATGGCGACAAGCTGTCTGTGATAATACATTACGACTTGCAGCTCCCTTCGATAAAACAAAAATGATGGAGATATTGCCACGAAGAGTAAGTGAGTAGGAGAGAGAGAGGGAGAGAGAGAGGGGGAAGAGAGGGAGAGAGAAAGAGAAGGGACAGAGAAATGGGAGAGAGGGGTTAAATTGCGAGAAGAGAAAAGGATAAAGAGAAAGAAGGATGACGAAACGTGAGAGGGGTAAAGAGATAATACAGTACGACCTGAACCTCCCTCCGATAAACCAAAATGGAGGACAACTTGCAACGAGTAAGTGAGAAGGAGAGAAAGAAAGAAAGAAAGAAAAAAAGAAGAGAGAAACGGGGAGAGGGGTGTGATAAAAAGTGAGAGGAGAAAGCGATAAAGAGAAAGAAGGATGAAGAGATAGGGAGAGAGGGAGATAATGCATTACGACTTGAACCTCTCTCCAATACAAACAGTGAAGTGAAGGATATATTGCTACAACAAGTGAGTGAGTCGGAGAGTGAGAGAAAGGGGGAGAAGAGGGGAAAAGAGATGTGGGAGAAAGGGGATGCGAGAAGGGGACATTATGGGAGAGGAAATAACAACAGAAAGAGACAGAAAGATGGAGAGATTGGTAGACAGAGGGAGGAGAGAGAGGGGGTCTACTTGTGGAGAGAGAGCGAGAGAGACAGAGAGACAGAGAGAAAGAGAGATGGGGGTAGAGAGTGAGTGATTTATCTTTTGCGGCGCCAACCGTAGAGTCAGTTTTATATCATGGATGAAAAAACTTATAAAATGTATGAAAACTGTAGCCCTTCTTCAACTTTCCGCATCTATCATGTCAATTCTTGTCCTTCTTCATTCAAAATAAAGGGAAAGAAATGAATGGTCTTGGTTTAAAAGACAAAAAGTTTAGAAAGAAAACAAAAATCATGACTAGTTTTTATTTGAATTCAATCGTCAGCTTTCATCCGGAGCCTCTAATGCCCGAGCATCCTCTCTAATTGGATTAGATTGAATTTCAAACTGACGATTTAAAACAGAACACATATATCATAACCTGCTCCCATATATCCTATTATATACCTCACTTTAGAAATCTAGCCATCTGATTGGTCGAAATCGGAGTCGTGATTTTAGCCATGCCCGCCTACCAGTCAAAAGTCTTTTAAAAAGTGCCCTCACACCCGCCTACCGGTAAACAGTCTTTTAAAAAATGCCCTCATACCCGCCTACCAGTAAATAGTCTTTTAAAAGTGCCCTCATACCCGCCTACCGGCCAATAGTCTTTTTTAAAATTACCTCATGCTGCGATCCCCATTGGTTTACGTGTTAAAATTGTCTTTGGGCGAGCGCGGATACCATACAGTGCTTTTTTGTCTGCGATTCCCAAATGATTGTAAGATTCAGTCATCTTTCCAGCGAAGATTAACAGACAGTGTCTCAGATTTTCTGTGATGTTTTAACTAATCTTTACTCAAGAAAAGGATAAGGTAAGAATTCTTGGTAGATTTTTATGTCAATTCGGTATATGAAAGATATAATAACTGCTTTAATATTCGAGGCATAGTTGTTTTTATAGGCTCTCGAGGGCGTTACATCCTGCCATCACCCCTCGGCACGCCTCGGGGTGATAACAGAATGTAACGTCCCCTTGAGTCTATAAAAACAACTATCCCTCTCATAGCAGTCATTGTATCTATACTATTCATTTTGATATTTACAAACATATTGCAACGAGTAATATCCCCTTAATATATAAATTATTCCACTCGAATGTTCCCGCGGATGCTGTGTCAAATATACTTATCAAAGTTGCCGCAGGGGTAATAGTGTATAGGATGATTTCTCGCTAAATTAACTCGTCGCACCTGTCAACTTCGTAAATATATCACGCCTAATGAAACAAAATCATCTCCTTCCTCTTGCTGGGCTCCTCCATCTCAGCTAGATCCTAAGAATGGTTCGGCTCCGGTCTTCTTCTCTTTAAAGAAAAAAGTCAAATTGCTTTTGGGGACATTATTTATTGCTCGGAAATCTTGAGGATGTCCGGACCTGTCCAATATCGTTTAAGAGATAAATTGATACACGATAAATGCAGCGGCGACGTTATTACTCAGACAGCTTTAAACAGAGCCACAAAACAATGAAAAATGAATGCGATTTGCCGAGTGCATTTGGGATTGTGAACATGACAATTGCATGCACATCCGCAACCAATCGTTCAACCGTGCCCAGGTCAAAAGGATGATAATTTCACGAGAAAAAGCGATTTCAAAAATGATATTCATCGCAGGTTTCAAATGTTAACCTTCGAATGCTGTAGGGCAATGAACGGTAGCGCACGGAAGTAGGTCGCTCTCAAACCCTCCTCCTCCAGATCGCCACATCTCCTTTGCTGCCATCACTTTAACTCACCCCATCAGAATTCTGTGAGCCAAGGTGGTTTTTTTGCCAATTTAGCATGTGAATCATGTTAAATTGCATTTTCGGTATAAATTGAAGCGTGCATGATTAAACTAAATCCATGCATCACGGTAATCAATTTCACTTCTTTCCTGCATTTGGGAGAATCTGTTTATTGAATTTGTCACCACAAATATTGCATGATCCACTTTTATCCTGGTCCATTTCCAATTGCTCTATATTCCAACTAAATGATCAAATAGCCCATTTGTTCCAAGATGGATTTCTGTCTCTTTTTGATTGAAAAATATAAATTCATTTTTCGTTAACCACTTTCTTTTTCTCATTTCTGGAAGTTTTACGGATAATCTGTACTTTTGCTAGTGGAATAAAAACCTCTGAGAGAGAAAAAAAAAGTAATTCTTACCATTTGATATCACACAGTAATTCGAATGTTTGGACTAGCCAAATGATTAAATCCCTATTTTGTCTACTACACCTCTACACTTTTTGATGGTGTCTATATGAGGGAAATCGTACATCCTTTTTTTATACAGCAATCTTTTGGCGATATTTAGTCATTTTCTGCTTAAGGTCAAATTTATCTAATTCTCATTCCTCTCGTAAAAGAAATGATTGAGTTTTACGGCGGATGCAACGATCAAAAGAGGAAATGATGTTCTAAAACTTCGTCGAGCAACTCTCTTCTTACCCTGATATGAAGTTAGCGGGTAAGCCATCCATGGTGTATGCGGTCTCGACCAGGCATTGGAGAGAGAGAGCGAGAGAGTGAGGAGAGCCCTCAAAGATAATACCGCCAATAACAAATTGTTGACTTCGTTAGATCTGTTTACATGTAAGATGAATTTCTTTTGTTATCGTTGAGAGTGGTTCCCAACCCTTTCTTTTTCACCACTCATCGTAAATTGGGTTGGGGTGTACGAATGCTCTATCGTGCGAATCTTGTTCGGGAACCATTCAGAATGATCCGATGGATATGATTATGTATTGGCTGGGTGTGAACAATGCCTATAGGGTGTCTTCTGCGATAATTCGTGTTCTAGTGCTATTGCACTTTGAATAACCTCGCCGTCCTCCAATCCTCTGCGTAGGTTATTATTTCACAGGTTATTGACCTATCTCGAGTGTGATATAGTGAATATCCCAAAGACATGATAGAGAAGGGAATATTTCACGATCTAAATGAATCTTGTTGCTGGTGGTGATGATGACAATGAAGATGAAGATGATAGTGATTGTAATGCTGTGACGATGCTGAAGATGCTGGCGGCAACGATCAATATGACAATATTGATGACGATGGTGATAACGATGATCATAATGATCATGATTAACATAATGATGATGGTGATGATGATGACAATGATGGTGATAGTGACTGTGATGTTGTGACGATGCCGAGGGCGACGATGAAGATGGCGGCAACGATTTCGAGCAGTAATGATGACGATGGTGAAGTTGATTTTATTTTATTTCATTTATTTATTTTCATATCCAACAAAATACAATTATGCAATATTGCACACTGTGCAAAATGTTTACAAAATATTATTACATTTGAAATAAGGAAATATCAATACAATAAATAATACCTTTGAAAATGAGAAATATAATAATTACAGATCAAACTTGATTTATATTGTATGGAAATGGAGAGGTCACATTGGCATATAATGACAAGCACAAAGTCGAACATAACAAAGTACTTAAATACATTTATATAAGATGTAATTACTGTCTCGTTATAACAGAAAAGCATATGTACAAATGTAATACATTACATTAAACAATGTTAAGAAAGTGGGAAATTGGCATATAATGACAAGCACAAAGTCGAACATAACAAAGTACTTAAATACATTTATATAAGATGTAATTACTGTCTCGTTATAACAGAAAAGCATATGTACAAATGTAATACATTACATTAAACAATGTTAAGAAAGTGGGAAATAAAAAAAACAGGTCTCCCAACCGCCGAGTCCGTCAATGTGACTGCATCTTTTGTATTCCAAAGATTCTAATGCCTAAATTTTTCCTGACGCCGACGTTCCCTAGGTCTTAAAGAAGATAAAAAGAAGGGATCGTTTCCGGTAATCCGCCTGTAATTATGTTACGATTTTAGTCCGGAGGTTCAATAAATCTTAAAGTTCGCTGTCCGAATATTCAATAATGACACGGTTGGTAAGGCCGGTTAAACTATAGTCAAGATGACAAATCGGAAGCTTCAATAACTTGAAATCGGCAACATGATTGTCACGCTGGGGTAAATATCATTCGGACTTGTGAACTTTTGGACTCATGACCTCTCTGACGATTTGATATTAGGCCTAAAAAAAGATGTTGTATTGCCCTTTAGGTGCCAAAACATGGGTCGGTCGGTCGGAAATCTTTATTTTTTAAAATCTTTTTTTCTTCATTTTTTTCTCGCTTTTTGGGCTGATATTTCTCAGTTTTAAATGCTTTAATACATATTTGTTATTCATTCAACATTTTTTTTAAAGCCGACCGCAGATTTCAAGATTTTTGGGTCGGTCGCAAAGGACAATACAACATCTTTTTTTTTACGCCTTAGTGTTGGGACGGCAGAGTCAAATCCTTATCTCAATTTATTAGAAGCTCACCGTTCATTGTAAAAACGATACGGGATTTTTCAATCTAGTTTAAAACATAAAACATAGGACTAGTCTGAAATGTTTATTCAAGTGATGATCAGCAATTAAAAACAATTTTAAAAAAGATTTATAATTATGTTACTTTTCTATCAATTTGTTAATACACACTGAAATTATGCTTGACTAAATATAATTTAATAGATGATAGTTTAGTCAGCCATATCGATGACAAACAAAATTCAACATTGTCTTAGTGGAGACCAATCTTGGCAAAGTTTAACCACTATAAAAGATTGATTTGTTTCATTAGAAACAAAATAGTTTGTTATGTAGTTGAATAAATTGAAAGGAAATGATTACTTACACACAAATTTTTACTAACCGTATTTACCCATGCTTGCCATTTGTCTTATCAGCATTAATTTACCTATTGATGGAGAACGTTCTATAATTTAAAGCTGTCTTTATTTTCATATTCTTATTTTCTGATGTCACATTATTATGAAACAGAAAAATGCAAGTAAACTTTTCCTAAAATTTATCACATTTTCACACATTCAACGATTACACCCGAGTTTCATTTTAGTTTCGTAAACATAAAGAACCTAAGGTATATAATTTGTATTTTTATATCTATCTATCAGTAATCAGGCATCAGCTAGCACGTTTTATATTATCAACTGTAGAAATTCCCTTGCAAAGACAAACAAATTAAATGGTAGACGTGGTAGATATGCCGGTTCCAAACTTCAATGGAAATTTCCATCTTTCAAAATGAGCAAAATGCCATGATAATTATCCGAAATGGCCTGACATTTGTTCCGGCGCCAATTTCTCAGGGCTTTGTTTCTAGATTTAGGATTATATTTAGGGTTACAAATGAGTATACGGTTAGTTTTAGGGTTAGGTATAGGTATTGTGTTGCTCTACAGTTGAGCGTAGGGATCTGCTTAGTGTACTCAGTACAAGAAATAGAACCCTTAACATTTCCCTAAAATAAAAACTACTGCAAACAAAAACCATTGATTACGATCACTTAGGTGTTTCTCTTGGTGATTATGAGTACCTCCCTGTACCATGATCCACACAAGAGGGAAGCACTTGGACGACGTTACACCAATGGCGTAGCTGCATGTGGCATTGGGGCACACCCATTCCCCCTCCCACACACACACACATACACATACCCATCGAATGGCAGAAAGAGGGAGAAAGAAACGGAAAAGAGGGAGAAGGAATTGAACAAAGATGATTATACACCTGTATGACCTACCATTACACCCTCCCTCCGGCGGCCTCTTTCATTCGCATTTCCTCCGCGACATAACCCCCCTTCCGCAATTACACAAGTGACCATCAATAGATGAATCCATATTAAGTGTAGAGCGTCGGGAGGCCAGAATTGGTTGAAAAGGTGTTCTAAGTCATATCTTTGTCAAAATCAACAGATTTGGAGAGGAAATGTCCAGGTAAAACAATGGTGTAAATGTGAGATCATAGTTGTAACTCACTCTAAGGAAATTCAAATCACCCAAAGGACAGACATTTTCTAAACATTTTTCTATCTCTCTCTCTCTCTTTCTTTTTCTCTGTGTAATAATAATAATAATAATAGTAGGTCAATTTATATTTAGCGACATACGAATATACTCTACTGCGCTTAATACAAGGCATCATATTACCCCGGCTGTAGCTGAGCTGCCATAATAAGGCGCTAAAGCATTCAAGGAATTTCTTTCTACCGGGTACCCATTTACTTCACCTGGGTGGAGGGTGGCATATTTAGATTAATGTCTAGCCAAAGGACATTACTGTCGTGGCGGGACTCGAACCGCGAACCATGTGATATGCAGTCAGGTGACGTATCCGCTAGATCACGACACCCAAATAGTATCTAACATTATTTGCGTAAAATGTAAGTTCCTTTTTTTCAAAAGAGTGGATATCATGTACAAATATGTCATTGCATTTATTCACAAATTGTTATTAGGTAAAAATGTTTATTTAGAATTCAGTCATTCGAAAATATATTGGCCTCGTCAAAATCAACATTAGATTAGTGGAGTGCGTGGGAAGATGTAAGATTATCTAAGGCAAGGGTAACTAACTTATCAATACAACCCACGCCTTCTGTTTATCTTATTTGCAGAGAGATAGAAACCACTTCAATCAATTTTAAAATGTCGCTAATATTGTGAAATCGTAAATAAAACAGTTACACTTTGCTCATAGATCGTTCGACATTAAATCCGTTTTTAAAAATAGGCCTGCCAATAATTATGTTTAATTTGTGAATACATGCCATTTACCATGTTTATCCGGGCCAATACAGTTGCTATGAATAGACAATTTTCCGTCGATTGTTTGCATTGGCGGGTCTTTGTTGGAGTTCAAACACATGTCATGAAATGATGAAATTGGTTATTCAGCATCATACCTCTCTTCGAACTTACGTGGTCTTATCGTCGATAGATGTACGAATTTCAAGATTAGAAGGCAGACATACTTATACAAATTCTAAAATGAAACTGAAAATCACGAGACATATATTTGTGAAGCCATCAGTAATTTTGTCAGACACGAAACTTGAGAGGCTGATAAGAACTAGAATTCGGTCCAAATGTGTAAACACATGCAACAAGGGTGGTCTGTCATTTTCTTCAATTATCTTTCGTAATTATTGAACACGTTTACTGTTTGGAAAAATATTAATATATCTTGTTTGTCAGTAACCCCTCTAAGAATAATAGCGATGGATTAAATCTGTTATGTATTTGTTAACTGTATTATATAATGAATTGGTCGCATGTTTACCGTTTGATTCGCGTTTAAAATAGGAAATAACACCGAGCTAAATATTTCCTAGAAAATTATACAATTTTCATAAAGAAATGCTATTATAATGCCTTGAACAATGTTGTGATATTTAGAATGTTGTCATCCTATATTATGAATGTTTCTTCCTCGAAAATTTTGAATAATTAGTTCGTACTTTATTAACTTTCATCACAAGTTTTAGTTATCATAATTTTCTCGTAGTTATTTGTCTTAATACACAGAAGGTATGGACATCTTTTAAAATTTCGTTTTCTGCCACTTTTCATGTTCATTCGTTAAACACTTGAAGAACGTCTCAAGGTTTGCTTATCAAATTATTCGGCATATGATAAAAATGAACAAATGTTTACATAATTCAACAACAAAAAGTTTCTACTCAATCAATAATCATTCCTTATCACGTTCTCCCCCGATCAGTATAATGACAAACAAGTGTCATTATACGTGCGTGCCACATTTCTCAAAACGAACATTTATCTCGGCTGTTGCCAATCCATGATATTATTTTCAGGTACTGTATGTGTTTACTGAGGGCAAACTTGGAATCGTTCTCTGTGAGCTAACTCACCTGTGCAAAAACGGAAGAGTGTCAGGTAAAGTTCAAAATAATATTATTATTCGTTCTTTCATGTGATTACATGAACCCCAAGGTTACCAAGGACCCGTGTACTATTTCTATTGTTAACGTTGTTATCGTAAAGAGTACATGGTTTTGTTTTCGTCATACGCGCTTAATTGTAGCACGCTTCATTCATTCAACTTTTTTACTCGTTTAATATCTCTTTTTTTTCTCACGCCTCGTTGCGAAATGTTTGATTGATATTGTGGAAATGTGTTTTTGTTAGCTTTCTCATCCACGGTTTACATGTATGTCTCTTGGATTGCCCTGTCAAAAACAATTTTTGTCCTCATTGAAAAATCGAAAAATCACAGGGAGAGAGGGGGTGTAGGTCCTATGTTATAAAAAGCCCCCCCCCAAAAAAAAAAGGAAGGATTTAGTGGCAGGTTGTGGAAGGGGGGGGGCACAAGACTTACATAGCTCACCCCCCCCGCCCTTATAAGCAGATTCCTTTAAAATTGCTGATGATCCTCCATTGAAAATCAACTAACGTTCTCAACCTACTAAATACCAATGTGTTAATGATATCCGCCCTTTCTTGGAAAATGAAACCTTGAATGAAGCACTTTCATGATGGAAATAAACATTTTCTGCAGTCCAGAAAATCTTCCATTGATCATTATCCATGCACCCCACCTACCCCTTTCCAGATAATCGATCCCAAGACATGTATGGCCGCTCAATTACTCGCGTGGATATTACAAGCCCACGACATCCCTTGCCATTTTCGTCTACATTTTAAGACATGCAGGTAAAAGGTAGAACCACTTTTTGTTTCTCTTGTGTACTTAATGAATACAAATTTTTTTAAATTAGGCGGCATGGGCCAGTTATGCCCCTAAATCTGCCTTAGGAAAAGGGGTCCCCTTAAACCCCAAACGGAACGGACTTTCATTATCGCTGCTCCAGCTCTGAAGGCAAGGCTTTGATGACAAGAAACAATCAGGAGAGCACGTACAGCTCTCTACCAAGAAAAGGTCGCCCTAGTCTATCTACCTGCCACTTTTACCTGGTAAGAAGTAAAGAGAGAGACTTTTGAAGCAAAATCAATTATGTCGATGCACTCTGTTTGATCATCATTCAATCTATAAATAACTAATCAATCTTTAAATCTAATTCATATGCCGCGTCCAAACTAATTATATCATTTGTCAAGCTCGACTTTTTCATTACGGTTCATAATTAGTTTCGTAGTGGAATACATGAAAAATAAGATTCCAATTAAATTGATCAGAGTCAAAGTGAAATGAAAGACATTTTAATTTAGACCTATAATCCTCGACAAGCTTCAAGATATACTTGTCAATCAAGTTTGCTTTGGAAGGAAAGTAGCGAAAAATGACAACTTTATTTTGCTCAAAATTGTATAGACCAGAAGGACACATAAGTTTTAACAAACCATGAAACTGATATAGTGATTACATTTTTAACAGTGTAAAAGAAATATTCAACCTATTGATTTTCCTACCTCTCCTGATATTGATAATAATTTTGAAACAAAGTTTATTATCCTTATCATAGAGCGCCTTCCATAAATTTTAAATTTTCGCTTCACTTATTTTGGAACACGTAATTACGATTTACCCAAACTTTAAGAATAGGAATGGATTGACAGTTTTAGAGCACATAATTACGATTTAATTAGACTTTAAGAGTAGGAATATATTGACAGTTTTGTTTGATTTTATTCATACATGGACAGTTTGATCGGTAAGGGGACTAGAACTGAAGACTAAGCTCCGTGCTCCTACTGTGGCAATCATCTGGGCTCATCAAGAAAACACCATCCTCATCAGGCCGGGTCATCCCTGTCAATCTTACCTCGGTTTAATTAAAACAAAGAAGCATAGAAGAATTTGAAAAGTGCACTGGATAAGAAACAGGGTTGACGTAAAAATGGGTCGTCATCGCTTCCGTGAAATAAAGGACTCTGCGCGACCCTCACCTTCCTTCCTTCAGTGGTCCATTTCTATCTACTGGTGATGTGTGTGTTCGTTTTCACTATATGTCAGATTTGCAACTGAATAGTATTGAATGGTTGTTGGACTATTTGATTGTATTATTATGTTCTTTCTTATGTAATTTCTTTATTGAAGTGTCAAATGATTGAATGACGGATTGATTAATTGATTGATCGATTGGTAAAATTGGTATAGCACCTATATTTGAATTAATGAATGCTTGAATGATTCAATCGTTGATGGATTAAATCAATTACTCACTGTTTGATTATTTGATTAATACATTTCTGATTAATGGTTTGATTCATTATATAAGAAAATGATTTTTGCTCGAATAAGTGTATGAAGAATTATCTAATCAAACGATTGATTCATTGATTCATTAAATGAATAATTAAATAAATGAGTCGTTCATGAATTGATAGGTTGAATGCTTGTTTTGTTTGAATGATTGATTGACTTATGGGGGATTCGCCGTTATTTTAGGTGTTAACCTCAACATATTATTAGCCCAATATGATACATTTTCAGACAAAAATAAAAACAAAGTAAATAATTTCATGATTGTAATTTGTATGGATTTCTTGATGAAATGATAAATTGGAGGAAAAAAATGACTCAATAATTCTGTACCTATTCTGAAAGATGACCTGACCCTTTGTAGTAATTAAATCCCAATATAATCAATTGATATTTTGAAATATGATACTTCATTAAATTGTCACTCATGACAAAGGGAATCTGTAATTTTTTTATTTTTGGTGTACAACATATGCAAAATAAGTAAGATACAATTTTGAATAGAGTCCTTAAGTATACTTAAGTCACTCAAAGTGTCAGAATAATACAATCCGTGCAGATAAAACTTTTTAAAGTGTTCTAAAGTTATATCATAACGATATTACTATTCATGCCGATTTATATGTGATAATCATGATACTGATAAGCAAACAATGACTTCACCCTTCTCTACAGTCATGTGACTTCAGGCTATCGTAAATGGGTCTCAAAACATCTGAACAAATCAACCAAGGAGGGGTATTCCCTTGGGCTAATTATCTTGGGTACATAGTGATAATTAGATAAGGGAGTGATATAAATTACCGTCCGTGAATGGTCAAAAGTTCAGAAAATATTAGGTCGAATGAGGGGGGAAGAAACGTCCGATATTTCACACGTTACATAGTTTCACGAAGCGCTCAAGTTACGTGTGTATACAGTGATAATTAGTGGGAGATTCCTTCACGGTGGGACGCCGGTAGTATATGACTCTTGAACGAGGGCTGAACCCGAGTCGTGACGTCACTCGCATAGCATGAGGGAAGATAAGGCAATTATACTAGGTTAATTATAAGATCTGGAAGATTTTGCAGCTAGGTCATTTTAAATATACCAAACTGAAACTATATTAATGATGGCAGAGACACTTTGTTGTTCTCTTCATCGTCGTCGTCGCCGTGGTCATCAATGACCCGAACTATAACATCATGCTATTAGTTACATTTCATTTATATGATTATGTTGCCCTTTGTATAACTAAATGAGCTGGATAAATAACCGAGTATAATTATATCTTTCATCTTATGCGCGTTTCTCTAAATAGAAATGCTTGTCGATCGTACTTATACTACGACAGTTGGAAAGACCATGAGCGATTGTGTTAGATTGAGATAAAGGGGATGTTGTTCAGCTTTGTGAATAAAACAATTGCAAATACTTTGGAGAAAAAAAAAATCAACCTATAGGCGATTTTAGTGGGCTTGCGCGTCACATTTTAAAATGTGCACGCAAGTTACATTATGTAATCCGAATATATGTAATACAAATGGGTTTGATACTCTTACGTTTAACTGTTTACAAGTTCAAACATTCATTTGACCAAAGTCGGAAATAGGGACTCCTGAAGAGCATAAGAATCCTAGACAATGGAGGCATCTCTCCCTTCCCCCTATAATGTTATAAGCGTAAATTGGTACAGGACAAGATTTTCCTGCATTTGTCAATAGCAGTGTCACTCGGATCAAGATCAGTTCAACACAAACGAACAAATCAAGGACAAAATAGGTCCAACATATGGGATTACGAATGTTCTCTATGTGCCATGTGCATAAATGTTTAATAATTCCCAATAGATACCGATTTCCCGTGTTTAGTGAAATACTTGGCAGCGAATTCTTTGACGCGTTGCCATAGCGACCACCACCATTCAGAGCCCCACTTCGCCCTTGAACTTTCCTTTCTGTAAGGCGCATTTCCGATCACTGTTCTGTACCCCAACCAATCCTGCGTCATGTTATCTCGCGGGTGGTAAAATATTCCTCGCGACGAATTTCGCCGAAATGTTGTGGGTACGGCTTACGAAAGTGAAATGCCACCGGGACTTTGAAAAATGAAATCAGTTTGTTGTGATGGAGATTAGATTATTTAATCTCAGGGGGGTGTTTCACAAAGACTAAGATCGACTTTAAGTTGGACTTAAGTATAGCAGGCCGTTCATGCCACTGTTTGCTCTTACCATTTACTGGCATTTGTCTTTCAAGGGACGTACAAATCGTGGTCTCAAATCTACAGAGTTTACATTTTTGATAGTTCATTATTGAAGAAAAAAATATTATCTAAAGATTATAATTTAGAGACCAATTGGGATAGCAACCAATGGCATTAACGGCCTGTTATACTTAAGTCCAACTTAAAGTCGATCTTAGTCTTTGTGAAACACCCCAGGTGTGGCTAGTATGAATCCCTTTACTCACAAAAGTGTTCTTGCACGTAGTTTTGGTGCCAGTTTACCCGTCGTCACAACAGCGTACACTCTGCTTATGCACAGTCACTAATGTTCCTTTCTCATCTGCAGCTTCGCGTCTTTGGGAACTCCCTCCCCAATACCGTCCGAACCATCACAGACTTAACTACCTTTAAATCACAATTGAAATCATACTCGTTCAAACTTGTTAAACTGCATTATTGTATTTCATCATGATTTAAACTACATAACTGTACCTTGTCATAATTTGCTTTCATTTCGCTTTAATTGATGTCGATAAGTGTATTGATTAATGTTGTTCTTAATTAGATATTTCTTTAGTTCATAAATAAGAAATTATCTGTATAATTTTGTTGTTTATTAGTATAAAGCACATTGATATTTTCTCCGAAGACGAAATGCGCTATAGAAGCCTAGCTCATTACCATTATTATTAATATTAGCATTACTCGAATTGACGTTTTCGGCACCTCTCATTAATGGCTGTAATTTGTTCAATATTATATACCTCACTTTAGAAATCTAGCCATCTGATTGGTCGAAATTGGTGTTGTGATTTTAGCCATACCCGCCTACCAGCCAATAGCCTTTTAAAAAGTGCCCTCATACCCGCCTGCCGGTCAATAGTCTTTTTAAAAATGCCCTCATGCTGCGATCCCCATTGGTTTACGTGTTAAAATTGTCTTTGTGCGAGCGCGGATAGCATACAGTGCTTTTGTCTGCGATTCCCAAATGATTGTAAGATTCAGTCATCTTTCCAGCGAAGATTAACAGACAGTGTCTCAGATTTTCTGTGATGTTTTAACTAATCTTTACTCAAAAAAAGGATAAGGTAAGAATTATTGGTAGATTTTTGTGTCAATTCGGTATATAAAAAATATAATGACTGCTTTAATATTCGGGGCATATTTGTTTTTATAGGCTCTCGGGGACTTTTCTATCAAGGACGACGTCTTTGCTCCAATGCAACTCCCCTCTGGCTCTACCCATATGCCGTGTCCTCTGTCAATGTATTAATTTATATCATTAAATACAGATTTCATCCTGTTGATACAAAAGGAGAGTGCTTTTCGTGATATCCATATTCATTTTCAAACTGTATGATATATTTTACGATTCGAAAAGTATCATCAGATATTTTGACGAAAGTTTGGAAATCGGTATTTTCGTCAGTTTTTGCCCACGCAGTTGCATTTTGCGTTATTTCGATTGAGCAAGCTAGGAGTCAGTAAGCTTGAGCCTAACAGCTCGTCTGGTGGTTCAGCATTGCACTTTTCATACGATACAGTCCCTTGTCCGTTAGCACGGTTAATGATCTCGCGGGCTTCGGATGCGAGCCTCCTTAAAAATACTGTAGACACAATTGTAAATGAGAAAAATCTTGCTTATTAGAACAAAAATACTGGGAAATGTGACCTTATACCACCTCCACCCCATCGCTCTAAGAATTATCAGGAGACGTCCTTCCGGGTCCCCTTTTTTCCCTTTTTATCCTTCCCAGACTCCACGACGCCAAAAGGTGTGTTGACATGGATGATGACTCTTAATGAACGGTAAAGGTGATTAGGACAAAGACTTGGCTTGATGAGCTGACTTTCGACCTTTGCTGTCGTTTCCAAGCCCTCATCATCTACACTTCTTGTGATTGAAACTGGCATGTTTTCAGCCTAAACACCCCGGTCACATCGTAACAGTATTGTTTGAACAGCCCCCCTTTGAAAATGATTAGCGTAATTAGGATTGGGCCGATGATAACAGCCTCCTTTCTTTGTTTTTCATCTGGTGATGATATCCTGCCCCCTTATCAACGAAGATAAGATGACAAATGTCTATGTTTAATGAAAAATAGGCAAATTGAAACTATTTTGGTGGAGCACCAGCTAGACAATCTAGTAGCTGTTTAACGTGTGGTCTAGATACCATTATGCTTGTTGTCTGCTCTAGCAATTTCGATAGGTGTCGGGAAAGGGGATGTTTGATGCATTGCGTGGGAAGTGGATGTGTGTGTGAGTGTGTGTGCGTGTGTGTGCGTTTACAAAAATAAAATGGTGGAAGTGATACAGTTAAAAGTAAATGAGTGACATATGAGTTTCTATTGTTGTCTATCTTCACATCCCAATCGTTAACTAGGCATTGATTCTATTGACAGCGATGGTGATTAATGGATCAATTTGAATCCAATCCCTTCGAGATACAAGTTGATTGATATATATAATATATATTGAACTGAGAAGATAGAACTCACTTCGTGATTGGCAGATCAATGGAGTAAGCATGCCATTATTGATGCGATGGAATTGTCAAACGCATGAGAACCCTTGAGAACCAATTTTCCGATTAATGCACTCCAAAATGACATGTTGTAGCTTTGTATCTCACTCTGTATCTCAGTAAACTTGCTGGATCCAACCGCATGAATAATTTGAATATGAAATGGGGTTTTCAACTGAAGGTATGGATAATAGAGGGCGGGATTAGGGGAGGGGAGCATGGATATTGATTTGTTTACCATGATCATTGTCTATCAATGAAAAGACAAATCGATGTAATACCTTAGTCTGACCGTTAACTAGTAGGGTTCATCGGCATCTGTTCTCCGACGGTTTTCAGTAAAAACAGAAGGATACTCTGTGTGTCTTTCTGTTAAAAACTATGTACATGATTTATCATGCGTTAGTTATCAAATGAAATATATTCCTTTTGTGTGTTCTGCAACATTTACTGGTCGAGTTAGATGAATATGCGTGTCATCTGCTAAATGCGGATATTACAGATCCATTTAATGTTTGACGTCAACATGTGAAGGACGAGTCATGTAGCTAAAGGATGTTGAAATGATGGGGATCCTGTAAAATCATTGAACATGTGGTTCAAACCAAACATATAAAGTGCGATATACAGGCTAATAGAACTATGATATATTTTAACAAGCATAGAAATGAAGAAAGACGTTACTGTAAGAGAGAGGGAGAGAAGGAGACAGAATGAAAGAAGTAGAGAGAAAAGGAAAGGAGAAAGTTAGGGGGAGAGAGAGATATAGAGAGACATTGTAAGAGGGAGCAGAGAGAGAGAGGAGGAAATTGAAAGAAATTAAAAACAGAGAAGGAAGAGTGAGCGGGAGAGAGAGATAGATATAAAGAAAGAGAGAGGAAGAGAGAGACAGAGGGGGAAAAGGAGAGAGAGAGAAAGAGAGAGAGATGGGAACAGAGAGGGGATAGAGAGGTACGAAAGGGCAAACAAAACCACGTCAGACTGTGAGAACGTTAGCAAACTTGCCGGAGTTCAACCACGGGGCATGTTTGTTTCTTTTCTCTGGACGAATTCCAACTCACATATTAACCTTTGCTCGCCATCTTTCATACGTATTTATTTCTTTATCCATCGTCCTTCATCTCAATAAATATTGATTGAAGAGTTCTCACGGGGGTGCACAAAGCTTCACCATACGGTGGCGAAGCTGTGTAGTTTGCTAAAAGAGGAGACTGCTTTATAGAAGTTCGACGTTTCTTGCAGCGCGATTGGTGCATTGACGCGTACCACGTGCTAAAGTGGGGCCTTAAGAACCGTCCGCCACTGTGCTCCGTATATGCTAGTAGAAAACACACCATTCGAAAAAAAAAATGGGAAGCATTATCAGCTAAAATGTGATACAAATAATCAAAATATTCAGAAGTATTTGAAATGAAATATTGTATCCTATCTGGAGCTTTCGTTTAAACCAAGTAACATGAAAATGTGTTTATAAAATATGGGAATAATCCTTCATCCAATGAAATATTGCATGATGCGTGTATTCTTTTAAAGATACAAAAATGTATGTATTCAAGGTACCAAAAAGAGAATAATGACATTTTCAATAATTGTATAGTTACTTCCGATGTCCATTATAAACATGCTCATAGTCTCCATTGCCAGAGATCATTCTCCCTGAGGATTGGATCCCTCGGCCCTCAATTCTCTGGTCCCGATCATCAAAGGCAGCCGCAAATATGTAAGATTAAATTCTTCACTTTTGTAAATGTTGCCCTTTAGAGATAGAGACGGTCTCCATATCTCTTGCATGATAATCTTCAGAATCACGCGACTATTTCATCTGCTAAACTAAGCAGTTGGTAAAGTTATCAAGCATTGATATTTGGTTAAATTTTGATAATAAACACTTAGGGCATGCATATTTGCCAATGTCCCGCAGGAGTTTCTGTTTTGATTATGTCACAAAGGTTATGTCAGAAATTCATTAAGTCATGACTCATATTATAACAAACCTGCGTACAAACACGTATTCCAAAGGTGATGCTGAAAAGAATCAGCCAGTATTATTTTCTTCTTCGTCTTCTTCTTCTTTTTCTTCTTCTTCTTCTTTTTCTCCTTTTTCTTCTTCTCCTTCTTCTTCTTCTTCTTCTTCTCCTTCTTCTTCTCCTTCTTCTTCTTCTTCTTCTCCTTCTTCTGCCCCATCTTCCTTCTCTGCATGCACTCATTTTTTTTCTTCATTTTTTGTATATTTAGCGCATAAAGAGGCTATTTGTAATTCATGAATATGTTTTAAACAAGAATGGATATGAAAACCAATATTCAAATTCTGATTTTTGTTGTTCTTTTTTCTTTTTTTTATGGTGTTTTTTTGTTCGCTGTTATTGTGGTTCTTGTTGTTTTGGGGTGTGATAGGAAATCAATCATTCAGTCCTATCATATGAAGAAGAATAAAATCATGATCCATTTCATCTACAGTAATGCATGCATGGGTGTACGTGCTTGTAAGCATGTGCTGTCACCTTTCTGCAATACCTTAATCTGATCAGGACCTTGATTCATAAACATTTATTATTTTTCCTTGAACATTCAATCAAAAAAGATGTTTCTTATATATATTTTTGCAAGTTGTTTTTGGTACCAAGTTTTATGAAACAGAGATTACATATTTTCTTCTTTCTCTTTTTTTTTGTGGGGGGGGGTTCTTTTTATTTCTTGTAAAAACCCTTGATTCAGGTAAGGACCTGCATGTGCCTCCCTTTATCACGTAACCGTTCCTAATGTGAGTAAATATTTACTAACAAACCATTAACTCGTCGTAGACGTGATCAGCTATTCCTGACATCCTGACCTCCTCAAATAAAACGAAAAATTAATAACACTTTCAGCCAACTACCTAACTTACAGAAAGGTCCTATGACATAATCAATATTTTTCTATCCATAACCTTTTGGCTTTGTGGTTTAGAGATGTGAAAATCTCTTTATTTTATGAGGCAACCCATGAAAACAGGTTTATTTTCCTTGGTACTAAAAGTTCTATTTTTAGGGGGTAAAGGTGTAACACCAGGAGTCGTGAAATGTAGTTTGTATGTTATTCTTGGCACGGTCAATTACAAATTTGGTCAAAAGATGGTTTTAACTTGAAAAGTGATATCTTAACAAATCCGTCAAAAAAGAGGCGGGAGGCAATTTTGTATGGGTTTCAACAGTGCCACGGTGGAATCGAATTCCTTTTTTTTTCTTCTGAAAACCTTCATAACATCACTTGTCATCGCTTTTTGCTGTTGTTCATGCTCTACTTTCCAAGCTATATTAATAAGCAACGGAACTAATTAAAAGAAAATTCAAAAATGTTGACTCGTACCTTTAAAGGGATTTTACCTCTAGATTTTAATTTACAATTATTTCATATTACATGTATTATGAACCAGCATCGAATGTTCGACAATGAATTATTGCTTGTTATTGCTTGTCAAATTATTCATGATTTAGTGTCAAGATCATAAAAAGACAGGGTTTTCTTGCTAATAAAAAGATGAGAAACAGCATTCAACAAATGTCAAATAACTGTTGATTGTCCTTTCCCTTATAACCGTGATGTCACGATGGAAAAGGAGAGGCGTTTAATGTGGTAAACACTAGAACGGGGATGTTTGCAGCGAGAGTTGATGGTAATGGTATCTATGTATGAGACAGGGACAGCGTTGCTCACAGTCATTTTTTCTGAGACTTTCCGTTCACTGCTTTTTAAAAAAAATTTAGTCAGTACATACTCATACTAATTGATTATCGAACGCACTAGTATTTTTTTTTTACCGACGGGTCAAATTGCACAAAGCAGCTTGCCTTTAGTAACTCGCCTCTTTTAAAATGGTGTAAAATAATAATGATATATCTCTTTTTCACTTTGTCTTGTTTTTTCATTAATTTTACCTCTAAATATATGTTTCAAATCAATCATATCATATCACTTTTGGTTCTTCTTTTTCTTCTTTTCCTTTGTCTTCCTTTTCCTTTTCCTACTCATCTTTTTCATCATCATCACCATAATTCAACTCAATTCAATTCATATTTATTTCATTTCCAACAGAAAGATAAACAAAGGCATTACATATATTATTACAGAAAGTAAATCTTGATAGGTATACAAATACACTGTATGAACATAATAACATTATTACAAGAAATTCTTTAATTTCTGAGGAAATGGGGGGATCCACTAAAAAGCAGTGCTTGTAGTTTGTGGATCCCCCAGAAAGAAGGAAATAAAAATTGTTTCAAATTGTGCCTACGAGGACCTGGAAAACACAAAGCAATATTACAGAACGACAACCACGAAACGACAAGGACAAGGAAAACATATAAAAGAAGAAGAAAAAGGGGGGAAAGGAAGAAAGAAGAAGAAGGAAGAAGGAAGTAGCATGCAGGACAAATCATGACCGAAGAAGAGGTAGTTATATTGGTGATTCTGGGAAGGTAAGATCATAAGAACAAATAAATATTCGATTAATCGAGCAGATGATGAAGACCTCAATGAAAATTTAAGATGATTACCAGATGTTATCGGATTATTATTGTATATTACTATAAGATTTGAGCAAAAATATATATATTTTTTTTTTCTTGAAAGAATTTAGGGATGGACTATTTTTAATATCTTCACTTAAACAATTCCAAAATCTAGGACCATCACACATAAATGATTTCTTTGCTAATAAAGTTCTAAAGAGAGGTAGGTGAAATTCGTTAGACCGTCTAGTTGGGTAATCATGAAATGACCGATTTAGGGGGAACATGGCATCAAATATATGTGGAAGGGTGTTTTTACTGTAGTTATACATAAATTGTCCTAAGTGAAATAGATACAGGTCATTTGTTTTTAATAGTCTGCTAGTAACAAATAACGGGTCTGTGTGTGAGAGAAATGCAGAATTGTAGATAATAAGGAGAGACTTCTTTTGTAATAAAATCAGTCTATTTAATAGAGTTTGCTGCGTATTGCCCCAAGCAAGTATCCCATAATTCAGATATGGTAAAATTAGAGATGAATAAAGCATGAGAAGGGCTGATGTCGGGAAATGAAATTTAAGCTTATTCATTATGCCAATATTCCGTGAAATAATTTTACACGTATTATCTATATGGTATTTCCACGAAAGTTTGTTGTCAACAGTTATATCTAGAAACTTAATGAATGAGACAACTTCCAAGGGGGTTTCGTCAAAAACAATATCCATGGGCAGTGTGTCTATAGAATTACTAAATAACATATATTTGTTTTTTGGGAGGTTAAGGGATAGTTTATTAGCTCTTATCCATTGGATGACTTTACAACATTGACTAAAGTATTTGGATTTTTATGGGAATAAAAAAGATTAGAATCGTCTGCAAAAAGTATAAATGAAAGGACATCGGATGATTTACAAAAGTCATTTATATAAATAAACAATAAAGGGCCCAACAAACTTCCCTGCGGTACTCCACAATTTACGTTTTGCATACTGGAAGTATGATCATTCAAGAATACGTATTGTCGTCTATTGGATAAATAGCTCCTGAACCACTCCTGAATCATAATTTTTAGGAGCATCGTAATTTTTTAGGAGCATGGTTATATCTGTCTTTTATCATTTTACAGCATCAAATGGAAGTTGACGCTCTTGTGTCTCTGCAGTAAATTGTAATAGTTTTAAGGTATATGTCCCAGGGAAGAATATAGGCTGTAGAGATTAATTACAAAACAAGCCCAGATATTCTTTGAATTTTTAGTATGCATTATTCCAGGTGGATTGTGTTTACATGTTTTAAATGAAGATTCGTAATTCGGAATATAAACCTTATCTCATGTTCAGAATTACTAACCTTTAAAATAATGAACCCCATATCATTGTGGGAGTTTAGGAAACTTGGGATAGACGAACCTTCAGAGTGACGTACCTTTGAAAAAAATATATAAAGATTGGCTCCTGACAAGAGAGATTTTATCGGGGTTCGTGAACCTTTTACTCGTTCTTTAAAGCCCTTAAAAACAGAGTGGGATCCAGTTAAGACATGTGGACTTTGACCACTTTCATACTCTAATTTATTTAAAAATTCACTATGGAAAGTATTACAGGATATACCAAAAAAGAGAAACATTATGGTCATTGAAATTATGACTAGGGGATTTCTATAATTGTTCACGTTCGTTTGTGGGAAAAAACACGCTTACAGGTCTTAGTGTCTTGCTGTTTGTCAACTTAAAAGAGAAATATCTGACGATTTTTGTTTTTTCGTTTGCTTGCTCCTTTTTTTCCTTCTTTTGAGGGGGCAGTTTAAAACTGTGCATTGGCTTCTTGGTACATGGTAATTTCCCGCAATTGTTTTCCAGTTCTCCAAATATAAAGATAGTAATAGGAATGTAAGATATTAATTCCGTGAATATTAGATTTCCCCAGCAAATAATATGAACACAACAAGTAATTAAACTTGGAAATTCCCTCATTTTCTTGGAATTGTCAGGACAGCCTGTATACCTTGCAGGCACTCAAAGGATTGGACGAGTGACAGGATTGTGTATTCTACCGAGTTCATGAACTTGTTTCATTTGTTCTTTAAAGCTCCTGTACTCTCATAAAACGCAGAAGAGTGTAGATCCAATCTTTAGGAGTCGTATGAAGGATTACTTTGTTGTGGAGTTGAATGTCTCCAATTGTAGTGAAATCACTCCATAGTCATTAGTAGTGGTTTGAAATACTCTTCCGAGAGTGGATTCCATTATTTTAACTATTTTAATGGTGGATACAGAAGAGTGATGTTCCAATCTTTAAAGATAAGCTTGAGTTCTGCTAATGATAGAAATAAATTATCACAGAATCCAACAATACTTACACTGAATGTTCAAGATTACAAATAAATGATAATGTGCCATCCGATTTTGGTAGGAAATTTATAGGGGCTGAGTAATGAGCATAGAGCATAGAAAGATGAGGAATCAAGGTAAGTTGGCCCGACACCATGTGCTTAACACAGGTCACTATGTGGTTTTTATCAAAGATAATAAGAGACTGACAATGTGTTGGACCAGGTTCGAGGCTTTCTGGAATTGTGTTGAAAAGTCAAAATAAGAGTCTTTGCCTGCAGACTACTGTTGTACAGTGCAAATATCTTGACGACACTATTATGTTTGATTGTTATAGGAATTGTATAGTTGGTAGGTAGGTAAATATCTTCGATTCTAAAAATGTTTAATGTTTGTTTGTTTTACAATCGGATGATATAAATGAGAGGTGAAACTGTATATCAACTGCTCACTATTTACAGTGCATCGTGTTGTCAATGTTCGTAAAATTCCTAAATATAGCACGGTGACGTCGCTTTGAAGAATTTTGATAATGTTCGGCTTTTCTTTGATGTATGTCAAGATTTTAAATCCAAAGAGAAATTTAATAGATGAGACGGCAAGTCGAGAAGATCGTTCTAATTGCCTCTCTGAGAAGAAGACGTTGGTCGCTCATAATTATGCAATACAATACTCACTTGAAATCAATTCAAATTACGTTGTCTTTTTTTCTTCAAACCTTCCGCCCCCTTTGCTTTCTACAAATCCCGAGTCCGCCTCTGCTGCCCTTTCTATCATACTCGAGCAAACTCATGTTCTACATAGCCGCAAGTATATATACGGACATTTGACGATTCTGTAATATAAAGAACACTATCAAAGAGTTGAAAGACAGATTTTTTTGGAAATTTATTACACTATAACTATGCATGTGAAGCCCTCATGTAAATATTTAATTAATCCATATAAAGATTTCTTGGGAGGTCGCAGGTCACATGTTAGAATGTTAGTCATATAGTAGAGTGTCATGGACGTACGAATGATACTGGTTGCTTATTTTAATATTAAAGTCATTGTAATGTGTGTACATCTAGGATAAAGCGAATTCGTGACATGCAGGAGTCGCGCAAAATGTCATCTCTATCCCATTCTAAATTCTCGTTCAATTTGCGAAATGTGCTGTAAATTGAACATTTAATAAAAAAAAATATCACCCCTTTTCTGTAAATGACTTTAAAAAGAAGTGCATCTGTCATATAACGCATATTTCACAATCTATCATTTATACATAGTCCATTGTTACCTTCGCAGAACCACCTCAAACGCCAATACATGTACATTCTTTTCTTCAGAATCCTGTCAAAGTTGCATGAAGCCTTTAAACCTGATAGCTTGCTGGGCTAATGACCGCGCGAGCAGAGAAGAACAAATCGCTGCTCAATTATAGACAGCCACAATAATCTCTTTTACGTATCTGTTTGTGAGACAGTCGGGCAAATATCTCTCCCTATGATAAATCGGTGGGCTTTTTTGTCAAGTCGTCTACCCAACATCGAAGACGTAATAAGATTTGTTTACATTAGGCTAAAGCAAAAAAGAAGATTGAATAACGAGATTGTATTTATACACCGTCCGCATTGTTATAAAATGACAGTTCAAGATAAAAAGAATACATGTGATTTTTCTCTTCTATCATGACATCCGATTATTTTTGGACCACAAATAGGAGAAGGCTCCCATGTTCACACTGTAAAATCGGGATAAAGACAACCTAAATTTGGCAAAATATCTGGTCATTATTGACAACAATTATTTTGTAGTAATTCAGGAAATTCATTCACTGAGAAAATATATTAGGGTATTTTGGCAAGTTTTGTTGGTATATTATTTTGATGTTGTTGTGGCACTGTATATGATAATGAAAACAGGCCTCACTGTACTGACTCACTGTTTTGTAATATGTTTTCGTCATATATCAATCAATATCTATTACGTCAGGACTAGGCCTACATTAATTTAGAAGAACATGAAAAGTAATTTACAAATATCCCAATTGATGGAAAAAATAACGTTCAAGATTATTTCTGTCTTTAGCATTTTAGGAAATAAGGATTAGCAGAGATGTTGCTTAACAAGTTTGAATAGATTGTCAGAACAATTTTTCGACAGGATTCCAAAAAACCTTTGACAAGCAATATTAAATTAATCCTTAGATTTTAGGAATTTTAAAAAATGAAAATTTATACATTTTCCGCATTGCAGATTTTCCAAAAGACTGATTTATATTTTTTTCACTTTTGTAATGAATCGCACTAGAAATTGCTGCTCTTTATCTTTTTTCTTATGTTATATAAACAGACAAGTGAGTGTAGTGAACTTTTTAGAGTTTCGACCCGATACCTAAACAATCATTAATTAACGAGACATTTGATTAGGTAACATATAGTAAAATCTACAAATTCTAAAGTTCATGACAACTGTCTTAAATATTAATTAATCTTAATCAAAAATGTACGGAAGGCTTTTCTAATTGATAGCCTGATTCAAACCAATGCGACATACTCAAACCGTTTGGCATATGTTATATAGTACCATGTAAAGATATTACATGAATTCATATGCAATTCATGAATCACATCTCCCTTATGTATTATATTCTTGAATCATTTTTTAAAATATCCCCACATCTACATGACTTTGGTTGACTTTGATTTTGCTTTGACACGAATTAGGTCTACATTTCACTGACCCATTCATACACACGCACACAAGCATACAAGCACAACGTTCACCCACATAAAAACGCGACAATCGACGACAAAGAGCAATTTACAGTTTGTACACATCTACAATTTATATTTTCCTTTTTATGCAGGCTAAGGTGGTACTTGATAGTAACCTAGCAAACTGGATAATAAAAAAACGTACTGCCATACCATAAAATGGTGCTAAAATTATCTCAATGTGAACGGATTTACTCTTATCTGTTTATGGAATAGAGGCGATATTTTTCCCCGCTCGCTAATGACCTTATTGACCGGCGAAGGAATCTAAGGTCAGTCATGGTGTATAGTAAGTGAAGTAAACAAGTAGCCTAATTAAGACAAATGACCTTAAGCATGTCCTAAACACAGCCCGTTAAGTAGATGAGAGATGATAATGACATAAACACTCCCTGATCCCTCCCATTCGATGATATACCTTATTCAAATGAACCTTTAAAGGCTTGGTTTGAATAGATTTTGCTATTTCCGTTTCAATAAGAGCATGATATGCATGGACAAAGTACATATTAATTCAATAATTGCAATAATTGACATAAACCAATCCAATAAGATTGAATAAAATATGAGATAGAAATATTGAAGAACAAGAAAATGATAACGAAACGGAAAATGTATTACCCCTACTACCATGTACTTAACGCACCCACTGATTATTTTTTTGTTTTTAATAAATCTGAAGCATTGTCAGGTATTTTGGAAACGTCCCGTTATAAGTGGGATATTGAAAATATAACTAAATTAACATTTTAATTTAATTCAAAGAAACCTTTATTTTGTTCCACTTTTGCCATATCAACAGACATGAAGGAATGAATGCGTACATGCCTAATTACATAAGCAGTTAAACACAGCATATTAACAATTGTTACACACGGAAGACAGTTCCTAAAAGCATGGATATATGATCAAACAAGGACGTTGAACCCAAAAAAAGACTCCTCTAAAACATAATAACAAAATATATTCTAATTTTTAAGATAAATATGGAATAAATGTTTACCATGTTAACAATTATTATTGTAATGCATGCATTGATATAATTTATTTAAAAAATTCTTATGACTATTAATTTCAAAGCCAAAACATTTATTTGATTCCCCCCCCCCTTTTTTTGTCGTTGATATGACATCTAAAATATTCTAAAACACAGTTTACTATGAAGGGTGAATTTCCTGAGATGGGGACACTAATTCTATGAACATTTGCCCCACAATAAAATTGCCTGAATGTTCGCCATCTTATACACAACAATGCCTTGAATACGTTTCTAAATTCTATGGCAAGAAGAGATTAAAGTTGTGTATCATTTCTGATGATGTACCATTAAGCTTTAAGAAGGGAAGAATGGTTCTGTTTATAGGGTTATTCCTTTAATCATTTCTCATAATTTATTCCTTTTTATTATCGAGGAAATTAGCTCAATCTGGTAAATCCAATTTCTCGTCTGTTAATTTGCTGTGAAACAGGTATGAATTGACTTGTCGAAATGGCGTTTTATTTTCTATGTCACTCGATATGATATGTATCATGCCAACTTATAAGTATTATTCAAAATATCGCTTTAAAGGTCAAATTTCGTTCAACCGGTCAAACAATTGTCTAGTGAGCATTTTCTGAAGGAGACTAAACAAACAAACAAACAAACACACAATCAAACGTGAATACTTGACATACCACAGTGTATAAACCTTGATATGCATGGATAGTTTATCAAACTTTAACGATAGGAGAGTGATTTGTTATCACGTTTTAATAGGTTCTTCATTTAATTGGGAAAACCCCTTTCCAATTGAAGCAATTAACTATACCTATGTCTATGTTATTCTACATTCGCTATAATTGCATTTCATGTAACTTAGCACACAAATACACAATGAAACCGAATGAAGGTCATTTTATCATCTAAGTCTAGAAAATGCACAAATTGACTGGCAGTCATAAGCATTACCTATAAAATATTTTGTGAACTCCCTCTTATTGTATATTAGGAAAAGGAGAAGTGACTATAAATTTGGTTGCCATTTTAGCAGTCATTCATAATTGCTTTTGTTTTTCTTTTTATATTTTCTTTCTACTTTTAAGTAAAATTAATTAGTAATATTGCTCTATGATATGACAAATCAATCTAATGGAAGGGAAATATGACTCTCGTAAATTTACCCGTTTTGGGGTGCGTTTGTGGAGCGCACTTGGGAAAAGTGCCCGAATTACCTTAAAATGTTGCTCTGTATGAAGTTTGAATCGATTTGAATAGATTATTCATCAGTACCCTCACAATCTCAATTAAAATTCCTTCCTTAAAGGAAATCAAGGAAAAGTTAAGTGCATAATTTTTTTTAAATTCTCATTTCATACACTGTTGTTTAAATGTATGTGAGGAACAGGTACATGGATTGAACCTATCCCATACAGAGACGGAGGAAGGTCGAAGTATGCTGACTATTCATGTAGTAAACAAGAGTGACATGTACTAATTAAGACAAATTACCTCACACATGGTATCATACGGGCTATATACAACTTCTTCGTCATTGATAAAAGAATAAGACACCCGTGGTCGGTCACCATTAATCAACCCAGGGTCACGACATGTAATGAACTCGTCATTACCAATTTAAAGGTAGCAGTTTCATTACGTCCTCATTATGCCGTTGTCATTGTTTTAACGAAATTAACATCTTATAAATCATATTAAATAAACATTACCTCGTGCTTGATGCTTAGAGGAATAGGCGCAGTATCGTTCCTAAATATTATTTTGCATCGTTTTGAGGACACCCCTGCCCGAACACACAACACACACACGCATGCTTTACATAGACCTCACTAAATTTTCCATGATTATTGAACCTACAAGGTGAGAGAGCAACGTAATATATTTTAGCGGCTGGTTTGAGCTAATCTTGAGTTAATCTAAAGATCAATCATTGATAGCTTAATCACAAATGACAAACTATTACAATTACAAATACACTAAAATATATAAGGTTAAGGAATTTATTTCCGCAAAATAAAAATCGCATCATGTAAGAGAATTCTTATGAATGCTCTTAGTATTTAGATGTTTACTTCCACTCTTACCCATTGGTAGACGCACTCTGTAAAACAACTCCACCGAATCCTGGAATATCACTGTTTATCCACATCCTTACTGGATAATGCAAATCGATAAGCCAATGTTTTGAGACATTAAAGCAATACTGAGCCCTCCAGAGGAGATACTAAAACTGTTTGTCCAAACTCATTCATTATGCATAGATAACCCTGGATCAACCGAAGGAGAAATTCAGAAATTGATATAAAAAGTGAGAAGGTAAATTGAAAGCGTCTTGCCTTGCACAACACATCCCTCTAGTCGTATTGCCCCATATAATACAATAATGGGTTTGGAAAGAGGTACCCTAGGAAATAGAAATTGAGTCGCTTTCCTGCAATACGGGGCAATAAATGCTAATATCCAGTTTTAAAAGTGTTCATTGATTACTTTTTCCCGGGTCATCCAAGGGGATGGGGCTTGGGGTGAGTGGCATAAAGGACTCCGTTTTGTGCCGGATACGCCCCTGGAGAATGAACTAGTTACATTTGAGTGATATACATCATCCGTCCGAAATTATCAAATCCCATCTTTTAGATATGGACAGAAATGGAAATGGCCTAATGATTTGCAATTTGATGTTGACAATTAGGAATATGTTTTCTCGATTTAGAAAGATGAACATTATAAACAGTGCAGTGCTTGGAAATTCTGTTCCTGCCGTGGCATCGTATCGTTAAATCTTTTAATTCCTCAAGTACATGAAAAAAAGTTTATTACCTCTCCCCAACCCATTAATTAGGAACATTTATTGATGCTTATCACTTAGGGGAGATAAACAACGAGATATAAAATGAGTTGAGGATATCGTGATGAGAATTAAAACGTGTTTGTGTGATTTTTTTTTATTTGTGTATAAAAGAAATTAGGGCATATACAAATACACAATATAGTAGAAGAAAAACTTAACACTCATTTCATCGTCATGAGACTTTTAATTTGTAATGGTTCTTGAACAGCGAATATAGTGTCAGAAACATAGGAAATAATTTTTCCATTAGTTTCAGTGACTTCTGCAATATATTTTATTTTTTTAGAACAAATACGAATGAGAGACTGGCATGTTTTTTTAATCTATTGCTTAAAATACAGCTCTTTTGTTTTGTGCTTTTCAAATTGGTTTCAAATTAAACAACCTTTCATGTTGCAGTTTTAGATGAGAGCGTTCATTAGTTGGCTAATATCGTAAACAACCACCCCTAATTAAGACAAATTGCCTGACAGATCCTATGCTATGCTATACACATTACGACGAGCGTAACATGCCCATTCTCCACACCCAACCGTTATGAATAGCATATTATACCGTCATTGTAAATGACTTCCACCTGCACGCACGCCCCATATTTCATACATGCCATACGGCATGTCACTAAGCGAACTGGCAGATGCCTAGGGAGGCCACCGAACTTTCAACCAATGACAGCGCAGAAAGGGTGCCAAATCATGACGTCACAGTTTCCCCTTCATCCTTAGCTCGTCACGCACTCAAGCACAGGGAAGAAAATGCCCCACTTTTTCTTGCGGTTCACTCACACACACACACACACACACACCCATACACACACGCACCTATAGAAAATACTAAATTTACGTCTGTTGGTATAGAGGCAAATATCGCATTTGCTTATTCCTTCTCCGAAAACTTTTTTGAAAATAAAAACAAGAAATAAAAAAAATGTTCGTGTCGCACACGAGACATTAGCTCCAAATCACTCAACAGCTTCACCGATATGTGTCGCAATGGATTTGAGTTTTTCTCAAATTGTAAGAGTAAGCTCTTTCACAGTCTGCATCTTATGGCAGTGTGAATAAAGTCATCTACCGCCACTTAGGTAGTAGATGATTAAGCCTAATTGAACATGACGCTCACCAATGGATGATTATACATGTATAGATTACCGTGTCCACACCACCAACGAAGAATATCGTTACGTCATCGTTTTATTCCCACCATTCTTTTTTCCCCCTTCTCATTCGTATTAATCCATTCGCTATTCATTTAGCCCTCTTCTAAAGAAAAATGCAGTGTTGTCTAATTATATTCCAAACAAGGACTACTATCGAGGGAAGCTTTCTAATATGAGTGTATCTACACTTACGGGTTTTGGTGGTTTTGGGGGGATGTGGGTGTGTATGTGTGTGCGTGTGTGTGTGCGTGTCTTTTTCCTCGTCTGAGGATAAGCCAACAAAATGTTATTATCAAAACCATTGCCATGTTATAAGTGTCGATCACGAAATATATTTGTTGTCGTTGCTTTAAGAATAAACTATGTAATGCATTAATAGCATTATACTTCGTAAGAAAGGCTTATTTTAAACGGTTTCCTTTTGCTTCATTTCAGAATATCACCATTTCCATCATGTAACTCCCCCCTACTGAAGTCGTAGATTACTCAATGCAATCCTGGAATCAAATATCACTACCTCTGAAACATGTGAAATATCAAGAATAGTGTATATTTCTAGATGTGAACGGCGCAGGTGTTTGACAAGCAAACGTTGGATAGCGTACCTGTGACCTCGCTTTCAACTTGCTCGATGTCAAGTCACCCTCTGCCTCCCCTCTTATTTTTCTTCGCTACCACTAATGGCCCGCTAAGGCTTTCGATTGATCATTAGCTGGCTTGTTGACAGCTCCTAAACCAACACATGTTTGCCAGCATCAGGATCCTCCGTCGTTTCTGTCTTGTGGAGGCATCGCGAACCTTCTTCATCAGAGCCTGTATCGATGGATTGTCGTGGATGATGACCAGATTACGATGACGAAATTACGATGATCAGAGAATATCCAGCACAGGATGGAGCTGCCGGGATGCACCCCCCCCCCCCTCCCCCGCCGAAAATGAAACCTTCTTCATTTGAGTGTGCTTTGCTGGATTGTTATGGATGAAGACCCCTTTACGAGAACGAAACCACGCTGGATTTAATATTAAAATTGTAATAAACAGATATGTATAAAACAAAATCAAAAGAGGAACCGAGGTGCCCCACCCCGCCCCCAAGACAAAGAAAGGAATAAAGAAAAAGGCCCGGAAAAATAATACGTTTTACGTAACACGAAGCTACCCATTTATATTATTCTCCCCCACCCCAGCCCAAGGATTTGAGGATTTAGCCCCCTGTTTTGGGTATCTTGATACACTACTGATACAGAGTATAGTATGAGCAAAACAAAATAAAGAGATGTATTCGCAGAGAGAAAAGAGAGGCCCCTGAATCTATCTTTCTATTTCCTCTTATTTGAACGATGATAGAGAAGGGGGTTTGAAGGGAAAGAAAAAGAAAGCATATTTACCACAACATACAATTGCAAGGGACTCCTTTAAAAAAATCTCTGCCTTCAATAACGTTATAGAAATTAATTGAATATTACAGAAAAATATGTCATGTGTAAACACATTTTCAAACATTGACAAAGTACTTTTAAACACTTAAAGAAAATACACTTGTGGGTAATTACAATTTTATAATTAACATAATTTATGAACGCAGGAGACAGCCACCATGAGCGAGTTGCTTGATTTTGATGGTGGCCTCAAGGAAGAAAAGTCGACATAGAGCTAACAACATTTAAAGAAAAGAGTTCACGAGGTTGCATTGCAAGTGCAAGTGTACTGCGAGTACATATACGGTGTGGTCGAAATGTATTCATAAAATGAATAATAAACATTTGATAATGTTAATGTGGAATTTAATATCATTATGATAGATTGCGCTTCATAGTCGCTTTAAAAGTGTAAATCGAGGGGTACCTGTACGTTTGAATTGATGTGGGTAAATTGTTCTAAAAGTCAGAGCCATCATGTCTAATTGATTTATGCGTTATTAATAATTTTGAGTTTGTTAAATGGACATTTCCTAAGATATGGGAAGGGTATGTGTGAATTGCACTGTTTAAATTAAAAACATTTGGCAATGATGAAGGAAGTTTGTTATTTTCGTATTTAAACATTAAAGCTGCAACTTGAAAAACATTTATAATTTAGTGACCTTCAATGTTTTCAGCTTTGAAAATAGGGAATCAGAGTGAGAAAAGAAGGACGATTCTGTACAAATACGAAGTGCCCGCTTTTGTAGGAAAAGAATAGGATTGAGTTTGGTAATACCACAGTTAGCCAAAACAATATTGCAGTATGGTATATGAGGAAATATCAATGTGTTATAAGTAAAAGCAAAGTTGTTTGTGGCAACAAAAATTTAAAAAATTAACCCCACCTCGAGAAATGCGTAATAAAATCTGATAAATCTGATCATCCATGTTAAGCTCTCATCAATGATAACTCATAGGAGCTTAGAACTCTTCTTTTGTTCAATGGAAATGTTAAAACCTTTTAGTAATTCAACATTCAAAGTATTTTCTAATGATTTTAGGTTCTTATGAGAATTATACAAAAATGTTACTGTCAACTCCAAATAAGATGAAGGATAAAATGGTGACGTATTAATTAAATCGTTAATATACACTAAAAACAAAAGTGGTCCCAGGATATATCACTTAAGTACTCCACATTTAATTTCAATGGATTGTGAATCAATACTATCGAATGTAACATATTGCTTTCGGTTACTTTGATAAATAATATTTTTTTAACCACGAGAGCGCTGGGCCCCGAAGACCACAAGAATAAATTATAGAAATTAATATATCATGATTGAGCGTGTCGACCGCTTTACTAATATAGGATCTAAAAATATTCAAAAATTTGTTTCCTTGTTTGCAGAGGCGTCTGCATTTTTTAATCATAAATTTGGACTAGAGCTTGGTCTGGGGAAAGTTTTTTTTTTTCCTAAAACCATATTGGTTTGGATTAAGTACTTTATGGAGGTTTAAAAAACTATGTTCTATTTAATAGAAACAATTTTTCTCCAATATTTTGGATACACTAGGGAGTAAAGAAATAGGACGGTATTTAACTAATTACATGTGGGTCCATCTTTTTAAAAAGTGATGTTACATTGGCTATTTTGCGCAAGTCAGGAAAAATCCCTGATTGTAAAGACTGATTAAATATTTGATGTGTAAGTGGGCCAGCAATGCAATGAAAATTTCCTTTAATAGTAAAGTAGTAATTTCATCGTGGCCTTCTGATTCTGAAGCATTAAATTATCTTATAATATTAATTATTTCATTAGGTTTAGAAGAAAAAAAAGAGATGCTTGAACCGGTTCTGAAAAGAATTCCGTATAATGTGCATTATACGCAACAATTAGCATAGTTATAAGAATCTGCAATTTTATAACCGTCAAAAATGAAATTTTTCTTTGGTAAAGGGTCATTTTTTGTTCCCATGATTTCTTCTATAACTTTCCCGGTGGCGCTCGAGTTGGATCTGACCTTTTATAAGCTATTTGAAAAGTGTCATTTCCGGTAGAAACGAATTAACTTTGTTAATTTGTTACGGTATGTCTTATAAACTTGTAAACTTTTCTCTTTTGGGTTACTCAAATGCGTTTATAAAGTCGATTTCTTGTTTGTATTGATCTAAGTATGTCTTTGGTTATCCATTTTGAAAGTTTTTTGTGTGATATTTACTTTTATTTACATATATATATATATATATGTATGTATTGATTTGCATTTTCATCAATGTTTGATGTTTGATACAAAAGAAATAACCAATCGATGGATATAACACATTGAATGGAAAATCCATCATAGTGGTTTCACAAAATCTCTATTCTTATACATACAAAAATTACAGTGTCACGAAAACGATATCATCGGTATCATCAAAGATTCTCTGAACAGAAAATTATTGTATGTAAAATTTATTCATTGGCAACAGATCTGTCGATTAGAGAAAACGAACAAATTAAATGGACATATTGAGCACGTATACTATGTAGTTGTTGGGCGGTATCTTTTGAGCAAAATAAACCTATAAAAGTCCAAATGAATGAAATATGTGGGCGCCACGATATTCTAAGTGTTTTTCGTCGATGAAATCAGCTTCAACCAAATTGAGTTCCCCGGAGAATTATTATATGTGGGCGTTTTATGATGAGGCACGAGCTATGAGTTAGCGTCCAGAGGTCTGCATTAATCAATATGGCCGTGAAATTTGAAAATGATTTTCATGTTTTACATTTTGAAAGTCAACTGAATATTCTTGAATAATCGGGAAAATGCAAGGAAATATATATAGGCCTAAAGATTAAAAGACTTATATGTTTTGTTTAATAGTCACTTAAGTTTGCTCTTTTCGCTGCAGATATAACCAAAGCAATTATTCAATACTTATGCATTTGCAGTTGGTATTGATACTAATAGATTCATAATCCTACACAGAGGCGAATCCAAAATGTATTCGTAACACGATCGAAAATCATTTAAAGGGCAATTTCTGAGGCAATTTACATATTGTATATTCTATATTATTCATATTCGGATTACGTAACGTTCCCATATTTCAAAGAGTGTTGCGCAGGGTTACTGGTATTGCCTTAGATTGATTTTTGTCTCGCCTGCGTAGCAAAAAGCGAGACATAGGCGCCGCTTTTCCGGTGGCGGCGGCGGCGGCAGCGGCGTCAACATCAAAACTTAACCTAAGGTTAAGTTTTTGAATTGTTAATATAATTTTGAAAGTATAAGGTCCTATTAAATGAAACTTGGACTAAAGGGTTATCAAGTATCCCCAATCATGTGAGGAAAATTTCAGGTCACAAAGTCAAGGTCAAAGGTCATTTCAGGTCAACAAACTTAGACTATGTTGTGGCATCATCATCAAAAACTTAACCTGAGGTTAAGTTTTTGAATTTGTAATATAATTTTGAAAGTATAAGTTCTTATTCAATGAAACTTAGACAAAAGGGTTATCAAGTATCCCCAATCATGTGAGTAGAATTTCAGCCCACTAGGTCAAGGTCAAAGGTCATTTCAGGTCAACAAACTTAACTATGTTGTGGCATCAGGCTAAGATTTTTTTAATTGTTATCATAATTTCAAAAGTGTTTGTTCAAATTCCATGAAAATTGTACCCAAGGGCTATCAAGTATCACAAATCATGTGACACAAATTCCAGGTCACAAAGTCAAGGTCAAAGGTCATTTTAGGTCAGTAGACTTGGATTATGTTATCAAAATTTAATATGAGAATTAATAAATAAATTGTTGTTATTTGTTCATATTTCATGAAAGTAAATATTCGAATCATTCGAGTACTTTCCCATGAATATTCTAATAGTAATTTTTTTTCGATCCCAGGCCTAGTATGTACATGATCAGTTACAGCTAGGTGACAATATTGATGTTTCGATATTATATATTGGAGTATATCTCATAATAATGTTCTCATTATGCTAATGAGACGTGATGTGATGTAGATGGGCTCTACCTTCCAATTGTTTTTACACAAAATGCTGAAAATCCTCTTTTCTTAAAAAGTTTATTAGATAACTTTATTTGTAAATTACTGACAAGCATTGAAACATTTATAGTCTTACCCATACACTAAATCTCATTATATTGTATTCTTATGATACAGTAAATAATTATTCTGATGATTCATAATCAATATTCACTTCAAAATGCTTATTATATTCAGAGGATTTCATTTTCGGGGGTCTGCAAATGGGCCACCCTGCCTATAAAAATAATGTCTCAACCTCAATTTTTCATCATATCGAACTGCGTAATGCCGAATTGCGTAATGCAGGCGAGACCGCCGAGAGCGTTTCACTTGTTATTTTGATTTCCTTTGCGATCGTGTTTAATAGAATAACAGTAACACATGCGATACACCCATTGTAAGATTCATGTGGATTTTTTTTCTTCATATTTTTACTTCTTCGGTTCTTCGGTTCTTCGGTTCTTCTTCGGTTCTTGTTCTTCCTCTTTTTGTTCTCCTTTTTCTTCCCCTACCTTCCCCTCCTCATCTTCCGCCGCAGTTATATTTTTAAATTTTAAAGGGGAGGGAGCGTTTGCAGGGACCATCCCATGCTAGTGACGCCATTGCCTCTGAAGACACACATATTCACTCTTTACGCCCATGACTATCTCACGTTACGAAAAGCCTGTCAATCCACCTTCACTTCACCTCAAAGTCATAACACTATAGGCGACGACATATGTGAACATGCATTATCTTATCAGGAGGCCTTCCACAGTCACTTATTGTCTGGAATGGACTGGCTTGTTGTGCAGTTGTTTCTTGTCGTGTCATACCGTATTTTCACCTCTGATATATGGATTTTACCATTAATATGTCAACGGCATGCCCTTTCGTTGAACTGCCGTATTTATTAATTTGACAGTGCGATGTGACGGTTTAGTTCGTAATAGCCGATGAGCGGAGAGGCGAAGAGTGAAAAATGTAATTCCTCGTTCAAAAATAGCACGGTGAATTCGTTTTTCAAGTTTGATTTGTCGATTTTTTTTAAGGATTGAGGAAATATCAAAAAGGTAGAAGAAAAGTAGAAAGGTGAATTAAAACAATAAGAATGAAAATACCGAGCATAAGAAGTAGGAGTCTAGTGATTAAGTTACCTATGTATAGTACATATATTAGTTGGTTAAACTCTTGCTCGAGTTAGCCATTTGTATACACCGTTTCTCAAGGTGAATTTCAAGGTGAAATTCAAGGTGAAATTAAAACGAAATACCTACAATTATACGAATAGGGAAGGAAAGAGTTGGAGAGAGAAAAAGATTGAATCATAAGTGAAAGATGCATATAAACACAGACGGGTTAACAGACAGAAAAGAATACAGAGAAAGAGGCTGAAGAGAGAGATAGTGTGAAGACATAATTAATAAAAGTATTTAACTATTTTTAGGAGAAATGTGGATAAAAACAGGCGCCCTTGAAACTTTTCAAAAGTGTTAAAACTAAAGTACGTGATCCTAAAACGCTATAAAAACAGGCGTGAAATATGCATAACAACTGATCATTTCAAGCAAATCTGGTTACATGTAGATGTATGTTTTCGCTTCTTTTGTTATATATACATTTTTTGTGTAATTGGTAAGACATTGAACGAAATAATATCAAAATGAACATGTATTTAAGTGAAACACTGTCACCATTTCCTTTTCTGTGCCTGTACTGGATTATAAAGTGGCTGTCAAAGTCAACGAATTCATGATGATGTTCACCGAAAACTTTCTAAAGGAAATGAATAGGCCTATGAAAGTCACCCGCATGTGCCTCCGACGAATTATCATTCAACAAATGTCACGGCTTGTCAACCTTTCCATGCCAATCTGCATTATCTCTAACTCATCAATCAAACCTTAAAAATTCGGACAAATTCTTTTTTCAATTTCTCTTTTTGGAAGAGCGCCTGGGTTGTCATGGTTTTCTGTTGGTATTGGTCGGTAGAAATTCATATTGCCAGCTTGTTCGAGTTTGAGTACTTGCGGGGGAAAATGAGGGCAACCGGAAATGGAGATATCGTGAGGACATTATTATGTTTATAGGATTCCCTCGGTTGACCCAATAAAATCAGGCGCAATCGGATCAAAATTGCCATGGCAACGAGTTATTAACCTAATTCAAAAGTCTGGGCGATATACATCAGATGCGGTAATAGGATTAAAATGTTGAGCAGGACGATTTGTTGAGAGGAACAGACGCACAAATGTTTGGTCATATTTCATTTTTGTTGCTGTCCCCCTCGGCGCAGGGTTAAAATTATGTTGTCATCGGGAATTTTAAATTAAATTACTGTTTTAAAACGATCTTCCTTCTCACTAATTTTAATAAGATTCTATAAGATCGATGTGATTCCTTTTAAAAGAAAAATATCGTAGGATGGATATTATGACAAGTTCGTCAATTGTAGGTGAGAAAGGAATTCTTAACGAATGAGTCAACGTTTATAGCTTAGAACACAATGTAACAGTTAAAGAGTCTTGAAAATATGTCAAATTATGATTTAAAATAAGATTTTTAAAAAAGGAATTAAATCTAGGGTAATTTTGGCAGGACAAATATAAATGTTAATTTGTCAGATCTAAATAGGCCCTCGCTTATAACATTAATATTCAATGTCAGTACTCATTAAAACAGAAAATACTGATTATCAGAGTGGCGTATCCGGAGAATTATTATGGGGGGGGGGATGTTCCTGATACCGGGGAGGTGGCATCCTCTTATTCCTTTAAACAATCCAAGGTCTATTGATTCTTTTTTCCCCTAGGCCTTCTAAGGATTGAGGTGGGGTGCACCCCGTTTCACTGAATACGCTACTAGATAATTTTTTTCTTCAGAAATATGAATAAATATAAAAAATTATTCGGGCAAGGTGCAAATTATCTTGATCATTTTGTTACTATAGCCACGTATTTCACATCATAATATAAGGTAGTCATCAACTTTCAGTTTCCCCTTTCTTCCTCCGTTCTCTATTACATCAAAGTAACCACAGCATAGCCGGATAGGCCAATTTGACTGTGAGAATATTGGCTCATTGAAAAGGGGATTGCCAACGTTTCCAATTAGATTAGATAAAAAGAACCAAGTTGGGTAATTTAGTCAGCTGTCACACCATTGGTATATAACAAAGTACAATTTTATCAATTTTTGCCATACCAAAAATGGAGGAGAGATCGGAGGAAAAGCTGTAAGTATATCTGTAGACTAAATATCATAAATGGAATGACCAAACAAATTGTAAAAATAAAATCAGTATGAAGTATGAAAATAGAGAGATCGAGAGAGAGAGACATCAATCAAAATCCGAAATAGTTTATGGAAAAGTTAACGTATCTATTGGGAGGAAAAGGGAAATGAAATTACAAAAAATACTTCATGATCATGTTGATGGCCTGTCCAATGGAGAACATCATCATACCACTCTTCGAAAACAACACAAATAATACATTTTCTGGTAGAATCCGTATATTGCTTGCCCTTTTGAGGATAAGGTGTTCGAAATGCAAAGCGCAAAATTAATCTAAAATGTAAGAGAATGCTAGATATCCAAGAAAAAATAAGTGCAACGTTTCGCCGTCGATATTATGAACCCTATAGTGATAATATGACATATTCTTCGGTTCATATACACGCTGACGGTTTATAAAAGCACAATATATATCAATCAATGGATAAATATGGCAAATTTGTCATCGCATTCTTTTACCAAGTAATGTTTTCACAGATATAACAAAAATTTAAATGTTGAAAATTCTCTTGGAATTAGGATGTGCTTTAAGGGTTGAGTTCGTCCTCTCCCCTTCCACCCCCCTATCAAATTCTTTTCTATAACAATTTTTTTTTTTCATTTTTAAAAATCCATATGAAAGACATTTTCGTACTTATATGAGTAATATCAAAGAAAGTCCTTGGCATTGATGACAGATCTTTAACCTTTGCTTTTCATAGCCTATTGGGCTGATTTCCAACAATGGTGTTTACTGTTTAATACTTAAATAGTATCTTTAACAGGTTTCTTCATTTAATAATCTAATATTCTTAACCAATATGTAACCCTAGTTTAAGCCTTGACCCATAACTAAGGGTAGACCTATTTTCCTTGTCACAATCTAAATTAATTATATCATAGACATAGCGTGATGAAAAAATGACCGTGTAATCATTTCAGAATGTGGTGATGTTTACGCAAACTCATCGAACACAGGGTGTTGAAGAAAAAATACTAAGACATGCTACAGATCAAATCATATGGTTTGAAAATTAACCACCAAATGTATAGCATGTCGGCAAATTTTACATGGTCGTTGAACCTATAAGCATTTGAAATGAGTATGGATCAATTTGCACAAAGTTGTGCAATGTAGTTTTAGCATTTGAATATTAAGGAATAAATTAATTTAGAAACGCTAATTTCCAGCACGTGTAAGATTTTTACTTCTTTGTTTTTCTCTGTGTGTGTGTGTGGGTGTGTGTATGTGTGTGTTGCGTGTGTATGCGTGTGTGTGTGTGCGTGTGCTGGTGTGAGTGTGTGTGTTTGTGTGTGTGTGCGTGTGTGTGTGTCTTATCAAGGACTAAAGGGGATGTGATTTATATTTCTGATGTACGAGTATATGTACTGACGAATTAATTTGCGTAGGTTTCTCAGCGTTTTTAGGATATCATGTCGATATTTTTACTCAATGTGATTTTGTAAACACTGTGTAGCTGTCAAATATCATCGCATTGACAGTTTAGGGAACTCTTATTCTCGAATCAGACTAAATCAATGTTCGTGCCCCTCTAGGAATCGTCTAATCTATAAGCCATGTGGTATAATTAAACCGTTACCTTGGCCGGATCAAATGCAGGCTTACAATTTGGCAGAAGACCTCTGAACAACTCTCAAAATTGACATTATTTGGCACATCTACAGATCATTCAAGGCCGTAAAAAATGCTGTTTATATCATTTTAATTCATCTGACAGACAATGGAAAGCAAAATATTAGCTAATCCTTTTCGTTTTGCAAGAAAGGAACCACCCTTCATTACCAATATGACATTCAGGAATAAAAATATCAGGGAATTATTGGAATACAGTGAACTCACTTTTTTAAAGTACAATACATCATTTCCAAAATGAGGTTAATTTACCCAGAGATACGGGTAGAGATTGGCCTACATAATTATATAAATGAAGGGAAAATTTTGTTTTCGTTTTGCAAGAAAGGCACCACCCTTCATCTCTAATATGACATTCAGGAATAAAAACATCAGGGAAATATTGGAATACAGTGAACTCACCTTTTTAAAGTAAAATACATGATTTCCAAAATAATATTAATTTACCCAGAGAAACGGGTAGAGATTGGCCCATATAAATTATATAAAAGAAGGGAAATTCAACGTTGAAACCTGAAAATGATTATCAAATCAATCTTACTCGATATACGTTTGGAGGAGAAATAATTAATTAGAAGATATTATTTTATTAATCTTTCTGATTATTTCGTTCTTGGTTTTTTTTTTAAAGTAAATCACTGTAAAAAAAATCACACACACACGCACACACGCACACACACACACAATGCATTTAACGGAATTATACATTTTCAGCAAGGAAACCACTTTTTCATTGACCCTTTTGTGTAACAAGGGTGCCCTCCCCAGAAAGAAAAAAAAAAGATGACCATCATTGTTTAACAGTAAGGTTCTTGGGAAAGAGTCTATATTTCATGTGTTTCCAAAAGCAAATTCAGTGATTGCATTGTCTATATATTATGTGAGTGGTATTTTTTCCCAACATGAATTAATAATAGTAAATTATTTCCCCAACTTGTTAACTACTTTGTTGCGTTTCTTTTTCCTCTTGCACCTCCTTCAAATACGTTAGTGGTTGCACCCCAAACTCCCTAGGGGCGCCTGAGATGAAAATAAGGGCGGCGACAAAGAAGAACACAAGTTAAATGGAGCTCGACCTCAAAGTTATGAAATATTCTGTGAATAAAAAGGGCATACCGGCATGCAAAAAATAGCTGTAAAAGGCTTAGAAATTACAAATTAATTAACCTCGACCCGCCCATATCCGTTGGCGCTTCTTTATTGAGTCTGTATGGTCGTATTTTGACCAGTACAAAGCTCAAGAGGACCATCCATCATCTCAACCTGTTATTTAACAAATTTTCTGGGTTAATTGAGTAATACTAATACATAGGTTGTATTTTCTTTCATCAAAATATAGACATCCCGGGTGGGCACGATGAGGATATCATGGGGAGAGAAAACGTAAGGCATTTCGAGTCAACGATAAGTCTTCTTGTAAGCACCGTTCAGATACTCATGTGTATGGACTTGCCCTCTTTGTTGTTTAAATTGCTTCAAATTTTACAAAGTTTTAAAATTACTTTGTTGACCTCTTTTGCCAAGGTAGGGGGCTCTTGAGACAGTGGTATGTAGCTTCACCAGAGCTGACCACCTGTTTACAATAGACCATACAATACCAACATAGGAGTTGCTATGTCAGACGTGCTGTAGCATCACTAGGAAAATAAAAGTAATGTGGAGGTATTGTATGAAAGAGTGCAATTCTTTTGTGACAATATGAAAGAATGCAATTCTTTTGTGAGCATGTGCTGAGCTGTGGGAAGTTACATACCACTGCCTCTTGTTAGCTCACTAATGATTTGCAGATGATGTCACAAGATAAATGAGATCTGGAGCTTTTTTTAGGGTGGGGCTTAGCAGGTCGGAGAAACTTATTTTTTAAAATATTTTAAAATCTATGAAATATATTTAGATGTTTGAATAACAAAATATGAGTTGTATGCAGCCATGCACATCAACAGGAATCAAGTTATATTTGGATTTCCCCCGACCTTTAAGATTAATATATTTAAACATAGACGTAGAGAAGCTTTACGATCTTAAAGATTTTATTGAACATTTCCCAAAGGATATGCTCGGTAGGCCTATATTATAGGCTATAACTCTAAGACTGGAGTCCCCTCGACACAGGCCTACACTAAACATTTCAGAGACCTCTAACATTTATTTGCCTCTGACATGGAACTAGCTCAACGATTGAGGACCTATTAGTCGATCGCACCCCCACCTCAATCAATCGTGTCCCAATGTGATTTTACAATGGAATTAGGTAAGATTGATTTTACGATTGATTTTAACTGTTCCTTGTCACAGGGCCAGGGTTCCATGATAAAGGAAGATCGGTGATGATTGTTTCTAATCTGTATAATGGCGTCGAGACGAGAATAGGTCTAGCCTGACCCTGACGCGACCCTAACGCCTAGGTCATGCAGTGAGGCATGCGCGCTGAAAAGGTAAGGTGAAAGGCGATTGACATTGAGTATGGCGTCACCTATCTTTCAAGGCTTCACTGCATGGTAACAGGATTTCTAAAACGTTTTGGTGGATGAAAGCGATGGTTAAGAGGGGTGGTTGGGGCGGGGAGGGTCATGAACCATAACTGTGACAGGTGAATTTAAAGTTACAGCCGTGAGATATGAATTCAAAATTTCTACTCTGATTCAGCAGACTTGCCTTCTCATTCACCTTCCCTACTTAACAGAAACCCTGGTCGTCAACTTCTTTGCCAACTCGACTGAATGCCCTCCAGGAATGGAAAAAAGGAGGAATTACTTTGGGGCTAGGGTAAAAAGAGACGGAATGACTCAGTAATCTATGGGGTCATAGAGAGTATTATGAGGACGGTCAAATTGCTTAGGGGAGTGATCGATGGATGGGTTACACAACTGTCAAACTTACTTTGACCATTTGCAAGTGCAATACATTGTTCTTAGCGCTGGAGGACGCCAATGCGATTATCCGGTTTAAAGAGAAAATACATGAGGGTATTTCTAACATTAGATGGCAGGGATTTTTTTGAAAGGTTTGAAGTATTAAAACTTTAATTAAATGTAGATTGGGTAGAAGTCATATTGAACCTTAATTTTTGTTATCATTGGTACTTATTACTATTGATATATTTATAATTCTTTTTTTATTACTATTATTATTATTATCATTATTATTACTGTCATTATAATTATCATCGCCGTCATGGTCATAATCATCATCGGGTAATATGTTGTCGATGCGAACAGTCACCTTGATCACGATGTTTAAGAGATCTAGTATTTCTTTTGAATTGTAAATATAATATTTAAAAATAAGTGTGCATGTAGGCTATGTTATACACATCTATTGTTTCAATACTTTTGATGATACCAACATGATTTTTTTTCTCCCGACAAAGACGGGAACGTCGAATATTCGAGCTGTGACATTAAACAAAGATTGGCTAAAATGTATCATTCCTGAGTCATGATTTATCATTTCTGTGTCATACTTCCAAATAACAAATTTGAAAGACTAAATGTGAACAATCAAGGAAATCCTGAAGCATGGAACAAGTTTGTATGATTCTTTTTGTAAAGAGAAACGATGGAGTAACGATGGAGCTCCAGCCTTTCATCATGATGCGAATTCTAAGTGCGTTTGATCAAAAGTGTATCATGAAAAAATTCCTTTTCATGATTTATTTTTCGCAGAAAATGATTATAGAAATGTGTAAAGGGAAAATAATAAAGTGATAGTATGGTTTCCCACTATCATTTTTTTTTAGTATCTGAATATTAGTTTGACAATTTCTGAATAAGAACCTATGTGAGTACAGATTATATCAACAGAGAAACCGAAATCCTAGTTAGTAGCAATCAAACTCGGATTGAATCGAAAGGCGCTCTATTTAATGAAGAATCATCCTCTCTTACAACCTTTAAAAAGCTGTTCAAATGATGAAATGGTAGTACCTTTAAACTAATCAACTGTCTTCCTCGAAACTTGACAGATACCTCTATATTACATCATCTTGGCATCTCCATGCCGCGAGCTCTTTTATTGATCGTATCTCTACGAGCTGCCTTTTATTGCACAGCTTCGAAAGGTTAATGCGAGTTCATGTCTGTCCGACCTTTTCAAGAAATCTTGACCACGTCTCTCTTCCACCATATTTATTAAATCTCTGTCAGCTACAGCGCTCAGCTGCGATGGCGTAGACAGCGAGCGAAAAGAGATAGGGGAGGGGTCGGGTGTTTTCATAGTTGAAATGAATAGAAGTAAGTGTAAAGGATGCAACATCATTACTTTCTTTACAGAATTAGAATGAAGGGGATACCAAGGAACCCCCCCCCCCACATTACCATGATTATAGTTGTTTTACTTTTTAACATATGACTAATCATTGGACATAAAATACACGTGTGCCATGATTCGTAATGGCATGTTTATATTATTGTTAAGTTACATGATGAAATTAGATACGACTTCCATTTCATCCTTGTTTGGTTGAATAGAATATTAACTGTTTAAAAAAGTCAAGTTGCAACAATTTACACTGACAGAGGAAAATTGATGATTATGATGACCAATAGCCTATCATGATCGCCTATGATTATTTAGCCGCCACTAAACCATATGCCATAGCTTACTCGTATTATTACGCGATGCATAATGCTACTGCAACCTTTATTGGACCTTACACATGAACACTCTTACCAAAATATATGTACCAATGCATAATTAGCTTGATGATTGTTCAATCGGAATCAGGGGTAGATGTAGACATAGTCCTGATCTTCGACACATACCCCCAGGCGCGGATCCAGGATTTCTTAGACGGGGGGCACAATTTTTTTCTTTTTGCTCCCGAAAATTCACTCAGGGGGTAGTGAGCACTAATTTTTTTTGCTCCCGAAAATTATAAAATCGCGCCGGCCGAAAATTCGCTCAAGGGGGTAGTGAGCACTAATTTCTTTTTTTTTTTGGCCGGGTGCCCCTGTGCCCCCTGGATCCGCCAATGACCCCATGGACAATTGGTCGTCCTTCATCCTACACTAACAGATTTCCCGACTTTAACCTTAGACCACAGAGTATACCTAACATTACCCCTAACCTTAGCCCTAACCCTAGCCCTTACCCTAAACTAATACCCAATTGCGATCTGAATCCTGGTCCTACATCTTTGACCAAGTAAGGCCGGGAACGGACATTAGATATAGATTCGTTTCATCAAATGTACACTGTAAAGGCTAAAAGAACACTTTAAACAAACAACGGGGCTCAAAATATTCATTCTTTATATATGTGAAAAATGGGGAGCCGACATTTGCTCCGGGCTTTTATTCATCAAAAATATAGGGTTGGGGTTAGGATTTCAGTTGGGTTCTGCAGAGATAGGTTTAAGGTTAGGGCTATAGAAGCAGGTATGGTATTTAATCCACGGGTGAACATTAGAATTCGGCTACTGCCAAAGGAAAAACTTATCACAAAACAATTGTCGCCAAAGCCGTGTCGTCGAACCCCACAAATAGCAAGTTTAGACAAGGATAATGTCAACTTTACAACAGATCCATCCAAGCTGCTCCTTCCGATCCCCTGTTTCTATACGCCCCAGACTTTCGGGTAATCCGCGGCCGCCGGTCCGGCATCCGTTGCGTTCAAGAACCTACCCCAGAGGGTATTCCGACGCAACTCCGGATAAATCGAAGATCTGGCCTTCCATTTTCGTATTGTGACATTTTGGATGTTATTTTAGAAGAGGCGAGTGTCGACTGAGGTATCTTTATTCTGCGTCGATTGTTTCCATGTCGCCGGGAGCAGGGTGATAAAAAGGTCGTGCAAAGTTTGGAAATAAGAGGCTGTAGCTATTTTGCGAATTTTCTTCAAAATTTAATAAGTCCATCGCCCGGGTCGATGGGATAATCATCATTGGCGTAGCTCCAGGGGGCAGGGAGCACATGCAGCCCTCTCCAATCAAATGGCACAAAAGGGAGGGAAATGGGAAGAAAGGAAGGAAGAAATAAATAAATAAACAAACAAACAAAGAGGAAAAGAAACAGAAAAGGAGATGGAAAAAGGAACGTGAAAAGAATACGATAATTCTTTCCTTCACCATTTCCCCAACATGCCTAATTAAAGACCCTGTTAATTCAAATTTAATTCGCAAAGATCAGTGCCCCCTAACCCCATAGAGCGGGTGTCCCCTCAATATCTGGACCCACGATACGCCACTGCGCTTAACTGTGAAATTATCTTGAGAGACTTGGGGCGGGGGTATGTATAATTATGTACTATAATATATGGAATTGCAGCTATAATAGCCACTGTCTTTGCATTAAAACGTATTAGGTGAAAAGCACAGCATCGTTGTTCATTTGTAAGTGTTTCACAAATCAACGTATGAACAGAATACTATGACAAAGGGAAAAGGATAAGCTATACTCCTCAATATTACCAACTACCTTTTTTTATCTCCTGGGCATAAAACAACAATATTCCACCTTTAAAGCGGTTGGATTTACGTCTGATGAAATATGATAAAAGAGTGCATCCTTTATCCGCAGGCTATAGGCCAATCGGTTCATTTGCAACCAAGATTTTTTATATAAAAAATATCTGCATTTCGTTTCCTTCTCTGACCTTCCCATGACATTTCCAGTAATGACCAACCTAAGAACTCTAATTATCTCATATAATCCCTTTTCTTTTGAAATGCTGGTTCGATGGGGGTCGGTAATAAAAATTCACATTTCACTGATTGGCTGGAATTTGACCTTTACACGTTGCTAATTTGGAAGCCCCACGTGCGATACTGCACTAAATTGGTATGACGTGATCTTCTTACAAACCTAATCACAGAATTCCCTTTCATGCCATTTTGTGATTGCGACTATTAAAGGTCATTTGGGATGTTTCGATAACCTTCAATTAAATGTCATAGGAATACTATTCCGCATAATAGGCCTATGTGAGGAAATTTTCATCAAACCGGGGAAATGACGGGAAACTAGCAAATAAATTAATATAGTACTACATAGGCCTACACCATCAAAGGTATAGACCAGTTTTGGAAACGCCCCCCTCTCAAAAAATGAAATGGAAGCTCTTAATTACCAATCATGTGAAAGAATATGTTTTGACTAATACGTGATGATACAAATTTTGCCGGGAAACCGCCTACTAATTGATATATTTGGTAAATTGTCATATCTACTATAGTATCCGGTCTGGATAAATATTGCGATCGCGTACATAGTCCCATATACATCTTTCTGTGTACAGTGCTTGTAACTTTACCAAGACTGGGCCAAATTTCTTATCATTTTGATGATTACAGAACCTTGCAGTACACACCAATACTTATATGCTAGATGATTAACCTTTTCGATCGATTCCACAACGTTTCTTTCACAATGCAATCGCATGACCAGAACTGGTCTATACCTTTAACAGTTATTTACATCGCTTAACTACTTTCGTTATCAAATTATTTCTGTGTATTCTATTATATTATTTGAAGGCGATGAAAGAAAGAGAAGGTTGAGGTCTGGTAAAGGTGGAAATTAATATGTGAGTTTTTGCATTTTTTTTTAAATATGTCAGTTTTTGGAATGTATCGTAGTAGAAAATACGTCGCCTAATAAGGCATTGCTCTTCATTGTCCTTCATATCACGAAAGGTATTAAAAGTAATGCATTGTTATTGGTTTTTTTTATCAGAAGTATTATGATATATATATATATATATTTACTTACTAAGTGTCTATTAAGTGTATTGCTCTACAAGCTTTCTTATAAGTATGGTATGGTAAGTGTGGTATTCAAGTAGGCCTACAAGATAACATATTATTTTGGCTTCTCTCGTATCCACTTTACAAATTGCAGTAAGTTTGTTATCCTTATTTTTCATGTGAAAAACTTTCGTGATAACATTATGATCAGGGGCGGCGATCCGGGGGACGGGGGGACACGCCCCCCCCCCTCGATTTTGTTTAGGTCCCCCCCTGAAAATTTGAAAAGTGCCCCCAAAAAAAAAAAAAAAAAAGTATAGCAAATACTGGGTGAAGACTGCAACACACTTTTAGGCTCTGGAGGGCCCAAGAGTGCAGCGTTTAGACAAATAAAAATGCAAAAATCTTCTCACTCGGAAGCTACGCTCCCTCGCATAACATCCTTCAAAATGTACATGTAGATATTGTAGAAAACTGAAGTGTGCAAAAAGTATATTACTTGTTTTTTAATACTTTTATAGAGGGGGTTTATTTCTAATTCGATACCAGTGATTTACAAATGTTGCTGAAATGGTATGATTTTTCCCTGAGCTTCCGGGGGCTCTGCCCCCTGGACTCCACAAAGGGCCCTAAAGCGTGCCCCCGGTTGCTCATCTGACCGTAATTTAATGCCTAAAATCCCTGAGCTTCCGGGGGATCCGCCCCCTTGACCTCACCAGGGCCCTAAGGCGGACCCCTGGATGCTCATCTGACCGTTATTAAATGCCTAAAACCCCTGAGATTCCGGGGGCCCTGCCCCCTGGACGCCACCAAGGGCCCTATAAAGCGTGCCCCTGGATGCTCATCTGACGGTAATTAAATGCCTAAAACCCCTGAGCTTCCGGGGGCTCTGCCCTCGGGACCCCGCCAAGGGCCCTAAGGCAGCCTCTGGATGCTCATCTGATCGTAATTTAATGCTTAAAATCCCTGAGCTTCTGGGGGCTCCGCCCCCTGGACGCCACCAAGGGCCCCATAATTATAAAGTATGCATGTGGTTGCTCATCTGACCGTTATTAAATGCCTAAAACCCATGAGCTTCCGGGGGCTCCGCCCCTGGACCCCACCAGGGGCCCTAAGCCGGGCCCCTGGTTGCTCAGCTGACCTTAATTAAATGCATAACACCCCTGAGCTTCATGGGGCTTCGCACTTTGACCCCCGCTGGGGCTAATTTGCCCCTGGACCCCACGCCAATTTACGCTCCACTTGCTTTGCTCTACCTGATCGTAAATACATTAGCCCCCCCCCCCCACTTTGAAAAACTTTCCGCAGGGCCTTCATGTAACATGTAAGAATGGTGGTGATGCGGATTCTTTTCTGCCCCCAAAAAAACCGTTCTTGGTCATTACGCCACTGCTCCCTCGTCCCTCGCATTTCGTCCCCCTCCCCGGTCATGAAAAGAAATCGCCGCCCCTGATTATGATAATCAAAATGTAGGGACCGGTGTCACGAATATGCGGTACCGTTAATGGATTTAGTGCCGTTACCAAAGTGGTCCGGCCATTTTGATACTGCAACTGATGATGAATTTGATCAATGATTAATAATCGATAATCAATAGGGTGAACAAAAAGCCGCCAGTGAATTCGATGCGGCCTGGTGGAATAATAGATGACCGGCACCAATCTGCTAAGAAACCCTGTGTGGCGGGACTCGGCTAGTCTGTTTTTTATGTTAATGTTTATGTTTCTAAACTTAATTAGGCCAGCTAAACACCAACGCGAAGATGACAAATGTCATGGATATTTTGGACTGTAGATATCTCGACATGTTATTTACTGTGGAGTCCACATATTGCCTCAAGTTAATGTTAGTCTTTAAAAGATGATAGCTGGACCCGTAACTGGAGAAAAGTAAAGAAGGAAGAAAGAAGAAAAGGAGATATTAAATGCAAGAATAAGGCAAGTAACGGCTATGCTATTTTAATGCTTGTCTATTGCTAGAAGAATGGAGCGGGCGAGATTAAAAGAGATATGGGAGGGGAGAAACTCATCCTTCTAAAACTTCTTTTCTATGATTCGGGCAGAAATCATGCTCCGCAAAGTTTACGCCGCATCTTCCAACTTCTGATTGGTCAACTCTTCTAGAGCTCCGCCTCTAGCCCCGCCCACCAGTCGCGTGCCAGATGCGCTGTACCCATCGAAGAGGTCAACCCGAATGATGCGAGCAGTGAAGTGCGAAGGCGATCCGAGCCAGCCCCGGGGACAAGCGAAAATTCATGTTAGAGGCATGCATGAACTTAGTGTGAACTCGAAGCAATATTTCGCCATGGATATATTTTCACCTCTCCTGTATTACGTAGCGCAATCGATCAGTGGAAAACCGCACGAGGGCCGGGACGCAACGCTACGGTACGTACTACCATGGTACTACGCAAGCAAGCAAACAGCGCGAACAGCTACACAATATAAACACATACTGCGACAGTGATAGATGAGCGCTAAGTTCAATAGTTCAGATTGTTCAAATAAAAGAGAGGAAAGAGGCGGAGAGAGAAAGAAGAAGACAGAAAGAGAGAGAGGTGGGGATAAAAACATTGGCAAGCGCACTACGTTCGCTCGGGACCCTGCACATTTATCCTCAGCCGACCGAGGTGATATAAATACGAGAGGGATCTCTGTGGTGAAACAAACCGTAATATCACGATCATAACAAACGCATGTGAGAGAAGGAATGTTGCGTCTTGCTTGCTAGCTCTCTTCGACACTCTCTAACTTGTTCTCTCTCTCTCTCTTTGCGGAACGGGGAAATCCTCTTCACGTGTAACTCATACGCTGTAATACCGGCAACTTCCGCCCGTATATCGGCTTGTTCTTCAGCTAAACACTTGCTGGCTTGCAGAGCTCCTAGCCTGGATGTCATTGACTTTTGAGAAAGTTTGGTTAGTGATCTAAGGAAGAAATTTCTTCTTTCCATGGGCTCATAGCGAATGAACATTCACTACAAGTGGAGTTGAAGTTGATCCCGAGAAGTTTTGTTGACTTTTCCGAGCGAGGTAAGTCGATTTTTCTTTTTATGATGTAGCTTTGTGTTTCCTCATTAAATATTCATCACCTTTTATGCATTTCTATTATGTTTTCACTTTTCAACAGTTAGTTTTACTTTTAAAATATAACAGAATGAAGCTACTTACTATATGAAAAAGTTAAAATCGTATGGGTTTATGTTGGAAGTGCCCAACTATTGTTTCCCTAAATTGTAAACCAAATCAGATTGTTTATTTTAATAAATTAAATTAAGTATGGTTGTAATTGTAATTTAAGTTTTAAGGTGTACCGTATAACGGCGAAAAACAAGGTGAACTACTGCTTTCATTACTGTAACCATGTGCAATATCAAGTCATTGTGGGTTGTTGTAATTGTATTTTGGCATATTTGCAGATCATCTTCTGCCAAAACAGTAATTTATTAATTTGATAACCAGCATATTTTTAAGTTCTGGTTGCGTTACGCGTTTAGGTACGGTCTATATCATATGGAGGAATGGTTAATTTTCCTTGTTCTAACTTGGGTACCAATGCCCAATTCCACGACGTCTAATACGCGCGAGGCCAAGTGAATCTGTCAATCTGTTGACTTGGTTGGTTAAATATGCCTGTGCTATTTAGGTGTTTGTCCAGTGCTAATCGATGAGGTTTTTAAAACATCCAGATGTCAATGATTGATGGTGTGAGTGAGAAATGAAATTCCCCTTTTTTTATTCCGCCGAGAAAGAAACAAATTGAGTTCCGTTAGTTTTGTAATAAACCAAGGATCTGTAAGATTTGTGTAATTATTTTACACATGTATAATGCCTGTGTTTGACTGTCATTATGGTTTGATATAAATATGATTTAAATTATTTTTAAACTGTATTTTTGCATCTGTTCATTTCTGGCATTCATAATCTGTTCTGTTTTAATTCAGTTATAATTGTACTATGATGTAAGACATAATATATTTATGATGTAAGCGAGTATGTGATGGTAAAAATACTACCATTTTGTAAGCTACAAATGTCAATTGATGTAGGCAAGGTGAATAATCCACTATTAACACATCGATTAATTAAAGAATTGTTATATAATGTGTCACACCGACACCATTTATGTAAATATTAATAAGAAAAACTAAAAATACCTCTCTTCGATTGTAAATATCAACAACGTTATTTTTCATCCATTTCTTGATGGTCTATTAACTTACCGCAAACATGTGAACAGAGTTGTTTTTTTAAATGTCAGGACATCATTCCTATTCTTGACCAATATTATATCAAGGAATAGGCACACTTTTGTAGGAGATCCTTTTGAATATGAAATCATTTATGTACCGATGAGTAATAAAGAATAAATAGATCTCTTAAATTTGTATTTTAAACAACAATTAATAAATGTATTTCGGTGCATTGTGACATAAGTATGAAAGTATTTTAACACAAACCGGCTAACAAAATACACAAAGAATGGACAAACAAAAAATGACTAATCTCGCTTCGGAAGTATATAGTATATACACCCCTTTAATTTGGTTTTTGAGGTTACTAAATTGTTATGCTATTTCATTTCACTTTTGTGTATCATGGGTGTTGATGGTATTAACAAGGATGAATGATTTCAAACTGGAAAATATCCGATCGAGAAAATGTAACTCCAATAGGATAGCGAATAAAAGATTGGTCGGGAATTTTAACCTTGTCCAAGTTGTCTCCGCAACATACAGTATTTATCAGCCATCGATCATCGTAAGAATAATGGGTTGCTCCTTTTTTGTCGTTTGAAGTTTATAATATGTTATTTCCTCGTATATCAATATACTTAAAATTATTCAAAGGGTTGTAGCCTATTTTCACCGGAAAATTTTTAACGCATAATTTGCTTACTTCTATTCTTTTTTCAACAGCCTCCAAGAACATCAGTATATTCGACTTTGTTACTGATCAACAAATCATAAAAATGGCGTTTATATTCTCGATATGGACCTTCGCTGTCCCTGTATGCCTCTTGTACCTGATCAAGAAGCTTTGGTACTGGTATAACATCAGCAAGAGTGACCCCAATTGCCAGGCCCCACTCCCCGGCGGCTCCATGGGCTGGCCCATCATCGGAGAGACATTTCACGTGCTTTTCCAGGTAAGTGGACTTTCGAAAATGTTGAAATAAATGCCCATAGCAGAGAAGGGGCTAAAATTACCCTTTTACCCATACCACCGTGAACTTAATTGAAAAAAATTGCGGTTTGTCTAAGAATTTAGTTACGAAATTTACCTGCAGGGGGCATATTGCAAGCAGAAACTTGCCAATATTCTCTTTTGAAAGTATATTAGCCATGGGAATCGCGAAATGAAACTTTTCAAAAGAAGCAAATGATTTCGCAAGTTTACTATTTCATTTCCACATCGCTCTTTGTGCACATCCTCTTTAATCATTAAAAGCAAATGACACCGTTTTGGCATAGGTTAAATACACTTGCCTATGGCCACCATATCCCGTTCCACTTGCATCAGCTGATGCGTAATTGTGACGTCACAATGACCTCACTATCCCCGAGTCGCCCCGATCAGCCAATCAGAAGCACTTCTTCTTTTCGCTCAATGAAAGTCGCGAACCAATCAGTGATCGCTGTCAGAGTACGCTGTAAATTGACCTTCTGGTCGGTACGTCGTATAACGGGTTATTCAGAGGCCAATAAACTCCTCCAGAGTAAAGTGTATCAGGAAATGTGTTCTTTTCCGAGGAAAAAGGGTGAACACAACAAGTAGACGTGCAAGGATTTGCCCCAATATTCAGATTAAGGTTATGTTTTGGAATTGGTCAGAAAATGCTGGGAAGATAAAGAACTGTGAGGAAGGTTTTGGCGTCAATTTTCTCAGTTGACACGCAAGACTCTTGGTAATTTTGTATAGCACTGATCTAGTTATAATTAGAAAGTTGCATCCTTGTAAACAAAAACCTTACAAAACTGTCATAAAATTATTGTTTGACTGGGCTGTAACGAGACAAAATCATTTTGTAAAGTCAGACAATGTTTCAGGGAATTTTATCAAGTGGAGGATCGTAAATACAATGCAGAAATATACTGGTAGCCGAATGAATGTACCTGTGAGTTCACAAGTTGTCTCTTTGATAATAGGGAGGAGGAACCAAAATGATTCGGTATATTTGCATATAAAAAATATATCAAATAATGACCACGGCTTTCTTAAATTTACATAGCAAACAGAACCAAGGAACGATAATGGCGTCAAAATTGTGCATGGTAGGGGGCGGGGGGCGGGGCTGAGTCTAGAATCTTTGAACTGCGTGAACTTTAGAACTTAAAAAAAATGTGTTAATGCGTAATCATTCAGTAATGGTATGTTCCGTACAACTTAACGATGATCAAAATTGTGCGGGACCAAACTGCAAGTAAAAAAAATAATCAATTTCTAAAAAGTGAGAACAAGTGAATGATAATCATCAACATACCACCATTTCCTCTCTTTTTAGAATGAATACGCAGAATTACATACCCTCTCGTTGAACCTTCTCGTATAAGGTACTTTGCCCTAAAATGTGGTCAGATCATTTCTTTAGAAAGAACTTAGAATAGTACACTCGAACGCTAAAACGAAACCGACGTGAAGAAATGGATCAAAACTACACAATGACGTCATTATTAAGATTTGTATCGTTGTTCACGCACAATGGTGCTCCTTCGGAAAGAATGTAACAACGGGAAGAAGAAATGAATGCGACATTCCAGTGCTATTGGGCCCGAAAAAGGAAGCCTCTCAAAAGCGGGTATGGTTATGGCAACATGTACTTTGGGCTGAAAAGGCGAAGAATAAAGGGATTTCTGAGTCGTTGAGCAGGAACTAAGGCTAACTATGCGAGATATTGTTGAGCGGTTGATGCTGCACAGAGATTACAGAGTCAGGCGAAGTTCATTCCCAATCGAACGGGGGTTTCGAGCAGGTCCACATTCCGGTGACGGAGCTAACTTGAGAGCATTCCATTGTTCGGCGATGATTTATGATATATGTGAAAAAAGATATTTAATTTTCCACTGCTTTAGCGATGAATGGGTCATTAAATGTGCGACATAATGACGGTAACATCCGCAATTACGACAGATTTTGCCAGATTAATTGTAATCTGACTTTGATTTACGCGGTGAGAGGAAACATGATAGAATTAAAACTTTTCAACCGCTGGGGACTTATACCTTGATACAGTCAGTCCACAATAATAATTCAATATTTTTTCATATATACAATAGGGTTTGAATGCCATTGATTACGGATTTAGAATAAAATTTATTGTTATTTTAAATAGGTAATGACCTCTGGTTTAGAGTATAATTATTCCCTTGATTTTCAACGTACTAAAGAGACATAATGGCATTTTCAATTGACCACCGCAAGATGGCGGTTGTCCACTGCTCCTGCAATGTCTACTCTAAAGAAAGTTCGTGAAACTTGAACAAAAATATCGGATCAATATATTGTTTTAAAGTAATATGAAAGGAATGTTTAATAGAATTCCGGAAACACGTGAACACCATATTGCTCCTTTGTTGTACCACGTAAGAGGAAATTAAATAATGAGGTAAACAAACGAACAAGCATACACACCGGTTGCCATATAGGCAATGGGTATATGATATCAGTTGGATACCACAATTTCGACCTCGGACACGCCGATATAATCTCGGCGGATCATATGTGGTTATTTGAGCGCGATATGCGGTGAGGTGTTACAAAGAAAGTGTTTACCTTGTATAGCACAACAAGTCAACACCGAGCGTTGTATCAATGTTGGGGTAACGTGTTTTTAATACCAAGCGATAAACAATGTGGTATAGCCCGTTGTACGCGGAAGAAGGGTGAGATTGGGGGCTGATGGTCCCACGCACTTCTGGTCTTATGTTCATGGATCGTATTTGGGGGTTAGGATCAAGGTTAGGTTAAGGTTTATGCTTATGATTTGGGTTTACTTTCTTAACCCTTTCCAGTGTGTAAAAACGTAACCAATATGTTCGCGTAGGACCAGTGGTTAGTAGGACCGGCAGTGCGTAGGACAGCTGTTGCGTGGGACCAATGTAGTGTGAACCCAAATTGAGATTGAAGAATGTCAGTATAAATGCGCCTACTGACAATACAGAACTTAAATTGTGCACTGAATGGGAAGAGAAATACGTTTTCTAAGTTTTTGAAAGGGTAATTTCCCTACTATATTACTGAGAAGAAAATGTTAACTGTATAATGACGAATAAGGGTAGCCTGCATCTCATCATGATTCAATTAATATTATTCGTGTTACGGGCGGATATTTGGTGATGTGAAAGCGGTAGCAATTAAATTTCAATGATTGTGTACCAGAACTAAAATTTACAATTTTGCAACCATAGGGAACAAAATAAGCAAATTATTATGCAAGATTCGATTATCGAAATCAAACTACTTCATAAGCATGGTCATGGACAAACGTATATATAGACCTATACTGATCTACTTGAGCCACGTTATACGCCAGGTGGTTAGGTTGTGTGTATTGGGGGGGGGAGGAGGGAGAGAGAGATAGAATATGTGTGTGCGTGCATTATGTGGTTGCGGGGATTTCATTAGTTGTTGATAAACGGTGAAATTAATCATACTTGTGAGCGTGCGTGACTTACATGTTTACCCGTTCGCACTTATAATACCGCTGTTATTTACACATTCCCGCGTTATTCCATTAGAGTCACACTTCACCGCAGAGCACCGACCCCACACCCACATCCCAACATACCCACACACTCGCTTACAATACGAACGCAATACCATTATAGTTTTCACTTGCTTTCGATAGAAATGCCTGGAATGGTGTAGAAGGAAAGAGGAATTATAGAGAGCGGCAAAAAAAAAAGAAAAAAAGAATACAATTGTTCTTAACCACTTTACCTGACCTTGCTGTGTTTTTACCGCTAAGGGCAATATATTTATTCCAGCATACAATAGGGTCGGTAGTACAAGAAATAGGAAAAAGGGCGAAAAAACGTTGCATAATTCATAAAGAAGGAAGTAAAAGAGAAATAGCCTTCAAGCAATGACCTGTAAGAATAGAATCCACTTTGTCCGGCGATTGAACTCAGGAACGAACAATCCAAGCTATCATTTACTCGAGGATAATTTGAGGGCTAGATAATTGCATTTATTCGTCAACAATGGACGATAATTAACATATTTTAGAATTCCTCAGAAAGTGAATTTATTGTTTAGTCACACAATGCGTGGGAATTTAACATCAAGATTCTAAGGGCGATTAGTAGGGAAAAAATGATAATAATAATAATAATGATAATAATAACAATAATAATAATAATAATAATAATAACAATAACAACTTCATTGTGGTTTTATACGATGCGCGAAGAAAGGTGAGAGTTGTATGGAAGGGAAAAAAACTTAAGAAGAAAGTACTGTATGATAACGAAGTAAATGATGATCAAAGTATTATAACAGTGACCGCTACTGAGGGCGGGGCTGCATTTCTTGTGATGAATAATGCAAATTTCTATAAATCAAATTTAATACCCTTCTTTCTTGTGCCACTCGTTTTGGCATTTAGTTGTTTTCTACGTACTTATTTAATTGCATCACATGAATAGAATACTGACGTCCTGTATTTTCATTATTACCAGTAAGCTGTGATTTTTAGCTATAGGCCTACTTGGGTGTTGGCCATTTTTCGTTCGTAGAAAAGTAAATGAGAAACGAGTTGATAAATATGTGACAGAATTGAATATCCTCTTTTTCGGACATTAAAACTGGGTGCCTTTGTAATAAGCTCTCCGGACTTTTCCCCACCCATCTTTATCCTTTGTTACTTAGTCAACTAATAACGCATTTGCCCTTTTTTCATTATACACTTTCTATGACTTCAATGAATATGTTTCCCAGTAGACATTATAGTTATTTTTGATAAAAACGTATGTTTGCAGTGACGGATTAGTAGGCATCTAAAGCTCTTTCATAAAGGAGTTTCTAGAAACCTCTAATATCAAATTATATGAACTAGTATGCGTGATTGTTAGGTTATATACTAAAAACAATTGACACTCGTGAAGCCTCAGTTTGCTCGATTCATTTATTTGACCTTATGACCGGTTTTATATCAAACGCTTTCTGTAATGGTAAATTTGGCAGCCATTAATATCCCAGGGTTTTTCTCTTGTTGCGCCTTGCCTTTGTCTCGGAAAATCAACAGATTCCGAAAATTGTATGAAATCTTTCGTTTCCTATCACGTCTTTTCCTAACAAACCGTAGATTTATTGCCTAACCGCAGAAGTATCTAAATGGACTGTAAGTGTATTCTTGATCCTGGTCATATTAAAGCGAAAAATCCATCACCCTTTGGCTGAACCCCTCGAGTCGATGATTCACGAAAAAAATCTCGGAGAGCACTGCTGCCAAATTGGCAAGAGACCAGAAACGCACAAAAGATTATTGTGCTACTCTATTCAACCCCGCTACGTAACCTGCCAGTGTTGTTTATCAACACTTCCAAAGCCCTCCTTTCAAAGCCCCAACAACCTTCCTATAAAATACAGTTCTTTCTCCAATAAACAACGCATACATCAAAGAGACAGATGCTTTTGTTATGGCGTATTAAGGACGAAAAGGAAATGTGATGTAACATTTTGGCTCGTGTATCAGGGTTGTTGAGGGTTGTTCATCTTAGATGACTGAATGATTGGTCATTTATTGCCAGGCAAGCCTCTGAAGCAACAGTGACTTGCATCATATAAATTCAAAGAAAATCAAAAAGTTTCCAATCGTTTAAACGTTCGAGAGCTACTGCATTAAATGTTTGAATCTTTCGAGTTGCTGTAGGGTTATCACATTACAAATCACCCCTTGATTCTGACAGGCTATTTTGTTTTGACTCGACTTGGAAGCCATATCCGTGTGCTCGGAATCGCACAATGCATTTCACCATCGAGTTCAAACAATTTATTTACTAAAGATGTCTTTGGTTAACCAGACGTTACGTTATTGTTTATACATGTAGTACTGAAATCCTAAAAATAAGTGACATGTTTATTACATAAACAAGCTAAGTACCGCTTAGTTGACAGGCCACCCGTGTGGCTGTATCGACATAAGTCTCAAAGTGTTCTAAATTCGGTAATGGACACAATCACGAAAGTTTTCAAAAATAAATCAACGACATCAAGTTTCTATACCCTTGTCCATTGCTTAGTGAAATGTGCTAACATTATACGATAACATATTACATAACCAAAACATTATTCTAGGGGCAGTACAATAGGGAATTGAAATTATCCTTAAATTGATTTCTTGAAAGTCTGTGCGATCGTTTTAATGACACATTCTTTACTTCAAGCCGATCTAAAGTAGATGACAACATACTGGATGATGGGGATAAATTACCAGTACCTCATCGTTTGTAAACAACACCAAACGGAATTCTTATAAACCCAAGTTGTTTATATTCATCTCACATTGGTATGCAAGTGAGAAAGTAAAAGTTATGAAGTCAATAGAGCATTCTGGAGACTCTCCACGATTTTGAAAGGTGTTGTCCTCCCCGGATGCCGTTCTTTCTTCTTACCCGTGTCTTTAGCATGCATGGAGAGACTGGTACGGATCGGTGAATTTTCGGACCTGTCACCATGTGTCTCCATTACGATGGGGATTCCAGAGCAATCAATCGCTTCAATTGACATCTTCTGAAATGATTCGAGCGTTGCTTTGTTTTCTCTTTACCTGTCTGTCAACGAGACACGGGATTGGCGATCCGGGAACGAAGGATCTTCTTCAAGCTCGAGATGTTTGTGTACCAGGCTTCTCGTCGACCTGGCAGCTTTGGGGTGCGTAACTTTTGCAGGGGAATCGAGATAAGATCAAAATGCGCACGACGGTAACATTGTCTATTTGGGCCAGGACGGGCGCAATCGTATGCCCAAATCATATAACAATTGATGCAATCGTTTCAGTGCCATAATGCCTCTTGATCATACCACTGTGCAGTATTGTCCTACAACATGGAGATCCTATGTAAATCCCATTAAACGTGACGAAGAAAAGTAAATGAAAATATTAAAACCCCTTCCTTGTTCTTTCGCAGAATGTGCTAACTTCATTAACTTTGTTCGAGATTCGATGAAATCCCCATGCAAAAATAAACAATTTCCCAATGGCATGAGCTGAATATGAAATGGGCAGCCACTGGTCTTGTTACAACATGCTGTAATATCTCTTCCCTTGATTTGTATGCGTTGATTTAAATCAAATTATGGCGTGTATGGAGGCGCCATTTGGAAATGGACTACAAGAAGGCTATACACTCGCAAGTGTATCTCCGTTTGGGGTCTGTAGAGACCAGGCTTGCATTTATATAACTTATTCTATGAAAAGGTCGGGGTTAAATAATTACAGGAAGCATTTGATAGGTGGTGAGAGATGAGCTGGCCCCAGAAGGGTGGCAGATCGTATGAGAGAACATCGTCAGAAATACCGACCGAGGTATTAAAGAGACCCTACCGACACTGCGAAGTTGACCATGTCTATATACATGTAGGTTGAGTGCGACATATCTAATCTACAAAAAAGGAAATATAGAATACACAACATATTAATAAATGCAGGTTATTTAAAGGGGAAATTCGTCTAAAGAAGTCCCATGAAAACCTCAAACACATCGTTATAAATGAAGTTATCTGATAACGGAACGGAATATCATGTTTGAATAGATTAGTGATACATAACATCCTCTGAGCAGCAGCGAACCAATTCTATTTGCCTATTTTTGGACTCTCTTGACAGGGACTGCTGGTATGACCTGCTGTCAACAATTATCTGATGATAATTAGAATATATCGACTTCAAGGTTATTACTATTCGCAACTGCACAGTAGATAAAAACAAAACAAAACAAAAAGCCCAAACAAACAATGGACAATGGACTTATACATAAATTTAACAAATAATTTTTTTTTGCATTTTATAGGTAATTGCAGCTGGACATTTGCTTGCATTTTGACATAATCATATCTTTAATACGGATTCAAGGAGAGGCCTAGAGAAAATTATTGAGGTTGGCCCAAGTATCTTTGATCACTCTTTGAAAACTGAGTAAATAAAACTAAACTATTATGTGTAACATTATGCCTAAAATTGAATGATATACGTTGCAAAGGAGTCGTGACCTTTGTAACAATATTTGACAAATTGTTGTTAATTTGCCACGGCGGAATGCACCTTAATTTATTTCAGTGTCCAATATGATTACATTCCCAACTCCGCCCTCCCCATCATACCATTTCAACTGCACTTTTCTATAATTCAACTGTACATGGCTTGTTGACGACTGTACGTTATGAAATTGCCAGGTCCGTCACAGCCAGCCGATAAGATCTCAACAAGGTGCTAATAGAGCTCTCTCTCTCTCTCTCTCTTTCTTTCTCTCTCTCCCTCTCTCTCTCTCATTGGCATTATCAACTCAACTGTTTTTAATCTAATCCACTTATCAATCAATCATCTCTTTCGTTTTCCTTTCTATTCTTTGGATTTTTTAAAACCTGAATTATTTTAATTGTGCTGCGAAGATCTGTCCCCCGAGTGCACCTCATAACTATTTACCCGTGGTGAAACCTTGATGGCGTTCTTGGGATCTGCGGCGAGGTCTGCCTTGGCGCTTTGATTAGATCTGTCCATTATGAACTCGACCTCCTTTTTTATTACCGTGCTCTCTCTCCCCTAACACATACATACACACATGCACGCACATGCATACTTTCACCCTCGATCTATATTTCTCGTTCTATTGGGTCATTCTTTCTCTCTCAGGCACACATAAAATTTCTCTCTTATTCTTGTGTATACACTTTCCTCTCTCACATTCACATTCACTCTCCTTTTCTCTCGCTTTATCTCGTCCCTTCCATTATGCCTTCTTCGCTTTTCCCGCCAGCTCTTTCTGTGGTTGAAGGTTATACGTCAAAAGCAGCCTGACATTCAATGAGAAAATATAAAGTCATGCACACAATAAATCTGCATACAATCCCATGTTTAAATCCCTCTTAATTAACGGTCAATAAATGTTATTCCCCCGATATACTTTTCAGGTTTTGCGCGCGTCATCGCACAGCAATATTCTATTAAATCCCGATGAAGTTTCCGCGGTTTGGTTTGCCCGACATTAACGCATCCATGAGAAACAAATTTTCATTGAAGTTTCGCATGATTGGGCATAATGAATTCTGGAACATTATTTTCATTAAAATGTTCGGTGTTGCCCGGGGTTAGGGAGATAAGAGAGACAATGATGATGATGACACGAGAAATGTAGAAAGGGGAGTTTTTAAAGAAGGAGTGAGAAAAGGAATGAAGAAAGAAGAGGGAGCATAATGAATGTTTAAACGGGTAAACAAAATGGCTAGAGCTCATTATTTCGAAGGTTCCAGTGGTTCTAAGAACGAACTATCGGAACAGCGAACATTCGGATCAATGGCGTTTTATATGATTGTGCATAGAAGTGTTTATTTCATATTTGGATTCATATATTCTGTATAATTTTATTTTCGTTTGGAAAGTGCACCTTCGAAATATGGAAAATCCTAACATGAAAATTACATGTCTGTATCTGGGGAAATGGAAAAACAGGTGTGTTGTTGATTACCTTTGCTTGAAAATTATGATTCCAATTTTACACTAATTATTTCATTGGATATTTCATTCATTAAACATAAACAAGTTAATAGACCATTTGCTATGAAAGGGGGTACCCCTTTTCAATTACAGATGGAAAAATCAACACAAATATGATAACCCTATCAATATATAACTTTCTGATGAATTACAACCATCAAGAACTAAGCACCTTGCTATCAAAACGATAACTTCTTATATTAATAGGTCAACGCGAGAATGTATATCACCGCGATCTATCTATGCAAAGTGAAATAAACACCTGTGCATACCATGTACATTCCCTTGACAGGTGATTGTATAGTAGATTGCATTTTTTATTTCGATAACTGCCGTGTGTATATAACTCAACTGGAGTGTGAAAAACGCATATTAGGCGCAGCATTCTCCTCTATTATTCTGCCGCTATTTATAAACTTATCGTAAATTGACTGATAGAAAATATAGCTGTCAATTTTACATGTGTCACGCCGCTTGTTTTTTTTGTAATCGTTTGGGGTTCGATTGTTATTGTATGCATGACGTTGTATAGCATAGGTGTCATGGCAAAGTTGCTCACACGATAAACAAAATATTAAGGAGTTGTTGAGTTTTGAGGTGGGGTTAACGTGTTGTTTCTATACTGTCGTCATCCCAAAACGATGTCAATATTTTGTGATTCCATATTTGCAAAGAATGGGATTTTTGCTGGTTGACTTAATTCTGTTTAATAAATTGTATTTGAATACAAACAAATAAATTTTGGCAGCTACCATAAGTACGAAATTGAAAGAAAGTATGATTGATTTAGAATTTCGTTTGACCTTTGAGTTTGGGATTGTAGATTGTTGTAGCTACACAGGAAGTCATAGGCCTTTTTCTGTTGCGCAGCTGTGTATAATGCATTATTTAAAATGTTAAATAAACCTTTAACAAACAAAGCATTAATAGATTATATTCATTTTAAAAAACCGCAGTAAAACCTATCAGAGGATTAAAATTTAAATCAACTATATAGGAAAATCAACTCAATTAAGTCGAGGGGTGAGGGGGGGGGAGGAGAAAGTTAAGAGTTTTTAAATTTTTGATTATTTTCTTTTCTAATGTATAGAATGTAAATAAGAAATACGTATAGACGATAGTTTAGTCTCAGTAAACCTACATAAGTTTGCTCTATGCATATCATCATGCTATACATGGCTATCGCATGAAGGATTTGTAAAAGGCAAGCGAGAAAGTGAACTTGACGATCACGTGGAAAATCGTTCATGTCTAGCGGAAAACCCCGGTGTAGAGGAGTCTTATGAAATGGTTCCGTTTCGATTTAGAATGGAATTGGATACTCGCAAGGTGAGAAGGGATACTTCAAGTCTATGAAATGAATTTATTAGAGGGGGTGGGGTTGAGAGGAGATGGGAGGGGTTATCAATTAAACGTGAACCAAAAATTGTTGGACCCTTTTCTGCCACTCTTGTTTGCCCCTTTCTCTTTTATCTCTTTCCCACCCCCCCCCCCCAACCCCTCCCCTCTCTCCTTTCTTTCTCCCTTCTCCCACTCCCTCTGTCCATATCCTTTCTCTCTCTCTCCCCCTTTCTACGTCACCTTCTCTTTGCATCTCTTGAAAACCATTTAGGGGTCTTCTATCAGATTTTCATATTGGATATAGCCTACTGTAATACATTTGTGGATGACTATTCAAAATTCGTGAAAAGTGAGAACCATCTGCAATCGCATTCTCGCTGTCAGTTTCGTCCAGTTCGTTAAGCAAACCTTGAAGAATCGAGTAGAAAATGAAAGGGGAAAGCGGGAAATGATTTGCGGTTTTCAAGTTGGGGAGCATAAATGAAAATCTGCGAAGGGGGAAAATGCTATCAGATTAATTTCTCGCTGACTTTCCAAATGTCATGTTTCGATATTATGACGAGATTGATATGAGTTGATTTGAAGCGGGAGGGAGAGAATTAGGAACTTAGCCAGGAGATGGACCTTCAAAACATTCCACTAAAATCAGTATTTTCTTTGGAGGAGGAAGGCGGAAAAGGGGGAGTTTTGAACGGTTCAATGTCAAATAATAACGAAATAATGAACTGGGTGGAATCGCGACTCCATAAAATCAAACCACATGGCATTTAATATTGCAATGAATCCCCTTCATCATTTCATGAGTGAGAAAATTTGAGATAATTTATAACAGGTAGTCACTGAAAGTTCGTTTGCTCCGTCCTCGTTTCGACACTCTAGCGCGCAACTCTTGCTCTTCGAACTCTATAGAGGGAATATAGCTTGCATGTGTCGATCGATTTTAGGGGTTATTCCTGGGTTAAATTCAGGTTAACTTGCAGGGCAAGGTGGTGAAGGATATGTTAACAGCATTCGAGCAGAAGAGAATTCTTTCATAATCCATGAACAGGCGTGAAGAACGGCAGAATTCCTTATTGTAATCCTGATCCGTAGGTGTGAACACTTGTCAAAAGTATTTGACAGTGCGGGGTGTGAAGTAGTTCGCTGAATTTTGACACGTAGGCCTACATACAAACAATAGAATAAATGAAGAGTGTTTAAAGGTACTATGTCCCATTTGCAGGCCCCAAAAATGAAAAGGTTAAATTCCAAAGGCATTTGAAAGACAATACTAATTTAGAACTTCCCTAAAAAAAACGGGGCTTGAAAATGTCTTTAAGTGGGAAAATAACGACTATTAGTTGTCGAATCGACTTAGGAGCTATAGAGCCAGTAAGTAATAGTCTGATTTTTCAGACCATTGTACCGAATGGTCGTACGTTTTATGCTGCGCAAAGATTCAATCAGTTTAATTTTGGCCATTACAAGAAGTGGGTTATTGATGTAGACAAATGCTCATGTACCCTTTACAGCTCATTTTATGTATGTTATTACCAAAGATGAAAAAGCCAGTCAGTCACTCAATAGTGTCTGACAGTGAAGTCTAGCAAGTAAACGGGTTTCCTTGCATAATTTGAATATTAGGACACTGCTAACGTTTAAATTTCACAGATAGGACATACATGGCATATTCATAATTCCCACAAAGTTCTACAGAATTTGATGTTGGCTGCAAAAGGGACATAGTATCTTTAAAAAAAAAAATCAATATTCATATTAGGCGAACTATGTATGGAATAGTATGACATGTACTGTTTACCAACAGAGTAGTAGATCGGCCTACAAAAGCTTACTGATTTACAGTATTACGATTATTTGGCTGTAAATCTTCACTAAAAGAAAACAAAAAGTTTCATAACATACCCACTAAAATTGAATGGGCATCAATACAGCAGCATTTCAAGAATATCAGCAGTCTATCCATATGTAATTTTTCTTCTCTTTTTCTTTTTGTCAACCTTCAGGGGCCATCGTTCTACGAGAAAAACTTTGCCAAATTTGGACGAGTCTTCAAAACGCACCTTTTCCTCAACCCAACTGTTCGAGTACATGGACCTGACAATATCGCCAAAATCCTTCAAGGGGAGAATGATATTGTGACTTCCACAGTAAGTGTTTACCTCGCCATTTTTCATTTTGGAAAAAAAAAAACTGATGATAATTAAAGCACACTGTACAATGTGTTGACAAGCCGTGTATTTGTATTTTGTAACGGGTCTGAGCAGGGGCGGATCCAGCCGGCGGCAAGGGAGGGGGCCTAAAAAGGGGCCCACTTCGTGCGAAAATTTGAAAATCGTGCCGGTCGATTTTTCGCTCAATGGGGTAGTGAGCAAAAAAAAATTTGGGCACCCAAAAATTTTTTCCTCCGGAAGGGTAATTTTTTTCCACCACTACCCCCTTGGGCCAGGGTAGTGAGCACAATTTTTTTTTGGCACCCGAAAATTTTTCCCTCGGGAAGGGTTATTTTTTCCACCGCCACCCCTTGGGCGCCAGGAGGGGCCCAACTTCTTTTTTTCAAAAGGGTGTTTTTACCTGTTTTTTTCTAGGGAGGGACAAGGCCCCTGGATCCGCCACTGGGTCTGAGTATTGCATCAAAGCTAATTCAAATTGTCATGTTCCCTACACTTGTGATAGCTTTCAAACTTTCAAATAGCCTTCATTGAATTATAAACTGTTGACAGAGAATAGTGCAATTTATATTTTGAGAAAAAGAATACTAACAGAGCTTTTAGATATTAAACTTCCTTCCCCAGCGCCCTCCCCCATAAAATGCAACTGTTCGAGATTGGCACCCTAATTTTTCATAACGATTCATAATTATCTTTCTGCTTCAGATATTTTTAGTTCATTTAATTGTATTACTCCTTTCAATATGTTTTTTTGTCACCATTTCGCAAGATATAAAATCAGTTGATTATATCATATATGAAAAAAGTACTAAAAAATGGAAACATTACAGGATCTGGATAAGTCTTAGTAAACAGTTAAATTTGGAATGGGGGTCTTTCAAGCCTGTGCTAGAACGAATATCTGGCACCAAGACAATCGGAGGAAAAGACCAAACTGATCCCTAGATCTTAAACCTATAAGGCCTCACATCTCAATCCGCAGTATATTTTAACCGATTTGAAAAGAATCCAATTTTACCTCTGTGCCTCGATCATTTTTGATTGAAATTGAAGTATGTTGCTCTAAAATTATCATCAGTTATACATTTTGTTATGAAAGTAAGGATATTCTTTTTGGCCTAAATTTGAGAAAGGGTTGACACATTTTGTATGTGTACTTAATATACCACATCAATTTTTAAAAGGGGGCATGAGCCGGCTGTGTCCCCCCCCCCCCCGACCAGCTATCGGATACATGCTAGTTTGTATACCTTTTACTAGTTTTATTTTTTCATAACTTTTCCAGACAACATGCCAATCACACACAGTGGTTAACTTGAAGGTCGGACGATTTCACTCTTCTTAATTGGCGATTGTTTTTTTAAGGACGTCTAATATTGATTTTGGTGGTATATCCCCATGCTCACAGAGTACATAGAAAGTGGTTGCTAGCAGAAGGTAGACCCACAATCCAAATCGTGGAAATCCGAATCGTGGAAATCGCCAAACGGCCTAATTTGTACAAATTAGTACATTTCAGTACCTACCCTTGCTTTATCAAGTTATATGCTTCATTATTTTGATTGAACACAGCAGTTCAAAGCATGAAAATAACTGAGTTGACCTTTAAACGATCATAGGAAATAACATTTGCACTTTTCATCCAATCAAAGTTTTGGCAAGAACACACTTTTCACTCCAAAACTGAATTTGTACCTCACCCTGTGCATTGCTGTTCATACTTACTTTCCCCTTTCCTTTCAACTCACTTTCTCTCTACCATTACTTATTTGCTCTTATGTTTCCCCTTTCTCCCTCTACATTCTCTTCCCACTTTTTCCTTTTACACATCCATGTGTCAATCTTTCCCTCTCTACACCTTTTCTATTTCTCCATCTCTCTCTCTCCGTATATGCATTCTCTCATCCTTCATGTAATTTTCTCCTCCAATTTTCTTATATCCCCCGGTTTCACTGCTTTCTCTCTCTCTCTCTCTCTCTCTCTCTCTTTCTTTCTTTCTCTCCCCCCTCTCTCTCTCTCTCTCTCTCTCCCTCCCTGCCTCTCACTCTCTCACTCACGTCACTCTTGCTCTCATTCTCTCTCACTTTGTTCTCCCCAGTCACCCTTTTATTTGTGTCAATATCACTGTCATGTATATTTTCTTCCAATGCACCCTCGTCCTATATCCCTTTCTCCCCCCTTTCCTCTCTCTCTCTCTCTCTCTCTCCCTCTCTTTCCCCCTCTCTCTCTCTCTCCCTCTTATGATAATAATGTCATAATCATCGTCATGTTTATGACTAATGCATATACATCACTCCTTCATTCTTTCTATCTCTCCATCTCTCCATCTCTCCATCTCACTATCAATAATTCCCATCTCATATTTCCCCTTCGCTTAGACCTCCTACTCCCCGGGACCAATCAATCAGTCCCTATGTGATAAAGTAATTGTATTTGAGCTTTCTCCCCCTACTTGGCAGCTTGACTAACTCAAACTTTCAAAGGACGTTCACCCGTGCAAAAAGAAAGGGGAAAAAATCCCTACTACCTCTACCAACATGTTACAATATGTGACAATTTACAACACCATATGTTGATGAAAAGAATTTTAATTTCTAGTTATCTGATAAGAGTATTAATGGAGACATCTAACTGATTATATCTGTTTAAGAGTAAATGTATTTAATGAGATACACTTTGTCATAGTTTTCCCAGATAATGAAAATGATCACGGAAGTATCCAATGTAGTGGTAATAATGCTATGTATGTATGGGAAGAGAGTGTGAAATTATCCACCTATTGCTGGTGTAGAGAATAATGATAATACTAGGATGTTCAAGATTGCTCACATGGTACTGTTATGACCCAGGCATCAGCCAAGCTGCCCTAATGCACTCAAAGTATTCAAAGAATAACTTACAACCGGGTACCCATGTATTTCACCTGGGTGGAGAGTGGCAAGGGTAGGTCAGTGTCTTGCCAAAGGACATTAGTACCAAGGTTTAGAATTAAAGTGCAAAGCAAGGTCATCCACAATACCACGAACCTCTTTTGTTCTTATTTTCCTTCAGTGGCCTTCTTCAACCCGTCTTATCCTGGGTGAGGATACCCTAGCCATGGCACAAGCAGAGGAACATGCATTTATGAAGAAAAGGGTGTTTGCAGCTTTCTCACATTCAGCTCTCAGCGGTTATGTCTCCATGATTCAGGTACGTCTATGAGTACAGTGGCAGATCCATCTATCGCCCTGACATCAAGTATAAAGAGAAAATATGCCCCCAATTGTGCAACCCCCTTTCCCCCTTAGTGAGAATTTCAGAGCTATGTGGTCTGTGAGGAGGATCTGTAATTTTTGCTATACCAGGTAAATCTGGGGTAGTTTGTATGTGCAGCCCGACTCTTGGCTTGATTCTCATACAAGAGGTCATAGGTTTGATCCTCAATGTATGCTTACATCCTAGGACAAGGTGTTTAACTACCTTTGTCCCTCTCAACCCAGGTTTATTAGATGGGTACCTTGCAGTGCTTGGGAAATAATATTTGCAGGGCCAGAAGGAATAGCAGTTTTAACACTGATGAAGCCACCTTTAGTAATTATGACCATGATACAACAGAAATATCTACCAATCTACCAAACTAACCCTAACCCTACCCATTCTTCCTTGCAGAAACCAGTTAGGATGGCCATTGAGAAATGGTGTCAGTCAGACGAGGTGCTAGCCGCTAATGTCTTGAGGCATCTATCATTCCGTGTCGCTGCTGATGTGCTCTGTGGCTTTCACTACACCGATGAAGACGTGACGATGCTCTGTCAGAAGTTTGATGATATCATGAAAGGAATCATGACAATCCCCTACGATGTGCCCTTCTCCAGATTTAGAAGGGTGAGCCAACAAATCTAATTTCATCTCTATTCCTTATTTTTTCATTATTGAAATGACATATGATAATAGACAACCCGCATGTTAAGATCCCTGTTTCTGTTCCATTTAGTGGTCTTTGTATACAGGTTACACTGTAATATCGAGCTAATATAAAAAGAATTGTCTCTTAAGGGCAAGATGTAATAGCCCATAGCATTATACCCTCTGCCTAACGTATTCGGAGAGTAACCAATTTTGATCTGTGCCTCTTTACCCAACTGGGTCAGTCCATAAGTGTGTACATACTTGATCTCTTTAAGGACCATCTCTCTCTCTCTCTCCCTCCAATCTCCCCCTCTTTCACTCCCTCTCATTCTATATCTTTCTCTCACTCTTTCTCTCTTTTCCTTCTTCCCCCTCTCTCTCTCTCTCTCTCTCACTCTCTTTAACTCCTGTCTCTCTCTCTCTCTCCATCTCCTTACCCGTTGATGCTCCAGGCACTGCAGGCACGTGATTTCATCAAACAGAAGATCGACGAGAACGTGACGAGGAAGGCTAATCTGGATCCAGAGGAAGACACTCAAGATGCCATGCGAATCCTGATCGATCTAGCAAATAAATCAGATGACAGTTCTTCCAAGGAGGGCCTGTATGAAGCTATTAAGAATCAAACGGTAAGAATATATTTCATTTTCAGGACTATGAAGAAAGTGTAGATGCTTTGTTTAATTGGGCTATGTGTTTTGTCTCTTCTTCAATTTCCAGAATAAATTCTCAATGTGTAGAATGTAGGCTTTATTTAAAAGAAAACTCTTTGAGTTTTTGTCATTCGTTATAAATCACTCTTCTATGGCATATAAACAAAATCCAGACCAATCCTTCAAATATGACATTGTGGTTATGATGTTCTGTCATATGGAAATAAAAGGATGAGGAAGCTTACAAACTATAACTTCGCAATAATACATGCGAATAATAATAAATATGTTTGTAATCTGGGTTTGTATGATGTGGCCTTCTAGAATTTTCACTTTCCTTACTTTTATCTTCTTTCTTGCTCCGCAGATTGAATTCTTGACTAGCGGTATGCTATCACTGAGTTCCGCAGCGAGCACCATGCTGTACCACCTGGCCAAGAAGCCGTCCGTCCTGGCCAAGGTTCGGGAGGAGCTCAACGACTACGGCCTGTTGACCGACTACAGTCCTCTGACCCTGAACAAGATCAACCAATGTCGCTATGTCATGCAGGTCATCAAGGAGAGCTTGAGGATGGTCCCTCCCATTGGTGCCACCTTCAGGACTGCACTCAAGACTTTTGAGTTAGATGTAAGTCAGATGAAGGTGCTGTGACATTTGCTCTGGTGACAAGGTTTAGGGTTGGGTATAGTGTTTGGTCCAGGGTAGAAGTAAGGAAATTGACCACAGAGCAAATGTTGACATAGCATCTGTTATACAGCCCAATATGATCCCTTGAACTTCAACAACTGATTCATTCAATCCTCAAAATACCTGCTCATTGAGATGAATATGGCTGATGAATCTTTGTGATTTACCTGTATTAATGATCTGAAATATAGCAAGGGTAGATATTCAAACTCTGTTTCTTTGTGAAGAGAGCTTTACTAAAACTACAGTTACTTATGATTGAAAGGTCTTTGGTCTTGGCAAAGGTATCCATGCACCTAAGTGTGTAGTAGGTCTCGTAAGAAAACTATTTAAAGGGATATCTTGCAACAAACTTGACAGATTTTATATTGATCTGCCTGTTGCACAAATGACTCTCATTGTATATGGATAACTAACTACATGTTCTTGGTAATTCCTTCAAATGTATCCTAAACCTTTCTTTCTCTTATTCCACAGGGCAAGCAGATTCCCAAGGGTTGGACAGTATTCTGGAGTATCCGAGAGACCATCCACTTATCAGATTCCTTCACTGACACCAAAAACTTTGACCCCGACAGATTCTCACCTCAACGCCAAGAGGACAAAGTAGCCGGTCGCTTCTCCATGCCCGTCTTTGGCTATGGAACCCACAGCTGTATCGGACAGAACTTTGCACTTCTCACGTTGCGTATCCTGCTTATCGAGTTGGCACGTACCTGTGACTTTGAAACGCCCAACGTGGACAAGATCAAATTCTCATGGATACCATCACCAAAACCAAAGTGCGGGATGCCAACGCAGTTCACACGAAAAATCCTGGTGGACCAAAATGAGAACGAAGTCTGTTACTCCTCGAAATCATCGACATGTCCGCAGGGTGAGGACTCAAGGGGTCGTTCGGAGGAAGGTGTTCATCAGAGGAGTGCAACGTGCCATGCAGCATGAAGACATCAGAATCGGACATTGTCTTCTGAGAGACACAGGTAGCTGGACATTTACACGCACAAAGGTCTACTGCAGTGTATTCTTTTGAAATGAAGAGATGATCATGCTCTGTTCCAGTGGATTGAATTGATTGACTCGGCACGCGATGTTCCTGTGAATCATAACCTTGCACTGTGGCATTGCATTATGAATGCACCTGGACAGCGGTCACAAAAAAACTGAATCAACAATAGAATTTATCCTTGATTTCAACCAACTGCCAGCAAAGCATTCTACACTCATTGACATGTATTTCAAGCAAAAAGCTGTTGTTATGCTAAAAATAAATGCCTTTGGTGTATGCTATTCAAAACCTACTCAATAGTGCAGTGACGTAAAGATGTTATGGAAAATATATATATCTGTATACATCTTAATCAATATATATATATTTATATATATTGCCTTCTGAATGTATTCCATTTTCATGACTCTTTTCATTGGTAGGTTATCAATTCTCTTTGTATTCATTTCAGGCAGTTTTGTGAAGACGATGACATCTTATTATTCATATTTTATCAAATTGTAACACTGTAAATATCACGTCTTGTCTTCAATGTCTTTCCAAAGTGTATTACTTTTTATTTGATAGGCAGATATTTTTATCGATGAGCAACCAATCTGTACTTGACAGATGACTGTCTGATACTCTTGAAAGTTTCTCTGAGGAATTATATCTTGGTTTGCAATTAATCTACTTATACATAGCATGACAGTATTTTGTATCTTTTGGAGAAATACTTGACTCTTTTTGAGTTTTAAGATGAGCAGAAAAAGCAGCTTAAGGGATATTCAGCACGATAGCTATACATTGTATTTATTGATCACTTATCTTTTCTTAATTGCTTTTGTTGTTATGGAGTCAAATGCAAGAATGGAATTTCATGAAAGTGTTATCTGCAAGGTGTTCTTTGAGTAAAAAGTGTTGCCCTCATTTTCTAGAAAAGTGCATTTTTTGGTTCAAAAGTGAAAGACGCAAACGTGTTACCTTTGTGGCATGGTATGGCTTGAAAGTAATACATACTGGCACCCAGTACTGCTTTACTATAGGCTGGATAGTGAGATTTTAGAGTTACCAATATTGACATAGCATTGGAATCCTCAATTTTCTTTGGATTGATTTAAAAGGAAGAATGTGAATCTGAGTTTGTGACAGACAGTGAAACAAAATATACCAAGGTCTTGTCTTGAGGCTATGTTAACGTACTTTAAAACCACGTGTTTCTAAATGCTGGTCTTATTCAAGCTTCATAATTTGAAAGCTTGAAAGAATTGCATTTACAATGTATTTGTTTTTGTCTTATTCGTAACAGTAAAATTTATGTATTTATATATGTACAGTATTGCCAAAAGAACATTTTTTTATAAAGAAAGTTTGTATCGTTACATTTTTGAACGGATGATCAATGTTTTCAGACAAAACGGGTATTGTAAGTGGCTATATTGATTTTGTATAGAAGGGAAGATGGAGAAGTGAATTGAGAATATTCTACTTTCTTTCCAATTTTATTTCTAAAATAGTGATTTGAAATGACTTTTCAGCATCTATGTTTACTTGCTAACTCCTGAAATGTTTGAAGAAGTATTCAAAAGTATTTCATTCATTGAACAATTGACATCAATTCAAAAATATGAAGTATCATTCTATGCTAAAATCAAAACAGGAATATGCTGATAAAATATAGTATTAAACAAAAAAGGTGTCATTATCTTAACAATAATAATTGCTGTGTTGAATATTTAATCTGCAATCTGTATTTTTGTAAGTCTCCAGAATACCTTAGAATTTCATCTTCACATCACAGAGAATTGCAAAGTATGAAGTTAATTTATTTAAGCTCCTTAAATTGGCAGCATTTTATGATATGAAAATACGGTTCAAAAATATTTCTGAACGACGGGAATGTTACTACTTCCACATCACATATTGCAAAAAATAACCACAAAAACAATATTTAGTTCTAAGTACTGATTTTGATGGAACTTTTATCTTATTTTCGTTTTTTAATTTGGATATCAGATTATTGACACTAAGTGCAACTGTGTATATATATCAGAAAGATATGACAAAGGATATAGGTGACTAACTAAATCCTCTTGTGTGTGGGTCATAATAAAGGAGACGTTTCCACAGGCTCTGTAGTTTGTTGCAATGCATGCAAAACTGGGCATCGAAGCTCTTAATAAGCACAGCTTGTGTATAAATGGTACTGCATTGTGCAAAAAGATGCTTTGCCACAGAACGTTAGAGCAGTGGAATCGCTCCTTGTGGATGACATTTAAAAGTGACCTTATTCCAAACAAGGTGTGTAACTTCGAGATGTCAATCTTTTGTACCAGATTTTATCGAGAAATTTTTTGAGACGGAGCCAAGGATGGAGGGGGAAAAAATGTATTTGAAAACTTTGTATGATCTTAGCAGTATTTTACAAGTGTGTAGTGTTGTTTTAACTGAGGTATATTTTTGATACAGGGATAATTTTCATGCGCATGTGTGCTTTTCCCTTTTACAACCCTTCCCTGGTTTAACTTGATTTAAGGTCTTTTACTCCTGCCGAAAAATCCAACAATCAACAAATGAATTTTAATTTTAGTCAAAAGTATTCTTACCTACAACGCACAATTTTTTAATGCCAAAATCTTAGATGTAGAACTGGTTCTTGATTTGAAAACTGAATTGTTGCCATACCTTGATATTTTAATGAGATTTGACTGTCAGGTGTTGCTAGAGAAATGCATTATTTCCTTGACAGTGTGTGTGATGGAAATGAAATGCAAGAAAAAGTGCCAAATATAGTGAAAGTTATGTGTTTATATCTATTCCCAAATGTTCATTTGTTGTAGAAAAAGTATAATTAGAACCCCTACTAAAAAGGCGTGTTCGCAGATATGCCATACTTTACAATAATAGACATATCAAGGTTTTCATTTGATCATGTTAACCCTCCCTATCCATTTCGCACCCCATACTTAGCTTTGTAATTGGCTTGAGAGAGAAAACAAATTAGATAATTATTTGCTAAACACTTTAAGAACCAAGTTTCCTAAATGCACTTCTTTATGACGTATACAGTGATATTTAGATTAGAGTAAAAAGATTCAATCTTTTTAAAGTTTAAAGTACAATGATATTAAATTGTTTTTGTGAAATGTTATTATATATCTATTCAAAACCTGTTTGTAGTTATACAATCATGTTGACCATTTGGGATTGAGCTTTACTATTAAGAAAAAAGGCGTAACCCTTGAAGTTTTCTACATCTTGGGCTAACATCGCTGTTGGTGATTTTTTTTCAGATAGAGGTATTATTATTATTACTATAATTATTGTAATTGGTATTATCTAATCCAATCATTATCATTATTATATATACTTCTGTATATTTTGGACAGTTGTTTTGACATCCATGTACCATATATTTCTATCATTTTTACTCAGTAAAAATATTTATGCGTATTAACAGCTGTAAGAGAACATTGTGTGTCTGTGTATTATCTTATGCATATAGTTTAATTGATGATCTGAATACAGATGAAGGATAAAAGACGAGGATAGAGAGGGAGAGGAGGGTGAAAGAGAGAGAGAGAGAGAGAGAGTGAGAGAGAGTGAGAGATAGGGAGACAGACAGAGACAATGAAAAGGGTGTTGGGTAAAGGATAGCTAGTGAAATAGAAATGAGGTGACAACAGACAATGAGGAAATATGAAATTCAAGAAGAATAAAAGAATGAAAAACAATAATAGATAATAGCTTTTCTTTGAAAACTAACAAGCATCATGGCTTTCTTTAAAGAGAGTGCAGTAAACTAGATATGACAGGGGAGTGGCATATCCTGGTTCGGGAATTATGAAGTACATACACTATAGATAATAGCTTTTCTTTGCAAACTAACAATCACCATGGCTTTAAAAGAGAGTGCTATAAACTAGATATGACAGGGGAGTGGCATATCCTGGTTGGGGAATTATGAAGTACATACACTATTATTGAAAGACTATAGATAATAGCTTTTCTTTGCAAACTAACAATCACCATGGCTTTAAAAGATAGTGCTATAAACTAGATATGACAGGGGAGTGGCATATCCTGGTTGGGGAATTATGAAGTACGTACCTCATTGTTAATGGCAGGTGTATTATCACTTTAGATTAACAATAATGTGTTATGTTGTCACAGTTTCTCAGTAAAGGTGAGTTCATATCCTCTACCAAAAGTAATATGATTAGGACCAAATGATACCTTATTAGATTCCCCCTACTAGCAGTCTACATTTTGACTTCCATTCCCTTGAAAGGTTTACTTAGAACCGCAAAGTTCTTGGAATGCTCCATAATGAAAACGAGATACATGTACAGGTTGCCTATCTGGAGGATTGGTAACCTTAGCCCAATGAAATGGTACGATACCCAGATCAATCATTAGGTTTTTATAATATAACTAAAAACTTTTAAATACACAAGCATCACTCCCCCCCCCCCCACACACACACACACACACACTTGCACACACAAGCTATTCTCTCTATCTATTTTCCATTTGCCTTTTATTACTTTTATTATATGTCTGTTGCCTAAAATACCTTACTTAGTTTATACATGGAATTCAGATACATGTATCTCAACTTTCCTACAAATTCACTTTCAGTCAACCAATTTGTTCCTATTTTAATGTAAACCACATATCAAACTAACAGACTTCAGACTTCAGACTTTGAACCAATTGTTTTTTCCACTCTTGGAATTTAATTTGAGCAAAAAGAGTGATCTACATACAATGTATGATAAGAAAGCGAGAGACAGAGAAAATACCCGTTCCATACTACCTCTAAGCACCCCGAAGGCATCAATAAGTTGACATATTCATCCAATTCAATTCATCAAAGTAGAAAATGAAAGCCGATAGTGTGCAGTATCATTCATTGCAATTCCCAAATCACTACATTGTACATCTATGTATCGAATAGCTTTGATATAATGAAAATACTTTTAATGTAATGGGTCAGTATTTGGTTACTTTTAATCATGATTAACAGTGTATTAGTTCCATGATCATTACACATATACTACCAAAGGAAAAAGAAATCTTATACATCATACTTATTGTTGGTTCATTCCATCAATCATTATTTTCCACCTTGGAAAATACAAAATCTTTTTGTGGTTAATTCACAAGATGTTTGTGTCTTTCACATAGATAATCGTTATAGAAATATATAGTTTTAATTCATGTATTCAGTTTCATATCATTAGTTCAATATTTAAGGCATGATATTTCAATCAAGGCATGATTATTCATGGAAGAATATTTTTCATAAATTTATGATAAAGAAAAGTGATAATTATATACTTGTCACTTTCAGTGGTTAATTATCACAGTATTGTTTCATACATTCATATCTATTCAATCACACGTATTCTATTTCAAATCAAAGTGATTTATAGACTTGTCTAAATAAATGCTATAACCTCAAGCTAAAGAAGATACCACAAGTTACACATCTTTACTGAATTCATGATTAGGCTCATTTCTCATGTACCAAAATATATATCCTTTGTTCAGTTTTTGTTACTAAAAACACTTTAAAATAAAATAGATTCTATAAACTATACTATACTATGGTATAATAGGTTTAAGGAATATTCTTCCATTGCAAAATACAACATTCCCTGGAAGAATATTAATTGACTACCTTGTAAATGCCATGATGAATAAAGTGAAATAATATAAAACAAAAGTGTATAAGACAAACATATAAAGTGAATAAGACATACATTTATTTAAAAAAACCATAATACATCATATCTACATAACATACACATGTTATATTGGTTGCGTAAGCTACGCAAATTATCAGCTTTCGTGTTACATCCTCTTGTTTTTAGACCTAACTTGTAATGCATGATTCATTTATCTGTAACAGTATTCTCTTGTGAAACAAAACATTTTCTGAATATATTCATGAAAATTACATTGGAAATTCATATTAACTATAGCAATTCTCCCCTATGATTTAATAATCCATTCATATTCTCATAATCGATTCCCTCATATGGAAAAATTGAAAATTACATGATTGTACCATTCAAAATATATATAAATAAGGTCATTACGTTCTCATTCATTTGTAGTTGTATCAAGACAAAACTAAGCACTTAAGAGCAATTTGAATTATTTCATGATTACTCTTTACTACAAATACAGATATAAAGCTATAAAGCTTTCCAATGACCATTTTACAGTCATTAAGATCAAGATACAGAAAGAACATGAGTGGGGAATATAGTTCTGAACATTTTTGTGGTATTTCGATAAATTAACTTAATGTTTGGTCACATCATACAACTATTAAAATTGTGGAGGGGGATAAAGTAAGTACATCCAGGAGGCATGTTAAATTACATCCTATAAAAATATGAAAAGAAATCAGTAATTGATTCAAAATTGTGACAGGCACGGATATGGTTGATAGATTTTTTGGTAAAAGGCATATGGAATTTGGAACATTCTATTGCTCTCATATCAAAACATGAAGTTCAGCTTTAAAGCACATGTTGTTTCACCTATATGACTGTTTTATGAAACATCCCTGTGGGTGAGTGCCGACCACACCACCATTACACATCATTAGAGAGTAACCTAGTCTATGACTCTAGACATCATGGCTGGACAATCGTCCTCATCCTAACTTTTTTCATTTTGCTTCTATCCCCTTCCCGAATGGCCACATGCCCCTTTCGATGAATAGTTGGGACCTGACCATGCTAGCATGGCTAGATACTGTGGAGCATCTCTTTCAGAGATTGCTGTTGATCCGTGCTTGATTTGACAACCCCCAATCTCTCTCTCTCTCTCTACAAAGGTACAGACTAGATTTGAGTCCATTACCCTACAGAGGTCTTTGGAGGTCGGCAACCCTAGCAGATTATATATTACCGAAGAGTCTTTGAACCCCGGCTCCGGGAACATTGTAGATGATGAGGACGATGAAGGCTACAAGGAGGAGCAGGAGAAGGAATCCGATGATGTACCATTTGTAGTTGTGCCAGATGATGTACTTGAGGGATTTCCAGGGGGACATGATCCACAAGAAGGAAGTCTCAGGACGACTGGATAGGAGAAATTTGAAAAATAGGAGAAACACAGTGTTACTTTCATCTTGGACATGTTACCATGACAACTCGTATCATCTCATAGAGATAGTGGAGTAGTTTGACAATGATCACACTAGGTTGGGGTTGTATGGCACATGCTCCAGCAAAAATTGCCCGCGGTCAATTTCTTACACTAACTTAATTGTGTAAATTCAAACCTAGACCAAACACTAAACCTAACCCTAAACCTAAAACAATGCAACTCTACACCTAACCCTAACCCTCTATCTCTGACCAAATAGAGCCTGGAGCAAATGTTGCAAGAGATAATGTTAAACCAACTAGGTTTCATATATACAAGAAGTCATAGACATTCCTCTTTAAAAGCCTGTTGAAAGCCAGAAGGGTGTTAACTCTGTGTTACAGTGTACGATGTAACACCCTTCTGAATCTCAGCAGGCATTATATTCTCCCTACAATCATGTTAAAATATACACTTATGCGACCACAGTAATCTTGTCCTCTGCTACATCATTTCATCTGCATTTGTATCCCTTCACCCAGGTGTAGCAAAGGGGTAAATGACGAAACAACTCCTGATAGACAGGGATGTGACTTGTTTTTGTTAGTGTATGGAGTTACTGCCGAATATAATAGCAGTTAAAGAGTTATTGCACCATCATTTTTAGTACTTTGTAACAAAAACGGAGAGGTAAAAATAGAGCAGAATGGAATCCTTATTTTAGAAACAGATACAAACATGACAATTTGAGACCATCACTACTGCATATCAGCTCTGCATCAGTAAATATTATTACCTTTACTTTCTAATAGATCCCTGTGCATGGAGCCATAACAAAAATTGTCCTTAATATGACCCATAACTTACGTCACACACAGCCCTGGGATATAATTCACATAGTGCAATTAGAAACAGTTCAGCACACAGCCCCATCGTTTAGGTCTTTAAAAAGCAGCTTAGCTCTTTTCTTTCTTCTCCCAACCATCATCAATCATACTATTGCTCTCCAATCAATATTTTAATTCACCATCCTGCGATCCCAAAGGCAACTCAGATTTCATCCGTTGACAGCCAGAAAGACATTACCTCTATAGGCCCATTTACATTGCAAAAAATCCAATTTGAAAAACCATCAGTTTTGAACTACCATTTACACTACTGAAAGAAAAAAAACATTGATGATTGCTTATTCTATTTTTATTTTTTTTTTTGGGGGCGAGTTGTGCGCATGTGCCACTTGTCGCTGCTCTGCATGTGTTAGCATGGAAGGTAGGAGAGTCTCGTGACCAAAAAACGGAATACCGGTAGTTCACAGGTGTTTTGCGCACGAGCATTTGCAGTGCAAAAAAAAACGGTGGAGTTCCGGCAGACGTTTTAAAAATCCACACTTCGCAGATGGGGTGTTTTTTTCTTTCGATTTGGGTTTTTCGTTGTATTTAGTGGTAGTACTAGTTGCCTGGCAACTTCTGACAACACTCCGGAATGTGAGAAAGAGCAATGGTTTTTGCTTGCAGTGTAACTGCAGCTTTTGTAAAAGCATAGGAGTTATGGTAATGCCCTTCTGGCTCTTAGCCGTCGATAATCATTGAGATCACTGGTTATTTTCAATTTCAAGTGAGTCATCAGTAACGCATTGTTATATCTTGCACCTTAATCAAAATCACTTCAAATACAATTATCTAATCACATTCTATTATTCCATCGCTTTATGATTCAAAGCACGAGAGGACTATCAATCAAAAGACACAACAGATGACATCCCAAGTTTGAAAAATTGAGGTTTCTCTCTGTTCAGTTTATCTGTTCTTAGAAAAATCTTAAAAGAATGTTTTACTTTTGGAACATATATGAAATGGATACCTCATTATTATGATGATAATCCACAAAGCAATTTAAAAAATCTTCTTTGTTGGTAGTATCGAGACAATAATATCTAGGGATGCATTCTTTAAGATACCTGAAGGTCACACTAAGGCCCCCCCCCAAATGAATCTTAATCTCTTTCGCTTTCGTTTTCTTTTGCTAGCTCTGACATGGACATGGCAAGGTGAGGTGAGGTAGGGACTTCATTCACAGCACACACTTATCAAAGATTTATGTAACAAAGATTAATGTAACAAAGATTGCACATTATCACAAGTAAGTTAAATAATAAGCAGTAATACAAAGAGTCTCATTCTATTGTGCACAACCCATCTCAAGACTATTCCTGCCAAGCTGCATACCATCACTGCCAGTATTGAAATGAAAAATGAGCTAAGCTAGGAGTAATTATCACCCAAACAATGATTGAAAAGACTTTAATCATTAAAAGGAGGGCAGGGAATGATAAATTGAATACTTGAGATCAATGAGTGATATTTGTCACTCCAATGCATTCATGTACAGAATTGTAAGGAGAATGAGATTTTGATCATCATATTGCCCTGCAGAATATTAGCCATTGTTCGCATGACGCTATTGTCGACAGGTCACCAAAAGTTCAATTTTGTGACACCATACCTGTGTACTGATGCGACTGAAACATTCTTATTTCTTCAAAGATCGTTTCTGGGTGCAAAGTACTGCCTTGAGAGGCGAGAATCTTTTTGAGTCGTCTCTTGACAGCTCAAAAGAGAAGCGAAAAAATGCTCCATACTAGGTGTCAGTTTGGCACTACCTCATGTCAATCACTTATTACAAGGAATGCTAAAATTTCAAGGTCTTGATGTGTTTCAAATAATAAATGAACTATAAGGATACCTTTTGTTACATTAAGTCATTGCATGAATACAGCAGAAATATCTAGACTCTTCTCTCTGAAAACTACACAGGCCCAAAAGAATATAAATTTTTGAAGCTGCACTTTGAGACATTGACTGCATGAAAAAGACAATTGTGATGAAATGTTATTACACGCCCAACATGACATGAATAATGTATTTTTAATTGAAAATCTAGAGAGGGCGTGTATAGAAATGAAGAAGACTAATGAAGCATAGTACAGGTATAGGAATACAACCAATATCACCTTGCCAGTTAGTTGTCATTATTAAAGAGATCTTTGAAGGAGGAATGGAACTACTGAAGAATTGTACAATGAAGGGGATGCTCAATTAGCAACGTGTTTTTCACACAATTTTGTCATTTAGCCGACATTAACAGTGGCCTAAATATAAATCCATCTCATAGGGAAGCACCTTAGCTAGTAAACAGGTGAAATAGAGGGGGGAATAATTGTGAAACATTACCTAACTCTTTTATTCTAATCCCTAAAGGAATGGCTGCATTTGTAAAAACTTGTCTCTCTTTAGGAAAAACAACTCATTTATCATCCCCTGGTATTCCAATACATTCCATTTTCACCAAATTAACAGGAATTCTGTATGACCAAAACATACTTGGCAATTCATGTTTATGAACAGGTAAGACGGAATCTAGAAGCACCCTATTTTAAAGTCTACAGCAGCAAGACATATCCTGGAATCCTTTAAAAAGATTCCAGGGACCATTATCTTCTCTTACATCCTTAATCTCTCCAAGGTGTGGAGGAGAAGGAGGATGAAGAAGAAAACATCTTGGCAACATCTTTTTCTCCTTGGATGGCATCGCCTGCATCTCGTCCTTGCAGCAGAGCGGAAGAAATCACGTTTCCGCATCCACTTAACCAGCCCCAGTCTATTCGCGGCACGTTCCACCCTTTCGATTTTTCCATTAAGCGCCGGATGACCCCCGCTTGAACTCCTCGTATGATTCCCTTTGTTGTCATGTCACGGAAACTACATGAATGTTTCATCATCCATACTTGATGAGCACCGTCTCTTTCTTCCTCTCCCTTCTTTTCTCTCACTCTTGCTTCAATTATATTGATCATGCCTTTCTTGAGTCCAGCCAGGCGCAGCTAGTCCTGCCCTGGCAAGGCAGTGTCTTAAAGGGTTGAGAGGGGGCCACTTGATAGGGGTGGATGCCAAAATTTTGAGATGAACACCTGACTCGATGAGTTTGCACAAACTGATGCATACTTTTTCAAAATCAAGACAGAAAGGGATCACCGGGAAATAAAGATGATGGGGTTAACTTTTATTGATTACCTAATCCAGCATATTGTTTAACACCAGGTTGGAACTACTGTAAAATTGGCTTTGATGTTCTTGTGTTCACGACACTAGGCTTAATTAAAACTGATGCATGAAAAACTTTCTAGAAAACGCTATACACACTATCAAAATACAGAGGTAAAACCATACACATCCCATTGACTTTTAGATCATTTAGTATTGTACGTTTTAAATTCATCTATATTTGAATGTTAGTTAACAATTTGCTGGTACATGTATCCTCACAAGCCATCATTCTACAAACTCCAAGAACCGACTAACAAATTACTTTCTGTAACGTCTAAGATGGGACCAACTCAAATATACAGGATCAATAACTAACCACAATAAATGAACTAAAATGGTATTGATCTACTTGTTATGAGCTGAAATGAGTATCCTTGGTCGCGTTTATCGACCAAATTTTTGCCTAGAATCAGCGTTTTCAAACGTCTTTCAGGCAAATTTTTAAGGCGATAAACGCAAAGCCCTATTTCAAACGTCTTTAGATATGGGCATATTGTAACGCCGAAAAAGGTGCGTTTTGAATGTGACATACAGCCAGAATCACGTTTCTGAGACACGATAAACGCAAAGCTGTTTTGAACCCCACATACAAATCGGACCTTACCATATAGCTCTATGGACCTTCCCAGGCTAATCTGCTTCCAGGGTCAAACGGCGCAAAGCAGCTGCGCAGAGACAAGGCCTTTATTTTGAATCGTGAGGAGACGATAAACGCGACATCCCGAGAATCACGTTCGTATAGTGGGGTTCGATAGTGGGGTTCGATAGTGGGGTTCGATATGTACATATCTGACGGCAAGACCCGATAAACGCACCCTAAGATGGGACCAACTCAAATATACAGGATCAATAACTAACCACAATAAATGAACTAAAATGGTATTGATCTACTTGTTATTAACTGAAATGAGTATCCTTGAGAATTGTTCCTTAACAAACAAAACAGTATTATGTTGTTAAGTCCCTACTAAGAGCTAAAGTGGAGTATGTAAATGCTCTTTTATTAAGAAGATCAAGCCTCTCAAACAGCCATAGCTTGAAAGTAAAGCATTAGTAAGGAGAGTGAAAGTTCTAATATTGTTCCCCTTGGATCAAAAGATATATTCTTAAGATGTTTTGTGCACATCCATGATTTCTGATGAAAAAACATAAGAATTTTATTATCTGCTACTTATCAATGAAAATCAAAGAAAGATATGTGTGGTGACAAGTTTTCTGGGTCATAACAAGTTTGAATATATGGCATAGAAGGTCTTGATAGAAGCATTTGATTATGAATCCCTGAGATGAGGGACAAAGGTGAAAAGGTGTAATCAAAAATAGTTTGGTTTCAATTTATAGGTGGATTGACAGACCTCAAGAAGGGTCATTCAGGACTACATTAAACATTCTCTATAAAGCTCTTCTTCTTCCCTGACAATCATTAACAAATCAATCTTCGGCTTACATCTCAAGGTCTCTCTATGATGTTTCTCAAAGCCCTTTTTTTCGAAGAGGGTTGGACATAATGTTATGAATTATTTACCTTTTTGAATAGATGCATGTGTCTCCTCTTACTAAAGTGAGACAAACTGAAGAAACAATAACCTTCATCACTGTAACCATTCATACATCTCTTTCTACTGACAATAGGTCTCTACTATAGAACATAGTTGCAAAGGTGATTGCAAACCGTTAAATCTTATGATTAAGGGGGACTTGCTTAACTGTCATTTATAGCAATGATTAATGTGTTTCTGAACTTACAGTTTTCTCCTGATATGGACAGGGGTACGTTTAAAATTAATTTTCTCTTGGATGTAGATTTTTTTTGTTTGGGGGGGTCAGTGGGCTGTGGGTGCATGTTTATTTAATTTTTAACACTTTAGGTCTATGTGCATTCAGCACCTCGCTGTAAGCTTCAAACCCTGACACACCTGATTGAGAGAAATCTATTTTGAAAAACAGGATTATCAACTTGGAAAGCTCACTGAACCGATTGCTTACTGGAACTGGATAGTTCCTGTACTATATATATATTGGAATGACATAATTCAGTAGTCTATGGGTTAAAGGACTATCATATCTGTTTGTAAAGCCTTACAATACAGTCTTGTATGTGCATTACCTACAAGTTCCGGGAGCCATTCATGTTTCAAATTACTTTTTCTCTCTCTCTTCCCCTTCATTCAGGACTTGCAGGAGTATTTATTGCATTCATATAGCTTTTGATCTGTGGTTAGAAGGGGGTGTCAAATGCTCTTGAGGGGAAAATCTAGGTGAAACATAGAAATTGCTGAGTATGTAAATTTTGTGAAAATAGATGACCAAATGGTGAACTTTTGCCCTCAATAACACTCTGAACTCCAGTCAAGTTTTAACCAGTCTTAGAATGAGCATAAAATAATAGTTTACTGAGAAGAAAAACATTGATACTACCATTAATTGGTAAAGCTAGATTGATTGAAGCTTTCTCTTTCACAAATTGAGGGCTTATAGAAGAAGCACAAAAATATTTACAGAATTCAAAGCTGAAAAACAAATATGTTTTCTTGCTTGTGAATGTCGAGAGCACGATTTCATAGAAATTATATGGTGAAATAAAATCTGTTTATGGGGCACAAAATAGAGCAATCTGAGATATTTCTTTTCTGTTTTTTGAAAGTCGAAAAGGTGAGAGTAAGGGCAGGGACCTTTGGGTATACAATCTTCACACCTACACACATACTTGCCATTGTTAACCATTTGTCACCACTCAATAACAAATTGAAGGAATATGGCATTCAATGGCACTCCGACACATGGCACATCAAATATATCGGGATCAGAATCAAAGTTAATTTGATTCGTAATGCAACTTCAAGGAGGCAACAGGTTACAAATATCTTTATGTTTTTAATTTCCCATGCTGTTTGCAATTAGCCTGACATAGCAACAACCTACTTTCTAAATGTACACTCTTTCATGGGTAACATTGAAGATCACTTTATTTCAGATTGGAAGTCACATTCATGATAGTAGATTCCATTCTCAAAAAGAGTAATTCAAACCACTACTCTGGAGTGAATTCTAGAGTGGATTAAAGTCCACAATAAAGTGACCTCTAATATATCCTTTAAAAGTCTTATTTCCACTCCTGTGCATTGAGGGAGAAAGTATGTATAAACTTTTAATTTTTTTCAGAGTTCAACCATGAAGTCACGCCTGCTTTCTCAAAACATTTATGCACTTGTGTACACGGTGTCCGATGTCAAAGAGGTTCTAGCTATCTCCAATGACATAATTAACATTTGCTTTTTTTTTTAATCAAGCATATGAGCTGAATTTGGGATTTAAGTAAACATATATACCATATTCCATCCTTTGATCACTTTCTGCATGATAACCACATATCGAAATAAGAGCTCAATGCACACATTTTAATAACGATAGACTACAGTTATTAGAGAGTGGCCAGTATTGAAGAAGGATAACAAACTGGTAATCTTCCAGGTAATTGTAACAAATTTGATAAAAATAGAATTAACCCGTATCTTTAAAAAAAGAACAGCTACAATGATGGTAATATCCCTTCTTCGAGATTACAGTCTATTTTACTCCAGTAAGTCTTTAAGTGACCTTACAGCAGCTTGGTCTATATGGGCATAAAAGGTATTGCATTGTATACCACTGTACACTTGGTTTAGATGAGGGTAATGGTGTGGTTATGTGTTCTTTATGTTTTTGATTGATTAATTGAAGTGGTGATCAATAACTCTTTTTGTGATAGTCAGGGCCATAGGTATGAGTCAGACAATGTTGATGATTTACAACTGTTTACTATTTTTAACACACTAAAACATTTCATATTTTGGCATAACACTTTCAAATGTTCATTTCAAAGAATTTTACAGTAGATCAATACACAACACAACTAACAGCAGGGAAGATGTACTTCTTCTTAAGATGACAATGCACTTATGACCTACTTGACCTCAAGTACTGTCTACAGGAATAACAATTTTCTAAAACTTTAAATCTCCCTTTCCTAGAATTCAACAATAGCTTAATATACAGTTTAATCAGCAGGGGAGAGTTTGTTTTGTTGTTACATTTCTATTAGCAGTGGTGTTTTCTTAATATAACATCCAGGGTAAAAATAATAAGACATTTTCAAGTTTGATGTTTGTGAAACTTACAATAAATAAAAGCACAATACAAGCAACAAGGAATGTGCTTGGTTTGGGAATAACATCATCGCTGTCTATAAATAAGTACCAGTTTAATGACAGTAGGTAACTTTTTTTTTAATTACTTTGTTTACTACACAAAAAGTACCAGGGCTGTATTAAAGAAAGAATGCCCGTTGTGAGGAGACAAACACAATGTTTTTGGAAGCCTTACTGAATACAAGGACCCCTTTTTTCCCCCCTCACCCTTGTTTTCTTCCCCAGATATTGACATCTTTCATTCTTTCACTGTTGGAATGGAAGGAGAAGAAGAAGCCCAGATGAAAACAGAAGATGATCTCATCTGCTGACAGCCAGAAGGGCATGAGGTCATGTATGATTTTAATACAGAGTTAACACCCTTCTGGCTCTGACGATATCTGGAAAGCATCAGGAGGAGTGACAGTTGAAAGATATGTCACTATTACATTCCATGGGGGCAGGAAGAGAGAGAGAGAGAGAGAGAGAAACACAGCATGCTGACAAAGTAAGACTTCAACAACAAAGAGTTGAGGGAAAGGTCACAAGAGAAAGACAGAGGCAATGAAAGAAGGTAAATAGAGAGAAAGAAAAACAAAAACAAAAACAAAATTTGAGCTTATGTAACAGAGAGAGAGAGAGAGAGAGACAGACAGAGAGAGAGAACAGAGCTACATACTAAACAGAGGAAAACAGGGATACATATAATGTGGGAAATGGGGACGAGAGAGAGAGAGAGACAGACAGACAGACAGACAGACAGACAAACGGACAGACACAGAGAAAGAGACATATGCAGAGAGAGATGGAGCTAAAGAGAAAGGAAAGACAAAAGATATTTCTTGCCACAGAAATCATAGTGAAATAAAGACATTAAGAAGGAAAAATATAGTCAGTTTAGGAACGGTACATCATCAACAAAAATAGAAGGAAAAAAAGGAACAAGTGAGAAGAAAAAAAACGGGTGAGAAAGATTGAAACAGATAAACTTGAGGATGAGCTAGGACAGCAAAGGCAGAGAGTTCAAAAGTTTACAAACTTGACAGGAATGAAGAAAACGAGATACAGAAGACACAGCCTAGACTATGATGAGACAGAGAGGCCTGTTCAATACGTCTAGATCTTTAGAAGATGACTGGAGTCCATTCTGTTTGCCTACAGTACATACAATGCCTATTATCTCCCATTTCATGGTAGTGCTTTAGAGGGTATAATCGTGTCTTTAGCTAAGCTACCATGATCTAATTAGATCCGAGGGAATTTTCGCTTTGAGAATACCCATTAACTTCTAGCAAGTCTAGTGGAAAAGCTGTCAATTATACTACACTAGCTCTTCAAGTTCATGAACTCCAGGCAGGTCCTTGCACACGCAATTTCTGGATTGTAATGCTGCTTTAAAATCGTAAGGGGTGAAAAGTTCATCTCATCTGAAAGCACTGGAGATCTTAAAATTACCTATTATCAGTTCCTTTCTTAAGAACAATTTCAAGATTTTGCATGTATTGTCAAACTTAGTACATATCTTATTATCATACTATTTTGCAGAGTTTAGAATATATCTGATTCAATCAATGTAATACAATGAAATGGGTGGAGTTAGAGTAGAATTTGTCATAACCTAATTGAAAACGGATGAGACGATAATTAACAGAACTTTCCCAAACCACTTTTTCCCAATAACTGTAAAAAGAGAGTAGAAAAGTTGTGATGTCGTAACAACCCCCTAATACAGATGAATGCAAAGTCATCCAATTGCTCTATCAAAAACAGGCTGCAGATCATTTTGATCAGTGCCAGTATACAGATATTTCCTGAGATTCAGTGGCAAAATCCGATGAACGTAAGCTTTAAAAGCTAGCGATCGTTCACCCCTTGCATGTGCCTGCAACAATCGTGCTTCAGCTAATCATTTCACGTGAGGGGGAACTACTGCTCCCGTCGTTGCAAAGTCAAAGTGTCACTTCGGCAGATCATCGAGCAACAAAGCTGAATTAGCAGAACAGGTGGAGGGTGCAATGAGCTCATTTTTGATAGATCCCCCTCGCTTGAAAGAGGAACTCATGACTAGACTGCATTACCAAGATCATAGATGGAGGAATTTCGAATCCAGAGGCACATTTGAAATATCCTTGAAAATGCTACATTGCTTCTTCCTTTAATTCCATTCCTACACCAGGCAATCAAAACAGAATTAATGGCAGGATTTGCTGTGCTTACTGACAGCTACTGTATGTTTTTAAAGGCTATATCAGTTCTCTGACCTCACACATTTACTGTTTACCCATAATAGGCCTATTTACACGCCCCAAAAACCATGAAGAAAAATCAGCAATTTTTTTTTAAAACTACCATTTACACTACTTGAAAAACCCATAAAAAACTGTCAAATTTTGCTTATACCGATTTTTTGATGAGTAGTGCCCACACTCTAGGTGTATTTTTTTAATTTCAATTTTTTATTGTGTTTACTGGTAATTGCTATGCAACTACCGGCGAAACACCAGAATGTGAGAAAAATCAATGATTTTTGTTGTTGCAGTGTAAATGCAGCTCATGATGCCCCTGAAGTCAATTTATAAGACTTCATCTAACCTTATTGTCTGTTGAGAGCCAGAAGTGTTTAACTCTGTTACAAGTATTGGAGTTGATACCTTTCTGGCTCTGAGAAGGTGCTATATGATGGAACAGATGAAACAGGGAAACCTGTCAATACTGGAAGTGAAAGCACAAGTCAACAAAACTAGTGAATTTTGAGAATCTTTGGTAAACAACAAGTAAAAAGGGCCCTTTTTCTTTAATTGTGAAGATCATCTGCCTGAGATGTAGAAATCTGACACCCAACTTGGCAACAGGGTAGTTTGACTGTGATGTCACAAAAGTACATATCACAATCGTTTCATATCTCAAAATTGATAAATCAAATTTAGGCACTCGCAACAGAAAAATGTACTCAAGCAGTGAAACAGAGTTCAAATTACAATTTTACAGGTGTACAATTCTCGCCCTAATCCCTTCCTAAAAGCAAATCATGGATACTCTCATGACTTCGCTTCTATAGGCGCATTTATACTGTCAAATACCTCATTTTGAAAAACCGCGATGTTTCGTGCACCCGTTTACACTTGTGCCGAAACATCACCGACTGAGCTGCTCAGCGATGTTTTGGCGTGGTTTGGTTGGTAATGCGCATGCACGGTCTTCCCAATGCAAAATGCTCAATCATACACAGCGAGTCCAGCACGAACAGTCATTCACGTATAACGGTACGTGTAACTACATGGACTACATGTTACCGCATGTACTCCTATAGATGGGACTACATTTACGCTTCCGTGAATGTTTCGCCATGGGTTTGTTGATGACATTGCCTTCGATTTATTCCCGAAACAACCGTGGGACATAGAATTATGAGAAGATATTTGGAAGAGAAATTTGATATACTTTGATTTATCACGTACGAAAGTATCGATCAGGTGTAATGACGGAAAATATGAAAAATACTGAAATTTTTTCAGATAAAATAATACAAAAAGATTGCGCTTTGTTTCGCTCAGTTTTCGTATATTAAAACAGGGTTTGACAACTATTTGCAATATTTATGAGTTAGAACGACTCTTCTTCTTCAATTTGACATTTTAATCATTTCATTTGGTGGTTTCTAAAGCGAGATTTTACAGTTTAGCTGAGACTCTTTCGTAGCGGTTCAGCGTAAACAAGTTGTTTACTTTTTGCAAATAAGGCTTCGAGGACGACAGCTAGCCACGCTCCTAAAATCGCGATTTTACAAGTGCAAGCGTTTATACTTGCAAAATACGCCAAAATATGCCAAAAGATCACACTTCGTTTTGGAATGTTTCGGGCTTGGCATTTTTGCCGGTAAAGCGTAGTTGCCTTGGTAAACATCGCGGTCAGGCTCCGGTTTGGCATTTTTTGGCGTGTTTGGATGACAGTGTAAATGCCCCTTATGAAACCCATATGGTATCAGGTGAAAATTATATACAGATTAGTAGCAACTGCAGAAACTGGAGATTACACAGCATGATTCTTCACACATGCTGACTGCTTCCCTTTAAGATGCTCATGTCTCTAGAACCCCTGGGCCCAAGGGCATAATCATGTAGTGACAGATGAACATGCCACTGTGCTTCCAGGCATCCCCTAATCCGCTCAATTCCATCTCCAAAAGATTTACATTACAAAACAAAAGGAAACAAAAACAAATCTGCACTCATGCAAAAGAGAGATAGAGAGAGAGAAAGAAAGAGAATGGGAGAGAAAGTGATAGAGAGGGGAGAGAGAGAGAGAGAGAGAGGGGGGAGAAAGAGAGAATATCCCGAAAAAAACTGAACTAGTGAAGCATTGTGAGATTAATGACTTTAGAGAAGGATTAGTTCTTAATCTATTGCTACAGGGAGATCAATGAACTTCTGTGACCCACACCTCACCTGATGACGAGGGGGCGAAAATATCGAAAACAAATTAACAACCGTATAAGGAAAAAATGTTTTGCTGAAGAAAAATTCCACAGAAAAATTTCTAAAATAGATTTTAAGACCAATAAAAATGGCCTAAAATAGATTATAGGCCAACATCAAGCTATTGGCCCATATGGTTATCATCAAAATAACAAACACGTATCACAAATGTGATTTCTGAGACAAAATATTAAAAAGGTTTCTTTTTTAATTATTCGTCTCGACACACTAACAACCAAAGTATTATCTGACTTCACAATTCATTAACTGTTTATCAAACTTCAAGAAGATGGACAAGCTTTACCATGAACAAAAATAGTGGATACAAAAATCAAATTTGGGCAGCTTAAAGCCCCACTGTACTACTTGTAGCTACTTCCCTCTATATAGAAAGCAATGCCTAAGCGGTGCCCGTTGGTCCCCATGATCCTCTTTTTCTTATGTTAATTGAGAGCTGAGTTAATGAGATAACCACCTGTCAGTGACCACGCTAATCCCTCCCGGCCAAACTAGTGCAGAGGGGCTTTAAATCATTCATGGCATTGACAGGGTAAAGAAAATGTGTATCAGTAGTCTGAAAAAACCAGACTATAAAGAAAAGGGTATCCTTTGGTTTATGGACAGTTGAACCTCATACCGAAGGTCCAGGGAACTTTCTACCTTGGAAATTCAAAGAAATGTAAGTTTCAGCTACCCAAAACACGAGTGCTTTGCAAATTGCCCATTTCAAGTCTTGATAAGCTCCATAACAATCCTAACACCAGTATAGATTAATCTTGCATTGGCAAATGTGGATGATCTTGTACTCAACTTGTAGCCTTTGTTACATCTATCTCATGGTAAATACGATGTGTCACATGATGGCACACAGTTCACAAAATGGACCTACAAAAAGTAATGGCTCTAGGCTTCTGATTACAAACCATTGCCCCACTAATGAACCTCCCTCTGATCAGAATCTAAGAAAGGCATCTCTGGCCCACTAGGCCCGTCTTCATCAGCTATCAGCATAACCCGCTATTTTAAATATCCCGATCGCAAATTATCCAGCTAATTTGCATCTTCATCAGCCCGCAGTTGCAATTAGCGGGATATTTGGTCGAGATAATCATCCCAAGATATCTTGGGCTAGCTTGCAAAATATCCGGCTATTTGTCTGATGCGTCTTCACCAGCCGGAAGACTTGCACTATGCGCGAACGCTGAGCAAAATATCTCGAGCTAATTTCTGAAGCTCGAGTTTCGAGCTGATGAAGACGCAATTTGTAACTTCGGGCTTATTTCCCATATCAGAAATAGCGGGCTATTTGGCAATCTTGAGCTGACATGCCCACCGATTAGGGTGGGGTTGCTTGTTATGTTATGAAGATGTTCCTGAAGGGCAAGGACTACACCATGGGTATCTGGTGACGACAGATGATGCCTTGCAATGGATTCATGAATGACAGCAATGCAATGCGCTATTCACATCCTCCAGTCGTGAACCAGTACACCCATGCATGCAATTTTTACAGGTACATGAAGTTTGAGAAAATCTCAGTTGATTCAAAGATCCATTCTTCAAGATATTTTAAACACTTTCTGTTCATATCCCCCCCCCCAAATCTAGTACTATACTGGGCAAGTCTAAGGCATTCGGTCATTGGTGTCCCATACGTTACGGAGAAGTGGAGTGGAGTTCTGTACATAAATTTTACATGTCCTATTTCACTTCATGTTTTGTCTGGTCCAAGCTGCAGTAGGGGTATTAACTAAATATAATTATCACATATACCAAAATCTTAGATTATGGTTGGTAACAAAATAGCTTGGATTTGTCCTACTCTCTATAGTCTGCCAAGAGCCAGAGGGGTGCTAACTTACAGGCTTGTATTCATAAAGGCGAACTGAATTAAACCTCAGTACTCACTCCCCGGATTTTAATATGGAGTGCCAATTTTTCAAACTCTTCATTCTGTAAAATTAGAATGAATGAAATTCTTCCACAAAATGTTTTAGCAAAATCATTTCAGCCATGCAATGAAAATGAGAAATTGATTTCATGTTGACATGATTTGTATTGCTTCATTTAGTTACAAAAAACAGAGTAGTTTCTATTGGATGACAAGGTTGACACTTGGTGCTCTTTAAAGAGGAAGTCCACACTGATATTACGTTGGTTTTGATAAATGTAGAAATATGAGAGAAACAACTTAATGAAAGTTTGAGCAATATCCGATTACAAATAGGAAAGTTATGAATTTTTGAAGTTGTCATCAGTCAAACACAAATAGGCAACCATGTGAACTCCTCTCCAATTTGCTCTGTACAGACAAAATTATCCCTTTCAAAATATATGGCTGTGGGAAACATTACCTGTAGGTACCAAACATGCTTCAATTACATAAAAACAATTTTCAAGGTATTACAATTGGTGAGATTGGAAGCAAGAAAAATTCCCAGTAAATTTGTAAATTTTGAAGCCAAATCAAATCAACGATGTCTAGACTATAGAGACCAACCCACAAAAATGAATTATCTATATGGGGCTCACTTTGCCTTATATTCCTCATGGTCCTACACAATAAAAGTGAGGCCTCTTTCTATTTGTACATGTATTTCAGAATATGAGTAGCCTTTCACATATGCTGATATTTGGTGAAATAAAAGTTGTTCAGGAGTTACTTTCAATCAATTGTAGGGAGAATAATATGAGACACTCTAAAGTATATGAGCACCATACATTGATTTAAAAGATTGCATCAGGAAAAGTTTCTTGAACTTAAGTTCAGTTGCAGAGTATATTGAGGTAAAAGTTTTCCATTCTAGATGGATGTCATAACACAGGTCCAAGTTTCGGTTGGGTAACGGGAGTGTTAGCCAGAAATTCTGAGCATATCGTCAGGAGACACTGGGTATTGATGGACAGGTACGTAGGATATTGGTTACATGAGATCCGTAACATATGGCTGCCATTATCAGCCTGCTTTTGTTCCTTACATCATCATCATACTGGCAACACCACGATTAAATAACAATATCACAAAAGAGGTACTCCGCCCACCAGTACCATGTCCCCGTTCCCCTGGTGCCACGGCAACGCATCTCAAAGTCATCGCTCCTCGCTCATCTGGTGTCACCTCCACATCCTGCGGAATGCAATGGAGGTGTTTTCAAGGGGGAACTGTTTTGGGGTAAACACTGCTATGATTCAATTATCCTGAACTTGGGTTGGTAATCGATACGATAGCTTGATGGTGAGGGCCCAATCGGACATTTCGATGTCGGAACCTGTTGCTCGAAGACAGATCGTAATAGAATTGAGTGGGAGGAGCAATCGGGCCCATTAACCCTTACTTACATGAAACTCCCACGAGACTGGAGAAACAATGACCTAGAAAACATTATTATTCCCTCCTAGTTGCCTCTTTTTAGAGTTTGTTACCCTAAAAGAAAAAACATCTTTCCTTTCAAATTCCAACTTTGACAGTACTCCAACGTTGTGTGCAGTGAATGTGATCTATGTTTTAAATACAATAATCAATATACCTGTATCACCATGGTCAGTAATACAGCAACTGTAAACATTGTGAATTTCTTACACCTGAACCATTAACAATATGACAAAGACAGAAGTAAACTTCTAAAAGTAAAAGTGCCAAATATTCAAATGGAAAAGATTAAAATGATATCAAAACCATCCTCACTTCAGTCCTAACTGCTGTTTGAATTTGAAATCAATTGTCGATTTGTCATGCCTTTCTAACTTTTTTAATACATGCAAAATAAAATAAATTTTAATTTTATTGTGAAAACTCCAAATATAGACCATGAAATCCTATACTATGCTAGACTCATATGAGTCCATTACTGCAACAATTGTAAAATCGATGACAGGCTTAAAGAAGCATGACAAAAAAAAAGTAAAATAAAATAGCAAACACCTCAGTTTCAAACATTGCATAACAGCTTTCTGTCCTTCGAAAGAAATCCTTGGAATAACTCCAAAACGAAGAATTATTAAAGAAGTTGTACCATCTAAAGGTAACTGTTCTCCTAGAAAGAGGGAACAGACATCGATACAGGTATGAATAAAAAAGGAGCAAGAAATAAAGACAAAAACTTCAAAAAAGTGGATGAGAGAGAGAGAGAGAGAGAGAGGTGAAAGTTGAAAGGGTTGAAAATGATGTAAGCTTCCTGAGCAAAACAAATCAAAGAAACTTTATATTTACAACTCTCCCCAATCAACACACTGGAAATTTTCCAATTTTAAAAACGTCCTGGGAATAGATGGCATATATAAAGTTTGAGATGTAGTCAGCGTATTTTGGAATCAAAGTCACATTTCTCACATAAATCTGTGTCAACACCGATCGAAGTTAACATTGAGAGCTCGAAACTAGGAGTTAGGAATGATATACCTTGGGAAAAAGAGAATGTGAAAGGTCGCAAGTGCAACTATTTCCAGATTCTCATTTTCGGCAGGAAAGTCCGCAGAGTATTATTGCACGATTCAAAATAATTTCCACCAGAGCCAATCCCTTTTTTTTCCTGCCATGAACCTCTCTCTATATATTATATAAATATAATTGTTCAAAATCAAACAGATGCCAAGAGAGAAAGCCATCATCTGAGGACTAAATTTTGAAGTAGCAATGCTCATTTCATGTAATCACTTACTTAATTTTGAAGAGGCAACACCTGCTTTATGATTTCATTGATCTTGACACTCAATAACAAAAAAAGTTGATGTTATACTGTGCACATGGTTCCAAAATATGTAGTTAGTATTATCAACAAATTACTTTTCTCATTTACAATCAAAATATTGTGTGTGAAGGTATTTGTGGGTTCCTCAATGTTTGCATTTCTTGAGAAATAATTTAATCAAACCACTTCTTTTACAAGATGAAAACACAGTTTAATGCACCTATACAAGAACAAGATTTCAAACCTTCTCATTCTATAGTGGAGCTATATCTATATATATTAAAGGAATGTTTTGGATGTGAGCCCATTCCCTACAGTGCAAGTAAATTATCTTCATTACAGTCCTCTCATTGCTCTCAAGCTATTTATGGGTCATCCTCTTTTATTCCTCTTTTTGAAATCTAGCTACCCTGGATCTAATTAGGCACACAGCAGAGGTGAAGAAGAGCTTATAAGATAAGGTTGAGTTCTGGTCATGCGATTGTATTGTGAAAGAAATGGTGATCATGTAGCATATAAGTATTGGTGTGTACTGTAAGGTTCTGGAATCATCAAAATGATAAGAAATTTGGCCCAGTCTTGGTAAAAGTAACAAGCACTGTACACAGAAAGATGTGGGACTACACAAAAATGTGGTATAAAAATAAGGCCCACATTTTTAAGCTGTTACATGTCATATTTAGAATATAAAGGCATTTGAAGAGCCATACTTTTCAGTGAACATATTTTTCTCTGATGTTCTTCCACATTTGCATAATAACAATGAAAATGCTCACAAATTATTTTCACCTCTCCCCAGAACTCAACCTTCTCTTTAATGGCCCTACATTATATCTGACTAATCCTCATCTAAGCTAAGCTTGATTGAATTGATTGGCTGGTGGTACTGAAAGGTCATACAAAACTTTGGACAGGTGCATGAACTTTCTTTCAATATTATTGTATAACTAACACCATAAGCAGAAAGTTAATGAATTTGAAGAACACTGTAAATTTAAAAAGCTGTTAAAGAGATTATGAATGTATCAAAAACAAAAACACAAACAAAATCACAAAACAAATACATTAGGTATGTCTTCATCAGCTCGAGATTGCCAAATAGCCTTTTGGGAAATAAGCCTGAAGTTACAAATCGCGTCTTCAGCAGCTCGAAACTCGAGCTTGAGAAATAGCTCGAGATATTTTGCTCAGCATTCACGCATAGTGCGAGTCTTCGGGCTGGTGAAGACGCACCGGAAAAATAGCGGGATATTTTGCAAACTAGCCCAAGATTTCTCGGGATATTTTCTCGACCAAATATCCCGCTAATTGTAACTGTGGGGTGATGAAGACGCAAATTAGCTGGATAATTTGCGATCGGGATATTTAAACTAGCGGGTTATTTGGCAAACTCGAGCTGATGAAGACAGGCCTTTTGTATCTGACTAATCCTCATCTAAGCTAAGCTTGAGTGAATTGATTGGCTGGTGGTACTGAAAGGTCATGCAAAACTTTGGACAGGTGCATGAATTTTCTTTCAATGTTTTTGTATAACTGACACCACAAGCAGAAAGATGTTAAGAGATTATTAATGTATCAACAACAAAAACGCAAGCAAAATCACAAAACAAATTGATCAGATCAGTTTTTCCCAATTTTTATCATTAATATAATGGTCTGTTTTCACTCAAACTTTCAGATTATCTTTAATTGTACATCTAGCATTGAAGTCACTACCTTATCACCATTTTCTCTCATCTGAACAATGTTACCAAGTCCCTTTAAAACCTTCGGCTATTTGTTTTATCGCATGAAGATGATAGAATATTTTGCTCTTCATCCACCAGTGTAAATGTTCAACCCTGTCATTCTAGAGTTCATAGAAAGTGGGTTGTATTTGTAGTTAACAGCCAAAATAACATTTAAAAACATAGGTCTTATCTTTTTGCAGACAAAATATACTTGATATGACCATGGACCTACTCCATGATATGACATGATACGACTCGATATGACACATACACACACACACACACTCCCCACTCTCTCTCTCTCTCTTTCTCTCATCCTCTCTTTAGATTCAGGATTGAATTTTTTTTTCTTCTTTTCAATCATAGACAGTATAAGAGATATATATTTTGAAAAGCTAGCCAAATCAGCTGTTTGTAAAAACATGAAATGTCACAAAAGGGGCAAAACTCATATCACATTTTCTGAAAATGTGCGTACATAATATGTCAAATGGCCCTCTATCAAGCAGTTTCAGTGATTTCAAGATAGATGCTCCAAGTTATCATGAACATTTATACTTTATGGAAATACTTTTTTGACACAAGTGCACATTTTTGTCCTTAGATTTATACAAGAACTTGTTTGATTTTAAAAAAAACTGCAAAGAGAATTTAGTGGTAAGGCCATAACCACCAGGTTGCAATGTCAACTCAAATATTGATTCCGGAATCTCTATTTGAAGTTCTGGAATTATAAGCAGTAGGCCTACCGGTAATCAAACACAACCATACTTTCAACCATTATAGAATCAGATACCTAGGATTTGTTTAATCACAACTTTTATATTGATTCAGACCCTCAAGATAATGTTGTCAGGGATCAGTCAATCGGATATGATCAAATCAGTACACATCAGAAACCTTTCTTCAATTCTGCAGAAATCATAAATTTCCATACTGGTTAATGTTTCTCCCTTTAAGAATAATGTATTTGAAGTGGAATATGTTTTCTCATTACAGTCAAACTATGTTAGGTTCTGTATGAATGAACTTCATGTTAAGCTTTTTGTTTAAACAACAAGAAGGGGACATATCATAATATTATCATTACCAGTTGCGCAGCTATAAGATGCTTCAAGATCACTTACCAACATTGTATGTAAATTCTATTTTTTAAATTGCAGTTTTTGATTATCACCCTGGAAATAAAAATCAAACTAAATTCTAGGACTTACATCTGAGGCAAGAAAATTGACGTAAACAGTTCAGGAGAATATTATTGTTTAAACAATAACACATCTTCACACCGTGCACTTTTCTATTTTCAAATGAAAAGTACCATTTTCTCAGGAAAAAGTTTCATATTCTTCTGTTTCTACAGCTATTTTAGAAGGTACTATAAAGAGTAAAATTGCTCACAGTTCCTGTGTTTTTCTGTCATTGAAGCACAGTACAGGGATACAAACTAAAGGTATTTTCACGCTGTTGGCCATTTAAAAATTTAAGGGCAAATAATGTTGGTTCATAAATTCCAAGAAATTGCCATAGTAGGGTTGGGCTCTCTGGACACTTTGGCAGACTAGCTGCTGTGTAGTGACTGAGTTTCAAGATTTGAAGAGCAAGCTACTCTGTAAACCTCTTATACAGATATAGTAGTTTTATTTATTGTTATGTTATGTTATGTTTATAATAGTTTCTTTCTTAACATTAAGAAGGACCTCCAATAGCCTAAACTTCAATTTTGTGTATAATGTCACATCTTGAAATTTCAAGTATTACCTCCAGAGTAAGTATTTTGCACATTCCTATTGTCTTGAATACTCTTGAAAATTTGAACTCAGTGTAAATATTCACACTGGTATTTGGTATCGAGCCAGCTCTCTTGGCTAATTTGTTGATTTTCCACGGAGTCCAAGAAATTCCCCAGTGCTGAGTTGGCCCTGATAATGTTCTTAGCATACCCCTATTTTATTTGACAATAGTAATCAAATAAGGAGTTGAATGAACTTGCAATATGGCAAAGTATTTGGCAAGACATTGTTCAAGTTAGACCCTGCAACAAACAGGTGCTGATTTCTTGGAATTTAAGCATACATGTAGCTGACTGACCCCAGGGTAACACAACTAATTATCACCAATTCCTAGAAATCTTACAACAATAGTCTGCTGAACGTACAACGACCGATGACGACCGGGAATGTTTCATTTTCTCCAGCTAATCTTCTTACGAAACGTGTCTGTACTCAAGCCTAGGGTATCCTTGATCAAATAATTGTCCAGGAAATTTAATTAACTGTTTGGGGAAGGAGAAATTAATGTTTGACCCCGAAGTGTGTTTTCTAAGAAAGAGAGAGAGTGGGTAACAAGTGACCCTATCCAGATACTCATTAGCCTCTTCTTTTCATCTCAGCATGACAAAGGTAAATTAAGGTTCATTGATGTTGCAAGAGATCTGTAGAAACAAGTAGAAGAAAGAACTTGTTGAACTTTATTTGACACATGATGACAGCATTCGAGCTTTGAGGTTTTTTATGCAAGATGTTGTTGACTTGACCCTAGGATTCGGTTGGGATCATTCAGTTCATATCCAGGTGAATCGAGAAGGGAATTGATGATCCAGTATTTCTTGCCCGAGCCACATTCTGTACCGCTGTGTTCACATTTTGGGTTGTGCATTGTCAAGAAATTAATTTTAGGGATGAAAGATTGCAGAAATAATTTGATCGTTCGAAAGATCTAATCTTCTACCAAAGTAAAATCTATGAGATATTCCTACCCACTGACAATGCAAAGGCAATTGCCATGGCTCAATTTCTTATAATAACTAAATGAATAACTTCAAACTGGACTCAGCACTATACCCCGAACCCTCACCCTAATTTAAACACTACATTACCTAAACTAGGTCCACACTAAAACCGAATTGTAACCCAACCCTAAATGCTGCCATAGCAATGGCAGGTTACCCACCTGTTCCCCTCCCTGAAGGAGCTATTGCATAACAGTTATTACACAATTCACAGATGCAGGAAGTTTCCTGTTCTGAATACTTGCTACATACAAGTTCCAGAATATTTGCTCAAGTGCATCATTATTATTATGACCACACAGGGATACCCTTTGGTTTCACTCTGCTAGCCTATAATATGGTGGCCCTGAAGGGACATCGCAAATAGACGAAATCGCCAATTATTCGCGACGAAATTGGCGACAAATTTCACAATATCGTGAATTTCGTCGTGAATAATTGGCGATAAAATATACGACGTCGTCAATTTTATCGTGAAAAATTGGCGATAAAATACACGATAAAGTTCACGCCTGGCTGATTTCGTCGCCAATTATGTCGTGAATATTTTTTCCTTCCTTGGCGGTATTACCAAACGTCAAACAAACAAGCGCCTGAAGACGATTATTAGGAGACGTTTTCACCACGATTTCTGTGAAAATGGTAGGTTTTAACTTCAAATTATGCTCTATTTGTATTCTATCTTTGACAAGATAGGAATAAGGGTAATTGTACAACGGAAAATTACCCGGTATGCAATTAATGGTCTAGATGCACTTAATGCATTGTCCCATACATTCATTTCCATGTTGTAATATCTATTGTAATAGTACTATAGGCTAGCCTATACTATAGCACACTCAATTTCTCAAACTGAGCAGAGTCAACAAATACTGAAAGAGTCGATGTAAAACAGAATAGTAGCATTCTAGTGCATCAGCTGTAGTCTGTAGAATATTGCATTGTACCGAAGAGGACATAGTCTACATACCTTCCTCTACGACTAATCTACGGCTCGAGTGATTATTGCATTGGCCGACATTTGAATTTGAATTTTTAATAATATTTATTTGATATTTCAATGCGCTTGCAACAACGTGAATTATTAGTAATTAAGCTAGGGCCTAGCCTAGGTCGGATGTTGTTTTCAGAGTGATGGTATGCAGGTTTTGAAAGATATTTATTTTCAAAAATAAAATTTGTTTTGTTTTAATACGTGGCCAGGACCAGACACGGACTGGTAACACTAACACTAACGTGTAATTTAACTGTATCGGAGCTTGGAGATAATTGATAATTTGTGATAGATCTAAACTTCTAAAGCAAAATCAAATTCGTATTCAATCCTGACAATCTCTCCACCAAATCAAATATCTCGATTCTGTTTCTCTGTGTAATCAAAGTTTATTCTTTATGTTATTATTGCAGGAGCTACTGCATCATCCCTTTGTGCTGAAAACCTTATCTTGGTTGTTTGATGGTCGCCATTTTCCTTTTATATTGACAACATTGACCTTCCGTGTCTTCGTTAATCGTCGGAACTCTACCTTTGACATCGCCCAATTGTTTCTTCGTTTACGATCATCATGAGAACTTTACTTTCGCCATCATCGACATCGCTGAAAACCGTTTCTTCGTATGAAGACCATGCCATCTTTCAGTTCGACAGTACGAACCCCAGTTTGTATATTAACATCGTCGATTTCTGTTCTTCCACACCTTTAAAAATATGCTATTCTTTACCACATCGTCAGAAACTTTGCTATTCTTTACACATCATGTACTTTTGTTCTTCGACATCGTCAGAAACTTGGCTCTTCTTTTCCACATCGTTGAATCTTGTTTCTTCGAGATCGTATATAAGAAACTTTACCATCGTCGTCATCGACATAATCGACCCTCGTTTCTTCAACATCGTCAGTTCATCATTGACAATATCATCAACATCGCGCATTTGACAAGTTTGATAATAATGTAATTTGTAAAGCGGCAGTCTTTCGCTATATAAATAGACTTTGATATTGTTAACATGCGACTGTTATTGGAATATTTCCGGCTAGATTTTAGCACGGATTTAAATAAACGCTCATGGTTTAAATTATATATCTTGTTTCCACTGTTTTTTTATTATAGCTGTCTGGTCTCTCGTGAATCACAGTAGAAAGAAAAGGATGAATTAAATTAGGAATTAATTGGGATGTTGACCGAGTTATGATCATCGATCATGATCATTCAACTCCTAATCGGGCTCCTAATCCAGTTCTTGCCAAAACTCTATATGCAGCAACATCATTTAGAAAAGCCACAAACATGCTATGAAGCACTCATTTTGTATGGTAATGTGATTCAAATATTTGATCAAAACTTGGGGTAATTCTTTGTGTCACATCTTGTTTGATTGTGTTTGTTACAAGGACACATCTGTATAATTTATTTTACACCGTATCAAAGATTGCAGTAACTTCTTCCTTTTCAATATACTGCTCTAAGGATGAGCCATTTTGGGAGGGCCACAGCCTTCTGAAGTCTTAATAAATGTATATTCCACATTCTTACTCTTTCTCGGCACCTTCTTTCCTTGCTCTCTTCTTCCTTTGTTTCTTGATCCCTTCGTGTTTCTTCTCCTCCTTCCTCCTTTTCTTTTCTGCTCTGTTCCCCTTCTTTTATTCTCTCTCTCTCTTCTCTTTCTTCTTCTGCCCTCGTATTCTCTCCTCCTTTTCATCCCAATGCTCCTCTCTCCTTCTGCTTCCTATCATTCCTCTCGTTCCTGTTTCTTTTGTTTAATTCATCATTCATACTTGTTCAACAGCTTTTGTATGAATGTATATAGAGTTCAGGTAAAATTAGTTTGTTTTCCATATGATGTTACTTACACATCAGTCACAAAGTTCGTTTCTAAATTCTATTTATTCATTTCGAATTCATGTAACATCGTCTGTTTGGAGCCACAATGGCATTGATCTATATTACTTTGACATGGAGTTAGCGCCCTTGTGACCCTAAACAGATGATATGTTAAACGTGTCCGTTAATAATTTTCTACATTATGAATAATATGAAGTATTAGCCCTGCATTGTTAATAATAAAACATGACCTGGGCTTCTTCTCTTTCTACTTCTATATACTTTTTATTTTGTAGTATCTATACAAGTATATGTACTATTACTTCCTTTGTTAATAAAGTGATATTGGAACAAAAACTGCTGCAAAATTTAAGAAACTGAAATTACTGAAATTGAGGTTTTCTGCGTACAACAGGCTAGTAAACCCAAATAGGGCATTCTGTCATCAACACATTTGTTTTGAAAATCCTTGCAGAAGTGTGTTTAAAATGACACCCCCTTTCATGCATGTCATTATACAATTTAAGTTCATTTTTGCCACAAAATTTTGGGCTGCCAACACTGTAGATTTCTTGAAACCTCTCAAAAACTGATTACACTTAAAACGTTGACACATGAAGTAATAACCAACACCAAACATGATCATGGTAAAATTTGTTAGGTTATTTTAATATGAAGTGTATAAACAAGTATGAACATAGGAAAAAGATCTGTCTAAATGCACCGTTTTCATGATAATACAACTGAATAGTTGTTACACTCAGCTTTTGTAATAGATTTTCAAGAACATTAAAAATGTACTTAAAAACGCCCATGCATTCAGTGTGAAAGACAAAACAGCAGAACAAGTACATATTAATAACATAATTGGCGGTAATGCTTCTTTGGGAATGGAAAATTGCAAACATGAGTATCTTATATGGCATCAAATGACAGTTGGTAAGACATTTGCTTTTTTGTGATTTTTCTCTTGATCCATAATTGCGTATCATATAGTTTCAATACCTTCATTATAACATACATGAACATGTATAACAAGAGGCCAATGGACCTTGTGTTTAAAGGTACTATGTCCCATTTGCAGGTCAAAAAATGAAAAGGTTAAATGCCAACAATTTTTGTGGGAAAATAACGACCATTAGTTGTCGAATCGACATAAGTGATTGCTATGGGCTAAGTAATAGTCTGATTTTCAGACCCTTGTACCAAATGGTCGTACGTTTTGTGCTGCACAAAGATTCAATCAGTTTAATTTTGGCCATTACAAGTAGTGGGTTATTGATGTAAACAAATGCTCATGTACCTGTTACAGCTCATTTTATGTATGTTATTACCAAAGAAAAAAGATGTCAGTCAGTCACTCAATATTGTCTGACAGGGAAGCCTAGAAAGTAAACAGGTTTCCTTTGATGTTGGCTGCAAAAGGACATAGTATCTTTAACAGAGCCTGTGAAATTAGTGGCCACAGCAATTACTATACTATATTATCATGTGTGCCCTTGGGTAAGTAGTACATCGAAAATGTATCACAGATAAATATTTTTAAATATCTCCCCCATGCATAAACATCTGGCAACACTACACAAGAGACCTAAACCTTAGGGGAGCACTGCCGCCGAGTCCCCATGAGGGGCAACGTAATCAATACAAACAAATTCAGATCCCCTCTCAAATGTCAAATTTTATTGAGTGCCAGCATTAAGTTTTAGAGTCAAAGTAAAGAAATTGCTATATAGGACAATTTCGGGGGTTCCCGTGAGGGGCAAGGTACTGCAACAACCTATCATTTCTAATGAATGATCCCTGCCAAATTTGATTGAATTTTGTCTTGTATATTTTCAAAGAAAGAACAATTAACCTTAATGCTTCCTGCTGTACTATGTGGCAGAGGTATAAAAGTAAATTTTATCTTTCTACAGACCCCCAAAAAAAAAAAATACACTGAATTTACACTATTTAATTATTTATTGAACTGTTAAACAGTTAAATAAGGGCATTTTGGTATGACAAATGGCAAATTTGCATTCCTAAAATTGAATTGATAGCACACATTGCATATTACAAAATCTAAAAAGTGAACCATCAGATTTGATTTGATTTGATTTGATCGATTTGAAAAGGTAATTATTAAAAACCAGATGGCAGCTCAAGAGTGGAATTGAGTGGAATTTACATCATAAAAATTTCAAATAAATGCAATACAAAGTAAATATGATACAATTTGACATTAAGACTTATACATAATCAAAGGGAAATACATTGTAGCCATGGCATAGCATGTATATCAAAATAAAATAGGGTGAAATTAAACTTTATACAAATCAAGCGAAGAGCTGCTGTTTCAAGTAATTAGAAAATTAGGTATATAGTACTACTTAGTATAAAGTGGGAGTTGGGTCCGTGAAATATAATTATATGATATAAGTTTATTTAAAAGCATAGGGATTTGTATCTTAAAGGCATCGTTTAACAATGTTAAATCTGAGATGCACGGCCCTACGTGTTATCAGTGTCTGTGATATGGTGTAATATTGAAGCCCTAAAAATTGCGCTTCAAAATGATCAAGAAGTGCCTCAAAAAGTAAAATCTTTGAGTGACCGGTTTTACCATACTCGTTTTCCCCAATAGACTATAGTGTTGTGAAAACCGTTAGGAAAACGCAAAATTTGATTTCGATTTCCAATCATAAATATCTTGATAATCAGACAGGCGATCGGCTTGTAAAAGTCATGGGGTTCCTGACTGACCTAAAGGTTTATAATTATCATTGCATCATGAGCTAAATCCAGGATTTTGTTTCAGAATCTGAGACAAAGATACCCAATTCCTTTAAGTCTTTAAAACTAGTTAATAACATGATCTTATTGTGGGTTAACTATAGTATCCAATATACATTATTAAACTTGTATGTACTGTCCAATATGCAATGTCCAAAATAGGGTAAAGTTCATGAATAAACCAGTATTTTAGTTCACAAGAGATGAGTAAGGAAGGGGGTTGGACTATTTCTGTGTCTTTCAGTCCTTCACAAGTTCACAAATTTGCCAGTGTTCCTGGTGTTGTACCCATGTTTACTACGCGGGGCAACAGGTGATGGAGCTTTGAAGAAGGGTCCATCATTGATTCAGCTAACGTGACACAGAGACTGTACCTTCTGTCTCTGAGGGTTGGTAGCTTTAGTTGATCTATAGCATTAGAGTAACATATATCACGACCCAGGATGATCTGGCAAGCATGCTTCTGGATACGCTCTATTGATTCTCCTTGTTTCTCGCGATGCCGCCTGACCAGACTGGGACAGCGTATTCCAAGACGGGTTGAACGATGCTCAGGTATATAGTCACTAGACCATGAGGGGGTAGGCCATGGTGTTTTAATCTGCGGAGTAAGTAGAGGGGACTGTTGCTTCTACGGATCATTGATTTTACACGCGTGTCCCATTTGAGATTGGACTGAAGAAACACTCCAAGCAGCTTGATGACATTGCAGTGTTGTACAGTGTGATCAGCAAGGCTAAGGCGAGAGGCAATGTCCTGCTCAGATGATTCTTGGCAGCGGCGGCGAAGTCTGAGGCTTCCACAAATGCACTTCACCTGCCAAACACTATAGAGGGAAAGATAATATATCACAGTTTAAACCCAAAATACAAAAATGCCCCCTTAGTTACCGACATTCAAGCTAATGGATATTCTGTGGTGTATCTTCCTTTGGAAATCGGCTCTACAGACAATGTGCCTAGGATAAAGCAGCTGTTGAAAGAAATTGGAAAACCTGTCAACTTGAAACAAATTTGAGAGAATCTATCCAAACTATCTATTGTATCTTTGTTTGTCATATACTACTCAAAGAATGCCAATAAATGGGAAACCAAAATTCCTCTTTGAATTTCAAGTATGTAAGGATAACCAGTCTAATATTTTCTTTCTATTGCTTGCCTCTTTTCATTGCCTGGCACATTAACCCAAATGAGACTCTCAAAATACTCATTATGTATGCTTCCTATTGATTCAGTTGATATATTAAATGAATTTTCAATATTTAGCTCCTTTTATTTGATCTATAGCTAGGAATATCCAAAACTCCTCAGTCCTCACTATGTTGTAAAATTGGTTTATTTTTTTGTTTATATAAAATTATATGTACTTTTAATGCCCTGCAATTTCCAGTAGAAATGTCCTGGGCTATTCTATCTTCTCCTTTGTTGTGCAAGTTTGAACAATAAAGCGATGTTTAAAAAAATAATAAATAAAAATAAATACTTCAAATTCCAACATTGAACCCAGCAATGCATACATGTGCAAAACAATCATATTATGATACATAAACAGGGGCCCCAACAGTTTGATGTAAAATTATGCAGTAGCATTATCAGTTATTTTATGAACATGCCATTCAAAGCAATGGTACATGTAGTTGGTTTTATGTTATCAAAAATGCTCCAGGTTTTGAAAGATTTATCTTTCGGGTTAGGTACATCCATAAATAAAAATTAACAAATAATGAAACATCACGTATAAAAATTGTTTTATAGTTCATACCTCTTCCTGATGCCATGTCGATAATGCTCAATGGATAGCCTGTTACAAAATAAGAGGCAATCCAGTAACGTACTGTGCGTTATAGAATTTGTGAAATTAAGGAGCAAAACAAATTTTGAAAAACTTTTAAAAAGCATCCACATATACAATAGATAACTGTTTTCACATCTATTATATCAAGTTGTTAGCTTGAAATACTAGATACTCGTGTGTTTAGATCCTACCAATGGTATACACATAAAGTAAAGTATTGCAGAACACTTTTGGGGTTGAAATCAAATGAATTGCACATTTACAATGACTTGAAAATATGTTCGGGACAAATTTCAAAGAACATCAAATATTTCAAAGGTCATACATGTATATACATGTAGGTCTGTGACATTGTTCCCGATTAAAAGAACATTAAGACTCATAAACATACCAGTACAGTTCTCTTGTAGTCAGGTGGCTTAGCGTCAAATTTATCGACTATCGTTACTTGCCGGATAAAAGCACCATTTTTGGTACATTGCTACTGATATTAGGGTAGGAGCCCCTGGCAAGAATATCATATAAGGGTGTGGGACAGGGCGTCTTTGTAGTCCACAACTAATTTGTATGGTAATATAACATTGAGTTTTTGTTGTACAACGCCATGGGGCCCCATTCACACATATATGAATATTTATGCCAGGGGCTCCTACCCTACCATCATTCAGCAGGTCTTAATGAAGCCCTGTATCAAAAATGGCGTTTGTACAACAACAACTCAGTAATATATTACCTTATAAATTATTTGTGGGCTACGAGGCGACGACCCTGCCTCACACCCTTATATGATATTCTTGCCGGGGGCTCCTACCCTTATATCGTTCAGTAGGTCCTAAGGCAGCCCTGTACCAAAATGGCATTTGTACAACAACAAATCAATGTTGTATTACCTTCTAAATTATTTGGGGCTACGAGGCGACGCCCGCCCCACACCCTTACATGATGTTCTTGCCGGGGCTCCTACCCTCATATCGTTCAGTAGGTCCTAAGGAAGCCCTGTACCAAAAATGGCATTTGTACAACAATAAATCAATGTTATAAAATCATTTGGGGGCTCCAAAAAGACGCCGCACCCCACACCCTTAAATTGAAATTTTTGCCGGGGGCTCCTAGCCTAATATCGTTTAGTAGGTCCTAAGGAAGCCTTGTACCAAAAATGGTGCTTTTATCCGGCAAGTAACGATAATTTCACTAAGCCACCTGACTACTGATACCAATAAATATTATAGAAATGTAACGTACCTGCATATTCTAATGGGGTAACCTCGCTAGATTCATAATGCGGAACGAGGGTCGCTATTCATAATACTGAATGAGGGTCGCTATTCATAAAAATTAAATAAGCAAACAAAATGATAATAAGGGAAATATTGAAAGGGGACACCCCATGGCTGTGGCGTAACCATGGTGGGGGCGATACATGGCCTTGAATATGTGTCGAAAACATTTATTAAAAACATACATTTCTGAACAAAAAAGAAAAAGGTGTGACACAATTATGTACATGACCCATCACCCTCCCTCCAATCAGTCCGACCACGCTGCACCATTTGGCCCACCTCCCTGCAGCATTCCCTTGGTACAAGTACATATTACCAACAATTTTCGTCAAGGTGTTGCCATCAAGGGCTTATCTATCATGTCCCTAACCCTCAGCAAATGAAGAAAGCGATGGAGAGGAGGTTGTAGGGACTTAGGTTATATACCATGATTTTGTGACCGTTAGGTGTTACGCGAATGGTGGCGTTCCCTGTATTACCGGTATGTCTTTTTAAAGTATATTGTACCTGTTATCTTTGATGATTATATAGAGACATCCCCATTACCTACATATAGCTAATATATTTGCCCGCTCCTGTGGTGACAAAAAAATAAAGTAAAACCCAACACACATATAATTATATCTGACTGATCTTATCCTGGCTACGCCACTGCATGAGACATTAAGTAGAACAAGCAGGCCCATGCTATTTTAGGAACTATATAGTAATTGTTTATACAACAATAATGTTTTGTGGAAAGTAGCTTTTAAAAGGACCTATGGATCTACAAATTATATAGCCTTAGCCATAATCCAGTCCCAGAAGTCAAGGACCAGGCCCCAGAAGCTCAATTTTAGCCAATGAAGAGTTTCAAGATTTTCGTTTTCCAGGAATTATCCAACCTCAGGATACTAGTAATCATATCAATTAACCTAACTTCATTTATCCACAATCTTGATTTCCTGAAACTTTCCTAACACCGAAAACAAAGGAGATGGACCGGACCATAAGCCTAGTTACTGCCCGGAGAGGGGTGGGGAGGGGGGCACTTTAAAATTGTGTTTTGTTTGGGGATAGGGGCTTGAACATTTTCGAACTTGAAGGTTTTCGCGTCATGTAGCGTACACAGAGGTAATGAGATCCGAATATGAATCATATCAAAATCAAAATTTTATTGGGGGTGGTGGTGGTGGTGGTGACGGGTAAGGAGGTCTGATAAGGTCTAGAGCAACAAAATAAAAATAAAAATGCTGTGAGAAATTTGATTTTGTATTTATATATTATAGGGTGGGATATCTAGCAACAAGGGGGCAGGATATAATGATAAATACAGAACGAACGCCAGGACAAATACGGAATGTAAATACAAATATGCATGCAGGTCCAGAATTTTTAAAGAAAACATTACCGTAGCTGATTCGAGACATGATAAATTCAAACCAAACACAGAAAATACACGTAATAATTGTTCAAATCCATGTTTGTTTACAGCAAAATATAAAATTACAATAAAGGGAACAAAACAAATGAGGAGTAAGGCTGACGTGAATTGTCATGAAACAAGATCTATTACAGAACAAACACATCATTACATATAAAATATCCCCAGCCCCCCTCCCCCTTTCTTAAAGGCAATACAAAGTTTTGGGAAATTTTGAAAATGGCCGGATAGCGATTCTTTAAAATTTTGATATATGATTTCCAAATGGGAATAGCCAATCGGTTGATTTTAGTCAAGAAACATTGTTTTAAAGCTAAATTAATATTTTGACCTTGAGAGGGAGCTATACAACATAAAGAGTTTATTATTTACAATTTCATCTTTAGACTTGATTTCAACCGCGACAACGATCACTGAAAATTGTAGGATCCCATATGCTTCCAATATGTTCATTTCAACCAAATTCATGACCCCATACCAAAACTTTGTATTACCTTTAATATCATTTTATTTATCTATTTAATTTCTATGAATAGCGACCCTTTCCGTATTATGAATAGCAACCCTTTCTGTATTATGAATAGCGACCCTCTTCTCGTATTTATGAATAGCGACCCTCTTCTCGTATTATGAATAGCGACCCAATTCTTCGATTATGAATAGCGGTCCTTATGAATAATGACCCTCTCCTCATATTTTGAATAACAACCCTCATTCCGCATTATGAATGGCGACCCTCTTCTCACATTATGAATAGCGACCCTCTTCTCGTATTATGAATAGCGACCCTTTGTCGTATAATGAAGAGGGACCTTATGAGTAATGACCCCGATTTTGAATTATGAATAGCGATCCTCTTCTCATATATTATGAATAGCAACCCTCTTATTCAATTATAAATAGCGGTCCTTATGAATAATGATCCTTTTCTCAAATTATGAATAGTGGTCCTCTTGAATAGCGGTCCTTATGAATACCGGTAGTGATCCTTATGAATAGCTGTCCTCATAAATAGCGGTCCTTATGAATTGAGAGCAGACCACATTCTAACAGAACTTTAGATGATCATACATTTGGTGTATACACTGTATTTCAACTTAAATATGTAACACTGCCCATTTCTCTATTGACAAATCTAACAGGTCTTAAAAATAAAGTTGTCCTTTATATTTAAACTGATCTCTCTTGTACATTACTAGTTCATACCTTTACAAATAAAAGTATTTGTTGTTCAAGCTTCATTAAAGAGACTTGTTAACATTGTTCAGATGAGAGAAAATGGTGATTAAGGTAGTGACTTCAATGCTAGATGTACATTTAAAGATAATCTGAAAGTTTGAGTGAAAACAGGCCAGTATTAATGATAACAATTGGAAAAAATGATATACTTGATTCCTGAATTCTCCCAACTATATTATTATATGTATCAACTAGGTTTTAGCAAGGACAATTAAAAACAAAAAGTATTACAAGTCGTTTGACTGTAGTAACATTCCTTCATAAAGAAAACAACTTCTTAGGCCAGCTCCCAGGGGTTGTTAAAGAGAAGGGATTGCAAGGGATATGAAGAAAAAAACATCAGTGTCTGTAACAGGAGCTTAGCAATGTATAACCCATCATTAACTAAGATAATTTTATTTTGTTTTCATTTGAACGCATACACTCAATAAGGATACATTCAGCTTAGTTTCCATCTCAATCCTAGGCTGGTTTGTATGGAGTGTTGACAAATGACACTTGTACTACAAGTTGTAGGGCTTGCTTGCATGAATGCCAACCAGGTAATCTGTTGAATGAATAATAAAAGAAACATATGCAAACAAAATCTAGTGATAAACTTTGCACATTATAAAACAAAAACAAAAACACCCAAACACTAAAGTCCTACTGTATAACCCTACAAGCGTCTATCAGTGGACATGGATGCATCATTAGAGACACAGCAGAATGTTGGTTTTGTTTTTCAAATTTAAAATGCCACGACTAAGATACCTCTAGGACTCGTCTGATTTTGAGGTGTTTTGTCATATTTTTGAACATATTTGCGTAAGTTCGATTTCGCATATTTCAAAGGTCAAAGGTCATAGCTCATTAAATATGCGAATCTGGTTTCACTTTGATAACTTTAGTAATGCTAAATTTTTGACCGCCGTGCCGGTCCTCCCAGAGTATAAAACACGCTTGCTTACATTATTTTTATCACCTGACGAAGTGTTGCAGCGGCGCACGAAACGTCGAGATCTTTTTGATTCCTTATTGTCCACATTGCGAGACAAACGAATATCACTAGCGATATTATTTTCTAAACTTTAGTAATGTTTGACGAATTTTAATGAAATTTAATATGAAGGTACATGGTATCAATATACAGCCTAAGTTCAATTTCTGAGTATGTAGGTCAAAGGTTAAAGGTCATAGCTCATCAAATATGCAAAAACACCTAATTATATATGTGAAAATGTGGTTAACTTCCCTGCCTGGTAATATGATAGTATAGTCTAATGAAAGTAACTTGTTCTGACATATATAGGCCATAATTTGTACCCTGCGAGGATGCTACGCTTTGCGTTGACTTGTTTAAATACCATGGCAAGATATAAGGTTTTTAAAAGTTACTCACACTGTGGGTTACCTTTTCACATTTAATATTTTATTAGGCCTATTTGACATTGCTCTACATTTGTATCTGTTCATACCAATCTGAAAATTTAATTGATTTATCCCGAGTAATTTAGCAATACATTGAACTGTCTCATACATGTAGGGCTTGCTTCGCACATCCATTCAACCTACCTGTTCAAAGTCTAGAAACTAGAATTATCCTTTTACATTTTCATGTTAAAGTTAAACATATCATATCATTATATTCTTGAAAATCTGGGAGCAGCCCCAGCCCCTCATCCATCTGTGTGTTATAGAATTAACACACGTTTCTATGGGATATGTCAACAAACTTAGACTTATGACTGTTTCGAGAAACTGGCCCACAGGTTTCATAGTCAAGTTCACCCCTCCTTTGTCGACAACCTGAACACTATGATGACATGCGCCAAGAGATACATATTTACATTTTACACTGACAAATATTTTTACTGAGCAAAATTGCCATAAAACATGCAAAATTCATAAGCTTTGTGGACAATATAGGAAAATGGCTAAACAAATATGTAGATCTAGACCCTAGCTATAGGTCTAGTCTAGATCCAACTATGTAAGCAGGGTAATTTACGCTTTAGCGACTTGCCTTATTTTTTGGAGGATCATTATAGCAACGGCCAATAAGAGAACAGAAAAAAAAGCTTTGATACAAGAAAAGTTAAATCATAATATCTAACCACAATGTTATCCAGTCATAATTGAGAGTTGCACAAATCAATCAATTCGGGTGACAATTTGTATTCCTTTGTATGCATGTGCAACCACTAGATTTCCAATAAAATTTGTTGCAAATTTCAATGTTGATGCACCAAGAAAAAATAGTTTGGTAGATTTCAAGGAAAAAAAAAATTAAAAATTAAAAGTTTGAAATCCTAATTTTTCTTTTACTTAAACATACTATGTCCCATCTGCAGGCCAAAAACATGAAAAGGTTAAATTCCAACGGCATTGAAAGATAATACTAATTTCAAAGTTCCTCAAAACGAAAGGGCTTGAAAAAGTCTTTAGTGGGAAAATAATGAGCATTAGTTGTCGAATCGACTTAAATGATTGCAATCATTTTAGTAATAGTCTGATTTTCAGACCCTTGTACCGAATGGTCGTACGTTTTGTGCTCCGCAATGATTCAATCTGTTTAATTTTGGCCATTACAAGAACTGGGTGATTGATGTAGACACATGCTCATGTACCTTAACAGCTCATTTACCGGTAATGTATGTTATTACCAAAGAAAAAAAAGAAGTCAGTCAGTCAATCAATAGTGTGTGACAATGAAATCTAGAAAGTAAACACGTTTCCTTGCATAATTTAAATAATAGGACACTGCTAACGTTTAAATTTCATAGATAGGACAAACGTGACATATTCATAATTCCTGCAAATTTCTACAGAATTTGATGTTGGCTGCAAATGGGGCATAGATCTACCGGTAGTACCTTTATTAAGCGATAAATCTAGATCTATTTCTATTTGTAGTGTAATTGCCTAAAAATAAAAAAGGTCATCTTTTTATTTGCTTATTCCAACAAAATATTACTCATTTAAGCCCCGAAAAAAACACACACTGAATGAATTTCATATAATCACAAATTCACAGATGCACATAGGCCAGAGCTGCCAACCTCCAGAACAGAAAATCAGTAATTACAAGGCTCAAAATCAGTAATTTGGGGAATAAATCAGTAATTTCCTATGCGGCGCTATGAATCTTTAAAAACGGAGCGCCAACACTTTGCGGATGCATGCGCGCATATATTTTGGTGATTTACTCACACAAAGTTGCTAAATATTGATTTTCAGTTCATCACAACACATCAGTTTTCCATGAAAATTGGCTTCAATTAAGAGAATACTTGATACTTTTCCGTCTTTCTCAGCGAGTATTGATGGCCGCCATACTGTACAGCACTCGCTCATATTTACGTTTAAAAAAAGAAGGGGAAAAAGAGAAATTTGAGACAGCATTCCGTAATTCCGTTATGAGTGTTAATTTCACCAATTACGGGAAATCCGTACTAGTTGGCAGCTCTGATAGGCCTATCCTGATCCGTATGAAGAAAAAGAAATTGCGACAGGGGCGAGGTTCTGGGGTTCCCTGATGTTACTGTGCATATGGGCTGCAAAATCTCAACACGGAGCGGAGTTTAATTTCGACAAAGAAAACGGGGAAAAAGACCCTTAAACGCATCATACAGTCAATCTGGTTAGTGGAACCGATGTATATTAGCCTAGAGTCCTAGACCTAATTTTCAAAAATAAATGCATCGGTGCATCGGATATGAATCCGCAAAAGTGACATTTTAGTCCAAAAGTTTGGCCGAATATATATATATATCCCAACACCAGTTTGCAATGCAGTCCCTATGGTCGGCTTCTGTCTCTAAAGAGAGGAGCCGACCCTCAGAATCTCAGAATCTCAGAATGGTGTCCAGACATCGCTTAGAAGCACTAACGTCTAGAGATGGTGTCGCTTCCGTGCAATGTGCAATTTAATTTTGGGCATGGTTCTTTTGGAGGTATAGTTTAAAGGTTTGTGTAGAGTTCAGGTTTTTGACGCCTGGCGGGAGACTGTTCCAGTCTCTTATTGTATTTGGTATGAAGCTGTTCAGGTATGCGTTTGTTCGGCATTGTAGTGGGACTAGACGATTGGTTCTCTCTCACAGATCTTGGTGCTTCATGATCATAATCAGGGATATCTACAGCGGCTTCCTGATGGAGTGTCTTATAGAATAGCGTTAATCTGCTGTCTTTCCTTCGTTGTTGGAGAGGAGACATTTCCAGGGATTTGAGCAACCCAGAGACACTTGTAGTACGACGATATAGTCATTGCAGACCCTACCCAAATTGGCTTATTCCGAATGGTCGGGTAGCGTTGCGGTGCATCGCGTTAACTTGAACGCGACCATTCATCCAAAGCCCCCCTGGTTTTGCCGAAAGGGTGCGTTGGATTGTTAGGGCGCGTCAGGTCAGATAACGCGACCAAATGGCACATACGGGGGCTTATTCCAAATGTACGCATTCAGAGTCCCATGCCAACAGCGCGCCTGTTATGTACGTACGTCGCGTACGTATACGTGGTACTAGTATGGTGGATATCGATATCGATCGCAAGCTGAGAGAGATGGAGAGAGTTCAGTTAAATTTCTTTCGTCGATTATTTCGTCAAAAAGAGGTTTTTTAGCTGAAAATCAATAAGGAACTACAACTAATTGTAGTGGACAGAACTTATTTGTGCTCGCGTCCAGAATTTTTGGCCCCCAAAGCGTATTTCGACTCTTTTGGCATTAACAAAAGTTAAACTTAAGCATAAAGGCTAAGCCAGGCTTAGCCTAACCCTAAGGCCTTAGCCAGGCCCAAGCTAGGGAAGCCCATATAGCCATAGACTAGGCTCTAATTTCTTTATTATTCAATCAACCACTTTCAAATTTGGCACATGGTCATGTGTCAAGCAGGTCAAGCTCTAGCTGCAATCATAAACATTTTTAGACTTGAGGTCAGAATAAAGAAGTTTTAAGCTTTTTTTTGCCAAGTGGTAAACCGTAATGCTGTATTAAACTGACCTTGATGATCGGATCAGTTGATCGGATCGGCAGAGCTCAGTCCGATGTGCTTAATAAAAATAAAATAAAAACAAACTACACTATCTGATTGGCATAGCCAAGGGAGGGAAGGGGTCCGAGGGTGCTTGCTTAATAACGTGAAAAGAAAAACAAACTCGTTTGTGAATGGCGTAGCCAATGGGGAAGAGAATGGGGGGTGCTTGCTTGCTTAATACCGGTTCTATATTATTAAATGAAAAGCGAACTATAATTATTTTATGATTGGCGTAGCCAGGGGGGAGGGGGGGGGGGCTTGCTTAAGACAGGTTCTATATAAATGGGATGGAATAGGGGGCTTGATTAATTCAGGGCAATCTTGCACTTTCTGCCCATTTGTCCATCTCTTTGGGAGCCTCTTCCGAGCATGAATGAAGTCTAGGGCACCGCCCTTTAGAGAACCCCTCTCAGCATATCATAAGACCGGGTACTTTGCCCATCTATTTAAAGTTCCCTCCATGTATCTCTGAAGCCCGGAGGCTCTGCATGTCTCACCATTAATTGGGAGCCCCTTCCGAGCATGAATGAAGTCTAATGGCACGGCCGTTCAACTCTATGGTGACCCTCAGAAGCCTGGGGCTCCGTCCTTCTTTGGGGATCGATCCCCCTCTAAGCATGAATGAAATATATTATTGTTATGTACTGTGCCGGACTTACAAGATGATGCCCGGTTAGGTCAAATTTTAGTGATGGTCGGGCAGCATTCACATAAGGAACTCCATTAAACTTACCAATAATACAATTTTAAAAATCTAAATAAATATCATGGTGTAAACAGGTGCGTCGAAAGGAATTTTAAAGTGGTACGTATATGGTCAACGGATTGGGGCGTGGCACAACTGCGAGGGAGCGGAGCACCGCAGGGAGGGGGCAGGCGCGGATCCAGGATTTCTTAGGGGGGCCCAAATTTGAAATTATGCGAGCCAAATATTGGTACGTAACGGTGACCAGCAGTGGCGTAATGAGCAAAAACGTTTGGGGGGGGGGACAGACAAAAAAATGCATCACCCCACTCTTACATGCAGGCCCCGCTGAACGTTTTTCAAGGTAGGTGGGGGAGGCGAAAGTATTTACGATCAGGTAGAGCGTAGCGTAAATTGGCGTGGGGTCTAGGGGCAAAGCCCCGGTGGTGGTCAAGGGGCGGAGCCTCGGAAGCCCAGGGGTATGGGCATTTATTACGGTCAGAAGAGCATATTTTGATACCTTATTTGTGCACTGGCAGGTCACTAATTGGCTTGGGGTCCAGGGGGCAGAGCCCCCTGAAGCTCAGGGGTTTTAGGCAATAAATTACGGTCAGATGAGCATCCAGGGGACTGCTTTAGGGCCATTGAGTGGGTCCAGGGGACGAATGGTCGCGTTCAAGTTAACGCGACGCACCACGACCCCACCCGACCATTCGGAATAAGCCACCCAAATCAGAGGCTAACGAACGGAAGAGACAGAAATTTTTGGTCTATATCTAGGTAGATTCTAGGTAGATTCTAGACTAGACTCTATAGACCTATAGATATTATAGATCTAGACTTACATCTACATCTAAGGTGGTACTGGACAGGACCAATTGGTATAGACGTCCAGACTTCCGTGGCATCGCAAACTGTCATAAAACATCACAACTGAGGTGCAGATTCAAAATTAAAATAAAGGTGCGCATAAAAATACAGGGGTTGCAGACATCTAATTTTAGACGAAGTTGAGCTACATCGACGCTCTAGCCCGCCTGTGTACAGCTGCGCTGAGTGGTCATTCTGCATGTAGCTCCAAACTTTGGTGTTGAAGACTTGGCTGATGTTGACTCTTCTATAAGAATAGACCTATAATTTATTATAGACTAGATCTACAGCTACATGATCATGATGTCGATCTAGACTCTACATCTAGTATTATTAATACTATTAATTATAGATCTAGATCTAGCTCTAACTTAGACCGAAGATTTCTGTCTCTTTCGTTCGTTAGCCTCTGATTTGGGTAGGGTCGCTCCTGTGAAAACATTTTGGCCATTTATGGCCAAAACTCTTTGCCCAAAATACTACATTTTACCCGATGAATGCAAGAATTTCAACACGGAGCTCATTTTCGGCGATGAAAATCCAGAAAAAGACCCTTAAATGCATCATACAGTCAATCTGGTAAGTGGAACCGATGTAGTTTAGCCTAGGCCTAATTAACAATAATAAATGCATCGGGTAAAATGTAGTATTTTGGGCAAAGAGTTTTGGCCATAAATGGCCAAAATGTTTTCACAGGAGCGCCTATGGTCGGCTTCTGTCTCTAAAGAGAGGAGCCGACCCTACCCAAATCAGAGGCTAACGAACGAAAGAGACAGAAATCTTCGGTCTAGCTCTAAGTCTAACTAAGCCGTCTAAGCCAAAAGGTCTAAGCCAGATCGTAAATTACCCTGTGGCCTGTGAATTGTATTTGTAGATCTAAGCTTATTTAGTAAACAAGTCACCCCTGATTCGTAGATGCTACTTCTGCTAGCTGCTGCTAGCTTAAGTATTACTAGTTTTTAGTTTTACATCGACTTTTGTTTAAATTGCTATTGGCAGTATTGCATTTGCAATGGCTATGGATATTACAACATGTAAGTAAACGTATGGGACAATGCATTAACTTGCAACTGGACAATTTAATGTTAAATAGGGTCTAGATCTAGATCAACTATCAATTGCATGCATGCATAGATCTACAGGGTACTTATTCCGCTGTAAAATTGTCTTTATCACTATCTTGTCAAAGATAAAATACAAATAGAGCATAATGTGAAGTTAAAACCTACCATTTTCACAGAAATCATGGTGAAAACGTCTCCTCGTAATCGTCTTCAGCTCAGGCGCTTGTTTGTTTGACGTTTGGTAGTACCGCCCAAGGAAGGAAAATAATAGCGAAAAATATTCACGACTTAATTGACGACGAAATGAACTCAGGCGTGAATTTTATCGTCAATTTCGTCGCATATTTTGCGACGAAATTCACGACGTCGGCAATTTCGTCGCGAATAATCGTGATTTCGTTGAAATTGACAATATCGTGAATTTCGTCGTCAATTATTCACGACGAAATTGACGATATCGTCAATTTCGTCGCCAATTTCGTCGCGAATAATTGGCGATTTCTTCTATTTGCGATGTCCCTTCAGGGCCACCATACTATAAGGAGGGCTAAGACCCCTGTTACACATACCTCTGAAAGTGGACTGAGGCCGCCTCTGGAGGCAGCTCTATGTATGTGTAACATCAACTTTTTTTTAAAGCCGGACTGAGGCCGCCTCCATCCAGTCCACCTCTGGATGTGGTTTGAAGCCGGCCCGAGTCCGGACTCAGTCCCGCAATCAGTAGGTGTAACACCAAAGTGGACTTGGCGCCGGCTTATAAGCCGAAGTGACGTGACCCGTCATCATTATATCAACATTACATCGGGCGCGCTTTGCCATCTGGAGTGCGCCCCATCGTCAGCTCGTGAAAAGGCGACGTGATGCCGGCCTATGTGTAGACACAAAATTGCAGGCCTGAGATATGTGTAACAGGGGTTTGATGGTCTCAAGGCGGCTTCAAATTGCAGGCGTGAGGCCGCCTCAGGGGCCGGCTTTAAAAGCAGACGCATGTGTAACAGGGGCCTTGGACATGTTTGAACCCCATTCTGTTCAATACTCTGTACAAAGCCTGGAAAGCCTGAAACAGAGAGGCGAACAAGGCCTGAAACAGGCATCCCTGTCTTGAGCTTTCTATATGTTTACCATTTATAGTAGCATTAGCGAGATCATTTTCAGGTCTGACCCTTACCTAACCCCAATCATCCCTTCTTAAGATGGATTTTTATTTTCTCCACGACCAACCGACCGACCGACCGACAGCACGACTACATTATGTAAGGATATAGCTGTTCATATTGAATCATGACAATCATGTCTCGCTTAGAACGATAAACAGTGAGCAGGTCGTGCATTCATCTGTTACGACTTATTAGTTACGACATATTGTCCGCTGAGAGTCAGAAGGGCATTAAATCATTATTCTTTACCAAGTTTTAATGCTCTTCTTGCTCTCAAGTCTCAACAGAAAATAAAGGAGTAAATGTGTCTTTGTATCAAGTGATGTGTTCATGCTGAAGTCCGCACGTAACCACATGTATACCATAAAAGGCTCAAACAAACAAAGAATTGGTGGGGAATACATTGGAGTGAAAAGATGAGGAAAAGCTCATACAATAGAAGTTCAAATAACAGCGAAACATTGTACGTGTACGATTGCATGCCCCAATTTTGTAAGCCCTTTAACACTCTATCTATGACATTATCAATAGCAAGGATTTGGGACTCAAATTTAAATGTAATCCATTTACACTTCGCCTTCGATCATAAAATGTCTTTCAAGTCTTGTCAAATAGTTGTGACAAGTAACTTTGTATTAAATAGGACACATTCTCATCATTCATTGTACTCCATGAAGTCAGAACGAAGAAAGGAATAGAGATACGTCACTGGGAGTTACGCCAAACAATTCGGTAAAGCAAGAAGCACCTTTTGAAGAAATATTCAAACTGGGATTGTACGTACTCCATGCTCTGATTCAGACAGTGAAATATCTTTGGTATTTGTACAAGATACAAAAGGACGCTAGGCTGCATGTCAACTTCATACATACTCCAGGACCATCCAATTTGTACTCAATGATACCTAATATTAGTGATATGTCACAATGGATCTAAAATGGTTTCTCCATGGATCACTCATCCGAGCCGTAGTCGGATAGATTATTTTTCTCTAACTTTCAACCACGCAACCTGGGAATCTGGAATTTACGGAATTCCCATTCTAAACAAACAACTCTCCCTCCTTAAAAAAGGGAACAGAAAGGAAATAAAACAAGGAGAATTGCAGCGTATCACTTTACTACAACACCTATGCAATGAGATCTATACAATTGCTGACATGCAGCATAGATAGAAACAAAATGGTTTTGAATGCCACTAAAGCATGACATGTCATGTATAATGTTTCTCAGTTAATTGTGAAAGGAACAGTTCAAATACATGTCAAGAGATAGGTTTTCCAAGAAGATATCTTCATAATAAGTTAAAGAGAAGGCTAAGTTCTGGGAAACTTCTAAAATAATTTGTGAACTTCTCCAATATTGTTATTCCCAGGCATGAGGAAGACTATCAAAGTCGGAATGTCATATCAAAGGGATTTTCTTGAAAATACCATTATATAGGAAATATGACTGGAAATATAACTTTGGACCAAATTTTGTTTATTTTATGTAGTACGTCCCACATACCTATATCTGAGAGCAGTGTTTTTCATTGTTCAAGATTTTCAGTGAGACTTAGTAAAACATACAATATACAATGTCACTGTCCTTATTAACTACATGTACATCTTCTATACATAATTAACCATATAGAGTAACTTCTAGACAGTTTCTTTCCCCATACAACCACAAGACCAGAACTCAAGCTTCTCTTTAAGTTATGGTACATCTCTGAGCTTTGATAGATTCTTGTCATGTCAGGTTCAACCAAAAGTCAGGTGAAGAGTTCAGGTTTTGACAGCAGGGATACCCTCCCTGCTCCGCTCCTGTTTGTCAGAGACAAACAAGATAGAGAGAAAACAAGAGAAATAATTGGTAACCTGATGACTCACTTCACGCAAACCACAAAATACCAATGATACCAGCTGTGTTTGCACGGGGACTGTCATAATTTTATGATTTACTAATGATAAAGGTTCACAAGGGACCGAAACAGCAAGTACTCAAAGTTTTAAACTACAAGACGGGCAAGCAGTCATTTTTGTAATAGGTCCACATATAAATACATGCTGGTGTAACTTAATTGCTTCTGCACAGCACATAAATTTGAGTGATGAGGACCCCCTCCCCCTTTACTTCAAGTAACTACAAGTCAAACTTGAAGTTCAAAACCACAACCTAAACTTAAGTTCACGGACTATAGTGTGAACCTAACTAATAATACCCACTCTGTGAGAATAGTCTCACAGTGGGGAAGCTACCTGCCAATAAAGACCCGTCATAATCAATTAGTTATAAAAATGTGATGATTTCTCCCTAATGTAATCACATCACACATTGCATCTCATGGATGTTAATTAATTTGGATCTCTGAATTCATGATTAATAATGTCATACTGACGGATCCTTTTGTTTCTAAGGGACTCCATCTCGTAACCATGCAAAAAGTATTTTTTTCGGTGATGGAAATTGGAGTTGAGTAGTTCTCGGCAGGGTGTCGTGTACTGTAAATGCTACTTTTGTTTCTCTCTCGCTCTCACCTTCGTTTGGGAAAGGTCCGAAGTGCATCTATATGATATTTTCCTTTTCTCGTTAACCCAATTTCTGTCTTGATTGACCTCATTCTTGTTTGGTTTCGCTCTTTCCCTCTCTCTATCTTTCTTTCTCTTCTCCTCAGTCTCTTTCTCTCTTCACTCTTTCCTGTTTTGTTATTCCCTTTCAGGGCGTTTGATACCATCCAGTACCGGGTATGTAATATTCTATTCAGTATTTTACATGTAGGACTAGGAAAAGCTAGTCTTAGAATTGCAAGAAAGAAAAAGGTTCCAGAATTGTGAGGTCTAACTCCCTGAAACAATTAAAGTTCATATCAAGATGAATTATAAAATAAAAGAGCTGGAATTACAACCTTCTGTCCAAACTCTTATGAGTGATGCACGTATTCTTTTAAATCCTACAACTCTCAAATCGTTCACGGTTGGTTGAAATCTAGACATGAAACTGTCCATCAAATCTTGTGATAATTCACAACACCTCTCCCCCACCCCCACAGCAAAAAAAATAAATACAGTCTATTAACTTGGAATGTTTCAAATGTCATTGCAAAATTAGGCCAATTCACTTTGCAGAAAGACCCATTTAAAACAATTGGGTTTTGTTTTTTCAAGTAACATTTTTACACACTACTGGAAAAACATAAAACCCTTTGATGCTTCCTAATTCTGTTTTTTTTTTTTCTTCTATTTTTTTTGTTTTGGGGGGCGAGTTGTGAGCACGTGCGCTACTTGTTACTTCTCTGTATGTGTTAGCATGGAAGTGAAGAGAATCACATGACCCAAAACCGGAATAGTTCACAGGTTATTGAGCCTGACTGAGCATTTACACTGCAAAAACCGTGGAGACTTGGCCGGCATTTAAAATGAAGACGCACTCCAGAGGTGGGTTTTTTTATTTGGGATTTTACTCGGGAGTGTAAATGCAGTATAACAGTAAATATTCAGAACCTGCAAAGCCTGAAAAATTAACTGGAGCGAAAAACCACAAACAAGTCATAAAACCAAACAGAAACAAGTGTTTGGTATTTAATACTATTATAAGTTTCATTCCTAGAGCTGAATTCCAAAAGGCAATGATGTGTAGACAAGCTGAAAAGCCATAAGGGCTTTATACTAGGTTTGTTACTCAACTGTGACAGTTTTATGGTATGTCCATGTTTTGGGGTTTCACAGTTTATTACCTCTTTGATGGACATAGTAGGCAAGCAATTTGATCTACTTTTAGATTTCTCATGTTTTATAATAATTTTTTTATAAAAAGTTAAATGCATTTGATCTTTTCAAGACTTCAGTTAAACAACCTTTTTTGGGTATTTAAACACAAGTTTCAAGGTTGATTGAGATAAAACATTGCTGTAACAGACAAATAAGACATGGTCATTTATTACAATTTATTGACTGAGAATGAAATCCCCACAATCCATGAAAATGTAATAAAATACAAAAACAATTCTATTAAAATAAATTATCACGGGGCTTTACGAGTTACTAATAATTCAGTTACTTTTATCTACCTTAACAAAAGATATAATACTTCTGAAAGAAGCACAAAATTAGTCCCAGTCCAATGCACTATTTTTCAAATGAGATCATCATGCAAAAGCAACTACTATGCACTTTTGCCCTTCGTTCCATGTCAAGCTCTAAACACTTTAATTGCTCCGCTGAATGGTTGCCCAATCTCTGACCTTTCCATGACAACTGTTCAGTAGAAACTAAACAAGAAGAAATGAGTACACCCTTGTCAATCATCAGAGAAGACAGCGAGAAGAGGGAAGACACAATTGCTAGGGGCATTAAGTCAATTTTCTGAGAAACATTTGCCCCTCATCTGACCTTATCCCCCCATTGCTTCCTCCCCAAAGCTCCTCTTCAAATCCTCTTAATGAAACATGACCACTGTATCTCTCGCATACTCTGGAAATACTCAAATTGGCAGCACGCTTTGTGATCGTGACTGGCAAACCATTCACATATGGTACCATGACTGGCATGAATCTGCCCCTCCTGACAGTGATCTGCCCCCTCCCGACGAGGGAGTGTGCCCCTAGCGCACAGGAGATGAGCAGGATGAAGAAGGGAAGAGGGGGAACGAAAAATGGCATCACTTTTTCCGTCCGCGCTCTCTCCCTCCTGTGTACTTTTGCTAAGCCGATGATGAAACGCTTCCCTGCAATATTTGTGCAGTGCCCAAAATGGTTGTTGACATATGTATCAGGGTATCTTCCTGGCAGGCACCACACAGTGTACCCCCAATTCACACCTGAAAATCAACAGGTTGCCCACGGCGATAACAATTTAGACACCCAGCAAGATTGATATCAGAATTAGAAAGAGGTTATCCATAAGTACACTTGATTGATTTATTACTATTCCATACAAAACTAATCTATTTGAGGTTAGTCTACTTATGATTCCTAGAAATAATAGTACCTGTATTAAAAAAAAGCCTCGGAAATAGAAAAGCAAATGGCAAAAGTAGGTTGGCACTTCATTTTGATGAATTTCAAAAGAAAATTCCATCATTTCACAACTCATATTTAAAGAGCCAATATCCGCAAATTCCTTTTGAAATAATTGCTGCATGGATTTGTTTCTAAAGAGCACTGATATCAAAAATGTATTTGTATGTAATTCCTGTACCTTGCTAAGACTAATAAATGTATTTCATCTATCAAACCTGCTGTCCTGTTTGTATAACAATAGCAAATGTAACGAATTTGCAATTCACAATTATCATGTAATTTAAAAGCATTATCTTATTTTTTTAATGGGGGGGGGGTATTTTGGTGTTATTTTTGAAGCTGGGCCAAAGTAGAATACAGACAAACTTAAATTCACAAGCATGCTTTCATTCAATTGAAGGAGGAACAAATGAAATATTAAAAATAATCATTTTTTCAGACAAGATTGTCTATTTGCAATTACAGCAGTCACAGCTACTGACATCTTAAGTTTTAAGTTTTAACCCATTGCCTGCCTGAACTGGTCAGTTTCTGCATTATAATATCTATAGGAATTATGAAAATTCAGTAGTCAGTGGGTTGAAAAACGTGTTGGCCCTACAAATATCTAAACTTACAAACCCTCTCAAACCCACTCATACTAACAAAAAATGGGTCATGGCCATTGGGTATGATAGCATTATGAAATGTGGTGAACATTTGAAAGAAACTACCGGTACTGCCTTGAGTGAAAAAGGACATGACAAGACATTGGCAAATATAGAGGTCTCATTTCCAAACAATATGTTTTTCATTATTAAATAGTGTGATGAACCTTTGAAGACTTGCAATAAACCAGGACCATCAAGAACAAATCCATGGGCTGAATCGCCCTTGGAACATTAAGAGCTCACATGAAGACCCTGCATGCGTTTGAAAAGGGAAACCCCTTCCCATCTCATGTTTTTCTTTAAAGGCTTCACTCTTGAAGACAGCACTTGCAGGGCTTCACATTTGCGTACATGTCCTCGCAAAGTGAAATTCGAAAGAAAGACAGAAAAAAAAAATGACTCACTGGAATCAACAGACTATTAAATCTGATCTTTGCTAATATCCTTCAGGCTAAGTACATTTGTCTGGATTTCATAGCAACTACAAAACATGTCACGATTAGACTGGATTAATATAATGGTCAGCATCTTTGGTTTTCATGTAGGGAAACGTTGTTGGGATTTAAACAATCTGAAAATTGGAAATCGTCTGCTGACAGCAGAAATAAATCTGTGTAACATTATATGGGTTACTGTAAAGCTAGACATTTTCACATGAACATGAAACTGCCACTGATTGTTTAGGATGGCCATTTTCATGGCAAAATCTCTTGCCGATTGTAAAAATTCAGTGTTGTATTGATGGTGACTCAAATACTTTGAGGCATGTAATTGTTGCAAATCTTAACCTTTTTATGAAAATTTCATGTCGGCAATAATTGCTGGTTTTATAGTTAAGCCCATCTGGCTCTCAGGAGATGTAATGCTCTGGTGATGGTGGAGGATTGAGCTAATGGCCGTGCCTTGAACCAACAAGCATCCTGGTGTGAAAGACTCTTGGTTGGTGGCCAGCTCGTCCATGACAAATCTGGCATGTATTTGTCTTCCCCTGATCAAAGCAACAGGATGGGGGATGACTCTGACATGAGGTTCAGCCAGGGGACAGCCAGAAATGAGAAGAGGATGAGACCCAACGGCCACAAGGGACACCGTTGTTAACCAATCTACTGCAGGTTCAAGGCTACGGTGCAGCCTGGCCGGAGTTCTGAGCTCTAGCTTTGGTTTTCAAGGAGTTAATCGTGTGTCAATGGAAAGTGAGTGGCCATTCAGCCACTAACCTCTAACAAATCCAAAATTGCTCTCTTTCTAGAAGTAGAAGTAACTTTCAGGTTGAAACTTGCCTATATTTCTCTCTTCTATTTGTTCTAAAAGATAAGGGTGAGGTGTGACTTGAGTTCTGAGTTCCAGTTTTGATGGCCACACGTCAATAGGTTAAGGGCTTGCTGAGTGGAGGAATGGTCTTATATGACAGGATAGTGAGTGGCCATTCAGGTATTAACCCCTCCAAACCCAGCATATCTTACTCCTTCTCTGAGTACATTTGCAGATGTGACTTTCAAGTTGAAAAATTCTTGTCTTTACACTTTTTTATTCTTTACTTGGTGGGAATTCCCCAACACCTTGGCAAACGGGAAATCACAAACATTCTAGCAATGACATTTCAGTTTTTTCTTGAAACTTCTACTACTGAGCATTTGATCGACAAAGACAATGATGAGAACAACTTGAAGGATAGTGACGGCAGTGTCCTTGAACAGTGTCAAAAGTGCATGACTCCACGTATGCAACCGTTGAAGAAAACATTCTTTTCATTCTCATCAACTAACAATACTTCTGATATTTATTCAGGTAATTCATAGTGAAACTCATGAACAATAAGATAGAAAATGGCAAGAGAACAATGTCTGAAAAGATACATCGTATTTCTGTAAGAGAAACCAGTATTCTACTAAATCCTAAAGCTGACACTGGGATTAAGCTATGATAAAAGCCGATAACAACAAAAGAAGATTACTTTTGCCTTTGTTAAACATGACTTCAACCCAGCATTGGGTTTCAATGATTGATAAAGTACCAGCTTCAATCTTTTTTAAAATAAAAATTGTTTCTTATACAAGCAAAAGAATTATCAATCTTCATGAAAATGCATCAATTCCTAATGTTATCTAATAACCTAGATTTTTTAGGACTTCAATAACATAGTAACTTTTTTAACAAAGCACAATCTACATAATAGTCATATCAACTGTCATCATCACAATCATCATAATATTACTACACACTGTAAGCATAATGAACTAATGTCAAAGAAACTTGAAAATGACTCCACTTCTAATGGAAAATTTAAAAGGGATAGAACTTTGCCTAACTCTAAGCAATGCCTAACTTTTACCATATCTGTATGCCCAAAGCAATTCAAAACACAGAGTTAGGCAAATACATAGATTGATGTTATCCCACTGCTGACACTTGACTAATTGGACTATAGCTCTGGCAGCCATTATCAACACATGGTGCTATTCAATAAATCATATCATGCACTCACTTACTGCACATGGGTAATGAGAGGCAAGTGTGGCTAAATGGCCTGTATTAATTTACAAGGATTCAACCCTTCAATCCAGGAATACCAGTTGATTTTACGCAATTAGCCTGGAAAAGCGACTCTAACATGGTGACGCCCATGCATTTCGTAATATGAAGCTGAAAGATGAAAGGTGACATCAGGCATTCACCTAAAACCTAGCACCCTGGCTCAAACTCTAGATTTAAAAATCAAGAGAATGGATCCATGATCTACATGTAGAAACATCTTTGCACAGATTTTCAAGAAATCAAACTAGTACACCGCAATTTCATTTGAATACCTGATTATATTCCCTACAAGTATGTTTGGATGACTAGGCTGTGGATGATGTATTACACACATGTCATGGTAACATTCACAATTTTCATTCAGTGATGCTCCAAGCTAGGCTGAAAGTGCCGTGTTTTTTTTTCCTACTGAAATTGCCCATACATATTACCCCATTTCTTAAAAGTCTTTGCAATCATGTTCAGAATTAAAGAATTAAGATCGAGGATGGACTTACTTTGGAGGATCCAGCATGGGGTTGGCGTTAGGTTCATCTCTAGCATTACCAGCTGGTCTCTCCTCGGCTTCTTGCTCTGTCAAGATCTCAAGCTCCAGTTCAAGTTTGCCCTGGAATACAAGACGAGAACATACACATCAAGATCAGCTTTAAAAAATTGGAGTCCTACCCTTAACGTATTCCCAAACTCTCTAAAGAAACTTATGTGAACAATATTTTACAGAGTACAAGTACAAGAAAGTCATTTGTACTTTGTTTGCTTGTTTTACCCGACTGCTAAGAAAGCATGTGTATGCTTGTAAGTAAGCAACCAGGGGACCGACAGCTTTAAGTCCTCTCGGAGGGACTTGGTAATGAGGATTCATGCCTTACCAAAGGGCACTAGCACATCGACTTGGTTTCGAACCCGGAACTCCCGGTTACAAGACCACAGCTCTACTACTGAGCCATCATAGTTTGTACAACATCTATCATATCTTTTTACAGAGTATTTCGACTAAATGGCTTTAATAAGAAGTTCTCTTCCTACAAGAGCCTCAAAGGTTGTTACTTTTTCTTCTTTTATTCTGTCATCATCCCTTTATCTCTTTTTGGTGTGATGCCTCTTTTCTGTTTCATTCCAGCAAAGGCAGGTTGTACCATCACCTAAAAAAATATTGTGTACAGCTTGAATGTATAAAAAACTTTTCTCTGCATTCTATGGACCATCAGATAAGGATTACAATTTTTACATAAATCCCCTTGCACAGGACCAAATGCTGCCATGTTCCATCCGAGCATCAAGTACTAGTAGTCTACTTACGAGTCATTCTTATGTTAATTTAGATTGCATTTAAACAAGCAGTATCTCTTTTTAGGAGTCAAATTTGAAGCTCATGTTTTGAATGGAATATAGCCACATGGAACCTGTAACATACAGAACAAAATACTTTTAGGTGATTGGGACACTTAAACACCGTGGTTGCTTTCTTTGCATCTCTGCATGGTCGCTTGTTTGCCACACATGCAATTTTTCACAGAAAAATAGGCAACAATTGACGGAAGGGTTGCTTTTTGCAACACAATGGCTTTGCCAAATTAACCGTTTCTGGTCTTGATTATCTCCATGACAACACAGATATAGGTTAATCTGGCACTTGAAACGCCGACTTGATAATCTTGAAGCCTTTGGTAGTTCTGTCCCATGACAAATACAATGTGGCATATGGAGATAATTTGTGTGGCATATAAAGACTTGAACATGACGAATCCTCCTCCTACTTACAGTGATCTCCCGTTCTCCAGTCTCCTCACTGATGACCGGCCACCAGCCCTTGAGACGCTTGGCCTCGAAGAGAGAGATCATGGGTACCTCTTTGCCCTCGGCTTCGTTAGGCAGCTGCTTGAGAGAGCATTGGCGAGCTTTCTTGGCAGGGTTGGGCATGCCGTTCAGGTTTAGCTCAATCGATCCTGAAGATTCAATGGACAAGTAAAAAAAGAATTGATGTTAAAAAAGAAAAAGAAGAGTGCTTATCATGCTCTGAAGGGTGTGAAAAGCCATTTACAATCAGCTCAACTGAACCTGAACAATTCAATTTAAACAACCTGAACACAAGTGTGGTCAATTTCATGTTCCTCAGGATTTAAATAGACACTTTAATTGAACTTAATTGAAAGTGAAGATTCAATGGAAACATAACAGATGAATGTAGCATGAGTGAGATCCAATTAAATACTTAAATGTTACTCTATTCAATTGAATAGAATTTGAAAATTAAATGGATATGTAAAAGAATCAATATAACATAAGTGAGGTCTACATGATGCTGCTAAGGGTTGACACAGCACTCATGTGCAGTGCGATTGGACTTAAAGATTCAATGGAGAGATATTTGAATGAAATGAATATAAGAAAAGTTAATTTCATGCTGCTAAGGTAATGGATTACCCGACTTTTGCTCTGTTGACATTTGCTACATAAATACAAGCTTTACATTGTTGAAGATAAAGGGTTTAAGGTTTGGGCTGCAATAAGGTTGTACATTAGGTTTAGGTTTAGGTTTAGGGTTAAGTATAGTGTTGGGTCCATGGTTGAAGTTAGGACTTTGGTCCAAGTATGAAACTGATCTTAGGACAATTGTCACTGGGGCATGTGTCACGGAACCATGGTAATGTCATGGATTTAACAACAAAAGACTAAACCTTGTACAGTTTTTAGCCCAAGGAGCACGACCCCGAACAATACATCATAAAAGAGTTAAATTGGATTAAGGGGCAGGATTCGGAGCAACCCAAGCACCTGCCTGTTTGAAGAGCATCATTTACAATTCATTTGATTGTATTGTGTCTGACTTTCATCTTTCCTGTTTCGAACATTGTCCTCGTGTTCACTCAAAATCAAGTATTAAACTGAAATTGGTCCAAATTGTTTGAATTGAATTAAGGGGGCTTCCATTCTCTCTACTCAAAGATGAAAGACTTGCAACATTAAAGGTTAAATGCAGTTACTGCATGCACAGAAAAATCAGGATTTCTTAATGAATTCTGCTAGAATGATAAAGCATTTCTTGAATTAGAGTGGAAATGATCTTTTTTTTTAAATTAGAGCTGGTGCATATCGTCTTGTATAAAATGCAATAGTGCTCATAAGAAATCTTCTTTGGGTGTCATCATTCATGCTTAGGTGACGTTTACATCAATTTCATTTTGAAAGGGATTTAGAGTTAGGGTTAGGGTTGTAATTGGGTTTTAGATTAGGTATACGGTTCTGCTTAGGGTGAAGTATAATGTTAACTCAAGGGTTGAGGTAGGGATGGCTCATATTAGAAATTAACAATAGAGCAAAGATTACTGCATGCATGAGCATGTATTACACAATTCATCTTTGATCTTCTAAAGCGTTTTCCCCCTCAAATAGATAAACCAACTGAAACTGCCAAGGCAAAAAAAAAAATCCTTTTGAAGTATAAATGAACCATTGTATTATAAATCAGAGGCAAGAGCTGAAAGTAAACAGCTGCACACAACAAGGACCCCCAAGTACAACAGCCCTTTATGTACCCACTCATCTCTGTATTTTACAAGATGCAAAAATGCGATATGGACTACTGGCATTTTAATTTGCCACAGCAGTTTTTTGAGGCAGTTTACTGGGTCACGTAGGAATGCAGCTGAAAAGTGACTGAAGTTTTCCTTTAATGTGAAAGAGTTTGGATTGACTAACCCAAGAAGTCATCTGGAGAGAACTTGTCATTGTCCCAGATCTGAGCAATAATAACAGGTGGGACGTGGGTCTCTGTCTTGTCCAAGCTCCAGAAATGTTCCTAAAATGGACATGAAAATCAAAGGAAAATACAGTTAATATAGCATAGGTACATGTACATGTATTTTGTCTACTGAGAGCAGACTACTTCCATACACCATTCAGTTTTATGAAGCTAATTAACATTCTATCAAGTGATGTAAAAATGCATTAATTTCATAAAATATATTTCTTCATCCCAAACTGAAAGAAGTATTCATTCCCTGATTATTCCATGATAACATCAATTGGCATGCAAGGCTTTATACCTCACATATAACATTATATTTCTTGGCAACACAAAAGAAGACATTTCATTTATTCGTATCTAAGGCAGATACTTTTTACTAACTATCAGCAGATGTCGATCTTTAACAAAAACTCTCATTACATCCAAGGTTAATTGATTCAATGCAATAAATTTCACAAATTACCAATCTAATTTAACATATTATTTGATAATAAACAACTTAATTAACCCTAATGAATTACACATCTTGCCGACAAATTAAAAACCTTTTTTGTTTTTCCCCTTTTCCTGCTACATGTAGCACCAGAGCTACTTTTAAATGATATTAATGGAATTACATTGATTCAATGGAATGTACATTTCATATCCAAAATAGAGAAATAGATCTCTAACTCATTTCCCAATCTATTTGAAATGACATGAGTTGATGTACGGAGTACAATTAAATTTATTAGACTTTATTTATTTTTCACAAGATGGAAAATGTTTTATCACTAATTAAGATATGTTTTAAATTACACTAATTTTGAACCCACATAGCCCAACAAAAGCATTTAGCATACCATAATAATTAGTGTCATTTTCCCCCTCACTTTGTCAACATCAAGTGAAATACAGAATAAACCTACATTTCTAGTCAAATATTTATAATACTTGTTAAGTTGTTAGTCTAATATAACAAAAGTGGCATCTATTCCCAGTACTTAAATCTGACCCTCATTGCATTTAATACCACACATTTTAAATCAGATTAATTTTACTTAAACATGTATAACATCGTATTACCTCTCAGTACAGGTAAATGCAATACCTATCCTGAAACTGGACAGTATATTATGTTCCTTTAAAAGTTAAGTGTTAACTGCCCCCTCCCTCCTATAATGTATTAATAATGCATCCCCAAAGTAATTTCACACTAAATTATCTACTAAAGGATAAAATTGCATAACATCTGTCCAGAGTCCCACACTAATTGGGGTTTTTTCCAGAAGGATCCATACTGACATTTTTTAGGGTCTGTAACGCTGTATGCATGGCCCTTGTTACAATGTTTTTAATTTGAATGGTCCAGAATTAGAATTTTGGGCCTATGCATCTGTTAGTGTCAAGCCCTATAAAATCCACCTACACACTTAACACTGTACTTCCCTTACAAGTTAACACCATATTATCTCTCTTATTTGTATTACCATGTCTTCTCAGCTATTATGTTACACGTGATATCACTTTTACTCCCCTGTATAAATAACACTATATTACCTACATGTAGCCTTAATACAAGTTAACGTATTACCATCTCCTTTATAATTGTACACCAGAGTATCACCCACCTCATAAATGTATAATGATGTTAAAACTTAATAACTTACATTGTAAGTCTGATAACTTACACTGTTGATTAATACAAGCTAACACCATATTATCTCTCATCCTACAGTGAAACCCAACCATGGGTCTAAAATGATGTTTAACCAAAGGAAAACTTGGACCTTACACTATTAAACTTCTGTTCTTAAACCTGATTTTGAACAAAAGCTGGAATCCAGCATCAGTAGAATACAGGCCTATACATGTACATGTATGTTTTAAACCACATTATCTGAATGTAGCCATATTGACTGAATTCTGCCCATATGAGTCAAACCATATTACACACACACCATCCCCAAAAGTTTCACAATAATTCTCCTTATCGCCAATACCCCCAAATGCTGGGATGTGCGCCTCTTGCATGTAATTTCAAGCCACTTTCGGGACTAACATACTTCCGGTGTACAGCGCATGCATGCGGCGTGTGCAGTATGCGTATTATGCATGCGCAATATACGTATCTGAAAGCTATTACTAGATTCCTCTCTTGTCGGCTGCTACTGACTTGATTGTTCGAGGAGAAATACGTAAGGAATCCCACTGCATGTCCATCAATTTTGAAATTGTTCTTTGTCAAAATGCAGAGAACAGAGTCGTGATCGTGCAGTGATTTCAAACTTGTCTTGCCTTCACAGCAACTTTTTTCAGGTCGCGCACTGTGTAAGATATGTTGGGAATTTTACCCAAGTCACATCTCTCATTCAGGGATATCTCTGTAGGTTTTTTTGTTTATTTTTGTGCAACCAGCACAAAGCAGATGCACAGTATCGTACCATATTCCAACTGATAATTCAGTTTGTAAGAAATAGAAAATTGTTTACGATATACTATCAAATAGCCGAAGGTGCCACCATACAACTTTTGCAAAGCTTATATAGACAGCTAGCTCGGTGACTACCAGCTGCAGCGCCAGGCCATCCAGGCCGAGACCGGATGGCATAGTACAGCCACACAAAATAGACCGGAAGCGAAAAGGTCACCAAGCCATCCCAGAGTGCATTTGAAATGGAGTCGTGAAAGTGACATCTGGGCATTTGGGGTATTGGCGATATCGAGAATTCTTATTATATAGAAATTCTTACTATCATCAATACATGGAGTAATAAAGCATATTTAATAAGTCATGGGGAAATTTAAGTCATGGGGAAATTTAATTGAAATTCAAAAGAATGGAGTAGTCACAGAGAGAGGGGAGAGGGGAGGGAGAATTGACAGCAAAATGGAGATGGAGGTAGAAGAGATACACCCACATATATAGCCTTAAAGTAATTTTACTGTTTCGTTAGGGTTTGAAGAAAACAGTCACCATGCCAAAGTTGCTTGTGGTTTGAGCAGTATAGTGAGATTTATGGTAGTTTGAAAATATTGTGTTTATACCCCTTTACCAGTTGATATATTCTCTGTAAGTTTACAAAAGGAAGGAGGGGGCTAGGTAGACCCTGGAGTTAGGAATTCCTTATATATCATGATTAACTGATTACTGAATAAATTACTTAAAGTGATTAATAAAGAAAATTGGAGTACTCTATAGATATGCCTCCATTTTATCAGAAGGTATTGACAACAACCATCCACCAAAATACCTACAAATCGTTTTAAAATCCCCTGGAGAAAAAAAAGGCATATTCGTTGTTTTTTAATGACTTGGGAAATGTTTGCACCGCTCATGAATGTTGCATCACATGAATATTCATGATATTATTAGATTGCATGTCTAATATATATGAACATGGGTCCAGACCAATATTTATTTTTTTAATAACAAAAAATAGATATGTTCTGCATTTTGTTTTACAAAGTATCCTTGGGTTATTAATTGGAACTCATGTAAAGATTATATGCATGGTGATTAATAATTCAGCATTCTTCTATTAAAGTAACTTCTCTTAAATTTCAAATTTGATTGAATATCTCTCTACTCATTAGCTAGAGTTGTAAATTGGCATCATTTTCCAACATGTAATTTTCTATTACACAGAATTGGAAAGTCATTATTTTAAGATTTTAAAATATTTGAAGATTTTGGGTTAAATTACATAGCATAAAACTGTCATTAGGGAGCTAAGTCTAGTTAGAATCCTATAAGTCAGAAAAATTGAAAGTGTTTTGAAAAATTACATAGCATAAAACAATCATAAGGGATCAAAAAATATTTAGAATTCTAAGATTAAGAGAGAAATTGAAACAGTTTGGATAAATCATTGCAAGTACCTTCTTCTTGATAACAAGGACTTGTTCGGGAGGGATGTACTCAATGGGAAAACAGAACCTCCAGTTGAAGTTCCCTTCACCATTGAGTGACCGGTAGTGGACATCCGTCTCCTGCTTTTCGTCCTGACCAGCCATCCATCTGGAAAATAAACAGAATTAACAAAATAAGAACATGTGGAGCAATGTGTACCGTTCTTTGTAACTGCAAGGATATGATGTAAAATAAAATACCTTTTGAGTCGGATTGAATTGAATTGAATAAACCCTAAACTATTAATCATTTTCATAATTTTTATAATATTCCAAAATAATAATAATGATACATAAATCAATAAAATAATCACAACAGAACAAACAAGGTGAACTGTATAACAAGAAACAAATAGAATGATTTGATGGGTGACATGGATTATACAGAACCTTGTTTATATGGACATCTAGATCACATTATCGACAGGGGACCACTTCTTGTAATGTATGCTTTCCGTTTCCTTTTGTTTTTGCAATAGCTAATTCTGTATGTCTGATGTTACAAATAAAAGCTATGAGACCCCCTAACCTTACTTTTGTTTTCTTGCATCTCTGAATACATATATACCTTTTCAATAGCATCACTAAATGATTTAACAATATTCTATGTGGTCCCTTCCAGTCCTTTATGAAACTACATTATTCACTTCCTAGTAAAACTCATCAGATGTAACACACTTTAAGGCCAACAATTTGATGCACATTGTTTGACCTCTGGAATAAGTTATGAGATCTTGGTTCGTTTCTGATAATTTCTTTCTATAAGACAAATTTGCACCATGCATTTTTCTTTTAATTTTGCATATAAGTTTGCATACATGCATGTCTAAAGTAAAATAATGTGAATCACGATGCCAGCTCCTTTTGTTCAAATTTCAACCAAAATAGTCTGAAGGAGAAATGTTGTTAAAAACTTGAAAGAAATTTATAGAGGACACAAGCATACCACATTCATTCTAATTCCTAAATCCCCCCCCCCCAACAAAAATGCATGAATTAGGTTTGTAATATATGGTTGCAATGTGTAGTACATGTTGCTTAAACATATTTGTATGAAGGAAGAATGTAAAAGCACCTTGTAACTAACTCCAGTTATAGAGATGTACATGTATTTGTAAGTTTGATTTTATATTATATTATTCAATAAAATAGCTTATGGAGGTATAAAAAAAGAAGGTACGAGAGAACAAAACTTCACCCCTTGATGTAGATGTCACTCATCTTCTCTCCAGTGATGGAGGTTTCATCCAGGATAACATCTTTGGCATTCCAGACGATGCAACGAACAACATACCTGAACAAAGATGAGGAGAACAAAAATTAGAAGGAAAAATTAGTATTACAAAAGAGAGATATTTGATTTCAAGTATTTGAAAAGAATATTACAAAAGCAATATTACTTCAATGTACCCAAGCATCAGTCGTGACCAGGCAACACAAAATCACCAAAAAGAGTTGCATAGAGTGATTTTCAGTTAGATCTCAATGAAGGTGTATTGGGTCAGGATGATCAAATTTTACTTTTTAGAATTTCCCGAAAGGGTATACTTTCTTTTATGTAATTTCAAAATTTGTAAGCACAAAATAATCTAAAAGTGGTATTTGGGTCAGTTTTTGTTGACCTACATTTGTCAGATCTCGTGTATGTTGCAGTAATTTTAATTCCTTAATGATCCTGATTATTGGTCTCCTTTTGATCTCCTATAAGTTTATAATAGAGTAAACTGTTGCATTGATATTTGGTTGAAATAAAGGACAGGATGTGCCTAATAGTTGTGCCAAGTTTGAGAACAATCCAATAATTCCTTAATATGAATTTCTATAGAGATATAATTCCTCCTTGTCACTTTGCACAATACCTTGCCAGTCAGAGTGCTTAAATAGACTACAGGCTTTGAACTACTTTCTCTAAAGTGACATTCTTTGGCAGTGGGCATTCTCTTCCATTTTCAATTGGTTAGGAACATCCAATTTTGAAGAGTTCTATATCATTTTAAAGCTGAAAATCTACTTTTTTAGAATCAGACCTAAACTAAATAAAATCATTTCTGGCAACTTTTTTTTATTTTTGAGGTGCCAGTCACACTTGGTAAATGTAAACATATAAATATAAGACATCATAATTCCACCGATCTTACAGGACAAATTTTTACATTGATTTCAAGATAGTTTTCATCTTTGAGTACATGTAAGTTGGAAAGGCCTTTCTAAACTCCTTTATTATTCACTTGATAGGGTATGACAAACAATGCACAATGTCGCCCTCTGTTGATAGCATGCTCATCCATCAGTGTACCTAAGTCTAATAATTTACTCTCCTCTTGATCATAAATTTCTTTGGTCATGAAGTCTACTTCTTCCTTCTGTAGTTTCACAATATTACATGTACATGTATACAATAACTCTGAATCTCTAATAATATACATTTGTGAATGTCTGAATGTCTCTTATTCATCAGAAAATATTCTAAATTCAAAGCGATTAACTTGATATCAATTTGACATGGTTATGCAACCATCTGCAGGGCAATGAGGCTGGTGAGGGATGCAATCTCTATCATACAACCCACGCTACCAACATCGTAATGCCAATGGAGGACAACTTACTTCTTGGGCTGCCTGGGGGTGATGTCACAGGGAGGACCTGGAGGCCCCAGGGTCATAGGGAAGATATCCACCCACATCTGCAGCTTGCCCTGCTCGATACCAGGCAGTAGAGGGCTGTAGAGCGGGCGTGTCTCAATGTGTTCCCTCACCAGGGTAGCTGCGCAGGGCTTGGAGGGCCAGACGCTGGTCCTGTGGACCCTCGTGCTCGCTGTGCATCTTGTTCACCTCTGTGCAATGGAAACAAAAAGTCATGGGATTGGTAATAATACTGACCTTGAAATACGATATGAAAGAATATAGAATTAGTAACAAAAGAATAGTGAAATTGAAAACAGTACATTTTTTCAGGTATTACTGTATGTGCAATGTTTGAAGAAAAAAAATTATTTTCCCAATAAAGTCAAAAGTCAATTTTAAAATTGTAAGGTTGAATTTACACCATTGTCATTTCAATGGGTATGGATTGATATCCCACTGCTTCCACCAAGCCAATTAAGAGAAAACTGGAAACACCTCCAATGGTAAGTACTTTCTCATGGATATTTATTTTGAAGTGCCTTGAGCACCCATTTTGGGTGGATATATATAAAATATAAATGGGTTAGATATATGTGAAATATATGTCTTAGGCCATTAAAAAAAAAAAACATGTTTAGCGTCCTGCCTTTTTGAAAAATAGGAAGGAGGAGGCCCTTTTTTTTCTTTTCAAAATGGCCGCTCTGTACATTTTGCCCGACTGGCTGGATAGCCAGTCGGGCTATTTTTCAAGATGGCCGCCAGAATTTATGTTTGTTTTTTTTTAATTCAGAAAAGGACCATTTTAGCAGTATGTTTTTCATGTTTTTTCATTAAGATTTAAAATATTAAAAAAAGGGGCAGGCGGCCCCAAAAAAGGAAGCGGGCAGGGACGCTAAACATGAATATATTTTTTAATGGCCTTATACAATAAATGTCATCCTTATTAAACCTAAAATTACCTTTTTTTCCTTCTTTTTTTTACCAATCAGTGGACATATCCAATCCAGTTGATAAGAATTCAAAGAACGTTAATGATTATAGGGCGGTCTGTCAGATATCACCAGTGACAACAACAATAATTTTAATCATTCTATGAAGAATACGTATTGGATTTCAGTGATGCTTACCAATCTATCTACGGAGCCACCAGTATTGATTCCTAAGACCCAATATCTTATATAGACCAATTTCTTTTAGTAGTTATCTTTATCATGATTGGTGCTATGGTGTTTATTCCTTACCAAAGTCAGCCAAGTTGTACATCTTGCCCTCCATGGTGAGCTTGGTCGATCCATAGAAGAATGGTCCAGAGATCTTCTGTTGCTTACAGTATTCATCAAGCATTTCTCGCGGTGTGTTCTGGTCGCGCCACTTGTTGGGGCCAGAGCTGAGGAGAGAAAAGAGAACCGGAGCATTATCGCAATGCAAACTTGAGAGACTGACAAGATTATTACACAAAATGATAGTGCAATTTAAAGTACAAGGCACTTACAAAGCATTTGTCAGTGCATTATGTAAGGAATGCAGAATAATGTAGATTGTCACTCAAACAACTGGTTTAATCCCAATATCACACAAATAGAATTAAATAATAGTTTTAATGTATGAAATATTCAATGATTCTTTCACTCTAATGTTTAATCATATTCCAATCTATCTATATTCCAATGAATCTATATTCCAATGATTATCATTTTCACATTTCTAGAATATCATAGTGTAAAAATGGCAAAGAATTACATTTGGTAATCTTGATGTACAAAATCAAATGAACAATATTCATAAGTATGCAACTTGCAAATAAAAATCATATTCTAACCATTGCAAAGTTGTCTAGCCAGAAGAAGACCCTTCAACTGCCCATCATCAAGGAAAATTGAATAAACTGTTTTATAGAGGGCTTATAGGGAACAAATCTAGTTTGGGAGGGCTTCTTTGCAACATCATAACATACACGTCCGGCCGCCCATCTTGGTTAATATAAAAAACTTACAGATTTTGGACATGCATTACAAAAATGTTCTCTTTACAGACCAATAAAAAAAACACCTAATCTCCCAATATTACATCAATTAAAACTTATTATCTTTGTCCTCCATATTTATAAGTGGTCAAAATAGTTTGAAATATACTTTTTGTAAAAGTTTAATCATGCAAGGTTACAAAGAAGGTAAAAATCCTTGTACTAACATGTTGTAGGTCTCTGGTAGTCCAACTGTTGCACGGTACTTGGTGAGGAATCGGTTCTCCAGATCGATCTCTGTTTCACCGATGATGTCGTCTTTGCTCAACAAGTCCTTGTCCATGACAGTGATCTTTAGGTCCTTGTGCACTGGCAAGAAGGTCTTGATCTCAAACATCCTGAAATTTAAAGAAAGAAATTATACCATTTGTGTATGTATTCAGTTAATTGAACACAATGTACCTAATGGTTAACTGGGTAAAAATTTTTCTAATTTCGCGCTGAGCGACCCCAAAACATATTCATGGGTTCTTAAATTCACGTTGCACGCAATTCAGCCCGTTCAAAACACGCATAAGAAATCATGCTTATATTTTTGCAAGTTCTAAAATTCGCGCTTGCAGATCTTTGTGCGAAATCCACGAAAATGAATGTACCGCGAATATTCTACTTTTACAGTATTTGAAAGGAACACATATCTTAATGACAATTAGGCAATAATACATGTACATCTTTGAATATTATGACATTCCATTAATATTCAACTGACAAATTGCCTTGTCTACCAAAATGTCTTGTCTAATTCCCAGATCGAATTCTACAAATATTGTTTTTGAAGTTGAGCCAAAGAAGAACATAAAGATATTTATCTTTTCTACTGCATTGAAGTTCACATTCAAAATCAAGTTCTAATCAAGTACTTGTCTACCAAAATGTTGTCTAATTTCCAGATCAAATTCTACAAATATTGTTTTGTATTTGAGCCAAAGAAAAACATTCAGATCTTTATCTTTTCCACTTCATTGAAGTTCATGCTCGAAATCAAGTACTCAATCATAGTAAATAGGCAAATGCTATATCAGGGTTCGTACACTTTTTGCCAAATAAAATTCCATGACTTTCCATGACTTTTGAAGTAAGAATTCCATGATTTTCCATGACTTTTCATGACTTTCCCAGGGGCAAATGTGGCACATAAATTAAACATTTTGCGCGTATGACTTAACTATGAGCAGAAGATGAACACTGTGACCGCGATGATAAACAGTGTACAAAAAAGAGTGCGCAGCGCTGCTTCGCTCATATTTGCGTACATTGAACTTACACTGGCAGACACTACATGCATCTAGCCGTTCCTGGATCGGAGCTTTATTTTCAAAATCCATTCGCTATATGTCGGATTATCCAACTAGGCATCATGAAAATTGCAGTTCCCCAGCATTTTGACAATAACTCACAACATGAAATTTCAGTCCAAAACAGTTTAAACTAACGTCAGTATCATCGATGCCACGTACGCAGCAATATACAGTGCATGCATGCAGTGGAAAACAAAACACGTACACACGTGCTCAATAAGGGATGATCTCAAAATAAGAATGTGCAGTAAATTGACTGTTGGGGAAAATATCAACTTGACCTTACTAGTGATCAAATCTTTGTTTGCATGATTAAAAGTCTCTTTTTGAACAAATAAAATTTATAGAAAATAAATAATGTTTTGTTCTGTCTACAAATGATTACCCAAACTGTCCCTGTCGGTAACACAACTTTGGGGGTATTTTTAGATGATCCCAAAAATAAACATGCTCGGAAAGTGCAAGCCACGCCACGCCGCCAAGCACTACGCACATACACATTGTAATACACACACAGGCTAGGCATGTACAGTTCATCACACACGATCACTCGCACAAATACATCCCAGTACAGTACATTACACAATGCGTTCGTTCACAGAGCTGGCGAACAACAATATCACAGTCGACTATTGAGTCGAGTCATAATAAATGGTTTCAAAATTCAAACTGAGAAAACAGAAACGAAGAGATAGAAATAAGAAATAAGTTTTATTATTTACACATCTGATGATAAAAACACATAATTTTCCATGAATTTTGTAATTCCATGACTTTCCATGACCTTTTTATCAAAACATCGATTTTCCATGACTTTCAAGGCCTGGAAAAGACTAAGCCAAATTCCATGACTTTCCAGGTTTTCCAGGACCCGTACGAACCCTGTATATACTAAAAGGTACTTACTTTCCAAAGACTGGGTTGAGGGTGTTTGGTAAATAGTCATCTTCATCATCAACCTTCTTCTTACCCAGCTTGATCTTCAGGTAGGGATCAGCCTAGAACAGAAAGAAAACGATCGATCACCTGAAGTACCTATAAATGTCTTTAATAACACTTACGATTTCACACAATTACACACAATTTAACCCAAGAATAGGATATATTGAAGTAAAGATAATGTACAAGTAGGTACAGTGTAGGAAACTCTACATCAAGATGAGTAATGTGATCTTTTGGTCAACACGATGTATTGGATAAAGGAAAGTTGTTGTTTATGATTTATTAATATAAATTAGAGGAATTAGTTAATGATTCAATTGATAGTTAAATATGACAATAAGGAATGTGAAAATTCATTAATATCAATTTAACATTCAATCACATTCACATTTAAGGGAAAGAGTTATGAAATATGCATCATTCAATGGTAACCCATACAGTACAGCTGACTGATCTGCTACCAGTTTCTTTGTTTTCTAAATTCTCTGGATATCTCTCTTTCATGGTAAAATTGTGGTTTAAACACTCATCATTTATTTTTTTTTAAATACCTCATGCATTTGTTAAGGATCCCACTGGAATACAATTAGCAGACTTCATGGGCTATCCATCATGTCAAATTATGTTCATGGCATGCATCTTATCTGTTCTACAATGCACATTACTAATACTTGACAAACTGAATCAAATCAAACCAAGTCAATTATTAGAGATCTATTCTCTTGGGAGCACAGATTACACTTGTGTTTCTTAAACTTCAGATGACAAAAATTCAATTGGAAAAGGATTAGACCTCAGAGATCTCTGAAAAAAAGGAATAAGGTGAATTTTGGGGGGAAAACTAAAATAAAGTTTCCTAATTGCCAATGCAAATTTATATTGCAATGTATCAGATGATATCCTGATTGTATGTTAAGAGTATGTTGAGGTACGTTAAAAAAAGAAACAAGGCGGTTTTGGGGGAAAATGAAATAAAAGTTTTCTAATTGTCATTAAAATTTATACTGCAATGATATAATGGATAATGTGTGAGGTTTGGTGGCACATAGTTTATTCAAACAAAAGTAAATATGGTTTCAACTGTTAGAACTGTTCCAACTAAGGGCCTTTATTCCTGGCAATGTTAATTTGTTTGACAAATATTGGGCTTTTTCACTTCCATGAAACTGAACAGAGTTTCCATAATACTGCCCAAAGGGTGTTCAGTTAGATCTTGTTGAATGCTTGGAATGATGTTGACTTAATCCAGGAATGAACCCTGATGACTACCGAGTTCTCTCATTCCCATAAGCTCAATACAGGAACCACCCAGTTCTGGTACGCAATGGGTTAAATTAAATAATTACCATGAATACCACCCAAGGGGGGTGTTTCACAAAGACCAAGATCAACTTTAAGTTGGACTTAACTATGGCAGGCCGTTCATGCCACTGTTTGCTATCACCATTTCCTGGCATTAGTTTCTCAAGGGACATACAAATCATGGTCACAAATCTACAGAATTTACATTTTTTGATAATTCATTACTGAAAGAAAAAATATAATTTAAAGATCATAATGGTGAGAGCAAACAGTGGCATGACAGCCTGCCATAGTTAAGTCCAACTTAAAATTGATCTTAGTCTTTGTGAAACACTCCCAAGGAGTGTATGGTTGTTCCTTACCAGTCCAGAGGGTCTTGAGGCTGAAGGTCGAGAGCCTTGACAACGTAGACTCGGATGACACACTCCACCGGTGCTGAGGGGGGCAGGTGGCTGAACTGCTTTGGGGGTAGTTCTGCCTTCAAGTCTCCAGGCAAGGCGTAGATCCTAAACAAACCCTGTTGATAGGAAAAAGATCATAGTATCAAACATCAAACATTTATAGGAATAATAGCTAAACTTACAGGGCAATATTCTGCTCCTAAAAGAACTGTTGTAAAATCAAATCTAAGTACAAATGTAATGGGCAATTTTCTCATCATAAAGACGATTGCAAAGTAATTTTGATGGTCCTTTTAATAATAATAAAAGGCATTTATATAGCGCCGTCTATCTAGACAATTCTATTCCGAGGCGCACTATTCAATTAATACCCTGGCTTTAGCCAAGCTGCCATTACGGCGCTCTAGCATTTCAAGGAAGTAATTCCTGCCAGGTACCCATTTACCTCACCTGGGTCGAGTGTGGCAAATGTAGATTAATGCCTTGCCAAAGGACATTAGTGCTGGTCGGGGATCGAACCACGACCTTTGAATTTCAAGTCAATACATGTATTTCTCAAAAGTAGTTTGAGATTGACCATAGTAATTAATTAATGCGATACATGTACATGCAGTACTGATGTAAACAAGATCAAACTTGATTTTACTTTCGGGAGCATAGCATCAACAGGTCAGATATAAATGAAGCCCCCAAAACAAGATGTGACTCGTGGGACAAGTCTTTACATGTCAAAAAATGGAGGATAATACTATAACATTATTCCACGACCTAATTAGCCCTTATCGTCTTCTATTCATTTATGAAGAATGATATAGGACAACATGTAACCATAATAAACATACAGGTATTGGGGATGAAAGTTGACCCTTTAATTACCAAAGGCAGCATATCCCAGTCAAATTTTGTATTTGTAATGCAAAGTTAAAGGAAAATCCAACCTTAACAGACATCTACTCTAAAAATAAAGCAGAAAAACCACAGAAGCAGACTGGTGAAAGTTTGAATTAAATAGGAAAAAGAATAAGAAAGTGATGCATTTTTAAAGGTTGAAATCACTATATGTATGGGCACTTCAAATTGGCTGAATCAGTAATGTCACTGTGTCAGTGTCACTGTGACAATGTCAAAGTGCCGGACAACTTTCCCATTTGTTTCAACACACAAAATGATTAAAATTTAATTTTTTCAAAATATAGGATACAGGAGGGTCTTTTCTTTTTAGAGGACCTATAACAATATGCTATCCATAATGTATTTTGAGAATTGCCCCAAGGGAGAAAAAGGAGAAAAAGGAGAAAAAGAGAAATTAACGATATTTTTGTACACAACAAACAGAAGAGTTGACCCACGACTACATCACAATCCTACACTGACCAAGTTTTTAATTCGAGATTCGCATGAATTTTAGTGATCTCATATTTCAAACATTCGTAACTCCCTTATAATTGGCCTGATGTATTTTAAACTTTCGCCATTCTGTTTCTCTTATTTTTCTGCTTCCATACCAATGAAGTTATCACAAGGGTTGGATTGCCCTTTAAGACTAAAATGAAGTATATTAGTTCCTGGCTTTCTTTCATTCAGGCTTGGATTGTTAATATGTTAAGTGTAGGTCTAGTGTTTGTGTTATGTGTACAGTTGAATCCGGGCTTGAGTTATGAATTTGAATAGTGTGAGAATTGACTTGAACACTTGGTTGTATTACACACATGCTCCGTGACAATTGTTCTGCAGTAATTTCACACACTAACCATGTTCTAAACTTCAACCCTAGAACAAACACTATACCTAACTATAAGCCTAACATAAAACCCATTTGCAACCCTTATGTAAACCCTATATATCTGACGAAACAAGCCAGGAGAATCGCTACAGGAGCATTTGTTGAAGCACTGTACATTTGCAGAGAAAATACTAAGATCATTCAGCCTTTTCTTTACTAATTCACATTTCACAACAGATGATAAAATAGAGATGCACACTCACCCCAAAACTTGCTGAAGTGATATCACACATTGATAATCTATGATAATCTATCCAGTCTTTACCATCTTTCTGTATTCTCAATCAATCTATCCCCACTCTACATCCTCCTACTTATTACCTCAATTTCCCTTTCAATGGCAGTAATCAGCAATTTAATAATTTATCAATTGGATGTTTTAATCATACCATATGTTTATAATAAGTTACACATTACAATATTGTATTCATATTTCATCTTTGTTTCTAAAACCTTTGTTTCTTACATTATTTATGTCTTCAATTTGGACTTATTAAGTCTGTAAATAGTATATATATATATACATTGTTTTTATTGTGCAGGGCCCTCAGGGATAGCAGTTTGTTAACTGAAGAGGCAACCCTGCTTAAATAAAACTGTAAATAAATAAATAAATACAATAGTAAGAGCATACAACATTGACTATTCTTACCTTGAATTCTCCCACTCCACTAGATTCTTCATCTTCATCTTCTTGCTTTCCACGGTTCAGGTCGTAACAATTGCAGAAATCCAGGAATGAGTCGTTTGTCCCCAGAACTTCCAAAGGCTTGTTGTAGATCTGAAACATCAACAGAAGAATTGATTATTCACACTATCCGTTAATTATTGTCTGAAGATTTATCATCATAAATTCAATTTCTGATTCTATATTTCTTTAAATCAAATAAATTCAAGCTATTTATGTTTTTTGTGATTTTCAATGATTTTATTCAGAGTGATATGCATTTTCTTCTTTTTTGGGGGGGAGGGGGGGAGGGGGTCATTATCAGTATTATGAATGCAAAAACAACAAAACATTGCTACACTTTACTTGAAATTCAATTCAATGTAACATTACAATTATGCATGATTTGTAAACTGCTGCACTAACATCAAATAATTTAAGATGTCCTGAAAATTTCTAGCATGCACACAAAATTTTTGATAAAAGGTACCAAAAAATTATAATTTTTACTGGTACAATTAATACCATTCAATTAATGAATAATACATACCAATGCTCTGCAAGGGATCCAGTTTACATATCTTTATATTCCTTATGTTTAAAATTTCCATCGTGCTTAACTCTTTCAATACAATTCCTTTAATTCTCACCAATATCGTTCAAAATCACAAGCAATACTAGACAAAATGAAACACTTTTTGATATTTTGAACAAGAAATTGCCTTTTGATGTTGTATACTCTAAACCGAGATAAAAATAATCTAATTTTGCCATTGATGACTGGCTCAGCCAAACCTGAACACAATAGAACATGGCCGCCAATGGATACGTCTATTGCCAGAATGAACAGTCACTGGTCAAAAATAGATTTCTTTATTGTTTTAAGGGAAAATTTGATTAGGTAAACAGTGTTCAACAAATTTTGGTTGAAATAAAGTTTAGGCCTTCGAGACCCTCTTTATTGAAGTTGAATGTAAGTTTTGACATTGTAAAATAATGAGTATTAAAAGGATTCAGGAGAAGAAAAAAAAGTATTTCATTAAAACTGAAGAAACAGATTTGTTGATTTTAAAGAAATAGGCATAATTGTGTTCTATCTGTGTATAATTAAGAGTAAAATATAAAAATCGATGCTATAAAGAATTTAATGATTTTGATAAATAAAAAATCTTCAATGAAATCATTTAAAAAAATACTGGAAGGTAATTCTTATACACGGTGTAAATGATTCAATTTTTTTTCTCAATAGCTTCCTTTAAAGGAAACCGACCACATGGTAGCTAATGCTAAAACAGGACACAGTAAATCATGAAAAATTTAGTAATAATTTCATGAATTAGATTAACACTTTTCCTCAATTTTTGTAAACAGATTTCTCTAAGCCTTCAAAAAAGTATAATTAACCTTTCCTAGGAACTAGACCTATTATGTAGATATTCACAACAAAATTAAAGAAAAATAATCAAATTTGGGTACAAAATTAAATCCCATGTCAAAATAATGAAAATAATAAGCAAAACCAAACATCACCTCTATTTTGTCATAGCCTCTCTCCAGATAGTCCCCACACTTCTCAGTCTCTCCAGTGGAGGCATAGTATTTGGACCACCAATCGATCTCATCTTCAAAAATATCCTGCCACGGAGAAATGCCCATCGTGAGAAAAATTAGGGTAGATCAGGGAAAAACAGAAATAAAACACAAAATTACTGGCAGATCAGGAAGAGGATTGAATAAATGTTATGATATAACGCAGGTATTCTTTTTGAATGAAGAATTCGCTCTAGCTCTGAAAATAAAGCTTCTTAGAGTAGAAAATTGGTGGAAAAAATGTGACGAGTTGAAAAAATTGCGTAATTGGCTGCTGAAGAAGATGATCGTAACGTTGCAAAGGAAAGTTGACTAGTTGACGGCGGCGATTATGGCGGTGATCTCTAAAGGTGTCCTTTTTATAATCAGCATCTCGGACGGATGAGGATGATAACAAAGAAAAAGATGAGAGAAGATGACCCCCCAGGTGACCCCACCCTGCCCTACCCTACCCCACATCATCCTCTCCCCCCAGATCCTCCATGACTACATCTCCATCTTCCCTCTCTTTGTTTTGAACTGGCTGACATCCCCTTCCCACCCCTACACACACCTGCCCCTTCAAAACACAGACATGCTCCAACACGAAGCAAGGGTGACGCCGAGTGCAAAAGTAGGAACGACCTTAATCTGATTTCAAAAATAGCCTGACGTGGATTATACGTTTCTGTATCAAGTCATATAAAAAATATATTCCTGAGTTGTAGTAATTTGAAACAAAGAAAGAAAAAGAAAAAGAATAACCAGGGACTTGTAAACAAGGGGATAGTTAAGGAAGCCACCTGATTGGTTGCTTGTACTTGGCAAGGGACTGCTTTGTTTACATTTTAATGTATTTCTATAAAGCAAAAACCAAAACAGTAGCTTTACTGGCCATGAGTAGAGCTAAGCATCTGATTGGCTGAGCAGGGTTTGCCCTAGACTCCTCCCTTTGTTAACAATTTTTAAGCAACGAGCGCATCGCTCCCTCCCCTCGACCTCTTTTACCACAAACGAGCCCCACCCTCTTCAAACCATTCCCTTCCCTGTGACATTTTAAATGACCTTCATAAGAAAAGAAGCATGCATTGCGCTGTCTATTCAGGGTAAGCACATTACAAATCTTCAATCATGATCAAACTCTCTCAACTCATATGGAATAAGTATATAACAGACTTGTTCAAACATGTAAACATCCATCGAGGGTCATACCCCTAGTACTTCCTGTCGTGTCGTGGGCTACGATGACTTCTATTGGAATGACGTTAATATGACAGGAAACTATCAAGCTTGAACGACCAGGCAGAATCTATCTATTAGGGAAGTAAACAAGAACACCTGTACAATCTTAGACTCTCCGTTCACTAATTGCTTCATAAGTAAAGAGAGATGACAAACTTGTTGGTACACTTGGCTAAAAAAAAATTTTCCTTCACAAACTTCCACCAAAACAAACGACTCAATGACATCACAATATTAGGTATGAATCTAAGGTTTGTCATATATATAGATATCTGCAAAAACATAACAAACTTCAGATTCCACTCTTATTGCTAGGAATAAAGAAAGAAATACTATGCATGAGGGGAGCTGATATTTTGATAAATTTGCTTGATCTTATCAAGATATCAATACACACAAAAATGCTAGAAGTAAATGTACACTGTACTAAATGAAAGGAGAATAGGTCCCTACTGGATAATCTGCAAAATGGGATATTCCTGAGTCCTTCAAGTAAACTTGGTTGTGCACATGAAGTAATTCAAGGGGATAAGCTAATCCCTGGAAAGGAAGCTCAATGTTGTCAAGTATTTCACAAATCTCTGCAGCTCATCCGTTTGCCAAGAGCAGAACTTGGTCCCGTGCCAGTTAGAGCTGGTTTAATGCGCTTCTACGGACGGCATGGCAACGTGAATCAAAACAAACTCCCGAGATGGGTAGCACACGACACTCTTTCTGGATACGTCGACAAAACGAAGGAAAACTCCTCGAACTGGCAGCCGGCCAAATTAGCCAGTTTAATGCCAACGTTTTTTACTCCACGATGACAGATTTGATCGATGTCAAAGCATGAAAATTTGCTGGAATGGAAATAAGAGACAATGCCAGAGAGATTTAATTTAGACCAAACAAATGTAAACCGGTTCAATCTCTGAACAAAAGGTCAGAGAAAGACTTGAGAATCTTCACTTGAAACTCTTTGCTTTCGTTCCTTGTTGAGTCACTCCATCAAATTGATGAACATTTCATGGAAATGCTTGATACTAAAGAAATGCTTTAATTGCTTAATTTCTTCAAATTGCTACTTCCTAAGCTGTGCACTGAATTGACCCCAGTATTCTTATACAAGTTCATACCATGTTGTTGACGTGATTAACATTCATACCACTAGTACTTTCTAAAAAGAAACAAATATGGTCACCGTTACCAATGTTAGAATTGTTGGGAAATAATTCAAATTTGCAATTTAAGGAGTGGTTCTCCTATTTTACTGCTAAAACCAACATCATTAAATTGCCTAACACTACCTAACATTACCTACTTCCGATACAACCATATACTAATACTGCAGGTTTCTTTGTTATGAAAATGGATACATTGAAATAATCTCTTCCAAAGCTTGACATACAACCTTCTATTCTATGTCTTTACTTCGTTTTGTACCAATAACTTTATAAAAATGATTTATCTGAAAACTTAGATTAATTTTCATGTCAGTATTTAAAATTGGCTCATGCATAAACTAGATATGTTACAAATGTGGCAATCAAAAGTAAAAGTCAAGGTTGGTTTTTAGCTGACATTATTGTTTTGAAACTGTCCTCATTAATTGGACCAAAACGTGACAACGAAGTGGAAAGAAAAAAAGACGTATTCAAGGTGAACTATAATCTGGAATACAGCCAATCTGTACAGCTGTTTTTGCTCATCATAGTAAAAGATGGGAGGAGGATCAACAAAAAAGTGGATTAAAGAAAATAAAAACATATCTTCGCACGACAAAATAGAAAATTCGATTAGACAGCCAAAATCACTGATCCAGGGTTTTAATTTTGCATCCAAATAGAAATTTGGCTACACATCTTGAGTTAATCCTACCCAGAATGCATTGCGCTTTACTTGTGTTATGAAACAGATGGAAGTGCCTTGAAATTGAAGCACACCCTCATGCAACCCTGGTTAGCTAGCTACGTGTGCTCATGTACGAGATGTTTCTGTCATCACTGACATGAGCATCTTTGTCGCAAGAGGGACCTTTCATTTAGACTATGGGATTCAGGCTGCTTAAATTCTATTAAAATACTATAATTCTGTTGGACCTTCTGCAAAAAAAAATGTCCATAAAAAAGTAAGAGAAGAGAGGTTTTTGTGCATAGTTAATACTGCAATCATCTAAAAATGCACCCTATCCCAAATGATCAATTACCTAACTCTATTTGGTTACAAATTAGGTCTGATATTTCAGACTAGGTAGGATAGATGGCCAAGATAGGCCAGCATCCATTGCCTGCATGATACTTAGTCATCAAGGAGCCACGCATTTTTTTCTTTTCCAAAACTCTCTAAGTCAGAATGGCCACGCTCAAACTGCCTCGTTGGCACAGCGCTTCGCTTGCCGCGCCACAAATTTTTGTTTTTGTTTTGGTTCAGGGCACAGCAGGGTAGGTAGCGCTAAGTCAAGAATTCGCGAGTCAATGGACGTAGTAAACTTGTAGTAGTGTAGTACGCTCAGCTGTAGCGTGCGTCATGCACAGACTCGCAGCTGATCGAGTGGCTAAATTTACAGGGACGGGTATTAAGGCAGAGGAAAGACGGCAGGAAACTATCGTAGTAAATATAGGCCAGTAACGTCAAAGACGCTTAAAGAGGCATGTTTTCATGTTGTTTGTTTCCCATAAACAGCGTTACGAGCCAGTCTCGTCTCTTAAGGGCTTAGCCCAGAAAAGAAGCAGGTGCAGCAAAAAAACGTGAAGTCATAACAGGCTTCGAATGTACATCCTAATCTCTTAACCCGTTAACTAGTGATTTTATCATTCTCAATGGCTTAATAGAGGGACCATCCAGTTCCCAATAGTCATGGGCTAAATACAGGTTGCCCCATTTGTTTTTTCACAACAAATATCGAGAGGAAAACAGAATAGAAAGAAAAAAAAAGACGTCTTTTGGAGAGAAAAACAGGGGACTGTACAGTGTATATGTAATACATACATGTACTCCAGACCAATGCGGCAGTCCGGAAGTTCAAAACCTAGCAGACAAAGGGTTACAATATATATATATATATATATATATATGTATATATAACTGTAGAGCTCTAAACCAGTACCCTATGAAAAACAGGGAGGAAATCAATTCATTAAGCTGACTCATCAAAGTAAATCAGACAAGATAAACAATCCTTCAGAAATTACTTTTTTCATTGACCTCAACTAATTTAAATTCCAAATCACTTCAAAGTTCTACTCTACAAAATAGAGTTTATAAGAAGTTGGACTAAGGGAAGTGCCAATAGCTCAAAATAGAAATTACTTGACCTTTCAAAACTATTTTCAAAACAAACGTTGCCGTTGCCATTGCCATCCACAGCATAAAATAACCCCAAAAATGTACCTCACATGCATGAAACGTGACAAAAACGGAGTGAATTTAATAAGAACGAAAGCAAAGAAAGAAAAGGGATTGCAGGCATCCCAAACTCCGTTTTGGACATATTCTGAAATTCTACCTTTCGCATGAAAGTAGAAATGGAAAGCTGTGGTTATATTATAAACTCTGAATTACACATACAAAGAGTGACTCAGTTACAAATACCTGGGAGAAAAGTGTAGACATCAACTTGGATGACATTGATACAAGTCATATAACTTTGAATTTTAATCTCTCATGGTATTTCTTAACATAGTTTTGTGCATTTGTTGTTTTACTTCAAATCTTGCAGCTTGACCCCTCCCCGCCCCATAATACTTCTTCCTGCCTTAAAATCTTTATCCCCATTCCCCCTCCATCCCATCAAGACATACATGCATGCCTTTGTCCAATGCATCTTCTCAGAAACAGTGCGGTGGTGGCGACGGGAAATAAAAATTACAGCATCTCACCCAACCATCTAGGGTTGAAAAGTTTAGTCATCTTTCATCGACCCTGGGGTAGCACTGCCGTCAAAACAGAGCCCGGGCAAGCCAACGTCGTCCATTTTAGTTTACGATTGTTTCTAGGGAATGCGTGGATGAATCATGCACTTAAAATGACAAACCAGTATCGAAGTAGAAATCACAAGTTTTGTGGTTCCTCTATAAATGACTAAATGTCATAAAAATGAATTTTAAGAACACCATCCTGTGCCAAAAAAGGAAATAACTTAGTATCTTACAAAAACAGAATATCACATTTAGGAGATCTCTTGGGGTACAACATAAAATATTTGATATCAGGAAATTACATTTTACCAGCACTTTAACAGAATTTCATTTTTTTGTGAAACAATGAATCAGCTCCACTCTGGCAAATTTGGTATCAAAAGCTGTTATAGGAGAAGGACACATTTAAATGATGTCACAAATACAAATGTGATATTCATCAGAGACTTTTTTTCCTTTGAGAGGATCAACAGAGCTACTGTTGTGAGGAATTAAAAGATAAATGTTTACTGATGTAGAAGAAAGTGAGAGAGAGAGAGAGAGAGAGAGAGAGAGAGAGAGCTAAGGCACTATCAAAACTTTTCTGGATAATCTACAGTTCCTGCAAGTGATACCTTTTCTTTATCTCAATTTCATCCCAATTTGTAATACCATCTGAAATTCCACACGCTTGATGCTCATTAATACTGATAAACCCTCCTCTGTCCTATCATTAGATATGTTAGAATAAGACAAATATTGTAGCATTAAAGAAACTTTAAGGAAACAATACATCAGTACTGGGGACCTAAAATGATGGAAACTTCTCAAAGAAAATATGCAATAATTGAATATTTTTTGTTTGCAATAAATATATCAAATAAAACAGCTGAACAGGATATGCATATTATCCAACACCCTTTATGAAGATTATAGCTAATTATCACCTATGTTAATTAACACTGATTTGGATACAATAGAAATGGCAAAATTATATTCCAACCAATTAAAAGATGGGACTTATTGGTTTTTATGCAATTTGGAAGCAGGAAAAGATGGCAATTATTGATATCCTGTGGCCATGGATTAACAGTTTATTTTCATGCTCATACGTTTGAGTGAGATTTTGGTTGAATTTGGATGCATAGGATGAAAGTAGGTCTCCAGGGAGGGTTTGTGTGCTATAGGAGTATGAACTATGGCTGATTGCCAGAGCTGTCAAGGAAAGAAGCGAGACCTGGGAGTTGTGCAGCTGCACTTTACACCTCTCAGGCTCAAGATTAGCACTCTTTCTTCATAACATCAGACAGAAATGAAAAGAGAAAGAAAGAGAAAGAGAGAGGGAGGGCTAGAGAGAGAAAGAGAGAGAAAAAAAGGAGAGAGAAAGAAAGAAGAGGGGAAAAGAGAGAGAGAAAAAAAAAGGAGAGAGAGAGAGAGAGAAGAGAGAGTAGGAGAGAAAGAGCAATTTGGAGATAGCTGGAGAGAGAGGGAAAGATATCAGCGAGAGAGTGACAGAGAGAGAATAGAATAGAAAGAGGAGGAGCATGGAAGATAAAGAGAAAGAGTGATTAACAAAACAAAATAAATGCAGAAAGAGAAAAGGTGAGTAAGAGAGAGAGAGAGAGAGAGAGAGAGAGAGAGGTGAGATGATGACGGGGACAAATAGGTGCTCTTTCTATACAGGTGGTCATGAAGACAGGTTTCACTATACATGCACAGCAGTCTTGATGTCTTGTACTTGCATAGCTTTAGGATTGAGAAGTCAATAAAATAACAAATTAACTCAGAAGAGAATGAGGAAAAGTCATTTATATTCTCCATAAGATGTTGAAGATGTTTCAAATGTTTTTATATGCTTTATTTACAAATCATACCAAAGTCAGAACATGTATAAACCAACTCCAAAGTGATCAATAACCAATAAGATATTGGTCATTCATGTCATGAAGTTTTTCTTTGGATGATTGTCGGTCTATTGTCAATCTCATTAGCAACTAGGGAAGTAGGGATGAAAATATGATTTTAATCTTTTAAGAATAAGATGCATTTCAATTTCTGCCATTTCATATTCATCCAAATCTTGAATCATGAGTGAAAAATCACTTCTCAAGAATGCAAATGTATCTGAGAAGCAATTTGTTCCAAGCGTTATTAAATTATGACCCGGATCATACGCTTGCCCAATTCTATCACATCAAACATCCCACCACACAAAAGATACAAATCACTGGTAATCATCAATTTGGCAACACCCAAGAAATATCAGATTCAATCTTAATAAGATGTTATTGAGTAATTGCCGAGAACCCAGAAAACATGACAGCCCTTTGCAAGAACTTTGATCAAATTTCCGGCCCACTGGATGAAAAAAGTGATCTGATAAAGAACTTTTGGTAAACATGTCGAGGCTTTAGCTAACAACTTGTAAATAAGAAGTCTTTACTACGAAGGAAGATGAAATGAATGAAGCCTCCCACGGAAGAAGAATATTCTTAGTGGGAGGAAGGAAAAAACACATTTGAGTAAGATCTTTTTATATGTACACATCTGCTAATAAGACAAAAACTATAATTTTGTTGACAACTTTACCTCTTTCTCTCAGTATATATAATTTTATCCATCAGTTTTCCATCTCTCTCTCCCCCATCTTTATTCAATTACATGCCCCTTGAGAATTTCTTAAGATGGATATGTGTGCTTTACAAATAATGTTATCCTTATTTTCATTACTATTATTATTATTACTATTACTATTGTTATATATTTTTTAATTATTATCATTATCATTATCATTATCATTATTATCATTATTATTATTATCATTATTATCATTATTGTATTATTATTATTATCATTTTCGTTATTATCATTATTATCATTATTATCATTATCATTATCACTACACATGACAACATTTTCAACTTGTTGAAAACTTGTGTTGAAAATTTGTCGAAGGATTTCAATTAGTGCAAAATGCAAAATCTACCAACCTACAATTTTGAAACCACAATAGAAGGATTGAAAAACATATTTATGGATGGGAGGTGATGAGGGAGTGGCAAAGGAGGGGACATATCAGGGGTGCTGGTAAAGAAGACAGGGAGAACCATCATGATAGAAGGGAGAACCATCATGATAGAGGGGAAAACATCTTAGAAACTACGTCCTCACATGCAACCAAAAATCAAACCCGATACAGCCATATTCTGCTCGCTTGATATTTTTACCTTCTTCTTAATATTTCAATTTCCCCCCCCCCCCTTACCACATTCATCTCCTTTAAAAACAAAAACAGGCTACATGCAATGAATATCTTAAATCCAGACAAAGAAAGCTACATGTATATACAAAAGTGATACTTTTTTCTTCCAATTAGTGATAATAGACATAGACATTCATCTATTTCCCTTCATTTTTAACCTTATTTCTCAACCACAATCTACGCGACACTGTTCTTCCATTCCAATACCATTTTTCATTAAAGAATCTTCTTTAAGTTTGCCTCCCTTTCTTGTCTTCTCCCCTCCTGTATCTTTCTAGTTCACATTTCTATACATGCAATTCACATCCCTTAATCTACATAGAATACGACCATTTCATACCCACCCTCTACAGCTACAGTGTAATTATAACAAATTTATATCATGCAAAGGACTGCAGTTTGAAAATGTACCTTTGGCATGGCTACAAGAAAAGCAAAGTAAGATTCAATTTCAATATTTTAAAAGATTAGATATATCACCTTTCCTTTCAGCTCATCACCTGTTGAATGCCACTAGATTGAGATCAGTTGGCAGGCAGAGGGTTAAATAGACACAGTTAATAATACAAAGATCACAAGAGGTCACAAAAACTTAATCTACAATGTACAATTTGTTTACGGAATTTTAATTTAATTTAAAAACTCACAACTTTGTAATCTCTGAATTACTTTTAAATGAAAAAAAAATTGGGGTTAGGAGAGTAGGCTTGAAAAAAAATCTTTAATTACTTTATCAAATTTAAAAAACTTTGAAACATTATTTGTTGTGACCATGCAAACATCCTTGAAATTGTATGTATATGGTGTGAAAACAAACAAATATATATATATATATATCAGGCTTAAATAGATTCTAAAAAGAACTCAAAGAATGTTTACGTCTTGGGAATCATCCTGTATCAAAGAGCAGGAATCCTGTAATTAAGATCGTCTTTCATTTTCTCTGTTTGGACTTGGAGCATCTTCAAATTGTACTAAAAGGATATTTGAGGACAAATTTTACCCAAAATGTCTGAGGAAATTTGCCCTTGTCTTTTTCTTTTTTTCTTCATGAGTTTGTTTTGGAAGATCCTCCCTTTTCATTATTCCCTCATGAAATGGGGCAGAGTGAGTTAGAACCTCAAGGGATGCTAGCAGTGTCACTATCAGAATATTCATTAATGATTCGGTTAGACTGACAACATGAACTCTTCACTATGTTGCATGGTAATAAGATGCTATTGGCTATTAAAGCAATCTAGTAATTTGAATTAATGTAGGACTTTCTGTCTGACCTAAGTTTTTAAAGAAAATATCATGAATGCCAGTGAAACCAAAACCTCAAGTCTTGCGGAAATTCTGTCAAGTGAACCTTTGGTTTCATGAACTTTGGTTCATTGGACTACGACAAGATTGCATCTCAAAAAGCACTTTAGTTTTTCTCTCTTAACAGTCCATCTAGGTCTGCACACCTAAACTATGCCAGGGTTTGAAATGGGGCACGAGCAAACCTGGGATGGTGATGCAATCAAATAATATCATGCCTTGATTAATAACATGTTACATGACCCAACTAATTAAATCATCTCTCCCTCTTCTTATCTGATCATTAGTCGTCAGTTCAACCTATCCATCATCAACATTCTAGACAGAACATTCATGTAATACATTCCCTTGGGCCATCCTCTCGTTAGCTGCGATAGGAAACTCATAATTAGGCTCTGCTTTTTGCGTTTGTTGGTCGCTCTGATCGCTTCTCCGTTTACACTTCACCAACGATTATACCAAAGAGTTGATGAGGATGAGTAATAGAAACCGGGTTGTAGGTTTTCTCTTTTTTTTTTCAGAGCACGGTTTGCGGTCAGGCTAAGCGACGTAAACATAATTTCAGACAGATCTTGTGGTTTTTCCACGTTGCACATTGGCAGTACCTTGGTCTTCGCCTGACACGCAACAGTGTTTCAGTCCCAGGGTTGGCCCTAGACAACAATCTTTCAAGGGCACTCGTTTGACGCCTTGTGGTAGTTCCTGACTAATTAAACCCAGTCTTAGCCGGTCCACCTCTCAAATCAATTCCTGGTACTGATCTAATTAAAAATCTCTCTTTGTTAAAAGTTCAAACGTGCATGCAAAATTGTAAACTTCCTTAATAATCTTTCATACGACCCAATCACTCTAGATTTTTAATTGCTTTGTTTTTTTTGTAATGAAAGCTGCTACATGTATTATTGAAAGAAATACTCTCCTAATTGGCCTTAGACAAAGTCCCGACGGATACATACATCCAAATATTCTTAAATATTACCCTTACACAAATTTCATTATGTTTTTTTTTTGTACTGTCAATGTAAAATAATAGAAATAATAAATTTTATGAGCATCAAGACTAACCTCTCTCAATCTCTGCAAAGCCATTTCAAAGGAAGATAAAAAACATTCAGATTACAATCAAAATCTTTCAGAAACAATATGAAGAACTAGACTACTTGATTTAAAAACAAATTTAGTTTGAATTCAAATTATATATTTTCTGCATATTTTTATAACCGTATTACATGTACTGCAAAGTTTAAGTTGTTAAAATTTCAACCAATTTGTGTGGGTAGTGTGAACTTCTTTTTCTTTTTAAAGAGAAATTGGAGAAGTGAACATAGAGATGAGAACAAGATAAAACGGGAGGAATATTGGGATAAAAATACAGCCTATAAGCTAACAAACTGAAAAATACAGCTATACAAGTATACAAATAGATAGAGAGAAAGAAAGAAAATTTTAAAAAAGTTGAGGAAAAAAACAATGTTGGAGAAGGAAATGAAAGAGCGAAGAATAGAAAAGGATGCCAAAATATGATCTGAAGGACTGCAAGAAAGAAAAGAAATACAAGCAAATAAAGAAATTTACAACCTAATTTGAAAGATAATCATAGCAGAAATAGGAATGAATACTGGACAAAGTAGCTTGTGGACTGTGGAGGGACAATCAATCAGAGAAATTAATTAAATATTAAGAAGAAATTAATAATTTAACTACAAGAGAAAATGTGGAAGTAGATGAGTGCAAAGATGAAATACTTTTTACAGAGCATATGAGAAAAGGGAAAGAGATTGCGTGAAAGTATAATGAAGCTTTTCTTTTAAAGTTTCACACAATCCAGGGTCTCTTACATGGACGTTGCCAATTTGTCAGCATGCCAACTCTTGCGAGACACAGCGCAAAACAAAAAGATTAATTGTAATCCCGACACAGAAGGTATCATTGGCAAATGTCATCTAATGTCCTCCTACTTAATTCCATTTTAACAAAGGATGATGTAGCAATTAAACAGAAATTATCTTCTTGGTTTTTCACACATTTATCATTTTTTTAACAAGGACAAAACATTACACTGCTATAAGCATAGCAGAGAATGAAAGGAATACTAGACATATGATTTTCCCCTTTTTAAAAATGTAATCAAAGGCCATAAAAAGCTGATAATGATAATCTAAACAAAATGAAATCATGAAAAATCACACTTTTCAAATTCAGAAGAATTAGTCATGCCAACTACATGTAGGTAGCTTAGCGAAACGAAGAGGCACAAAAAAATGCGTCCGGAATGCAAAATGCATAATTGCTGAAAATTCTTTTCTCATTCCATCAAGGTAGAACCATATGATTAGGACACAGAGCTAGTAATTATCTCTACTACCTTGAGTGAACACAATATTTCCCAAAATGTGCCATCAAGGCATGTCAAATAACAACTTTTCATCCACAGTTGTCATGAACTAGTATGCATTTTGTGTTCCGGACACGTCTTTTCATGCTACTACATTTCGCTATTAAAGCTACCCTACTTAAAACGCAATTTACTTTCAGGAAAAAAATATAGGAAACAGTATGAATAGTACTAAAATTTGCTGACATATGTTGGTACCTCCTTAGGTACGTTAAAGGGTTATATTTATCTCCATAGGCAAAAAGGTTTTGAAGATGGTTGACCATATCATGCATTTCCATAATTAAAATTTCATGCATTTATTATTTTAATTTTTGTTAAAGTTGCCGACAGAAAAAGAATATCCAATTTAATTTATGCCTGTTGAGTATGTTTTAGGAGGAAAAGAAGTACTTTCTGAAATATAAGAAAAATTACATCTAACATTTCTTCCAAATAGATATCAACAAACAGAACCTGAGTGAACCTTCAAGTATCAAAGAAGAGAGCCGGTGTTTCAAACTGATTACATGCACTATCAAGATATCACAACATCCGTATTATCGGTTTAGAAAGAGCTCTAATCAAGGATATGGTACAGAAGAGGAAAAGCCCATCAATATCTACTTTTCACTTACTTTCCACCAGGGTTGGGTAACCAGGATAACAAATCAAATGAATTTCACCAAGGCACTTTTCTTTTACCGATTCTCTTTTCCACAATAGAAGAAGGGGGAGGGAGGAGAAGGAGAAAATATGAGGGTAATAAAAATGAAGAGAAATAAATTTAATGTAAAGCAGATATTCATTTTGTCATCCATAGTTAAATGGCATGGACAGGGTGTATTTAAAACAAAAATCACAAAAACTTCAGGTAGCTCATCCAACTTTCCTGCAAGTACCACATTGCCATGCCCAGTATTTCACAGAAGAAATGCTGTGCAATATTTCTTGTTATTATCTAGAGAGAACACCTTTGCAAGTTTGAAGAGATTATTTCTGTTAGCTACATGAATCTAAAGAGTGTCATCCATCTAGTAGTACTCTACACTGGGTTTTTTGTAGGTGGAGGATGGGTAAGGGTATACATTCAGGCATCCCAGGAACACAAATGAAGATGGAACCTTGCTTGTTTATCTGCCATTCTCTACTTCTGGTATCCAGATTCTTCCCTTGGGAGCAGGTGGGGTTCTTGGGAATGGGTCAATCTGTGTAAAAGGGGTTTTGCTTTTTCAATTCATGGCTACAAACCCGATAGCTCTTCCCCAGTTTCCTCTTCCCAAAGGAGATAAGTTTCTTGAAGCCTTTTTTCTTCTGATTCCGAACAAGTTTAATGGAAGAGGTGAAAAGATAAGAATTTGAGAAGATGAACAAAAGAAAAATCAGTGTTTGTCAATTCAAGATGGAAGAGGGAAAACAATCAGGTATCCTTGATGTCCATCTGCTTGCGAGAAAAAGAAAATGAATGATTAGTGTTGCAAAATAAACATCATATTCTTAGAAACAATCTCATTTTGTAACAAAACATTAATAACACCCGTTATACAAGAAGAGGTGCATGCTATTGGCATTGCATCATAGTGAATCAATAAGAATGCCCCTTTTACACAGGCAACACTGAATCCTTTGAAGAGACCTAATGCTAAAACCCCATATACTATGGAAAACCAACATTTGCTGAAAGGCAACCAAATGTAAATAATTTTCATTCGTTGAGAAAACATTAATACTACAATGAATGCATTTTTCTTGTTTTTCATTATTGTGGGCATGTAAAAATTGGTGTTTAACCCAGTACAATTTGGTTGCCCACTTTAATGAAGTATTAAAGTGATACAATTTCATTTTGGTAACACCCTGTAAAATGGTGAGATATTCAAGAAGAATAAATTGGTAGACTACTGTAAGGAAGTAACAAACAAATCAAACCAAAATGGAAATAATTCAATTATCTATTAAAACAAAATGGAACAAAGAAATTCATTGTAATGATATTTATAAATCATATCAAATAATGAGTTAGTTGTGTGTACAAACAGATACTGACTGATTAAAAACAATAGTTATAATAGTGCATGCATATTATGAACAACATGCTTGTATCAAACAAAAGCACACTGCTATATACATGTGGGTTCATCTACATTCAAATGCTCTAATTAAAAGTACTTTAAAGGTTCAAGAAAGGGACTTTTAACAATCAGAAATCAAAATAATAAAATTTAGAACTGCCGAATGAAAGAAGGCGTATTAATATAAAAGAGAACAAAAATAGGAAGAAAAAATAGATGGCATAAAAAGCTGTGGTTACAAATTGAATAATTCAGGAAAGAAAACATCTTAAACTCTCTCAAAAAAAGTTAAAAATTGAAAGACTTTCATTTTCTGTATGAATACCATACAAGAAAATTAATTTAATCTGATAAGAAATAAACAAGACAACCATGTCAGGTTGAATCAGGTAAGAAAAGATGGCAAAACAAACAAGTCCAAGCAAATTAATTTCATATGATGCAACTCAAAACATAAACACAAGGACACTGCAACCAAACAAAAAATTAGTAATGAAAAGTTAGTTAAGTTAGTAGTGGGATGATAATGGTGGACGACTGATTAACAAAAATGTCTCCTGTCCAAAGGTTAGTTGAGTGTCTGAAACATCGAAACTTCTATGGGAAATTTTTCATGACAAGCCCAAAAATGTTGAATTAAAGTTTTACATGTATCTCACACTGTTTGATTCAAAAACTTAATTTATGGAGATTTCATATTTGATTCCCCTGTATCAGGGTTCTGACTATTTGCACAATTTCCCCCTTCCTTGTTTGATTATGTGAATGAACACAAATGAACACACCAGGGTCCCGTTGCATAAAACTTACCATTGATGGTAACTTTGCCATCAATGGTAACTACCATGGTAACAGGACTCAACAGCCGATCAAAATCAAGGTTTCCATGGTAGTTACCATTGATGCCAAAGTTACCATCAATGGTAAGTTTTATGCAACGGGCCCCAGACAAAATTCTATGCTATTCTATCTAATTATAAATTCTGTCATCAGATGCTCGTATGCTATTAAACACACTCTAGAACACAGGGCATCCATGTAGTAAATTAAAACAACATGCATGGTTGAATAAAAGTGTAAAGAATTTATGTACTGAATCTCTAATCATATCTATTGTTCTATATGAGGGATATGTATGTCTCTGTGTTTGTAAAACTTTGTGCAAAGTACTCCATTATTAGTAATGCATGTGCATGTAGAAATAGGATTCTCAAAATTTCTTTTTGTTGGTTGTAAACTTTTTAAATAAATTCTATCCATCTCTCTCTGCCCCACAGCTTGGATACAGTTGGGACAACAATGGAGATACAGGTTCTCTATAACTTTCTGTCTTCAACTGGTCCAGTTAAGAAATCTGTGCTAAATGAACAATATCAGTACCTAACTGAAAACATTTTAATATGCTGTTATGAAAGAGACACTTTCTAGTGCTTACATATTACGCTTTCTGGCTTTCAAAGTCTTGTGTACTTGCGTAAATATGTTGTGTTCAGCGCGTTCCCTTTTTCTGTGCGTGTGTATGTGCACACATGTTCTGTGTGTTTTTATACCTTTCATAGATAACTTACCTTTTTATCGTTCACAGACATTTTTTCCAAATATTTGAAGACCTTTTGGTCAGTTTCAAATGTAAAAGAACAATGACATACACAAATGATGATGGGTTACATGAAATATATATTACGTTGCATGGAAATATACACTTGTATTGCAACTTAGATGTGTTGGTCTCTAGAATAACTCTGATTAGAAATCAACTGCATGCCATTGTAATACCTAAACCCCTCCTGGGCCACCACAATTCAGGACATTTGTTATAAATCAATTTTTGAGAGAGAAATTTTGACTCAGTTTGCTTTTGTTTCATTGATAATTTAAGCATTAATCATCTTCCATGGATTTGAACTTCATGATAGAGTAAACTATCTCTTTTTCTAGAAGAAAGAGACAGAACTTCTTAGTCAACTCATAATGTTGAACACTCAAATTTTTGGGAGAAATTTAGCTGCTCATGGGCCAGGAAGGGTCTATGATCAAGCTGCATGAATTAGGGGTGGGGCACATACAAACAATGAACATGTATTACTGTTACATGCAAACATGAATATTGAGGAGCTTTGTTTAAACGTGACCATATTACAAGTATCCAGTAATATCGTTTAAATGTCACATTTTTTTTCGATTGACAGAAATCATTCTGTGCCAGAAAAATAACCTTTAATTAACTTGTTGTATGCACGTACACATCGAAAGCAAATTTCTCTTCATAGGAACGGTAAGGGCATTGAATTGAATGGAATCGTTTTCTTTCTTTTACTTTTTTGAGGACCAGAAATGTTGGATCCTGGAATAGCAGAACCTTTTATGTATCTTTTAATTCATTATATGAAATGCATGACAATACATGAAAGTGCATGAACTATCAATGAGGATTGGGTAGGGTTGGGTTGGGTTGGTTTGTTGGACTGGAATATTACAGCAAGGGAACAAGGAATATGTATCATGCATGACAATTTGCGACAAGTTTTAGTAATGGCGTTTTATAAAAAGCACCTGTTAGTTCTCAACCGACATTCCACTGGTATTTCACAATCAGATGATAATGAAAACAAAATAAAATTCATGATCATAATACTAATAATATTTATAACAAATTAACAATAATAATAATAATAATAAACAATAATAATGATGATAATAATAATAAAAAAACTATCCAGTGCAAAAAAAATGTGAGTTTATCATACCTTCTTCTTGACCTTATCCTCCTCTGCATCCTTCCCATCCTTCTTCTTCTTCTTGTCGCCCTTCTTCACTGGTTCATCTTCCGGCATCATGATCACATGGTCAGCCTCCCCAGCATTCTCATGGCTGTGTGTGCTGCCCTCCCTAGGTTGCCCAGGAGCAGTTTGTGCGGCTGGGGGCAGTGGGGTCTTGCCATCTTCAGCCAATGAGGGCATTTCTTCTGTGAGAAGGTTGCGGAAAATGAAGATGAAGGAAAAGAGGCAGGTAAACAAACCGCAATGGACATAGGTTTAATAACTTGTTCATTGTAGAACATACCAAAAAAAAGGAATGATATTAAAGATCTAAAGTGTTATCAAAGGTATCAACCATATCCAGCAAAATCTCTATTCTTTGTTTTTATGAAAACAGTATGTAAAAAGCTATTAATACCTTGAGATCACTAAACATGTTATATAATGTATGGATATGTAAACTTATCAAACCCACAATCACCTACTCTAAACATTATTTACATGTTTTTGGAAAGACAAATAAACTGTACGTCATCTGTTTGGTGCAGAAAATAGTGACAGTTTTAAAAAGTATTTGTCAGTATGTTTTTAATGTTTTTACAAAGCATTCATATCTCAATCTTTTGTGTACTAAAAGTATTTGATTCAAATTCCACATCAAAGGTCATATGATACCCGACTACAATGGCAGAATATAAATATGCATGAGGACTTTGCATCATATTCAATGCCTATAAAATATGAAGCAATATAATTTGATGCATCAAATTAGTTTCAACATGAAGTTCACATTATGCAAAAAGCACATAACCACAAAACATATAGCATAAGCTAGAAGAACATGGTACGAAGCAAGGTTGCAAAAAGGTGAACAATTTGATGATATTCTACTTAAACTGCATACACATGTATGTAAAATGAGAGCTTGAACATGATTTTTAAACACCAAAACACTGACATGAATCCAACACTATTTGCTATCAAAATATATGCAGAACACTTAAAGGACATTGCAGAGATTTGCACTCTCAAACTTGATGGAGAAAAGTTATTTTAATAATTAAAAAAACAAAGAAACACTGGTTTCTACAAGTTTGTGCAGTGAACAAGCTGCTTCTCGGCTATTGTTGCCTCTCAAATATGCAGCATGATTGTTCAGGATTTATTGCTACCAAGAGGTGGTCGCTGAAAAAATGTTTGTTTAGTTTGTTTTGTAAGTAAGCTCTTCATATGAAAGAAATGTACACCCAAAATACCTAAAAATTAGCAAGGAAACTGTACAGTGGAGGCTGGTAGCAAGACTATCTCTTTAAAAAATGTAGGTGTGCATGAAAAGAACATCAAAGTATGAAAAAAATGTTTCACAAAACAATACATCTTAAGTTTAATATCAAGGTATCAATGCAGAAGTTGGTTAACCACTCAAGGGCAGCAGGTATTAAACAATAGGGTATGACTATGAGACAGCATATTTGATGAACAAACAAGAAAGAGGTTGCAAATGACACCACAAATTGTTACTGTGAATCAGGACGAAATGTTAGTGAAAGATTAGGTGGAAAGGCACTAAGGAAAAGTATCAAAATGTTTTAACAGAAGCAACACTAAAAGGAAAGTAAATTCTATTGTCCATACATTTATCTCAATGTTCATATATAAATCAATTTACATAAAAACACTACAAATAATGATCATTGGGATTAAGGCTGTGCATAACCGTGTAACGAGGTACTCGAGTACACTCCTAGGCTTACAGGCGAGTACTCGAATACTCGGACGCCATGTTTTTTTGAATTTTTTTGAATTTTTTTGAATTTTTTGATTTTTTGATTTTTTTTTTTTTGCCAACACCATACTACGAACAGTACGAAGGCTCGTCTCTGAAAACCCACATGATTTTACTTCAAGTTGCTGTTGAAAGCGCCTATTTGTGCTTTTGAATTTTTGACAAATAATTGAAACAATGTATTTTTAAAACTAAAGATGACAGACAAATATTCCTCCCGAGTCCAAACAGAAATCCGGAGATTTGGTCCCAGTTTCTGAGTGGTGAGTTGACAGTGACACCCTGTGTATGATTGAGCTGGGAAACATTTTTACCCATGTCGGTGCTCTTCTGGCACGGGTGACCGTCGGCCTGGACAGTACCAGGTGATCGGGGGAAAAAAAAGAAGAAAAAAAATGGCGGCCGAGTATTCGAGTACGAGAAATCGTACTCGAGTAGTTGTCAACAGTGCGAGTACTCGAGTATTCAAGTACTCGTCGCAGCCTTAATTGGGAGGAGAAATTCTAATGGGTGGTATTCTTGAAAGCGGACTAAATTTAGTCCATGGTTTAATCCCCTAACTACATGGAAGTATGGAATGCCAAGTGTCCATATAAATATGAATACCACCCTTAGGTTTCGGTAATTTAATTGGTTTGATTTTTTTCCCCTCCCAACCACAAATGATGCCAAATCATCAATAATAAAAATAATTATTATAATAATACTAATACTACAAAAGATAGTGATAATAAATATCAACATAATTCATTATATGACAATGATTGTTATATTTACAATATTTTTTTAACTGGCATTTGTTGCATTACACCCAACTTTGAAGATTATGTAGCAGGACGGTTAAATTGAAGTTCACTGTTCTGTTTTTAATAAATTAAAGAGATCCAAATTTAATTATCTTAAGCTTTTTGGACTTGAGCCACATTTATCTCACATTAGACAAACATAATGTGGCAAATTTCCAGACATTATAATTAAAAAACACAAATTTACAAAATATTGTTTTAAATATTTGCCCCTCCTATGCATGATTTACGACTCCCTGCAAATTGGCAACATATTCAAGGTGTAAAGGGAGGTCGGTTATTTTTGTAATTTTTTGCTCGGCCTAAGTCAACAAACGCCTTTAAAAAATGTACAAACAAAAATATTTCTGGCACACATTAAATGGCTTACCGGTATTGGGATGGAAAAACTAAAATTAAAATTTGATTTGAGTACCAATAAAGTAGATTAGATCCCATTTATTACATTAATTTGGAGAAACATATTCACAAAATTTCCTTGAAAATTCAAATATTTTTTTTTAAAAAGTATTATTACAGTAATAATCATTAGTTTTAACATTAAATTTATCATAACATTAAATTTATCATAATCTCATAATCGCTTAGATGATTAAACTAGTATAGTATCATTATCACTATTAATATGTGCCAACTGCATGTATTTTATGTAAATGTTATTTGTTTAGATTCATTAAGTTAGGCTTACTCGATTCATTCATGGCAGAATAAAAAGATGAACTGCACCTGATAATGTAATTTTAATGATTTTAAAGTATATTGAATCTTTTGATAAATAAACACTTTGCCTCAGTGGACGACATCTGAGGGTTGAATAGTTCCTTTTTTGATGAATGCCTAAAATATACTTTATATTGAAGTAAAATATACATAAATTATGTAGTCATGCAAATGCATGATTGAACTAGTCATAACAAACTTGCAACACTCTTTTACAACATGTAGATACTGAAATGTTGTTTATACATTAATAAGGAAAGCTCATTAAAAGACACTGCATAGTGAAGCGTAAGGAGTTTGCGCTAAAAGCAGACAAGGAGCGACATTACACAATTATCAAAGCATCACATATGAATTATGAAATATCATCAAACACATACATGCAGTCTAACTTACTAGCAAACACTATCAACGACACATTTAATGTTCACTGCTCGATACTATATAAGGCCAAGCACTGCTAGCCAGACTAATTCTCATTTCTCATGTTCATAAAAAACCGACATGACAATATTAAGCAAACATGTTCACTCTAAGAAAAAAACAGCTTTGCTAACAATGTTTCACATACAGTTGTACATATATTATCAACATACTCTATATTGATGCAGTTTCCTTGTTTGTTTGTTTTTACTTTGCAAATCCCATAAGAATTCTAACATTCAATATAATAAAAGCAGGTGTACTTTTTTGAGAAAAATTTGTCATTTTTTATTTCAATGAATAAAAGATTACTCAGTTCGAAATATGCATAATTTACAGATATCACTTATTTTTTTACAAAGGATCATACAAGTAATGTTAGAAATAGAAAAACAAGTTTGACTGAATGAGTCACATTTATATATAATTTGTTGGATCATGTGCGCATGGCAAGAAGAACAGTATGTACACCAGTGGACCGTCTAGCTGACAAAAAAAGGAAACACTACAATCGCAGTTAGTAATGATTTGATATTCACAAAGTGCAATATTAGTAACACATATTAAGTAAAGGAGTACAGAGATCATTTAGAACTTCTAATAAAGAAACGTCCATGTTTTCTAACACCAACAGTGCATTTTTTTTTTTGTAATCAAATCGTTTCAGTCAACATATCAAATCAAAAAACATATATTTAAAAAAGCATTTCCCTGATGGTTAAATATTTTCACCAATGACGTCCAACACAAAACACGATATGAATGGAATAAATTAAGAATCAAAATCGCCTAAGTGATGCACTTTTCAATGAAAACCTGACAAGTTTTTAACAAAAAAAGTTAATGTGCAAAAAAGGTACCGTATTATTAAAATATCTTTGCTACATTTGTAGGAACATTATATATCTTAGCAATTTTTTGAATGACTCTTTAAAACAAAAGAATATGAATATTACATACAGTATTACATCACAAGTTCTGAAAAGATGAAATTTTATTGTTAGTAATGGGTGCATTCGATGCTATATATGATATAGCACTAGTCTATCAATGGTCTACCATTCCATGCGCAGCCCAAGTCAGTCCCATATGAAGCTAAAGATGTTGGAAATAATGAATGATGGATTAAATATAATCAGAGTTAATGAAAAGCATGAGTGGATTTTGAAGTCCCAGTGAAAGATAAAATAGAGGGAGGGGCACGCTTTGACCGAGTCTACGAGACTAGATGGGTTAATTGTGGGCTGACCTGGCGTAGAATGTGCTTGGAATGTTAACCTCCGCACACTCGCTTCCATTAAATCGCTAGTTATTGCAGCCAGCTCTTCCGGTGTAAAACCAACATCATCTTCTTCTTCATGTTCCCCTATATATAGCAAGAGGCAAGAGACAATTTGGAGCAAGAAAATTCCCATCAAGACGTCTATTTTTAATACCAATTCAGATATCAATATTCCTATTAAAATAATATTTGTTCCCCATTTTTAGAGACTAAACAAATACTCTGGGACTAATACAAGAATGACAAAGTTCTCAGAGGATCTATGGCATGATAATTTGGTTCATCCTTTTGGTATAAACTTAATATTTTGAAAAGAGAGATGGAGTAATGAATATTTTAATTGAAAATGGGTACTGTTATATGATACTTGCATGATTTATGTTTTATGAGAAAATTTGTGAGGTAAATATATTAAAGTGCAAAATCATGCTCTTAATATACCTTAAATCAAATACAAATATAAATCCTTTCTTTTTCCTCATATTACGGAAAATTGATGAGGGCTAATGATTCAACACGCCACAAAATTGCTGCAAATCAGTGATTTAAGAGTAAATTGTCTAGGCCTACACTTCCAATGTCTTCCTCTCTACTGAGGAAAGCAAAACCAGTGACTTAAAAGGAAATTTTCATTCATTCACAAGTGATTGACTAGTCTGTCCTCTATTACAAAACTACATTTAACATAGCACTAACTTTACTGTGAGATTACAGTGAAAGAATGCATCTAAGTTCAAGTGTAACAGAACAATATGAAGTATGGAAAAATGGATTTATGGATGTAACGATAGAGTTTGGATTTCTCAAATTGTATTTTATGCCACTTTTGATTGTGCCTCATACTGTGTGCGATTATTTCAACTGCATGTATATTATTTTATTTGAGGAATATACAATGAATAACAATTTTGGCAGGCTTTTCACAGCAATCTTTTTCATTTAAACAGGTAACAAGCAATGCTCATGTTAACTCAACAATGCAAGGGTTATTTCAATATGAACACGTGGAATGTGATGCTTTTTTTCCAGTTAATTCTAAACACAAATTACGCTGATTGTAATGAAATTTTGTTGATTGTAAACACTGTATGAATCCTTTTAAACCTATAGCCACAAGAATAAAGCATTTTAGGTTTTGATATTGCTGGTTGCAGCTGATGTTTAAAGCTCTATTGGTGCAATTTTTATATTTTTACCCAAGTCAATTCATCATAATTATCATGTAAAATAGAGCTTCAATGCTCATCAAAATATGGTATTTTGTTTTGCCTATGGTGGTAATATCATTGTGAAAGTTACTTCTGAACGATATTTCTACCGTCTTAAAAACACTACATTTTCTAGGGCTTTAAGCAAATATAAAATACTTTATTCTATTTCAACATAATTATACACATTTGAACTGGGATTTCCTATTAAACAGAAAACTGATCATGCTAATTATCTTCCAGATAGTTTTGAGGACAAGAAGTTCTAGATTCTTCTGACATTTCATTATTCATAACGCATGACTTCCATACACAACTACAAGGTACTACTGCTATGTTAGTGCAGGTGGTGAATGCTACTTACAAATTATACTCAGCAGTATCTACACATGTCATATGGTATATCATGCAACTCAAACTAATGGCAATAATGCTGGAATTATTGAGTTGCAGTTCTCATTCTCCTGTAGAATTATATATGTGTACATGCTCAATACTTCAAGAAATAAGATCAAAGTACAGCTTTCAATATCATCCAATGGCATGCATGGCATTGTGGGAATATTGATCAGTAATAACCAATATTATACCAGAACGGACAAAATACATACTGTATGTATCTGACCGTCACAGAAATATTTGCTTAGGGTATCAAAATGTTAGATCATAAGATAGACTTCTCTCCTAATTTTTCACCAAAAACGCGTCTGCGGGCTGCAGGTGACATCTAGTCAATTCCACTTCTTATGTCTGGGATGTCCACAAGAAGACCATCAAAGCTTTGTATTGTCAATGGCAGTAACGACTATAATGATATATACCTACGTGTATATCAAGAACTATAGATGCATTCTCATTGAACACTCTATATGAGAATAACAGCTACTTTACTATTGACATATACACAGCAAATCATGCTTTGCTACAGTTTGGCATGTACATGTAAAAGCATGCTCACGTGACATGCCATAAAACGTATATATTCAGCACATTACACGTACATGAGTAGATGCATCAAATCGCTTTTTCCATTCTCAGGCAGTGGACAATTGCACGGTTACTGATTAAACACCAAGTTAATGACATGCTGTGAACGTTTAACCATTACAATTCAAACAACAGCATTATACATTTACATGCAGAAGTAGTAGAGTGCCAATAGCCAGAAGCATCTACAAAACATTAAAAACATTGCAATTAGATCATTAAAATACAACCACAAAGAGAAAAATCTGTTAGTATGAGAGCGCATGAAGATGTGGAAATGTCATTTTTTGTGTAGCTTTTACATGAATATAAACAGCTAAATCTACACTGTATGATTAAAGTGGTGATACACTGTACTAGGATGTGATGAGAAGAGGACTAAAAAGCACAGCAAAGCGGGCGTGTCAACTAGGTTACCTGTCTGGGCCGGTGGCGCCCCCTCGGCAGGGGGTTGTTGTTGTTGTTGTTGTTGTGGTGGTGGAGGTTGTTGTTGTGCTTGTTGTGGGGGCTGTTGTTGTTGCTGTTGTGGTGGTGGTGGTGCAGGGGTTCTTGCACCATTACCATTGGTAGCTACAACAGTGTGGAAACATTATACAGTTAAGACCTGTGTATAAAGACTGGCTGGCTTCATCAAGGAGACAGATTGGCCAGGTCTTTAAAGACAGGTTTTGCAACAAACCTCTATTGGTTTGTAGAGTGTAACATAAGATAGCATCCAAAAAAGGATAATGGTTGCATAACTGCTATATCTGTAGAGAAAGATTTACTATTGAAAAAAAGTAAAACTGTTCTTTATGCACAGGTTGCAACAAAGCTTTTGTAGTTTGGAGAGCGTTGCATTATTCATTACCGGTATATCAACACAGAGAAATTTGCATTACAGCTGTACCTGTAGAGAAAGGTTAGATTTACTATGGATAAAAGTAAAATTGGCCTTTATGGACAGGCTGCAACAAATCTCTATTGGCTTGTAGAGTGTAGCTTTAGATAATAAAAAACAACAAAAATACACAAAAAGCAACCCCGAAAAAAAAAAAAAAAACATAGATGCGTTACTGGTATACCTATTACAAAATGCTAGATTTACTATGGATAAAAATAAAACCAGTCTTTATAGATAGGTTGCATCTTGAGAATACAACTTTATAAAATACTGTGTTTCTTTGGCATGGATTTAGAAAGTAATCAAAAGATAATATTATGTCATTACATTACCTGTTAAAAAATTCTAGATTTACCACGGATATACTGTAAGTAAAAATTGGTCTTCATAGACAGGTGGCATCATAAGAGAATATGTCATTGTTACAAAATCCTAGATTTATAATGGATTAAAGTAAAACTGGTCTTTATAAACAGGTTGCACCATGAGTACCCTTCTTTAAAAGCTTGGGTGTGGTTTCAAGAGTAACCTAAAGAGAACATTATTTCACTATTATTACGGTTGGGAAAGCATAGATTTACCATGGATATAAGTAAAGCAGCTCTTTATAAACAGTTTGCAGCATAAGAGAATATCATGTCATTGTTATGAAATCTTAGATTTACCATGGATATAAGTAAAACTGGCTTTTACAGACAGGTTGCACCAAAAGAGAATACCATACCGTTACTATACCTACAAAGAAATTCAATATTTACCATGGATATAGTAAAACTGGTCTTTATAGACAGGTTGCACCATAAGTACCCATCTTCATAAGCTACCAAGTTTCTTGGGCTTAGTTCTCAAGAGTAACCAAAAAAGAATATCATGTCACTATTATTATGGTTGGGAAGGCCTAGATTTACCATTGGTATCAGTAAAAAGAGGTTGCATTCTAAACTTTTTAAAGACTTTTTAGATGGTAATCAAAAGAGAATATTATCATCATTTCACTAAAATACACTTATACCTGTTGAAATGGCCTATATTTACTGTGGATAAAGTAAAACAGGGGGGTGTTTCACAAAGATCCTAAGTTGAACTTATCTCTAAGTTGGACTTAAAAGTTATGGAAAGCCGTTAGCATCTTTGAAAATATTTTCTAAAAGTTATTTTAAAAGACATAAAATGTTGATTCAAATCATTCATATTTTCTATTTATCAAGGAGATTTCATGTTCTTGATGTGGAATTAATAAAAGTCTAAAATACTTGAATTTTCGCTTTTGAATATATTTTTTTAAAGGCTACAAATGGCTCTCCATAATATTTAAGTCCAACTTAGAGTTAAGTTCGACTTAGGATCTTTGTGAAACACCCCCCTGGTCTTTGTCAACAGGTTGCACCATAATTCAACCCTTAATATTTAAAAGATACTGATATGTTGGATATGATGTAATGAAGCAATAAACTTGTATTACAATATATGTACCTGTAGGGAAGGGCCAGATTTAACATAGATATACATGTAAAACTGGTCTTTATAGACAGGCTGTGCCATATACCTTTATACAATACGGGTTTCTTGGGGATGGTTTAACATGGTAACCAAAAAGAGAATCAAAATACAATTTATTTTGTTTACACAGATTGCAAGAAACCCACTAAGAGAGCATAAATCATTAAATCATTATTTGCTTGTCAGAAAATTTGGTAGCATAGTCATATTTGAATAATAAAACGCTTTACAAGCAACTTCATGAGGTATTGATATACATTGGGGAACATAAATACCTATTTCATACAATATTACCCGTCATTTACATGCTAATTTACACCATCATGTACACCACAAGTAAAATCACAATTTACTCCATAATGTACACCTGTATTTCAAATCAATGTCACTGCAATATCTGAGCATACAACTCATCAAGATTTCTAAATGCTTCATTAAAGCATGTCTCACACATTTTGTTAAATTAGGGAAATGTTAACACTGCATAAAGAGTATCAAAAGCGGTTAATGGCATTTACAGAACTAGGTCCCGTTGAGATTTAAAATGATTAAAGAGAAAATTGGAGATTCATTTCCATTGCCCTGCTTTAGAGTTTGGACTGTACAGTGAATAATTTATGATCTATGGCTTTATCATCAACATGTTCATGTATATAATCAGCAACTGAAAAGTTATACATGTATAGGTAGAAGTGGTAGTTTCAACTGACCACCAACAAATCCAATGTAGACTGCCTTCAATAGCAATGTATTCTATTGTCTGTTTTTATTTGTGTGTGTGTGTGTGTGATTTAATACTGTAAATGAAAGTATCTCTAATACATTTAGGGGAAAAAAAATAATCACACAAAATTACATCAAATTTTAATATGATTCTAAATAAGCTCCCTTAGAGACCAAAGGTAAGAATGTTTGCTTCTACGTAATATGTACATGTAACTAGATATGCTCATGTATTATATGGATCATACATGTATTTTATAATCAGTTCCACCGATTCGTACAACTGATTGAACATACTGCGTGAATACATGTACATCTAAATATTTGTATAAATCTGTACTGATATTTTTTGGCTTCCAGCTAAAAAGTAATTCCATGTATTTTGAAGGGTTACATGCTGTGAATGATGAAACATTGTCATGATTTCAAACTAAATTCTTGGAATGTTCATCATGTGATCTATTACTAAATGGGACTGGTGGTAAAAAAGGGGGTTATAAGTTGTTTTAAATGGTTGCTTGTTAGTAATGAAAAAGTATAATAGTTAGTGTTGATGCTGGGTGGACTGAGACTTTGAAAAGCTGCACAAAACCATGCAAGATTTGGTATTATAAATCAAATTTCAAGTGTAGTGCATGTAAACTCGTGACTGCCATTTTAATATTATCTTCAAATACTTTTTTTTAAATACAAAATTCTTTTATTCTTCAGTCTACAAGGCAGAATTACTGTCAAAACCTGCAGCTCAAACTGCTCTTAAAAATCAGATCACATTTCTCTAATGTTTAGCGTTATTTGCTCTATTACATTCAATCACACATAGGCTATGCAAGATTTGGCTTTAAGTGCGCATAAATCGAAACACCAGCATGACTTAATGCTGCTTTTCAAGGTCAAGTGTGGCCTGATAAAAAACAAATATGTGTATCAAACAAAACATCATTCAACAAAAATATAAATACAGAAACTGAAATGAGATGCAACAAATGATTAAATATGGCTCAAGTCAGAAAAATGCATCATGGATTAAGAAAACAGAATCGGTTGCTAATTGTTTACCTGGCGTGTCTCCTGGTTCTGTGGTCTCAGCACCCTCTATCTCTGGGACGCAGCGATAGGGTTGAAGCTTCTTGATGGAGCACGTACCAACGATAGGCTTGCGACCAAAGCGCGGTGATCGCGTACCTTAATGTTGATGGGAGGGGTATAGAGCTCTTCCTTTGGTAGATGCTGTAGGTAGGGATGGATAAGAATTTCTTTTGATCTGCGTTGTATTGTATATTTTTTCTTCACTTTGTATTCATCCATTTAAAAGGATTGTTGTTGTATTGTTGCCTCTTCTTTCTTCTTCACGCACCCCCTTTTCTTTCTCTAGAGATATAGTGATCCACTTAATACATTTAACTCATTTATATTAAGGTCCTTCTCCCGTAAGTTTCCTTTGTATTTCCTCATCTTAGTAAATCTTTCCTTCTCCCTTCTTGAATACGTTTTCTTCTACCCTTCTTCTCTTCCAACAAAATATTGAAATATGCAAATAAAGTTGCAATCACAAGATTAGTGCAAAATAGCTATCTTCTTTCAGGGAATATTCAGAGTGTATGTATGTAACAAATATATGCTTAACTTTTTTGTAATTTTCCCTTAATTTTTTTCCTAAATATATCATGCTAATACAGTTGCTTGATTTCTTTTCACACAAAAAAGCAAATGAAAAAATATGACAATTTCAGTCTTGTTTATTCTTGCCTTTTACTCTGATATACATGTATGGATGCAAAAGATAAAAAGTTTGAATATATCTTCATTTCAAGATGAATATTTGTAAATACTGATTTCTTTGACATACAGTGAACCCATGGCCTACACTTGAACCGTGTGGCTCAGAGTTCAGAGGTCAACGGGTTAAAAATATCCTTATTTTAAAAGTTTTTTTCTTTTTTTTAAGTGACTAAAACTTACCACTTCAAGGAAGAGTAGTGGCTGATCAAAGTTGGGATTCTTCTTGGTGTTCTTGATGACCTTTGACTTGATGATCTTACCACCGACCTCAAACTCGAGACTGGGCGAGGTGACGGAAGCCAGCTGGTACTTCTTCATGTTACGCACTCCCCAACAGAGGATCTAACAACATGGGAAATGAAAGAAAAATAATTCAATTTAGGCTTTCATCAAACTGGCATAAAAAGTCCAGGGCATATGATTCATTTTGTCTCCCAGACATTACCACGAATTAGGAAATATTGATTGAAATCAACATCCAAATAGTCATTTTCCTTCATAATAGGTCTGATCAAACCTATAGTAGGGCTATCAATTTTATGATACCCTTGTCAGGTATGTGCATGAATATCTTTGATGTAGTCAGTTATATATGGGACAAAATACCTTGCACTAGCCCAAAATATTAACTGCTTTGAGATGGCAATGGGTAGTACAATTTCCCTCAAGGTGACCTTGAATCTCTGCCATCACAAGAACAAAACTCTAGCAGCTTACATTTAAGTACAGTTTGAAGAGCCCAGAGAGGCTCAACAAATAATAAACTGCTTTGTGTCTCGTATTACACTTCTAGCACAGTATACAGGTTCTTACAAGGACATTTTCATACAAAACACTTTCAAAATGCATTTCATTCTTGGAATGTTTACCAGTTTTTCACGATTTATCTTTTTATCTAACTAATGCATTTATCTCAATTATATGGGGTAATTTTTGTGTGATGTGTATTTTATACACTCCACTGCTTATAAAGCTCTTGTTATTTCACTGTAACAAAAAGAAAAAGTTTTGAAGTGCTTGATCATTTAGATTTCAAACCTGATTTTAAAAAGACCACCTGACTACCTGACCACTATCACATCTCCTTTGAGTGGTCTTTATATACAGTGTTTGCTGCTTTTTGCATTTGACTTGATGAAGTGAACTGTCAAATTTAGGACATTGGAGGACATAGAGGTGTCTTAGTCAACTAGTTTAATCACTTGACTGGGAATGCGAAGGTTGCAGGTATGATCCCTGGCAAGGCACTTTTGTCCTCGAGCAAGGCAGTTTATCTACATTGCTCCTCTCTGCCCGGATGTTACATGGGTACCCAGTAGGATGAGAACGTCTGTGAGATTGGATTAGCATTTGCATGCCGGTCAAAAGGGTGACTGGCTAGAATGTTCCCAAGGGAGTGGAGGGTGTGAGTGTAAAGTGCAGGATCGTAACAGAATCCAGTGACAGGCGTAATAATACTGTATAAGCGCTTTGGTCAGTTATGCTATAACCGGTTAAGCAATTTATAAGAATCAGTTATTATTATTATTATTATCTGTCATATATCCAAAACTAATGTCCATTATCAGACATTTTTCTCTTCCTACCTCAACTCCTGTACGTTGTAGTACAGGCCTGATACCGTTGGGTACGATGTATAGTTCTCCCTTCTTGGGTGGCATGAATGGAAGATCCTTACCATCAGACTAAAAGAAAGAGAAAGATAAAAATGTGATAATATTCTGCTCACAATTTTCATATACACGATCACATAAAAGAGGGCTCTCAGTGAGAGTCTGCTGTTTCAGCACATTTTGTAAGATGTTAGTGGTGCTGTTGTTCACGTTTTCACCACAAAAATTAAAATTAAAATTAACCAAAAAGAATCTCTACATGCTTTACATAAATAATCACATGAACATAATATGAACTACAATAATATCTCAGAATATTAAATTATGTCTTTTTCATGACTTTTCACAGCTTGCTAAAAAGGAAATATCCTGATGTGTAAATTGATATTAAGAAATAGATCCTGGGTGTGCAAAATTACCCAAATTAAATAATCTTTTCCAGTATTCAAATTAACTTTCCTAAATCATTATCTCTGTAATCTGTTTTTTTTTTTTCAATCAGATCCATCATACACTTTCATTTTTTTTTCTAAAATGAAGTAGTAAAAAAGTTTAGGATAAATATAATCCTAAATAATTACATTTGAAAGAATAACACATGGCGTAACCCTGAAAACCTAACCTACACTTTAATCATCCTACATGTGAGTTCTGTACTAAATCATAAATTCTTTACATTGATTCAAAGATCTATTTTTCTTACCATCAGGAAGAGTTCAAAGGAAGCCAGGAGTTCACCAGCCGTTCCAGATCCCTTGTAGAACTGATGCCAGGCCAGACGAGCTACACGCTGATCAGCAGCATCTAGCTTCACTTGAGGGCGCACTACCGTACGTCCCATGAACTCGTTGCTGCCCTGTGGAGTGAAAGCCAGTAGAAAAACAGTTGTAAATATGCAAGTGCTGTACAGGTGTATACTGGATACATGTGTGCAACCCCAAATTAGTAATAGTGATATGAATTTGAGACGTGCCAGAATTAGAGACTACAAGTATAATGTGTATCTTAATTCTGCAGATTAGGGTTTCTTTAATGTCTTTTTTAGATAAAATCAGATTTAATGAAAGGAGCATACCTACCTTTTGCTTTAGTTTACTAGAAAATTACTTGTAAAAGACATGCATGTATACTTTCTACAACTATGTTTGTACACTGCACAGCTCTACGTATTAGAAGGTACATATACCTATATTTTACCTTTGCTTATTATAATGTATTTGTTTGATGCTTTACTCTATTACTGTAATAAAGTACCAGTAATATTTTTATGAATGTGAAGCAAAAAGTGGTTTGTTATAACTTACTAAGAATTCAACCATCATGTGCATGTTCAATATGCTATTCATATGGTGTATTTGTGGTGGAGAGTGAATTTTAAATGTTAATCAACTAGGAAAATCAAGGTACCATTTTGTTTTCATTCTTTAGAGAATTAGTTAACTATCATAGATACAAAATCCCATACTTTTTTCTGTTTTTCTACTAGTCAGTGTGTAAAACACTTCCCTTTTGTGTTGGTGGGTTGTAGGTGCACCAAGGTTTTTTAAGTACTCTTATTTATTCTTTGATAATCTATACAATTTCAAACATACATCATTCAATATGAGGTACAAGTAGATTGATGTTAAGTCTCGGGCATACAAATAAAGCAGTCCATTTGCAACCATTAAAGGCAATCATAATTATTCTAATATTGTCATTCACACATCCACTTTATCATCATTCATGCCTTAAAAAACCCTCAATGCACTGGGATGTTGGGAGGTCAGTGGAGAGATTTTTTTAAAGGAATAGGATTTGGGGGAGGGGAGGGGAGGAGGAGAAGGGGGGTTATAAAAGGTCAAAAGGGAGGAAGAAGGGTTGCCTTTTCCCCTTATTACCTCATTCCTAATAAACATGCAATAGTCATGTTTAAATTATGTATGAGCTTATCACCAAAGCAATACACTGTAGTATTACTCATGTGTAACATTGTGTATGCACTAATTAAAAACTTGTTTTACTTATGCTATGAACTACATGTACACAAGGAAAAGAGTTTAGTAAAAGAAAGCTAGTTCTTTAACTTTCCAGTAGCATTTCATTCAAAAATGAAAAAAAAAACTAAAAGAGAGAGTTAATCCCTTCATTTCACTATTGAAGGGTGGTAAACTTCCAATAAGTACGTGAGTAACATTTCATCAAACAAATTAGAGAAGAAAGAAAGAAAGAAAGTGCGGTAAAAAATCTTTACTCACTCCAAGCATTGCCTGCAGTATGTTATATTAACATAATATAAAAAGAAAAATGTATACAACCGTAAACCATAAAGTGGTACAGTGTAAAAGAGTGAACAAGAAGAGGGAAAGCAATAAAGTCCATTCAAATTCATAAGGGGGGGGGGGTGAAAATAAGATTTACACCAATCTAGCCATCATGGGCTTTATTAATAAATCTGATAATGAAACAAAGTTACACTCAAAATACAAATTGTTAATTAACCAAGCAAGATGAAGATTTTCCATTGTTACAGCAAACATCTTGATTTTAAATGGATAATTTGAACATTAGCTGGCAATCAATTATAATTTGAAATAGATTCCAACAGGGCCATGGGTTTTAGAAATTTCCAAGGTGGAATAATACCAAGATAGATAATTTTAGGATGAATTTCATGCAATTATACCCATCATACAACATTATAAGAGATGAATATATGACATCTACATGAATGTAAAGCTGTGTATAAACAAAGACATCACAATAATGTCAGTTGTCCTTTGACTTGAATGAAAATGAAAATAAAACAAGATGGAGATTTCTTCTTCTTCTAAAAATTTGAAATAGCTACATGTAGAAAAGAATATCCTTGATACTGCCAAATGCTATCATTTACATTTCAAAATAGTCTGTATGGAGCCAAAAGGGCATTAACTCTTTGTGTCAAGGTATACAAGTTAACACCCTTCTGGCTCCAAACAGACAATATTTTAATTACAGTACAGTAATAAAAAGCTATATTCAGTACAAACAATACTCTTTTATGAATGAGAATTTAAAGGGAACAGTTAGACTTACAAAGCTGTCAAAGTCGTAGACCTCAATGCAGATCTCTGGAGGGTTAGCAGCAATGATCTGAGGATCACCGAAGATCTCAATCTCATCAAAGATAAGGGTCTGGTCCCAGGTTGGGCTAAGGGTGGTCTTGATGGTCTCTGACTGTTGACTGCGGTTCAGGAAGCTGACATATGCAAACGGATCTAAGGAACAGAATAAAGACATATGTGAAAGGGGTTGTGACGTGACCTGACGCAGGCAAATGGATCTAATGATCAGAATAAAAGACATTTGACAGTTTGTATCTGTACATGCACAGATGAAGTACATGTACTTCAATGTTATCTTTAAATGGTACTAGGATAAGGTTGTTATAGAAAATTCAAAACCTAAAAAAGTTGATTATGTTTCACAATGTTTTTTTTACAGCTTGCTGCAGCATGTTGCCTCTAATGCAAGAGAGTGTTACATGTATATAAACTTATAAAAGCGCACACAATATAGAAAAAGGTGACTGTTCTTGCCATAACTTGTTTATGTTACATGCATTTCCTTTCTACCGTGCTCTGAATAAGCTCATAAATTTGCTCGTAGAAAATCATGATTGAATGTATATAAAAGCTTTGATAATTCTGTTGGTAACGTATCATAAACATACTCAGCATAAAATTAACAACTAAAGAAACAAAAATATGTGTGCATAACTTGTTTGAAATAATGACAGTATTCCTCGCCTGTTGTGAATATTAAGACTTACCAGAGAAGCTATCTGAATCAGAAGCAATCAAGTCCCTAGCCTGGTAGATGTAGGCTCTCAGCTGGTACTTGTGAGATACTGCAAATGAAAGTGAATTAAGGTAATATTTTAGAAAGGATAACAATCTTCGTAAGATCTACAGCAAGTCTGACAGATGTAGGTTCTCACCTGGTACTTGTGAGATACTGCAAATGAAAGTGAATTAAGGTAATATTTGAGAAAGGATAACAATCTTCGTAAGATCTACAGCAAGTCTGACAGATGTAGGTTCTCACCTGGTACTTGTGAGATACTGCAAATGAAAGTGAATTAAGGTAATATTTGAGAAAGGATAACAATCTTCGTAAGATCTACAGCAAGCCTGACAGATGCAGGTTCTCACCTGGTGCTTGTGGGATACTAAAAGAAAAGAAGTTATAATTGTTTATTTACATTCCAAAGGGCTTCCTGTAATTGTCACAATTTATCATCTGGCTCGAAAAAAGACAATCTGGAATATCATCTTCAAAAGGGTCACATGTATTTAGTAATCGTTTTGGTGTCCCAATCACCATATTTTTTTTTTTTTTTGGGGAGATAATCATTCTTGTGTTAATATAAATAATGCTGTGATGTTTCTTTAAATTAAATAAATAATTACAACTGCTAAATTTCCTGTACCTGTGTAGTTGACAAAGATCCTTGGTGCTGACTTCCTGGAAGACTGCTCATCTTTGTCCTTATCCTTCTTGTCCCCTTCGTCATCCTAAGAAAATAATATCAGAAAACAAAACTTACTAGAAATCCAATTGATGTATTACAAGATATGATTCATGCATGCATAAAATCATATAAAACACTGTCCTCTCACGGACATTAATCACTACATATGTAACCGTGACTTCAACAAATCTTTGGAACTTTAAATCAATGCCTTGTGCCTTATGATAATAATGATCACTATCTAAAAGAGTACTAACTCCATTAAATGAAATGTTCAAGAGCCATTTTCATTAAATAATTCAATTAATGATACTGTCATAGCGAACCAATTTGATTGGCCTGTCCAGGACTCTTCTTACAGGGACTGCTGGTGTCACCAGCTGTCAACATTTACAAATATATATATATATATATATATATATATTATATCCTCAAACCAATATATACATGTGCAGGTTGGATTCACCATTTTTTATTTTTCAGCATCATGGATGCAATTACATGTACGTAAATACAAACTATTAGAATTGTGTCTCATAAAAGGAGGAGCAAGTGAAAATGCCATTTTTCTGAAATTTACTAGTATTACTCTCAAAATTGTGTGCATACAAACATACATGTATCCAATCCATCCAGGAATTTATAAAGCGCCAATATCTAGTTGCCTTATCAAAGGTGCTGATGAGACTGAAAAACTACCAAAAATGAATACAACTATATGTGTTTTATACATACCTTGAATTCAAGAGTAATGATAACCCATTCCACAAGATATTCTTAGTCTTTGGACTACAATCATGTACCCGTATGTATCATATTTAAATTTTTATTTTTATTCTAATAAAACCCGAATTGAATTGAATTGATCCTCGCCCCCATGTGAACATAAACCACATTTTCTAAACCAGTTAACCATAAGTTTACTACTATACCAACAGACATGAACTCTTTCAAATAGACCGGTTTACTAACATATTCAAATTTCATGCAAAGATTGTTCTTGACAACCTGAGGGGCTTGTCCATGACTTGCCTGGCATAGCAACATATAATGTATGCAGACTGAATTCCAAGTATTGTTGTTCATTCATTAATAACAGGTAAATGGTATACCTTGTCACTATATCACCAGGAAAGAAACATTAATAAATTTGAATATGTTTGTAAACCGGTCTACTGATTCCATAAAAACCACAGTTCTTCTTTAAATTCTGAAACACAATCTTGTTACACTCACAGGTCCAGTGACGGAGAAGACAGCAGCGGCATTTGGGGACTCGGCCAACATCTTGCGATGCCAGCGTCGACGTCGAACCATGTCCATCTTTCTCTCGGAGGAATGGAACTTCATGTTGAAGAGAGGGGCGTACTCCCACCCCTCCTGTTGATCCATCTCCTTCTTCTTTTGCTTCTGCAGAAAGAGATGATCCATCATAAATATAAATATAATAAATATGATAATAAATAAATAGTGTTTCATAAAAGAGTGACTCCATGCGATTTACAAGTCATGATGATAAAGAAACTAAAAAAAAGTGTCAACAGTAAAGGAATGTATCCTAGAAAATAACTTGTTAAATGTACATGTACATGTTGGAAAATACAGCTTGATAATTCTCGCTACTGCAAATGCAGTATTTGGCCATAGAGGGCAGCACCAGCCATCGGTATATTTGGCAAAGGCACTTCCGGTTCCCATACAAATACAATGGGTCAAAAACTGGAAAGTCTGATAAAAACTGGAAAGTCTGATAAAAACTGGAAAGTCTGATAGAAATTATAATTTTGAAACCAATAAACTAAAAGTAGCAAAATATGATGGGGCCTACATAGATCTCATCAATTCATTCGGGGAGTTCATGAAACCTGAACAATATAGTTTAGTAAAATAAGGAATTAGTTGACTCTGCTGAACATTCTCTACAGAAGCCGGAAGAAACCTTGTCTTATCGTCTTCCTGTGTACCGTATCTGTGCATGTGCTGACCTGCACAGTGTGTGAGGAAAGTCGCCATCTACTGTCGAACATCGTATTTGCAGTAAGGTCAAATGAGTTTGTTAATTCATATACATGTACATGCAAGTCATAATTATTACACTTGAATCAATTGTTAAAAAGAATGTGACAAAACTGTGAAGGATTAGCATTAAATTTATAGATCATTACACCAGGTTCTTTTCAAACAAAACTGTAACCATCTGTTTTCAGTTGAAGAAAGAATAATACAATTATTCAATAATTACAACACAGTTTAGAGTGACACCAAGTAAAAAGGAACGGGGAAAAGACAGCATCAAATGTTGTGCACTTTATCATGCATTTGAATTACATTCCTCACATCAGTTTTCATTCAATTATCTTGATAAAGCAGAAGGTTCGATTCCCAGCAAACCTTGGGACCTGGTTTAAGAAACACTAAGATGTAGATACCGCTGTCCATCTCTATTTGGTTTGTGCATCTGTCCTTTAATATATTTAATCTTTCTCCCTCCTTCCTCTTTCAATTTCTTCACCTATCCCGCTAACCATTTTAAAAGCATTTGGTTCTATTTTATGGTCATCATGCACGTCCCAAATCCCACCACCACACAATCACCATGCAATTAAAAAGATTTGCAACTTTACATTTATTTATAACACATCTTTTGGGCAATGCCAATAGCCCAAGACATATATAATCATAAATTTATAAATTCTAAGTTCATTAGATACTATATCAGATTTGAATTTGAATTAGCTTTAATGACAAAGACAACAAAGAAATATTATTTGTGCATTTTAAATGTATTCTTATTCCAAACATTCTTTGAAGAAAAAAAAGATCAGTGATAGAAATGGTCTCCTGTACTGAACTTACCCATTTGAAAAATGTATTATTACTTAAGCACCTAAAGAGCAATCATGCCCCACATTTATAACAAATTCCACAGTCCAAAATTTGCACTGCAACCCATGCTAGGGATCTTCTTCTTTTATTTTTCTTTATTTTTTTTTGGAATTCCATGCAAGGTTAAAATGTGGGGAGGGATAAAGTGGGGTATTTAAAAACTTGAAAACAAGTTTAATCTCAAAATCTTTTCACCACTTACAATTTCTTCAATCTCCAATCTCATCTTCTCCTGCAATTTGCATCATTCAGACAATATTTGATATTCATATTTGAAAAAAATTGAAATAATTTAATAAAGGCAACATAAACTTTGATGTTTAATCACAACATATTTTCCTCAGTCCCCATTAACATAAATAACACGACAGTGAACAAATTTGAAAAAATTTGAAAAAATTTAATAAAGGCAACATGACACTTAGACGTACATGTATAATCACAACATATTTTCCTCTATCCCCATTTACACAAATAACACGACAGTGAAAAATTTGAAATAATTTAATAAAGGCAACATGAAACGTTGATGTATAATCATCACATATTTTCTCCTTAATCCCAAACACAAACACGAACATCACGACAGTGATAAGAACTTCAGATCAATTTCAGATCAATTAAAAACTTTGAAGTAGCAGTTGTATCTTTATCACCTGACTATTGACATGCAGAACAGGGGGGCAATTTCATCAACATTTGTCCACCGACAACTGTCGGGGCCGACTAAATTTGACCAATCAGAGGCCTGGAAAATAGTCGGTGACAATAAAATTGTCGGTGAAAATGATATTAGTCGGTGAAAACCACCGACTAATTGTTTCATGAAACGCCCCCCAGGTCCTCCAAGACATAATTCCCATTATTCAAATATATCACTCCATGATATAACCTATATTTTATTCCATCACTCAGACGATTCTACTCTATTCATATTCATAGTGAGGACATTTCCGCTTCCATTCTCTACACTTTTAATCGTATCCTACAAGATCAAACTGAAAAGACTAATCATCAACAACCTTTGAATCCCTTTAAGTGGTCTTCACCAAACATTTGAATTCTAAATGACACAACTTTCACAGAAACACTTACCGCTAAAGCCTTGGGGTCGGCATTCAAAGATCGTGGTCGAACCCATCGTCGACGTCGGCACAGATGGTAGGTTCTCTCTACTGGTCCCCAGCTAGCAACAGATGATTCCACACAGTACTCAAAACCTGCAGGGGAAAAAATATTAGAATCTGATATCCGTCCAATTTTTTTTTTTTTTCAATAGTCAAGAATATTTTCACCTTCAGAGAGTATATTGAACTTAATTCTAACCTGAAATCAACATATGGAATTTCACTTAGGACTTCGAAAAAATTAGAGAAATGTGTCTTAAAAATAGTATGTATAGCATTTGTACAACTAGCCAAGTGTATAATACAAACTACTTGCTATTCATCATAGTTTTTTTTCAAAGGTTTTTCTTCTTAAAATTCAGACTTAACTCAAGAATTGTACAATTTGATACAACTGAACACTGTTTTTACATAAAGAAGAATGAAATAAAATTTGTCTAATCATCAAATCTCAGTTGTTATACATTTTTGGTATTAAAGTTGGTGGCATGGTAATTGCCCTGTTAAACACTAAGCAAGGAGCTCAACCAGGAGTATGTGGAAACTATGTTGGTGTGCCAAAATCAATCATATCATCAGTTTAAGAATAAAGGAAATCCAAGACTACAGTCTACATACTTTTGAAACTTAGCTCTAGACCTAGATAACTGATCTTACCATCTTCATCACAAGCTCTGTTGTTATCAAGAGCCCAGGCATCATCCCATTGCCATCCCTCAGGGCAAGGGAACTCATCTTTCTTGGGAGTAGGATCATCCTTCTACAAAACAAAACATAAACATACTCAATGTAATATATTTTGTAAATGTCTTTATACTTTGAGACCATACATGTATGTAACAATCAAGTTTTCCGACCAAATCGTCATGGAAAAATCATAAAGAATGAAATTATCACTCTTAATTGCTCTCTGTCCACACCTATCCCTTCTCCCTATTGCCACCCACCTCCTCATTCTCAGCCTCTTCACTTTACCTTCATTCATTTTTCCTTCTGTATCTTCTTTTGTTCGTCCAATCTTCTTATTATCAAATTTCTTTTCCTACCACTCTTCTTTCTCCTACATGTAATGCCCTAAAATCTTTCATCTCAATCCTTCATATCTTCCGGTTAATGTGAGCTATGCCTTCTACTCCTGAATTGTGGAATGTCCAAAAGTTTTATCAAAGGGAGTATGGAACAAGGCACAAGATTACCCTTTTCAACCTTAGTTTTTAAATTTTTTAAACCAGATTTCTCCAATGACAATATTGAAGTCTCCATTCGCCCTGGATCAAAACCCTGGACCGAAATATTTGTTTAGAATATGAACATCATTCGTGTGAAAATAGTTGACCATGGCAATCCCTGCTTGTTTCATTGGTCAACCAAAGCCAGCAAAGAGTTAACTTTTAGATACACTGGGACATACCACATTGGTGTACGGCACAGAAGCGACCTGCCACGACCCTCCAGGAATGTTCCTTGTCTCATGTTCATAGATGTCCTCTAGGAACTTGGTCTGTCCTGCATCAGCATCGTACATCAAGCTGATGACACAGAGATAAAAATATATATAAGGATAATACATAGATGTGATCAACTACATACACATGCAGTCACCAATATATCTGTTTTAAGCTGTTGACTTGGCACGATACAGGGACCATTCATTTCTCCTGAGACAACAGGTTAATGAATAGAGGGTAAGGCAAAGGGGATGTTTTCTACATAATATAATGACAATCAAAGAAAGATGATAGCATGCAAGATACAGGAATTGATAGTATCACTACAAGGGATCACTGAACTCTGGATGTGAATGTAAAAGCGCATTGTTATTACCTTACATGTACATGTATGTCAATAAAGTGTGCAATATAACATGTAATCAATATCACTTCTCTTTACTATATCAGGTAAAGAGACAACAATGACGAAAGTAGACTTTTTTTTAATCCATCATGTATACAGAAAAAGAATAGTTATTGAAGTCATTCCATTAAAAAAATGCCTATCATTAAACATGCTGGTGAGAGGCAAAGGGGGCTCATGGATAGTTCAAGATTCCATAGTAGGACAGATTGAAAATAAAAGTATATTTTCACTTACTTCCGGGAAGAAAGAAAGATTGAAGTACCTTTTTCCTGCGAGACAAGATAATATGCATGCAACTTTCAGAATGCATGCCTCTTGAAAGTTGGCAGGTAAACAAAATAAACATTACAATAAATAAACAAATGAGAGAAATGAAGGGTGCTGCTTACATTTACATGAAATATTCTTGCTTGAGACGTTAAATATTCCCTTTGAAAGAGTTGATTTTACTGATAGAAATCAAATTGGCTTTTTGTATTGTGCTCAAATCAACCAAGCATGGTACTCGAGGTGTTCCAATATCACCTTGGCTTAGCATGGCTTAATTTAAATGCTCACAGAATTCAAGGAATTCCTTCCTAGGGGCAGAGAGCCATGTATATGTAGATCAATGTAATGCTGGGGCTGGAACCCATAACCTTCACAACTCCAGTCGAGTGTTAATTTAAACTACTGAACTCTGACACCTCAGTCTTCTACTTGTGTTTCTTGCTGAGTCTAGGGAAGCTCAGTAGGAATGGACTAAATTTTCATATTGTCCAAGATATTACAAAGTGTGTTGTATTTCACAAATTGGCAAGTGCATCGTATGTGCAGCACCGGATATCATTTCTCTCACGATAAAATAAAGTGATAACGTGGTCAGGCTATCGCATGCAGGTCAGACATGCCAAGGCCTTGACGCACATTTGACATCTTGCTGTATACCTGAGTTCAGGGCTCTTGAACCAATCATTGTCCCATCGCCATCCAGGGGGCAGCTGGAACTTCTCCTTTGGTAGCTTGATCTACACAGGTAAAATTATGAATAAAATCATACACTTGCAGGCAGTGTTCTCTCATCCTCATCAAAGAAAGTGGAGGCACGATGGCTCAGTGGTAGAGCAGTGGTCTCGTAACCGGGAAGTCCCAGGTTCGAAACCAACATGATGCGCTAGTGCCCTTTGGTAAGGCATTAATCCTCATTACCATGTCCTTTGGAGAGGACTTAAAGCCGTCGGTCCCCTGGCTGCTTACTTACAAGTACATACATGCTTTCTTAGCAGTCAGGTAAAACAAACAAACACACATAGTACTACAGAAAAACCTGCTTTACTGACCACCTGTCTATAAAGACCACATTTTTAGTCTCCCTTGAATAGAGATTTACATTGACACTTGTATTAAAGGAACCTGCACTTAAAGACCACCTGCCCATAAAGACCACTTTTTTGTCTCCCTAGAATGGTCTTTCTTTACAGGTTTCACTGTACTTGACATAATGTACTATTAGACAAGCTCGTGTTCATATATTACAGACATGACAAGACCATGCTTAAGTATTATACATAGTCATTTAATCGAAAAGAACTGATTTAAAATTATGTACTTGACTGACTGGGCTATAAACTAAACAGATAGAAAATAAAAGGAAATGTCACTCATCTTACATAATAATGGACAAACATGAAAAAATCACCTTAATCTCAATTTTTCCAGCCTTTAAAGATACATTCATGAACAATTCAACCACATTGGAAATTCATTCCAATTTAAATATAGTACTAATTAATTCATGTTCATTCAAATTTATCATTCTTTCATAGAATGTATATCAATACTTTACTATTCCTTTTTTTTTTAAATTCTTTTTCTTCAAAATGTTTTTGGTCTATTTTAGTTCCATTTCTTCTCTTCCCTCTCTTTCTGTTTGGTAGTATTGGTACTGTAAATTGTGTTACAGAAGTGTAAAGTGTTAGCAAAACAATGGCTGAAACTGACCTTTCCTGAAGCATCAGACCACTTTGGTCTTGGCAGTGCCTTGCTGGTCCAGTTACCTATGACACTCATCTGATTCTCATACTGTGTCGCATAAAGAAAAACAAAATACATTGTATTAGAGAATGGGAAACAACAACCAAAAAAAAGTTATTTCCCGAATACATGCAAGGAAACAGTTTGAAAAGGCCATAAATCATGCTGTTATTCTACTGTGGTGCCCACCCAACAATAAAATGCCGGTTATACACTTACAATGGTTCCAAGGGAGAAAAAAAAACATTAATAACTTAGAAAGTAAATAGATCCATGCTAAATAACACTAAAATCAGGATTTTTACAACATGAAATGCAAAAAGCAAACCATCAAAACAAGAAAAAACAAGAGCCTACATGTACATGTACCTAATTGGATTCTACGTTCATTATTTTTATCGTATTTATTTGCTGCCACTTGTGGGGTGAAAATGTACGAGAATCAATAATAGCACATCACATCATGAATTGGACCTGTTTAATCAAAATGTATCATATTGTATCAACATGGATCCAATTAACTCTCAGACAAATAACAAGTAGGCTTTTGCAAATTGTATTAGTGATCCTGTGATTTGAAACATTGTATTCATTTGCGACAATTATTCATCTTTCAATTTCAATTTCAATTTCAATTTCTTTTTCCATTAAAAACATAACAATTACATAATGAATACATACAAAAAATACATTGGAAGGACCCATAAGAAAGTAAAGCTTATTAAAAGGGCCCTGTACAAATACAAACAACAAATGAACATAAATGAAATGTAAATTAATCAACAGGCAAAAGTAATAAAAGCAAAAACATACACCCACATACACTCATTCATTCCAATACCTATACCACACCCGTATTTACACAAAACACTCATCAGCATACATTCCACGCACTTCATAAGAGGTATTGATTGCTTACCGTCTCTGCGAAGACCACAATGCTGGAGTCTGTGAGTCCGCCCTGGAACTGAGAACTATCCTTCTCCAGACCCAACCACATCTTAGCCCGAATCATACCCGGAACCTCCTTCACACCGACGTTGGAGGTCTTCTTGCCAGGGAACTGTCAAACAAAAAGGTCACCCCAGAATAGTGGCGTTAGTATCCACATAGATAAATTTATATCATCACCATGGCTTCTATGTAAAAAGGCAATGATAGGGTGGTAGGGGAGGGGATTTAGGTTGGCTTGAACCACATCAATCACCCAATGATGATGCTGTATAAAGAATGAGAGATGAATATTAGGATGCTTGAATAGAAAAAAGATACAGGAAAGGAAAACACTGAATAATACGCCCTCTGAAACAAAGTTGTTTAGGTAGAACTTGATGTCAGTCTCCTGAATGCCTTACCGGTCCAAATTCTCCACAACAAACCTGTTAGTTTTTCCCCAAAATGGAGGATTGGGGTTGAATTATGGAGAAGAGGAGCTTGGAAATAATCAGAAATCATGGAGAATAGAGTAGTAGAGGAGAGATACATAGAAGAAGAAAAAATTAAATTAATTGGAGATAGAGGAGATAGACATCTACAACAATGTACATGTACAAGAGTAAAAACAGAGAAGAAAACAGAAGAAAACAGAAGTGATACAATATTGGGACAATAATCAGGGTAGGAGCGTGAAGAAAACATTTTAGTACATAGGAGAAAAAAAAGAAGATAAGCATATACAGAAGAACTATATATTAGAGGAAAAGGGAGAAAGGGAAACAAAATACATGTACAATTAACAAGTGAATAAGTCATACCCTCATCAAGTTTTGAAATCGTTGGGGTACGTGAAAATTCTATTTTTCCCGATTTATGTTACTTGAGAATGTAAAATATATTTATATCTCCATCTCAAAATTATTCAAGAAAGGCCCTAATTCAACCAGTCTACGTTTCATTCTTGAGTTGCAAAAAAAAAAAAAAATCAAAAAAAAAATCAAAAAAAAAATCAAATTTGCAAGGGGTATGAATAATTTAGTTGGTAACTGTACATATACACTGTATATGTACATCTGTACATGGAAGTTTAACAACAAACAGTTTCTGTTCTATTCGCTTCTGATACGAGTAAATGGGGGTAGATATGTGCAGGCTCTCACAAAATAATGAGGAGCACATCCTTATGTTCAATGATTTTATTTCGATCACTGATGCATTGTAGCATTATTCTAAGAGCAAATATGAACTATTTATGGTTGATCAGGATAAAAAACTAATTAAGTTAATTATACTTCATTTTACAACCTTAAAATATAATTACACAAAATACAATTTGCATTTTAAAGAATCTTTAGATCAAATATAAATGATTAATAAATACATGAATACATGTTTGTATAAGAAGCCTGAATATCAAAAACAGTTGAAAATTGATACTGGTACTCAATGATTTTTTTCAGTGGGGTTGATAATTTAGATGATGTACATCATATGTGAGGGACTTGTACAACTGCTGAAAATGAATGGATAGTAATGCACAATGTACTATATATATCTCATTGAATAGAAGCCTTCATGATGATTGTAATGATGGTGCTTTATGTATAGTGTTTCATTCAAGTAAATACATAATGTAAGACACAGCAAAAAGGAAAACATATTCACAATGACCACAATGGTTTCATGTCATAATGAATGAATGGAGCTTTCACACTTAAAAGTTTATTGTACAAATCCATCAAAGGATCACTTTACTTCTAGAAATTAGATATAAAAGTGTTAAAATACCCCTCCCGATATATAAATATATACATATATATATATACATGTCTACACAAAATTTAAATTTCCTTAAATATCAGAATTCATAATATCGGAATTCTCCTTTCCATCATTTTTCTATTCTCAGTTTTGAAGTACATATCAATATCCACAGATACATAAAGGGTCAAGCCAAACTGTTTTGTTGTTTTTTCTATGTTTGAAACAGAGCGTAGACAAAATATTGATATTGATTTTGAAAAGAAATCATCATTGGCAGAAAGAAGTTACTACGTACGAAGGTTTGCACAAGAATATCACTTTTAACATTCAAAATATTGAACATGCAACCATAGCAATGAATTTAATACATTAAGTATCTTCTAGCACAAGAAAGGCCTTCAAGTTTCACTATTTCTATCAAATGCACTATTTATCTAGCATCCACTACTTCTACATGTACCTCTACCAAAAAACATACAAAAAAGCAGCATTTGATTGGCTTCAGGCATCCATAGATGTTCTTCTGTTCCCCCTGATGAATAGGAGTTATCTTTCATTAAAGGTATAGACTAGTTCTGGTCGTGCGATTGCATTGTGAAAGAAACGTTGTGGAATCTATCAGAAAAGGTTGATCATCTAGCATATAGGTATTGGTGTGTACTGCAAGGTTCTGGAATCATCAAAATGATAAGAAATTTGGCCCAGTCTTGGTAAAGTTACAAGCACTGTACACAGAAAGATGTATTTGGGACTACAATTTGTACGTGATATCTATCCGGACAGTAGGCGGTTTCCCGGAAAAATGTTTATCATCACGTATTAGTCAAAACATATTCTTTCACATGATTGATAATAAGAGCTTCCATTTCATTCTTTGAGAGGGGGGTATTTCCAAAACTGGTCTATACCTTTAAAGCTGACAAAATTGTAGAGAATTACTTGAATCTTAACTGTAATTGTTCTGATTGCAATATGTACATTTATACTTCAACCAGCATAAACATTATGTAATCTTGTATAGCACAATAATTATAACTTGGAACAAAAACTAATGAAAATCTTAAGTAATTCTATAATAATAATAATAATAATACAGTTCTTATAAAGCGCATAATACATTTGTTAACGTCTCTACGTGCTGTAGGAAAAATGAAAAAGAAGAAGTAAATACTAGTAAGGAAAAAGAAAATATATCTTTGCTTAATGCTTAATTCTATCTCTTTTTTCATTAAAAATATCCCAAACTTCATAGTTTCTAAGCAACTTCTTTAATAATCCACCTCGTGTTTAAGTTTGTGAAAAAGAACACCCTACCCTGAATCAGACCCTACAATCCTTTCAGAAAGAACACAACATCTAATCTACTTTTTCAGATGCAAGGCCATTCAATGCTAGTCTAGAAAAAAACATTCAAAAATCAGATGCATGGAAATAAAAATAAAAAACATCATGAAACCAACATTACACTATGAAAGTGCATACATGGAGGGAGGGGGCACTCATTCCTGGGGGTGAAGTCATTCGGCTAACAAAACAAATATAAGTGCATCCAAAGTATCATGGAGATGGTGCACAGGGGGGACATTCTTTTCAGTGGTGCAAAAGTCTTACCATTCCACCCTGATGTGCGTAATGGATGGATAGTGTACACACACATGTGGACACGAGTGCAACGGAAAAAGAAACACAAAGTCAACAATCAAAACTAATGATTATATCACACAAAGACAACCACTACATGTATATCACCATTACAAAATAAATTCCAAAAAATAACATATTCCACAGCACAATTTCCATGTAAATATTTTGTACAAACCATTACATAAAAAGGTGGGGTTACTCTTAGTATACAGATAAATTTAGTATATAATATTTATATTTTGTATATTTACATTTCTATATTATTCCCATTTTGATAGAAGGTATAATAATGGAGGTACCCTTTGTATAATGTATGCTATATATCAGTTAGAAGCGATTAAATATCTTCGGGTTATTGGGTATTTAAGATTATAATTATTCAATTTGTAGGTCTATGTATGGCACAAAAAAGGATTACATTTTTTATATTATGTTCCATACACCCACATATACATGTTTGCATAATACATCATAATTTGTTGCAAGAATAAAATTTTAAAAATACATCCTAATTTAGAAAGTTGCCCCTTTGCATATTAAAGCAAGGATATTCAGCATAATTTACAATGAGGGTTTGTTGCTATACAGAGTAACTCATTATCACAAAGAGCAATATTAATGAGGGCTTTAAAGCTTTGTCATTCTTCGGTCATTAATACAAATCAAAATACAAAAATCTATTAGCATCACCTCAGTGAAATTAATGAAAAGATTAGTTGGATTTGTACTTCTTTCTTCCCCTTTTCTTTTTGTATACTTTTAGTTTCAAATATTGGGTTATTTTAGGTTATATTAGGTAACTCTTCATGTAAAACACAGTGCATCACAATGATCATTGTAAATGATGTGCTGGGCTGAAGCTCAAATGATGATCGATCTAAATTTCTTCAGATTTTGGAATGGCAACCACCATGGCTATGTGTGTCACACAAAATGTATGGTTTCACAATGTTCATTTTTATCAAGAAGGAAAACATGTGAGATGGAGTAACTAAATCAATTTCCATTAGAAATGAATTGTTTGAAGAGTACAACTTCCCATTTTTGAACAATTTAAAAAAGGGACATGCATTGTGATTTTGATCCGAGGGTATGAGTAGTAATATTCTACATTTATTTAAAACTATCTAATTGGGTTTTAAAGTTCACTGAAGGTGCCTATTTGCACCCTAAGCAGCAGCGGAAAGATTTGTTTTAAAGCAGAGGATACTGTAAAGACATAAAATCAGACAGTTCACAGGGGAAATGCTTGATCATTTTTTTTTTAAGAAAATTTTTTTTTAGGGTTTCTGTAAAACAATTAAAATTTCCTTTTGTTTGTATGTGCACTACAAGTCTTCTGGCACTTCTCTGCCTTTAGAGTGATTATTCTTAATTGGATGATATCAACTGGACACATATTTATGTGCCACGAAAATCTGACTTGTTGCATAGAAAAGCTAAACACTGTTTGTTTAAATGGCTGCTACTTTTTCCTTTAATCTTATCAGATTATATTAATTAAACAATGCAGTCATATTTTTGGATAAAACTTCTTTTTTTTTTTGCTGAGAAAGTTCCTTTGTATTTCAAATATTATCATCTATTTTGCTTGAATATACACATTTTTGGGTCAAGTTCATATTTGCATTTTATAACTTTTCTTCAAGGAGGTATTATGGAGGTTAAGATACCAAATATTAAGGACATGTTTCCAAACTTGACCATCTTATACAATCATTACAAACATTAGAACAAGAACTGAATGACACATTTAGCTGGAAATTTGGGTAAAGGACAAAGGAATTTTGGAAATATCTCTAGGGTAACGAGCAAGTATGGTTTTGGCAATTTTGTCATAAAAGTTTTGGAACTTTTGTTTGAGGGTCAATGAGGTCAAGAAGGAAAAGTAATCATCAAGGAGGACATGTTTCACTCAAATCCCTCTTTAAATTCATCTTGTCCAAAATGGTGATCCAACATTTGCTCCTGCAACAATTGCTCCGGGCTTTATTTCATCCAAGATAGAGGGTTAGGGATTGGGTTACGATTGGGTTTTAGTTTAGGTTAAGATGTAAGGTAAGAGTTGGGATGAGGTGTAGTGTTGGGTCCAGGATTGAAGTTAAGACTTCGGTTAGTGTAGTAAAATTGACATGTAGTCAATTGTCCCAGGAGCAAGTGCTGTACATCAGACTCTACTAATTTATGTTCTTTTTGAACCAGTATAAACGCTGATTTTTTGCTTACTTGTATGTTTTGTTTCTTTCCTTTTTTTTCATCACAAAAAGGAATAAATTTCAGATTTGTACAAACAGAATCAAATCTTTAAAAATAATAATTAATACAAATGATAAAGCTGCAAGTCATGGATATCTGAGCTCCATTTACGCTTACACCACAAGCCAAAACCATACCCACAGACACCCTAGAGGACTGGGTTAAAAGCAGGATTGTAAAGCACACACTGAAAAACAATGTAGGTACAAAAAAAGGAAGGTGGAAAGCGGTTCAAGAATGAAATAAGATGCTGAGCATACATCAAATGGCGAAGAGGGAAAAGAGAGAAGAGATTGTTGGGTTTTTATTATTACCAAAGCTGGGACTCTCTCGGGAGCTCTCCTGTCGACATCGGTCGTCGGTTCCTGGTACCAAAAAATCAATCTCCTTTATCTCCTGCTTATTAATTTCATTCCTCCTTTTCAAAAGAGGAATCTGCTGCTCTTTCGAACACAGGCATACAAAATTACAGATACACAGGAAAGACAGGTATGTACGTCTTACAACAAAAACATATATAAATACTGTGCAAGTAGAGTAAATATATATCATAAAGGCTATTGTAGGGTACAGAAAATAGATACATGTGTGGTGTATAATGGAGAAAAATACTTGAAAACATGAAGTTGACAAATATTTGGAAGTGGCATTGTGGAAATTCTGTAGTCCATTAACTATCAGGAATGTGTAGTACATATATGAAACTGATTGGGATGTTTAGTCATAGCCATTCAAGACTTCTTGAACATGGTCCAGATATGCACATGATTAGTATTCAAATATTTGTATCATTGTAATCATTTGGGTCATCTAAAAGCTGCAATGAAGCGGGAACGAAAGCAGGCAATAACTGGGCCAAATATAAAATCATTAAAATGCCACTTCCTGTATACACTTCACAGTATGAGATGAAAGCTATATTCTATATTAGATAAACTGTAAGTTCACAGGCAAAACAATATACTGGAAACATTGGAAACATGGAAGTGTATTTGACAGTATTAAACATCGGCTACTGCTGACTAAAATGTGTTAGTAGAATTGTGTGAAGTAGTGGAAATATTAAAGCTTCAGTAGATATAGATCAACATAATCCAGAAAAATGTCAGCATTTCATTTTCTTTTCAGCATTTCATTTCTGGAAACCACTTCAGACACTGTTTCAAAACTATTATCGATGAGTTAGCAGGTGAATAAAGAAATTTATACGTTTTCTTGTTTTTTTTTCAACAAACATTTTTCCTTGAGGAACAAAAACAGATTATACTGAACAAGAAACAGTACTTATAAACAATTTTTCTTTTTTTTTAACCCTTGGACATGACCTTGTACTAACCTTGAGGAAGAAGCTTGATATCTTGCCGCAGAACTTGCCGCAAGCATCCTCACCACGAGACGAGTAGAGAAGATGGTAGGCCGGGAAGCGAGAGTAGGCGATACGCTTGCTTCCACTCAACATCCAGATGATCACATCCGGCATGCAATTCTGGGGCTGAAGATCAACGATTTTAATGAGGAATTTGTGAATATTGCAAAAATATAATCAAGGATTTGACATAAATTACGAATTATTTGGTAGGAGTAGGAAAAGCATTCTGCAAAAAGAATATAAGGTATGTTAGGCGCCACGGATTTATTCAACTGGCATTCGGAATGCTGCCAGAATGCCCACATTAAGATTTCTGGAATGGTTCCAGAATGCCCCCATTCTAGACGCATTCTCAAAAAATCGATGCGATCGGCGCCTATTGTTTAGAGAACAATGGGGCATTCCAGAATGCATCCAGAATCGGGGACATTCTGGAATGCGCCCGAGACTGCTGGCGATTGATCAGATATGCGTGGTTTCAAATGTGGCCTCAACGTGGCCTCAACGTGACCATGCCGTCAACTAGCGCAGCGTTAGAGAAATAATTTTTTATGACAAAGAGTAAGCCGGCAGAAAGAAATGAATGAAGAAAGAAATGAATGAAGAAAATGAATGAAAGAGAGACAGATCGCGGAGAGAGCGAAAACAATTAAATATCGCTGATGCCACCGGCTTTTATGACAAAAAGGAAGCCGACGTTAAGTTAAAAATGAATGAAGAAACTAGAAAGTAATGACAATATTACCGGCGCTAGAGAAATAATTTTTATAAAATAAAGATAGCCGAAGAGAAAGATTGAATGAGGAAATGAATGAAAGAGAAGCGAAAACAATTAAATATCGCTGATGTTACCGGCTTTTATGACAACAATTAAGCCGACGGAATGAAAGAAATTAATGAAGAAAATAATTCCAATATCACCGGCGCTAGAGAAAATAATTTTTATGACAAAAAGTAAAGCCGACGGAAAGTTAGAAATGAATGAAGAAAATAAATGAAAGAGAGACAGATCGCGGGAGAGAAGCGAAAACAATTAAATATCGCTGATGCCACCGGCTTTTATGACAAAAAGAAAGCCGACGCAAAGTTAGAAATGAATGAAGAAAATAACGACAATATTACCGGCGGTAGAAAAATAATTTTTATGACAAAAGTTAAGCCGACGGAAAGAAAGAAATGAATAAAGAAAGAAATGAATGAAGAAAATGAAAGAAAGAGAGACAGATCGCGGAAGCGAGAAGCGATAACAATTAGATATCGCTGATGTTACCGGCTTTTATGACAACAATTAAGCCGACGGAATGAAAGAAATTAATGAAGAAAATAATTCCAATATCACCGGTGCTAGAGAAAATAATTTTTATGACAAAAAGTAAAGCCGACGGAAAGTTAGAAATGAATGAAGAAAATGAATGAAAGAGAGACAGATCGTGGGAGAGAGAAGCGAAAAAATTAAATATCGCTGATGCCAGAAAAATAATTTTTATGACAAAGAGTAAGCCGACGGAAAGAAAGAAATGAATGAAGAAAGAAATGAATGAAGAAAATTAATGAAAGAGAGACAGATCGCGGGAGAGAGAAAAACAATTAAATATCGCTGATGCCACCGGCTTTTATGACAAAAAGAAAGCCGACGGAAAGTTAGAAATGAATGAAGAAAATAACGACAATATTACTGGCGGTAGAAAAATAATTTTTATGACAAAGAGTAAGCCGACGGAAAGAAAGAAATGAATGAAGAAAGAAATGAATGAAGAAAATGAATGAAAGAGAGACAGATCGCGGGAGAGAGAAGCGAAAACAATTAAATATCGCTGATGCCACCGGCTTTTATGACAAAAAGGAAGCCGACGGAAAGTTAGAAATGAATGAAGTAAATAATGACAATATTACCGGCGCTAGAGAAATAATTTCTATAAAATAAAGATAGCCGAAGAGAAAGATTGAATGAGGAAATGAATGAAAGAGAAGCGAAAACAATTAAATATCGCTGATGTTACCGGCTTTTATGACAACAATTAAGCCGACGGAATGAAAGAAATTAATGAAGAAAATAATTCCAATATCACCGGCGCTAGAGAAAATAATTTTTATGACAAAAAGTAAAGCCGACGGAAAGTTAGAAATGAATGAAGAAAATAACGACAATATTACCGGCGGTAGAAAAATAATTTTTATGACAAAAAGTTAAGCCGACGGAAAGAAAGAAATGAATGAAGAAAGAAATGAATGAAGAAAATGAAAGAAAGAGAGACAGATCGCGGAAGCGAGAAGCGAAAACAATTAGATATCGCTGATGTTACCGGCTTTTATGACAACAATTAAGCCGACGGAATGAAAGAAATTAATGAAGAAAATAATTCCAATATCACCGGCGCTAGAGAAAATAATTTTTATGACAAAAAGTAAAGCCGACGGAAAGTTAGAAATGAATGAAGAAAATAAATGAAAGAGAGACAGATCGCGGGAGAGAAGCGAAAACAATTAAATATCGCTGATGCCACCGGCTTTTATGACAAAAAGAAAGCCGACGGAAAGTTAAAATGAATGAAGAAAATGAATGCCAATATCAACGGCGCTAGAGACGCGAAAGCAATTATAAATAAATAAAAAGACAGTAGTCGCGCTGCCGATCTAGTCTGCGTTTGGATGGACCATTCTGGGGGGGCATTCCAGAATGCTACCCATTCTGACCACATTCCAGATGTAGCGAGTCGTTAAGTACCGCATTCTAAGTCGTGGCTGGAATGGGGATTAAGAGAACAATGGATTCTCAGGGCGGCATTCTGGTGGCATTCCGAATGCCAGTTGAATAAATCCGTGGCGCCTTAGATTATTGGTGTCATGTGTCCTGTTTAGTCTTGTCTTTATAGATTAGATACCGGTGTGTTGGCTCAGTCAGTAGAGCGTCCGCCTCACAACCGGGAGGTCGTGGGTGCGAACCCCGGCCGCGTCATACCAAAAGACGTTAAAAGATGGGAGTCGCTGCTACCTTGTTTGGCATTCAACAATAAGGGGATAGAGCAATGTCGATCTGGCGCTGCTCAGTGGCTGCCGGGCTCACGATCAATTGGGCACAAAGAATTTCCATTTTTGGTTTAATAAAATTTGGAGTGGACTATAAAAGATTATTATTATTATTATTATTAGAGTACCAGTAATCTGCCTGTACAGTAGAGTAGTTCAGTGACTTGATTATCAGGTACATGTACACGTACTACATACAAATGCACCTACAGCTCTTAATATAAGATATCCTGTTTCTGTTACTCCACAAAGCATCAAGTACAGTGTAAGACTCAAAATGGATGAACCATTTTATCTCACGAGAGGGGACAAACCTGTTGACCTTTTATTCATGTAAGCATATGCGTATATACTATGAATGTAGGGAGCTTTGTAGGAGGGATACCTCATACATGAGCCTTTGATGTAGCTGCAGTATCAGAGACAAACTTTTAGATCAGCATAATGAAAATGTAAACTGACCTCTACAGCCAGATCTTGTAAGAGATGTAGGTATCCCTCCACATCATCCATGGCATCGTTCACATCAGTCGCGTTTTCTCTCAGTTTCAGAGCGTCGGTGGCAATGGCTTGCATGGCGTAGATGCGACGGTCGTACTTACGACGATCAAGTTCGTTGACCTTCTCTTTCAACTCATCAATGTTGGGGAGAGGCATCCTTAGAGGGAAAGAAAGAATTACAAAATGTCTTCATTTAGCTCTTCTGAATTACACCTTATCAAATAATTTTGAGATATGTTAACTACTTAATAATGTTGCCCTCTCATGTAATATATTGCAACACTTGACAAAATATGCAAGACACTGCTCCCTTTCGCGTTTAACTGAATGTCACTGTGTGCAAAATGCTTATCTTTCCATTTTATTCTTCATGGAATAACTGTTCCAATTTGGGTTCATCAATATTAGAGGGTCATCATCCCTTTGAGCCCTGTTAAGAGTTGCCAGTTAGAGTTGAGCTTTGGTAGAGGTAATGAGAATTACGGGCACTAAAAGTCTTTTGGCAAGACATTAATCTACATTTGCCGAACTCCACTCAGGTGAGGTAAATGGGTACCCTGTATGGTAGCTCGGCTCAAGCCAGGGTAATAATATGATAGCAGGGCCCTCAGGGAGAACAGTATTAATACTGATGAGGCTACCCTGGATAAACAGGAGTTGTTGTTGTCGTTGTTTGTTGTTGTTGTTGTTGATGTTGATGTTGATGTTGATGTAGATGTAGATGTAGATGTTGATGTTGATGTTGATGTTGATGTTGTTGTTGTTGTTGTTGTTGTTGTTGTTGTTGTTGTTGTTGTTGTTGTTGTTCGAGTTGGAGGAGGTATTTCATACCTGCAGTCAGCAATGAGTGTATCGATCATGCCGATGAGTTGAGCCGCTATCTCTGCTTGCGGGGCTCCCGACTTGGTGGCTAGACGGACATGTTCCATGTTAGCTTCCTGTATTAATCAGAACAAAAGGAAACAAATATGATAGTTTTGCACATTATCTTACAGAGCCATGAATATATACATTCATATAATCAAGATGAATGAAGTACAATTTATATCAGTAGTAAACATAATCAACCTTAATGTAGAAATCAAGTAATCATAATCTATCATGTTTTTAGTTGCAACGTTCGTGTTCCTTCGAGAGGTGATGGAAATGTTGAACATGAATTACCTGTTCCAATCATTAATGGTAAAATTGTTTTTTATTCTTTTGAAATGACATTATACAATCTGTAAGCACTTCTGGAGGTTGACTGCACTGAAGACAAACATTTATTTAAAATCTGTCCAACTGACACTTGTAAAGTGTTGCTAGATTTTTATGTTTGCAAAATGATGGGGTTGCCATGGAAATATACCTTTAACCTAACTTAAAAGTCAAGAATAATTATCATGGTTGCTTATTCATTAAGGCACAAATGAAATATGATAAATATTTCATGATTGTTTTTATTATTAATTTTGTCTTTGTTGTTGCAACAAAATAAGTCCCTTTCTAAATTCCTTGTAACGATGCATTTTCCTCTTCTTACCAAGCGTTCAATCTTGCGTAGGATCATGTTGAGAGAATCCAATCTGAAGGAGATATCCTCCCAATCAGAGTTGACAATCAGCAGCGGCTTGTTCTCACTCCATGGCAAGAAGTAATACTTGCATCCATCGTACACCGCATTGGTTGGCTGGGTGGTGGACGGCTGTGGAGCCACGCTGTCATCAAGCTTGTTACCATAGTTTCCGATGCTGACTTCAAACTCGACGGGATCGTCTGATTCGCTGACCATGGTCGCGTCTAGGATGGCGCAGTAGAGACGGTACTTACGTCGGCTGAGGTACTTTCCGACGCGCTGGATCTCAGTATTTTCGATCTCGACGAGGTTCTTCTCTGGATGATCTCCGAGTTTGGTCTCGATCTTGACTAGGACACGCCCTCTGTAGGCCACACCCTCTCCCTGCAGAAGCAATCCATTAACAGTTTGAGATATGGATGTCGAGAGAATGTACCATTGCATGATAATTTATTAAAACAACCTACATGTAGCGCTAAACATGATCATTATATTTCATTATATATCATAATCATCATGAGCTATATGAAAGCTCAGTCAGGTTGAATATTAAAGTTGTGATCTCTACTGATAATCAGGGTCAACGTTATCTATATCTGTTTCTATGACATACCCTACCTAGCTGTAATAAAGACAATGACATACATGGTCCCACATTACTGGGACATTCAACTGCAATTTTATGGAATGGAGCCTCAGTTACAGCAAATACTACAAGTAATACCATTATCAAATATCTTACCATTATTAAAAACAAAACAAACAAACAATTAATCAAAACAAGATCAGTAAATTTACCTACAGCATACTGAACTTTTCAGTTTACATATTTGTCAAAGGAGGTTTATTTTGTTCATTCTTTCTGTATAATGCAGTTTCAATCATCTCTCTGTTTGTATCTCACACCAGGGGAGTGTTTCACAAAGACTAAGATCGCCTTTAAGTTGGACTGAAGTATGGCAGGCCGTTCATGCCACGGTTGCTCTCATAATTATGATCTTTAGATAATATTTTTCCTTCAATAATAAATTATCAAAAAATGTAAATTCTGTACATTTGTGACCATGATTTGTATGTCCCTTGAAAGACCAATACCAGTAAATGATGACAGCAACCAGTGTTATGAACGGCCTGCCATAGTTAAGTTCAACATAAAGTCGATCTTAGTCTTTGTGAAACACCCCTTAGACATTACAATCTCAAACAATACTATAATAACGCAACCATTTTCTAAGTACACAATTTTTTTTTTTACCTTGCCCATGTTGAGATCTTCAAACTGGTCTGGTAGGTCAGAGAATTCCCTGGTAGAGCCGTAGAAGTTCACAAAGGTTGGGCCGAATGTGGGCAGGTATCCTGTATGAGTAGAGGAGGGTAATCAAACAGATTTATTGGTTTTATTGAAATGGTATTAAATTACAAGTAAATATTTTTGGTATATATTGTGCATTTGAAAACAATAGGCACTGCAGCTATCAATGACAGTCCTGGTAAGAAGAGTTTCAATTAGGCAAATCAAATTGGTTTGCTGCAGCTTACATGATGTCAACAATCTATTCAAAAACAGAAGTAACAAAAGCTTTTCTATCACACGAAGAAACTTCATAAACTTCAGGACTGTCTTTGGGGATGACGATCTGGTAATTCTGAATGGTGACTTTATGATTCCAATCGAAAACCTGTAAAAATATATTTTTTTTAAATATGTGTATAACAGTTGAATAAAAAAAGATAAATCAAAGTGTAAATGTAAATATTCATTCAAGAATAAACAAGTAGAAGTGTTTTTATGAAATTCAAAGGGTATTGATCCAACCCATGCATGCACTTTTCATTGCCCGTCTCTCATGCTCTCTCCCATGTTGTCGCTTTCTAGGCTATCACACTTTTTCTACGATAAAAATGCTTATAAAAATCCCTCCATAACCATTCTCTCATGTCCATACTGCTACATAATATATCAAGTCTAAAATACATTTCTTTTCAAATATAAAATTTTCTTCACTGCTTTTCACATTCTATTTTGCTTTTCATATTATTAACACTTCATTAGTACACATGGATGGGAAATAGGAAATTGCATGCACCCAACCAGAAAATCCTAAGAAAGGTAACTTTAGACTCGGAACAGGAGTAACATTCTTTAATCTTTCTTTAACAATAATAAAAAGGGATGGAAACCAGCTATTCATGAAGTAATCATAATGCTTACAAAATGTACACTGCATTTCTTCCTTCTCTTTTCACTGTTTCTCTGCCTCTCAATCTAGGTAGATAGACCTAAACTTGTCCTTCAACTGTCCCTACTATTAACATGTTCTTGTCACTAAACCTGCAACAGACTTTCCTGAGGATGCACGCAGGGATTTTAAAGGTAAACATGCAGATAGGAGCTACAATTAGAAGTGTTAACCATCAGCAGGTTCCTAAGTTTGGAGGAATAATTCGAAGTGTAAATCTCACCATCGTACATTTTCTCATCGACTTCTATTTGATGCAATAAAATGCATGAATGAAAACAAGGACAGAAAAAAAAAAGTGAGTGGGAACCTTTTTTTCACATAGAAAATGTAACTGCAAATACTATACAGCTATATTGATTATAATGAATGGCACCTGGAGTACACAGAATTAGACCCAAACATTTATCAAATGATATGCTATTAGTAGAAAAGATTGTCATCAGGGGGCAATCATGACGAGATATGAAAAGAACCGGCTACCGGTAAAAATATAAAAACCATGTGTATACACACTAAAATCAGGAACAGGGCCGGTATTCAATTCAATACTCAGAATAAGTAAGAAATTTACTAAGTAAATGGCTAAGCTAAGAAGTTTACTTATCTCGTATTCAAATTTCAAATCGCGTTTTAGACTTTTACTTACCTTAGACAAAATCTAAGTAAAATACTTACTGATAAGCATTGTGACATCACACGGTCAATCAAAAGTAATGCGCAATTAACGCGTCGCAATAAATGCGCGCTAATATAATTGTGCGCAGGTTATAATACTGCGTAAGAAACCATATGCCTGCCAATCAAGGCCTCCAAATAATTGGCTTAAGTCTGGTAGGGAGCTGTCTTAAATTTAGGGTAAAATACTTAGCCAAAAGTTTGAATTGAATACCAAAATTGGCTAAGTATTTTATCTAAGCCAAATACTAAGTAAAAAGCTTACATTTTGTACTTAAGTATTGAATTGAATACGGGCCCAGGGGCTCAATATCATTTAAGAACTGAATGAAAACAAATCTGGTTTGCTGCCACACAGCTGTTTTTGACACCACAAATCCTCAAATGCTGAACATCTATTCATCTTTAGAAAGAAAAAATGAATTTCATCACAACAGGTGTCATTGCAAGGTAAGTATTTAAAACAACAGGTGCATGTCATCACATCATTGTACATTACAGGATGAGAACAGAGGAATGCCATGTCCATTTTGTAATCTACCACATATGCATCCTGAAATCAACTTTCAAGCAATTTAGATATCTACAATCATCTTTCAACATACTGTGAAATTTACCACTAATGAATTTTATTTATTGATCTTTCTTTTCAGATATCCTGTTATCTACATTCAGCAATTCATGTATATTTTCACCAACATCCTGAAATGTAATCAAAGGGAATTTGGGTGGTATGGACAAGAGAAAAAAATCTCACAAAATATCTGTGTCAAAGTTCACATAGGCCTAAATAAGTCTTTCAACTGTGCAAAGCCTCATAGACATTTCGATGCTCAATCTAAGATTTTGTTATTGTTCTGATAAAATTATTGAATCTCACTGTCTAAGCCCCTCAATTCCACATTGATCAAATTACAAATGCTATTATTAGCATGCTTAGATCGAAGCAGGAGGGGTGTATTTAATAAAGCATGTGAGGAAGTAACAATTGAATTGATCCAATAATAACTACATGCAGACACAGGAAAACAAAGATGAAAAGTCAACTTTAATTATGTCATCCGATGACCTAAACAAATCCCAATAATAGGAAGCAAGTAGTTTATTTAAAATCAAATGTATTTATCCAAAAAAAAAGTCAGCAGTAAATTTGATGTCCAATTTTTCATGCATTTCGCAGTTATAAACTCATGCAAACAGACAGTTTTTATACTAATGTTTTAATAACATATACATAATTACATTTTTTAAGATGATTGAAAAATTTGGAGTAAGTGAAAATATAGATTTTCTGTACTAAATACTTGTATGAAAAAGTAAGATATTAACATTAAACTTGTTTGAAATCTAAACTAATTTTGTAAAAACCCCATAAATTATAAATACAAAGAGAATTACATTTTTACCACCATGTATGCATTTATGCAAAACTTTCCCATCATCACCATAATCCATATCGAAAAAGGGGAATACAACACACTTTTCCACCTAACCTATTAGCATTGCCGACAGGAACTGGGTGATTTATGTATAAAGTCTATGGGTATCAGAGGATGCAAAGGTTATAAGGTTAATACTGCTAAGAAAAGAAACACTAGTCTTCAACCACCATAGACTAACTTAACCTAAAAAAGGTGGACTCCTTAGAAGTAATATAGAATAAATGTCCTGAAAAGGCTTCTTTTCAATCATTCACACATCCTCACTGAAATGATCTCAATTGCATGTTTACATTATAAACAAAACCCCTTGCCCATGCTCTCTCTATTCATAACACTTTTAAAAACAATTAGAAGATTAGAAGGAGTTAGGATCTTTGGAAAAGGTGAAAGAATCAAATGAATTTAAAAATTTGAAAATTCTGTCAAACTATATCATGCTGATGACAAATATATCACTTTATGAAAATATCCTGCTTTGTAATAGGAATTGCAATAAAAAATGGGTTGGAGAGGTGTCGGGAAGTGGGATGTTTTGGAGCCAGATGATTTTTTTTGTTGAAATATTCAAGCAAGTGGCATTATACATCCCATACCATCTCCTTCTGCAGTTAACGTTATCAATTCTCCCCCTTTCACTGATGCGCAGTCATCCGGTGCCTGCCCCTCCAACTCCACCTCTTCAATGGTTTTATCTCCAAACAACACTGACCATGTGATCAGTCACATGGTGTGTCACATGACATGTCACATGATTGAAATGAAATACATGCAGAATGGTTTGAAAGAAAGGTGAGAGGAAGATTAATGAAAAGAGAAAAACATGAATTGTTAGTATAAATAGAGTGAACTATAAAGTGTAAAATTATCTTCAATTTGAAATTTGCATCAATCACATCTTATAATAATCTTGCTGTCGTACAACATCACTTATAATAAGTTTTAATATTGCAAACACAAATAAAGTGAATTAATAAAAAGAGGGATTAATAGTCATTTTCCAATACTCTTTAATTCAACCTTGGAAGATATTGAAAGTTAAGCCGGCAAAGAACAAATACATCATGTGCAATGTCAAGGGTGAAATGAAAAGAGGGAAATTATACAAAAAGATCAAAATGAAACAGTGATTTGTATTTTACATAAAGACAACATTTTGTATTGTAAGCTCTACAGAGATAAGTTCATCAATACTCTTTTGGTAGTTGACCGGGATTTGTAGACAGAACAGCACAGCTCAGCACATACAAAATAATAGGCCTTTAATACAATACAGACTGGAAATGTTTGCAGCAATGATCAAACAGATGAAGACAAATGGATAACTTCTCAATAATGTTAAAGGTGATGAATGCATTTAAGAAAAATGATGACATAAAATAATTGAAATAGATTTTAGACAAACCTTCTTCTCCCGGGCTTGACATGGAAGACAAATCAAGGAAGGCGGTTCCAATGTAGTCGTCACTTGATAGACGATCCCTGTAAAAGAGATATTACAATCACGATCATTTCTCCGCATCACGCTACCCGGTACATAAATACATTATTAACTCTTAATGTGCCACACAAGTATTTTCTACTTTAATACACCACATTGTATTTATCATGGGATAGATATACCAAAGGCTTCAAGATTATTTAACTGTAAAGATTTATTTTATACCAGTGTTTAATTAAATGGTTGTCATGGAGCTTATCAAGATGGGAAATGGTAATTTGCCAAGCCATTGTGCTGCACAAAGCAATTCTTCTGTCGATTAGTGTGTATAGTTTATGCAAAGTTGCATGTGTGGCAAACAAGCGATTGTGCAAAGAGGCGAGGAAAGCAACCAAAGTGTTAAAATCATCATCATCATCAGTCAACAATCTAACAATATACATAATTTTATTTTAAAGCTTAAATTAGCTAAATAATATAGTGAACCATACACCTCCGTCTCATTGTTTATGAGATCTTAAATATCAACCATTCAAATTTTCACATAAAAACATAAAAACTTGTTGTGCTCATCGAAATGACATAACAGAGGCTTAAAATTGTAAAAATACCTCGCGGTGGATGTCAACTACCAGCGCAAAAGGAAAAAAATCAGAGAAAGCCTCCCCCATCCCCTCCTCTCTCAAAGAAAAATAAATAAATGAACACTTACCAGTCCCTCAGTTGAAGTTTGAGACGTTCACACATGGATGGGAACTGGAAAAAAAAGATGAATTATTGCAAGATGAGAATAATTACTACATGTATGGGTACATTATTGGAATTCACAATGATCTCCTTTGTCATTTCAATAACTCATACAATTGAAATGTTCAAATGAATGCATTAAGTTTGAGCGTTGATTTGCAGTTTTGACTTCATAGGAACACTGTAAATGATAGTGAGATTTATGGGGGGAAACTTTCAGATTAGAAACCTGTCTTTTTATCACATTTGGCAACATAAGTAAGCCTTGATGCAAAGTTTAAATCATTTTAAATACAATAGACCTGGGGGTGTTTCACAAAGATCCTAAGTTGAACTTATCTCTAAGTTGGACTTAACAATTATGGAAAGCCGTTGGCATCTATGAAAATATTTTGTAAAAGTTATTTTAAATGGCGTAAAAGTTATTTTAAATGGCATAAAATGTTGATTCAAATCATTCATATTTTCTATTATCAAGGAGATGTCATGTTCTTGATGTGGAATTTATAAAAAGTCTAAAATACTTGAATTTTCGCTTTTGAATATTTTTTATTTTAAGGCTACCAATGGCTCTCCATAATTTTTAAGTCCAACTTAGAGTTAAGTTCGACTTAGGATCTTTGTGAAACACCCCCCTGTTTTCTAACATATTCAAATTTTATGCATACTTTTTAAACAAAGGCTGCTCTTAAAAACCTGAAAGCTTTCCTGAGGCTTGAATGCATACTGGATTCCAAGTATTGTAGTTCATTCATTAATGACAGGTTAATGAAATAACTCGTCACCAGCTCCCAGGAAATAAAAAATCCATAAATTTGAATATATGTTACTAAACCAGTCTATTACACAGCTACGTGTATAGTACATGTAGGCTATATCTACCCATACACTCTACTTTAAAGATAACGTTGAGTTCTGGTCATGCGATTGCATTGTGAAATAAATGGTGTGGAATCGATCAGAAAAGGTTGATCATCTAGCATATAAGTATTGGTGTGTACTGCAAGGTTCTGGAATCATCAAAATGATAGGAAATCTGGCCCAGTCTTGGTAAAGTTACAAGCACTGTACATAGAAAGATGTATATGGGACTACACGAACATGTGGCATAAAAATCCGTCCCGATTTTTATGCTGTTACATGCCATATTTAGAATATTAAGGCATTTGATGAGCCATGCTTTTCATGGAACATTTTTTATCTGATGTTCTTCCACACTTGCATAATAACAATGATAACACTCACAAATTATTTTTCACCTCTTCCCAGAACTCAACCTTCTCTTTAAATAAGGTGTGATGTCATAACTTCCTCTTGCCAAACATTTGACAGATGTTCCACTTCAAGACAACGCTTGGGAGGAGAAAAATCTTTTGAAGCAGATGGTTTCAATAAGACGACACTCTTGTCGGAAATGGAGGATGACTTACCCTGATAGGGATTCGGATTTCTTCATTCCACTGCGGGTTCTGATCACACTGCTTCACAGATGACTGGATCTGTGGAAGGTTTTAATGTAGCAATATACATTGGGGGTGAATGACCCAACATTCAGAGATCAATGACCTTGCGTTTATCGTGATACACATGCATTTTGGCAAGTCAATGATGACAATATCTCATGTAAAAAAATTTCAATGCACTTTAAAGTCTATGCAAGGCTAATTAATATAGTCATTGATAATACTACACTGCATGTTTTACAATATTACATAATTAAAATAACCTCATACATTATTATGATGAGATATCATAATGCAATAATGCAATAATAGACAATTGATGGAAGAATTCAATTTAATTATAATTAGTAGTAATGTAAAATAATTAGAATATTAACCCAAAACAATGAAAGAGTAAAATTCATAAATTACATAAATCAGTAATATAACAATAGGATACACAGCAATTTATAGATGAAGATGATATATATCCATAAAAATAACACTAATATTCAAGCAGCTTTTCAAATGACACTTTCATGCACACATTATTCAACTCTTGTTTTCATCCCCCAGCTATCAGGCTATCAAACGAACTAAAATAAGTTAAATTTCCATGTACCTTCTTTCCAGCAAATCCCACTGTAAGATACGGGTCTACAAGTTCTTTTCGTTCACCGTCACCTGCACCAAAGAACTTCTTCACACCCTCAAAGAAAGCAGGGTCCACTGAAGGGCAATAAGAGACAAACACAAATTAATTCCCTACAAAATCTTGGATTAAGCTAAAAGGAACTCTAATATATAAGACAAGTCAAGGTAATTAAACGTGTTTAAAGGTAAGTGCGCTTATCTTTGTGCACGCTCAAGTTAGGCTGATAAACTTGGGACTTATTTGTCAGTGATAATGACATGAACCAATCTTGAAATGGGTTCTTTTTACATCAAATAATAAGGATCTAGGATTTTATTTGTAAAACAAACAATGCATGTTTTCATTTGTTCATTAAATGATCTATCCGCTCTTGTTGAGTCTGTTTAAGCACCTATCGTACAAAGCCATCACGATAGCTGAATGTACAGCCTCAACTTGAGTGTGGATAGATTGTGTAATGAGCTCATTTGCAGGCATCATTTGTATAATATCGTCAGTTCAGAGCCAGAAGGATGTTACACTAAATACCTTAACACAGAGTTCACACCCTTCTGTCTCTAAACAGTTGACATGTCTAAAGTACTGTATTTTCTATAAAGCCTACTTTAATGAAACTTACTCTGTGGGACGTCTTCCGCATGGTATGCCTTCACTATGAACATTCCTTTACGGAGTGACATACCAGCAGGTCTCAACAGATTCCTGGAGAGAAAAAAATTATGAAAGATCTTGTCAAATGTATGAAACATAAGACTCTAGAAAGAGAATAGTTATCATCCTTTTATGTTTTAAATCAATTTGCCAAATGCATCATCACTTTAATACTCATGGCAAAAATAAAAATAATCAGAATTCCAAATTACTTAATCAATGCCACCTGAACATACAAGATCAAACAACGTCCTCGTAAAAGTTTATTTATGGCCTTGTTAAGACCAAACTTCGGACAAGAGCTCTCTTGACATTATTAATGAACCTCATTGGCATAGCAGTATGAGCAGAATACTTTTAACAATTTATAGTATCATAAAAATCAAAGATATACTCCTTTGTATTTCTAAAACATGTTCCTGATCAGGGAACACTAAACATTTTAATCTGGAGTGGTTACACAAAGAAGATGAACAGCACTCATATTTTACAATCAATAATCAAACATTTAACTTACGATTCTATGTCATTGGCTTCATCTGCTTTCTTGAACACCTGAAGTATAAAAACATAATTCCATATTGGTCAATTAGTTATGAAGATTCCCCTAGTTTTGTAAGGCATATATTTTCAAGTGATATAACAATTCGGTTTTATATATCTTCTTCTTTCTGACTATTCTCTCTTTGATGACAAAATACATTTGAAAAGAAATAGATAAGCTTACTAATACACAAAAAATTGAATCTCTCACGTACCTCTAGAATAATAAACAAATTGTTCCATCTTGATCAAGACTTGCTTGACGTAGCAACAAACAATTTGATTATGCCATTCTAAAAGATGATTCAATGTTTAACCAATGAATTATATAGTTCAGGGGGTCTACAAAGAAATTTCCAGGAATTTTGATAATTTGTAAACTGTTTTATTGGCTTCTTTCCTTTGTCATACATTGTAGAGTTCTTCCTTCCATACTCTGTAATCGATTGATAAAACTTAAATGAAATAGAATACGAAAGGTGCTTAAATCAACTTACAGGAGCCTCATCTCCAGAGCCTAGCACACCCATACTAACGAGGAGGTAGCCCTTCGCCCCGGCATTGGTGTCATCAGCATTAGACAAGAGGAGCCATTTGTTGGCGATGTTGTGGTCTTCTTCCTCGTAGATGGAACCAATATCGAGCTTGAAGTCACCGATCAGGGCATCGCTCCGAAGCTGACGGGAGTTGAATACCTGCATTTATGGAATGGATGTATAAATATTTCTCATGATTATCATACAAAGAATTTGGTAATTACAGGTAATACATTAAAAGTTACATTTTCAATTCAATTCAATTCAATTATATTCATTTTAAAACAATGTGAACACTACAATAATGAAATCAAAATATGAAATGGCGGGATAGCCTTAAAAGCAAAGTGCATTGGCGAAAATCATCCAACGGTGATGGAAAATGCCATAAAAACCAAGAACAACAACAAGCAGGGTCCTAGTTTTACAAAATGATAATTAACAATATTACATAGAATCAGAGTATGTATAACAAAATCATAATACAATTTACAGTATTACACAGGAAACGAGCGAATAGATTGATTTTGTCACCCCAACCATTCATTGTGAATTGACATTTATTTACTGTTCTGTGTAACAGACATTTTAATACCACACTAACTCCTCTGAAGCTGAAAACATTCCTAAAATGGCAAGAATTACACAAGCTCATGTAAACGGTCATAAATGCTACCAGAAATAGAATCACTTTTTAATAAGATTTTTTTTTTTTTAATGTTAATCTTACATGTAATTCTAAACATTTCAGCATGGATGAAATTATTGACCATTGTGTTTTGCTCTTTGTGATGTATATCGACCAAATAACAGATTTTCATAGATTAAATCAATTTCTATGAAATCTATGGATTTTTCCCATTGAGGTACCTACCAAAAGTATGCCTACATGGTAAACAGAGACAATATGCACAGGATCATTTTATGTGAGAAGCCACTTATATATTGGGGTTACTAAGGAAGGGTTAACAATTAATCTAAAATGGAAAGAGGACAGCTCATTCTCCTACTGTACTCAGGGTCCTACCGAAGTATGCCAACAAGGTGAAAGAATTATCAAGCAATAAGTTCATAATAAGTTCCTATATGTCTATACTTTAAAAGTCATTGGGCTTGCTAAGGGTTAATGATTCTCCTAAAATAGAAAGGGAACATATCATCCTCCTACTGTGTTCAGGAGCCTACCAAGGTATGCCAACAAGGTGAAAGAATTATCAAGCAATAAGTTCATAAGTGTCTATATGTCTATAATTTAAAAGTCACATATCTATAGAGTGGTGAAGTGTGACGTCATCAAAAATCTATTTTTGGAATTTCTCAATTTTTTCTTCATTTTCCGAAAGACCACCAAAAATAATGTCCAAATGGAAACCAATTGAATAGCTTAAGTATTGGCTGAATACCATCTGAATAAAAAGACTGCCTATGGGAACTCAGTGTTATATTGTTCTGGCTCATAACATTAGGAGCCAGAGCAATATAACACTGAGTTCCCATAGGCAATCTTTTTATTCAGATGGTCATATACTTAACCTATTCAATTGGTTTTCATATGGACATTATGGTCTTGAAAAAAAAATTGAAAAATTCCAAAAATAGATTTTTATGACGTCACAGCTTCGGTACTCTATTGGGCTTGCTGAGGGTTAACAATTCTCCTAAAATAGAAAGGTAACATATCACCCTCCTACTGTATTGAGGACCCTACCAAAAGTATGCCAACAAGGTAACGGAGATATCGAGCGAGATGAGCGGGATCAATTTAACTTCCTGTGTATAAACCAGTATCTTCCTGTCGGCCTATCACCTCATTTAATATAACCTTGCAGATACATGTAGCATTGGTGAACGAATGTAGTTTTATAGAGCACTTCCATTTTGATCAGTAACAGGAAGTGTTGATTCAAATAATATACTCTATAACTTACTAATCTAATACATTACAATTGCATTTTGTAAGGTAATATTTGAGAATCATGTGGTAGGAATCTAATTTCTTGTACCTGAAAGTTGTTTAGGTTTATTACATTACAAAATTCATTATTTAGAGTCTATCTTTATCGAGGTCAGTGTGTGTAAAAAAAGAAAATTAACAGGAATGTACAAAAGAATAAAAATTTGAATTGTGTTTAATTAAAAAAAATATAATTTTGCACACTAAAATATTGATGAAAGAGAGATTTCATTACACAAGACAATTTCACATATGAATAAATGAAGAATTAAAAACAATTTTTAAATATCCCAAACCTCCAAAATACACAGACATTTTTTTATCCTCACATCTCTTCATGTTACACTTCATAGAGTTTGAGTTTTGGCCTCATAAAAGACCACCTACAAGGTTTGAAATTTGGTTGGTCATTCTTCTGTGACACTCTTATCACTACTAAAAACTGCTTTCATCTCAATAAAACTCAGTGGGAAAGTACAACTAGGCGTTGTGGCGTGCGCCTGTAATCCAGCTAACAGTGGAAGTTACAAACTGATTCAGCCGAGGACGCAGGTTCGAAACTGAGTCACGTCTTTCGGATGGTGACGTTAAAGGTCGGTCCCCAGACGTAAATAATCATATCTGATTGATACACGTCTGTAAAAACCCAATACACACACACATCATCTGCAGGTTCACCATTTCTATAGGTCAGCAAGACGGGCGTCTGTGTTGGAATGGTCAGATATGGGAGATATTCTACCTCCCTCTCCCCCCCCAAAAAAAAAAAAATATCATAAGGTTATTTTTTATCAGTTTTCTTTCTCTATCATATAATATGTCTACTACTGATTTAGATGGGAAATTATATTTCGTGTGTATTGTAAGAACTCTATAGATCTATAACTGAGAAGCAAATATTAAAATTCTCATCCATGAAATCAGAATATTGTCTGCCGAGAGCCAAAAAATAATTAATTCATATACTTTAATGCATTTCCGACTCTCAACTGACCATAAATGCAATCAAAGTATATGTAATTAAAAGTTAAAACCCCTTCATCTTTCAAAATAATGGAACTGCACAAATGTGCAAGTAGTGCTGTGAGTTAGCGTGTAATTTCCTATCCGGGTACACAGGCAGTTTATCCGTGCGTGTACATGTGTATACGGTTATGAAATTTACCAAAAACAAAAGCAGTATTTCAGCCACATAAGACCAGCAATCCAGCATACATGACTGCTGAATTTTACGACTCCATAAATATGTCATCCTTACGATAAATATTGATTTTCCGACTTCTCATACAATCACAATATTGTCTGCAAAACGATATTTTTCATTTTCATTTTTGTTACCTTCCTCCGATAATTTGCTACATCGTCCCCAATGCTGCAATGGTTCGCAGTATTATCTTTTATGTACTAAATAAAACAAACAGGCAATGGAAACCAATGCGCATTCACGCTCAGGGAAAACATTGCACGTGCGTCTGAACAAGGATTTTCTCGGAAAAGTTGTTACTGTAGTAACGGTACTGCAAACGAAACCATCGCCCTCATGGGAAAGTCAGACCGCAATGATTGGCATTGTTTGCATGATAAGAGTAGAGACGCAATGGCATTGGATCAAAATTGTACAGCGTATGGAAATGATTATTTAATGAAGTAGCATTGGAATTTAAACTTTATTTTTAGACCGATGACAGATAGTTTTGTGAAATATTGACTTATAAAAACAGGTGATTTTTTTTTCTTTTTTCGCTTATCAGTGTAGTGAATTTTCTACACGTGTAGTGGTGTTTCCTTCATGTACACGGATAAACTGGTACAGGGTCACAGCACTATGTGCAAGTCACATTTTGCATAACAACAAACCAAGGTTCCATTAAATTTAGGTTTACGTTTCATCTTATTTCCCCGAAAAATTTATACCAGTGTCAATGTTAGGATAGATACTGGTACTGAACTCAGCCTGTCTTTCCAATACCTCACCTCTGTACACCCTTGTTGGAAATCTCACCAGTTTCCATCAATTAATGAGGTGGAAACCAGACACCATTTTGCTGGTATGTATTCAAACGATCCCAAACTGAGTCACGCACTTGATTGCTTGCTCCGGTTACACATCACGCTACCTTCCAACACTTGGTCAATACATACCGCCCACTGAATATCATGAAATTGATATACATGTACATGTATACCACCACCATAAGAAGCCAATTTTGGGCAGATAAAGGTCATTTGTACAAAACTGTAAAACCCACCGAGACATTGTATTCATGAAAGTGAGGTAATCATAATGCATGTACAGACGGAAGTATTCTTTTCAAGAGGGCAAATAAAATACATTCATGATACACTGCCATGACTTTGGCGGTGATTATCCTAAAATACACAAAATGGGACTTCTCCGTGTTTAAAAGATCTGTGGATATTTGGGGTCATATGTACCATGTGCTCTCTATGACCTGGTCTACTTTTATCAATAATATTCAAGTGTCAAATTTCACCCTTTAATGCTCGTTTTATTATCAGGTATGAAGTATCAAGTGTGAAATTTAAGGGAATAAAGTCCCTAATGAAGAGGGTACCCTGCTTTTGTTTTAGGAAAATAACAAAGCCAATTTTAGTGTCAACTCATTATTCATCACTCCAGTTCTTGATCAAGATTTGCCATCCATGGCAAAGAATGGGTTAAATACATTTCCCATTCCCACAATCCAGAGTAAAATGACTTACCTGAAAATTCACCACTTCGTCAAACAGCTCAGCAGGGCTCATGTGGAAATTGTAGAAAAATACCTAGAGAAATGAATAAAAAATCAAATAGTACAGTTTTAAAAACTTTCAATATATGAGACAGAACAAAATGCAACTCTTTTAACATGTTAAAACAGTTCCTTATGTAACATCTTGTTCAACTTTCATTTCATACATTCCAATGACTTAAAAAGATTACATTTGTTGGATCTTGAATACTAGTTAGAACAATAAGAAGTGGAGATTTCATTTCAATGTTTTAATGTGGCAAAAAAAAGGTGTTTTCAAACATTAAAAAAATATATATATAAATTTATATAAAACAGAAGTTCCATGAGCCATCTCCCTGACCCATCTATTTAGACACATTTCATTTGAGTATATATTTCATTGTCAAGATTTTAATTTGACATTCGTTCAGTACAAGTATGAAGTAAAAAAAAGTGTCACCCTATGTTATCTTTTCAGTTCAGGGCACTTCTTCATCTAACAATTCTAAATTCTACCACATAAAAATCAAACATTGACATTCCTGAAGTATCTGCTATGAGTGTGTATGAATTTCATCCCTATTTCTAAGCTCATAATCTTCACAGGGCTTTATCCAAATCCAGGGTTTGGTTGTTCTAAATGCTCTGATTGGTTTTGTAGTAGCATGCTGTCATGCCCTTGTCATACGAATCAGGTGATGCATGCAATATTGGAACTATTCAAACCTCATCATTCATTTTGAAATTAAACACATTGAACTATTTGACGAGTCACACACAGGGGGGTGGATTCGTTACGGTTTGTGAGTAATACACAAACAAACGTTTGTTTTCTATCTCATCATTACATCTTATTTTTTACATTGTCCTATACTGTTTTGTCTGAAAGATCTTGGAAAAAACATTTAGCTTTCCATCTGTTAATATAACAGTGCACAGTGGCTGAATGGTTCTTTCCTTTGACAATGATAAGTAAAGCAACCATTTGATATCGTCTGCTCAGTACCAGAAGCATGTTCACTGGTATCATTTAAAAAAACACGTTTAACAGCCTTCTAGCTTTAAACGGACAATATAGTCTATATCAATATAATTTGTCACCAACTTCAACTGTGAATATATGCAGTTCATTACAAAAATACATGTATGTACATTCATTGATTACGTGTATTATGATACCAAGACTTGCCCTTCAAAGACAAATAATATTCATTACAAATTTGGGCTCAGCATGCTTGCTCTATTAATTTTTATATGACTCATGATTAAAGGAGGTAATTGAGAAAGGCATTGGTCTAGATTTATGTCCCAGAGTTTAATTAACTTGTCATATCCAAAATTCCCAGCCAGGAAGGTTATGGATGAAGGGAACTCATTCCAAGAAAGCTCCTAAATCTCACTGGTCTAGAATTATGTCCTAGGATTTATTCATCACCATCATCATCATCATCATCATCATCAATTCATCATCATCATCATCATCATCATCATCATCATCATCATCATCATCTTCTTCTTCTTCATCTTCTTCATCTGCATCTTCATCTTCTTCATCTTCTTCATCTTCCCACTAATTTTCCCACTAAAGATATTTTCAAGCCCTTTCGTTTTGAGGGAAATTCTACATATGTATTATCTTTCAAATGCCGTTGGAATTTAACCTTTTCATTTTTTTGGCCTGCAAATGGGACATAGTACCTTTAAGGCTATGGATGAAAGGAACTCATTTCAAGAATATAAAGGTTTGAGGCACAAGTCATTGCAATGGCATGGGTTTATATCCTGCCGCTGTCACCAATTTAATGAAAACAAACGACCCCACACCAGGGATGTAGCACTGATCACACAGAGTCCTCTCATTCATCCAAGACAGCTTCTAAAAATGACACTAGTCAAGAATTATGTCCTAGGATCAATTAAATTTTCGTATCCTACGATAAAGGTCAGTCAAGGCAAGAAATTCCAAGAAAGCTCTTAAATCTCATCGGTCATTCCTTGAACATCATCATTTTGGTCAAGAGTTAATTAACTTTTTGTATCCTATAATACAGGCCAGATAAAGCCATTGATGAAAGGAAAGTCATTACAAGACAGCTCTTAAATCTCAAGTGTGAGGAGCTGTCACTAGTAGAGTGCTACACATGTCTCTTTAATATGTCCCTCAGGAATATGACTGGTCATTCATCACTCATCTTTGTCAATTATGTAAAAGTACTTTTAGCCATTCAATTCTCTTCCCTTCCTTCTGTTATAATGACCTGCATATTATCAAATTACATCTGCTTGACTGGTAGCACATGCATATTGTTGACATGTTCTATCTTTTTCTACTGATGATCATTCTGAAATCTCTTTTCGTGAAGAAAATATCACATGAAGTAAAAGAATAATCCCAAGAATCAAGAGAGAGAGACCCGCTTCTATCTATATCATATTTTTTTGTATTTTGAAAGAAATGATGGCTTACCTCATCATAGTAAGGTCTGTTGGTGGACTTCTTGACCCTGGTCATCTTGGTCTGATTAGAGACGGTCACCTTACAGACCGGATGGATGTTACCTCCAGCCAGCTGACGAGCTTCCCACACCTTGATCCTCACCTGGAAGTCTTGAGGTTTCTTGGAAAGCTTGGAGCGGCTCTTCTTCTTGCGCCTTGGAGGGAGATATAAACAAGGCTTCTATCATTAAAGATCCAAGCCACACACATATATGACCACTCAAGGAAAACAAGAAAATGGTCTTTATAAGCAGGTGGTCTCTATGTAGTTTTTTTGAGTACACAATAAAATGAGATAGCTATTCCATGGTAGCAAAAATCCTCGTCTTCATTGACTACTGACATATATGGACTTTCTATGTACAGGAGGTACATGTACTTCTACATGAGGGTAGTCACTAAAAAGGGGTCAAGTGTATTATCCTTTTATCACATTATTGACATAAAACTGATTAACATTTTTCTTGACTTTTAAAGCAATATTCATGATGCACCTTCAACAGCTGTAAGTGAAATTTGGGAGAAATGGGTCTTTTTATACCCCCCCCCCCTCCATAAAATGAATATCCTCTAAGGACTACATTAGCATACATATATTTTCTTTTCCATTTACAACTTTTAGAACCGGTGGCTATATTTGGACAGTAACCCTGAAACATGTTTCATTTTCACAGATTCCCCATTCAATGTCTGAAGACGTTAAGGGCCCCTTGTGAATGACTGGCTCACGCTTTGACTAAAGCTACAGGTGTTAAAGAAAGCGTTTGTCATACACACTGAGTGATTTCAAGTTTGGTGTTGAAAGCTGGTGTTGGTGTTGTGAGAACACCAACACCAGCTACAACACCGAACTTGAAATCATGCTGGTGTTGAGGTTGACCTCGGAAAATATGACGCATTTCCGGTAGTCTGTGTTGAGGGCTGGTGTTGAATGTCGTCTGCTGAACCGAGTATCGCGGTTGGTGTTGACGATTTACGTGTAATTTTCCCATTCACCAACACCAGCCCCTAGGGATTGGGAAATTCATGATTTCAAGTTTGGTGTTGGTGTTGGTGTTGCAGTATACCGCAGGTAAGTATGCGTGCATCTGTCAAGAATCTCACGATCAAGCCAAGGTAAAATCCTTTTTCCCGTCAAAACAACTGTAAATCATGGGAGCTATATACGTTTTTCAAGAGAAATATTTTCTCTATTCATTTTTTAATATGACTTTATATTTGATATTTGATATGATGTAATTCATTGGAATTTCTGAAAGGATTATGCTTTTTTCGCAAGACTTTTTGCCTGTAGAGTGACGTCACTCGGCGTTGAGGCTGGTGTTGAGCTATCGATAACGTGATCGGTATCGTCCTTCTAAACTGACCGTCGGTGTTGGAGCTCGGTTTAGCAGCCTTTCCACGCTCTCAACACCAACATCAACACCGAACACCGTACTTGAAATCACTCACTGACCAGTAAACCGTCATCAAACCCAGTCACATCGCTATACTGACTTCCTAAGGACTTCTTACCGACTTCATTCTGATTGATAATTTGTGGAGTGCAATTGTGACAGACTGAGTGCTATACAACAATCCACTATATACTTAAAAACATCTTGCCGTAAGTTTCATCCACATATGCTAGGGTAAACCGCCAAGGCAGTTACACGTAGGCATAACACGCTTCATATTTTTGTATCTTTTAACACTCAGATAGGCAGGTATACATACTTTTTTGTTTCTGTCAACTCACAATATAGTTTATTAAATGTGTCTTTTTTAACAAATTTATGTCTATTTATGTATCCATATAGCATGTAGATACCACAAATTTGCATCGCTAAATGGACAATGACAATGACGCTCATAAACCTTATATAGGACCTATGTTGTGATCACCTGCTTTCTTTCATTCCCACTGGCCATTCATTCACTCCTTGAAAAAATGCCATGGTTTAACATGTCATATATTGTGAATGACCCTATATAGAGTCATTTCACTTTTCTTCAGTCTATTGTTAGTCTGGTGTAAATCTCATCAGTATGAATGGGGTATAACTGTCACACGCTACACCTAGTACTGTAAGTCATTAATGAATGACCCATTAAAACCTAAGAATGAATAACTAATCCCAGAATAAGTATACTGTGAAGCGAATTGGTCTAGCAAAGCTAATGGTTCAATGGAACATGATGTGACTCTTTCTAACCATTATCCTTGGGTAGGTGACACAATTATAGCCTACATTGGCAATAAAAAGACCCTTAAATAAAGCAAGTAGGGGATTTTCTAGGAAATGAATACTTTCAGTGAGCAGCCAGCTATAGCAAAAATACATTGTATACCAACAAGCTATTGTGACGATTTTGAAGCATTGTGAAATACTCAGGTTTAACTAGATGTAGTCTGGGACATTATCTCTTGAGATAAAACAAAAGTAATTACGGACAAGAGATCTTCCAATAGAGAAAGTTTGAAAAACAGAAGAAACTTACTTGAGGCCTCCAATGCCGCCGCCGCCTCCTCCTCCTCCGCCAGGAGGTCCATCATCATCGCCATCCTCGTCGCCTTCGTCATCACCACCACCACCATCACCGCCGCCCATATCACCACCTTCTTCATCTGATAGAAAACAGAAACAGATTGGAGCATGAGGGATACATGCATGGGGTGTCAGGTGAACAGAAAACAGATTGGAGTAAGGATGTGACATGCGAACTCGCCACTATCAATACCACCATAGGCATCATCGTCTCCGGTATCACCATCCTCCACATCACGTAGATAAAAGAAACAGATTGGAGTATGAGGGATCGGGGTCAGGCAAGCTGGGCATCGTGCAGCAATGAAGTTTCAACAGCTTATTAAAGTGCAAGCTAAACATCAAAGCCTGAAGTAGCCTCTTAAATTTCATGTTCCATACAATTTAACCTCTTGAAATTTCAACATCATCTCTTCAATAACTATATGTATTTTACATATCAAACAATCTTGATGTTGTTGTTATTTCACTAAAAAATGGGCTCAATTAAGAAATTCACTTAAGTATTTACAATTGATTCAGCTCCCATGGCTAACTTGGCCTTAAGTTTTCATTCTGAAAATGAAAAAGGGTTCATACACTAATTCCAAAAATGATATAGAACCCTGTATCCTCTTGAATCTTAGGAGAAACAACTAACCCCCGTCCTATAGAGGCGATTTGACATATACCTCGAAATATATGTGATTAAAAAATGATTTAAATAATGCATTTGGGGGTTTCGTGGCATCCACTTTTTGCCAAGCTTAAAGGCCGGTTGTGCGGCTGGTATGACATCATTACGATATGCCTACCTCCATCTGCTTCATCCTGCACAGCTCCAGCGGCAGCTTCTCCTCCTCCTCCTCCCTTGCCTCCACCAGATGGAGGTGGTTCAGATCCAGCCGGAGCATTGTAGGTGACATTGCAAACAACCACCCCCTGTACAGGAAGAAAGAAAAGTTCAGGAAAAACTCAAAATAGTTGTACATGTAGGTGACATTACTAAAAACCACTGCCTGTCAAGGGAGAAAAAAAGTTACACAGAATGGAAGCTTGGATTTGCTGCACGACAACACAACTATCAAACATACACATGTGAATATGTATTCAAAGAAGTATAACTCAGATATCTGTTAAAAGTGATTAGCTGCAAGAAGAAATTTAAAAACTATACAGTGGGCTATCATGATCTTTGTTGTTGTCTTTGTTGTCGTCGTTATTGTTTTTTCTTGTTGCAGCTGTTGTTGATGAAGCTGTTAGACTAAGTAAATGTACATGTAATCAGATTCAGCCGAGGTCTGTATTAAAACTCCTTGATTTAAAAACAATAACACTGTAGTTTTCACATCCTAAAACTACTAGAGCCTATAACAAGGTGAGTTTTAAACAAGTTGTAGATGAAATATACAGAATAACATGATTTTAGCCTAAATTACAGTAGACTTTTACCAACTTCCCAAATATCTGTAAAGTGCATGTACAGACAACTTTATAAAGTGGAAAGAGAGGTCACAGAAAAGAAACTGTGAAGTGGCCACTACAAACAGGTGACCTTATTTGAATAGGTTCTAAACAATATACTTTCTCTTTCTTTAATACATGAAAAGGGAACCAGTAAAAGTGACATCTTTAGCATATGACCTTCATCGAGGGTTGAATTTGAAGACAAGTTCGATTTTAGTTATGTTTTTGTTATGTTCATGTAAGTCCCATGCACTCAATACTTCAGAGGTACTCACAAAAAGGTATGTGGTTCTGACAGTCATTAATCAGTCATTAATAGTTTAATACACATTTGAGCCTGGCCCTTTGAAGATGAGATTTCGACTTTACATACATTGTAAGTAATTAGATTCAGCCGAGGTCTGAAAACTCGAACATTTCAAATAAATACCATTGTAGTTTTTCCTTTCCTCTAAAGCCTATCTATGAGGGTGAAGAGTCAATCAACTAATCAAATGAAACTAAACTATTAAGTGTCTTAATGTTACTACAAGTGGAATTCAATCATTTAACACTTTCCGGTTTGTGGTATGGCTCCTTTGAATGTACAGGTAACTAATACGTCACACTTCACATCTTAACAATTATTTATCTGTCATAATGATTCAAGAGCGAAACCAAAAGAAGCGAAACCAAAAGAAGCTATCATATTCACGTGAAGTGAACGTTGGTAATAAAGCAAGAATTTTAAATATGTAATAAAACAATAATGTAGCTTCCTGTAATGCAATGGCACAAAAACACTGCAGTTCTTTAACAAAGAACCGCATTCTGATAAATCATCTTTCAACTATCCAAGATAAAGTTCTATGTACAGTGTAGTTGGGGGCAGGCCTGCGCCAGCTATCATACTTCAGACTTCATTTCATACCTGTCACAGTGAGCAGTTAGCAAACGATATAAACAAATGTATTTCTTTTAATAGACTATGATTGATGAAGCTGCTCAATGTAAATTGGCCTATCCTACATCAAACTAACAATTACCCGACCTCCGTTCTTAAAGAGAAAACCATACTTGTGCTCCTGCCTATAAATATAGTGTTGGGAACAAAACTGATGACAGATGAAGGATCACTTCATGCATGTATATTTTGTACGGAAAATATTCGGAAATTACCAATTCGATTTTTATCATCCATCATTGACACCGTTACATGTACCTAAATATAGAAATTCTCTTTGACTGCAATTCTAGCTATGATATGATTAAGATACATCAACAATAAAATTTAATAATACTATTTAATAAATATATTTAAAAATACAAAATGCGCATCAATTAATAATGTCCTACTTTTTAATTGAACTCTTTCATGGTCACTTGACTGTCATATCCTATAGAAGGCATTTTCAAAATTTACAAAACATTCTTTTTCTTAAAACAGAAACTACAGAATTTTCAACTACAGTATGAAAAGAAAAAAAATCACAAAAATATTTTGACCTTTAATATACATCAGAGAACTACATAGTTATTTAAATTCGGTTCATATTTTGGCATTAATTTATATGTTGAAAGAAATATAAATTTATTCAAAAAGTCTATTAAAATAGTCCATGTAAAAAGAAAATTCAGCAAACTTTTCAGTAATATTTCAATTATTTTTTTCCTTTTTGTAATTTGAAGTTTTCCTCAGGAACCAATAAAATAGTAGATCAGGAAATCAAGTCTACAAGCTGTACAGCCTATCAGGAAACATTCCTTTAAAAACAAAATTGGAGACGAGCCTCTATGAAAGCCAACATGCATGTATTACTCTGTCACTCAGCAGAACTTAGATTTGGTTTGCAGCCAAACAGAAGTCAGCAAAGAGATTTTTATCTTCCAAATTGATTATTTAAAGGAAGGAAATCTCAATAATTATCATGCTGGGTGTCCACATGACAAGGACCATTTCAATATCTGTCCTCTTTGAAGAAATTAAATAATAATGTCCTTGCAAAAGGAAAGAAATTAGCATAAAAAGTTCAAAACAGCCACATTTCTGATGTCCAGCAAGGCATCAACCCTATTTGCACTTTCATCTTCATCATTAAAGCACATGAGCTATTTAATTGAGGACTGTTCTTAAGGACATTGATCTGTAAAACATCAATTTGAAAATATAACAATAATACAACATAGGAAACAAACCTATTTTTCATGATTTTCTTTGCACTTTACAATTTGATTGACAGAGTGTACACCAATGAACTGCTGTTGTCACTCAAAAAGTTGTAGGTAATTGTTGTTCATTAGTTGTTCCATTATTTAAAAAAACAATATGAATGGTAAGATTGCAATGTATTTGGAAAATATGCTATTATAAGTACAAATCATTCATGCATTTACATGGCAGATTGCAAATACACAATCTTGACTTTAGGTAATCTAATGCCCCTTTCAAACACTGACAAAGGGGGTTGAATGTTTGAAACAGATAAATGGCCCAATACAAGTGCTGTGAATCATCATCATCATCATCATCATCATCATCATCATCATCATCATCATCACCACCAAGTCTAGACCGAAGCTAACAGCTACATCATATATACTGTATGTGCTCTTCTCGGCCCGATTCGAAAGGAGGGTTGAACACAGAGCAAGCCCACACCGGAAGTGGATTCATTGCAATATAACTCTAAGTCTGCAGGCACACACCCCGTATTTGACAATTTATTACAATAAATATTGTGTTTTGAGTAAAGCCTAGCCCAGTTCCTCCTGGTTATGTCAATATGGGAGCAGCTACACTACAGGGCCTATTGACTTTAGTCTCTGTAAAGTCTGCTAGCTCAGACCCTTTATTTTTATGCATTACCACTGCCGAGGGTTTGTGCCTGCTATTAAACTAATATATCTCAGTATAAACAAAGCTAGTTATCTGCAGAGAGGCTTTGGTGTGTGATTCAGCAAACTTTTCTAACTGTAGGACAGTGGGGGTTCTTCTTCAAGCTCTATGGCACGATGAACTAGGTAATTGAACTGACAGGATGCTTGCAGTCAATCTACCATGTCCCTTGCTGCTCATGCGTATGACTGCACAGCCATTAACTTCTCCATCATGAGAATATGGCACGAACATATCCCAATTATCGAGGTTATTTCTTCAAAAATCTTGGACTTAATTTCATTTTAAAAAGATAACAGTTTAGAAGTTAATCTTAAGAATGAGGACATTATCACAATGTCATACTAAGCAGAAAAGACTAACGAACATGTACATGTACATGTACGTACATACATGTGTAAACCAAATTATTGTCCAAAATGCAAATCTGTCAATACATGTAATTAGGAAAAAATCCAAACCAATTGTCTGACGAGCAAATTTCCTGAAATAAGGATAATCTAACTTACATATTCACATATTACTAAAAAAAAATATTAAGAAAAGTCAAAGACCCTTATCTCATTTCTGCAAACTGGTAGGTTGAATGAGAACCAAAATGAAAAGTTCCCCGCCCCCTCCCCCACTCCTTAATATTTTTTCTCACAGCCTTGGGCTCACACATACATGTATAATGTTGTCTTATTAAAAGTTAAAAATTTGAAATAACAGAATGTATGCTCAAAATAGGCCTAAAATCTTAGCTTTCGCCAAAAAAAAAAAAATAATAATAATAATAATAATAATAATAATAATAATAATTATAATAATAATAATAATAATAATAATAATAATAATAATAATAATAATAATAATAATAATAATAATAATAATAATAATAATAATACATGTACATAAAGTAAATAAATAAAAATAAATAAAAAAATAAAAAAATTGTGAAGTCTTAAAACAGGGGCACATCCATATAGACCCTTTATGCAAAATAAGTAGTGTAGCACCGTGTCTAATCTCTCCCATCTCCCTGGTCCACTGCATCTTTTTGTCACATCCTTACCTTTAAATTTGCCAAAAACACTCTACCAACTGTAACCAAGTGATTATTTTAACTACACTGTTCAGGAAGTTACCATTACGAAGAGAAATATTGACATGACTCATATTTGTGTTGCTAATTTCAGCCTCATATCTTCGCCTATATGCAGTTGATCCCTCTGTTCACACTATAAAATTAATTGTATCGCTACAATGTATAACCAATACACGTATGTAATTAATTTTTTCTTGTCTGAACATCGTATAACAAAACATTGTATTATAATGAAAAGTCATATACCGAAATGCTGTACATGTCATACTGGGTAGTGAAATGCATGCATGAGCATTGTTTGTAACAAAACTCAATAAAGAATCAAGGTCCCTTCTAGTCTGAACACTGAATCGTATGAAACACATAGAACTGGGCAGGGCTTACTGTGAGCGCTCACAGATGATTGGCTAGCTATCATGTCAACGGACCTCTTCCAAACTTAGTTTCCTTTAATAGACAGTGTTTCTTTATAACATACCCTTTTTCACGTGTGAACGCCCCTTCTGATGTATAATGTTTTTACATACAATGATTCTTTATACGTTTCTCTACAAAAGTTCTGTATAGATTTCCTCCCATCTGAACATGCTGTTTATCATACATAGCTTCACGTACAGGGCTACATTGTAGCTACTTGTACACGTTGGCCTTCATGCACAGAACCAATGATCAACCCTCCCACTCCCTTCTACTACCTCCCACACAAATATGCCAATGTCCTGCTTTATTGGTCCCTATTATTTACTTATCATGGCCTGCTTACCAGGTCTTATTCTTTTGTGTTGCAAACTACCTATTCTGTATCCATGCTACTACACATTGGAACAGTATGAAAGATTTAAGAAACAGAGCTGTAAGAAATATACATGTGTAATGGATGTCTGGGAAGTCTCAAAATAGAATCTCAAAAAGAGCTTGGTAAATGAATAATAAAATATAAAGTAGTAAAAATCAATGCCAGAAAATCTCTATTTTACTACAGCAAATCCAAAAAGAGTTCATGAAAAAAGAAGATATGTGTACATATAGGCCTTAATGTTTGGGAAGCATGCTTTAACTGCAGTGGTGCACAGAAATTATCCTGCATAAAAATCAACCAGTCTGGTCCTGAACAATTTTACAATGTAATTAGAAGTTTCCTGAGCCATGGTTCACTTTAAAATGGCCTGACAGGTAGAACTGATCAAAATTTAGATTCAAGCAATTAAGTCACACCTTAGATATACTTGACCTTTCAAAGAAGTATTTGTCGTCATTCTTACACACATAGTTCATAAATTCTGTTTTATCTCTCTACGTAGAGTATTAAAGTGACTAAATTATATGAACAGAAAGCTCTTTGAACAAGATGAAAGGAAACTGAAACATTCAGGGCTAATTTTAAACACTGCAGGTGTCTTAAAGGTAATACAGTTTTGGTATGGGGTCATGAATTTGGTTTAAATGAACATATTGGAAGCATATGCGATTTTACAATATCCAATGATCGTTGTCCGAATGTCGCGGTTGAAATCAAGTCTAAAGTGATGAAATTGTGAATAATAAACTCTTTATGTTGTATACAGTTGTGTAGCTCCCTCTCAAGATTGATATCACTTTAGCTTCAAAACAATGTTTCTTGACTAAAATCAACCGATTTTCTATTCCCGTTTGGAAATTATATATCAGAACTGCATATTCTGAGATTTTCATGGTCGCAGCTACCATTGTATGGCCGTAGGCGCTATTCGAAATTTATTGGGAGCACCGATAAATTTGATATTTTAATTTCTCGAAATCCTTAGCGTTTTAGAGCCCAATTTTTTCAAAGTTGCTTATTCTAACACTAGGTTTCACAATGGTAATGCAAATTTTAAATTTCATAATCCAATCCTGTTGAAATATTACCAAAACTTTGTATTACCTTTAACTTAACCTACTCACTGTTTACATTTGTTTCACTTCAAGTAAGAAATATTGTATAACAGAGACAGTAGAACAGTACTTATAGCTTTCCTTTTCTCTGTATAAAAATCAAATAATGCTTTTTCTGACAAGAATATAGGACCTGTTCACATTCAGTATAGTATTTAATTAATAAATAAGACAATTTCCTGTTACTTTTCATTTCTTTTTCCAAGGGACATACATGTATACAGATAATAAAGGTAATGTTTCATGTTCAAACCTTCCCTCCTGATTAGGCCTGTTTTGAAAGCCCCTTTTTGGTAGTCGACTACTCTGTGATTTTTTTGGACGATTAATCGACTAGTCGGTAATATAGGTGTAAGCTGATATAGACTAGTATCAGCGTTATATAGCTACAGTGGGCGGCGCTGGGCGGGCCCGCCCAGCACGGGGCATTTCCGCCCACCACTCCTGATGAAAAACACTGCTTCCGCCCAGCACTAATTTCACATAAACCTGCTTTAAATTAACTATTTGTGAAGAAAAGAAGTACTTACATTCATATTTCCGTCTTTAATCGTGTTTAATTTGCAATTGTACAAGATTCCTGTTTTCAATTCGACAATAAATGATTATTTTTAAAGATTTGTCGAGTGTTGTTTGTCAAAATATGTTACGATTCACGAAAACTGCCATTGAATTTACGTACGTACAGTACCGATGTATGTATGATAACCTTACATATAATATGTATATATGGGTAAATTCAATATGGCCGGGCTCGTTCGATTACTGTTCTTATAAATATTTATTTTTAATATGGTAAATAAAAAAGATCGTAATTTTCCAGAAAAAAATAAATTAAAATACTATAATATATATTTATTTCATCATTTACATTGCAAAATTTGTCCGAAATTGTTACACTTATGTTTCATGTACCAACACACATACATACACACACTCAAAATACGAAATACACTCAAATTCCAAAAGCCAACCACCAGACACATATTTAGAATCGACAAACATCCATCTTCACGATAGTCAAAATCATCAATCAACCAGAAATATTACAATAATAATAGTTTAACAAATAAAATATTGCATATTTGTAGGTTCGTGACAGATATTCACATACAAATTATCGCTAGAATTTTTTTCTTTCTTCATCGTCGTCGCGTATTTCTTCATCTCACTACGGGCTCACTACATGAATTATCACACGTAGGGCAATGCATAATTGTATTCACTGCACGTACGTCAACAATTTAGTTTGAGCCAGCCCGCTAGTTGTTTGCTTCTAAGTTAAGGTTAGGTAGGAATTTGATTTATTTAAACTAATTCCTTCCAATGTCTTAGAAAGTAGAATTATTGTGTAATTTGTGACAGATTTCTAATTTTCTATCCATTTAGACTCTTTTTTAGGCGATGTTCTTGGGTACCCCAATGAGTCATCGAGTAGTCGGTTATCAAGTTCATTATTCGACTACTGGCTTTGCCGGGCGGGTAGTCGATTAAACGATTACTCGAAACGGGCCTACTCCTGATGATATTGTATAGTTCTCATACTTTCTCTTTACAATGAATCTTCATTTGTTCAGTTTCATACAAATTCCAAGTTCCCACGCACATGACCCAAAACCATGTACCGGTACAGTGTATGCCTAATAGAGAATCACAAACACACACCTTTTCCAGCCTTTGTTTCTCACTATTCACTGGTCTTTCAATAACATCACACATATTAACTATATCACTTCTTTCAGACGATAAGACAATGTGAAAATAAACTTTTGTCTTTTAATTTAATTGTTCTAGGTTCCCACTTAAAAATGCCTTAAAACACCAACACAAATCTGAGTATGTCATGCATGTTTTTCCAGCTGTTTTGTATTTCACATTCATTGCTTTTGTAAAATTCACCATTTTACTGAAAAATGGGAATCTTAGAGATATCACATGTCTGTGTTTATATTTATAACAAATCTTTCACCCTTAATAACACCTCTGCAAATTCTATGTCTCCCCCTCCATATCCACCCATGCGCTTATAGTATAATTTCTTATCGCTTTGAGCGTATGCACTCAAGGACATTCTCAGCAAACTATTCTTTGCAGATCCCATCTCTCGGTACCAGTACAATAGCCTGAGTGGATCAATTCTTCCTTGTGGATTTCTCCATTGTAGTCATTTGAATAAAAAGATATAAATATTGCCACTCATTTGATACAAATGAAAGGGTTAAAAATTAGACAAGAGGTAGCAAATTTAAGTATTTCTGTATCTGGCCAGATGTTACGCTTTCTAAAACAAGAAATATTCTTCTCATCTTTGTCTGTGGAGTGTGGACTACATGTACATGTATCTTCAGTTTGTGTAAAAACAAAAAACAAATAGTCTAACATGTCAATGAAGGTCATCACAATGTTGTTTGCAGAAATCATAAGCATATTCAATACAAGTTTCTTTCCACTTACATTATTTGTCACTTTTTGTTGTGCTTGTTGTTTTTCTTTTGCATTTTTGTTTTAATATGATCAATGCCTAACTTTTATACATACCTTGTCTCAAACAAAAATATATATATATTTGTATCAAATAATATCTTAAAAGTCTATTTCTACTAAAAGGTATTCTCTATCAATTGTATATAGCAGGGGCAAGAATATCACTTTAATCTAACATTTCATTTTAACTGCATTTTTTAAACTGTTAAATAATAAGCTCAGGATAACTCTAGCTGAAACAAACAAAAAATGTGCCAAATCCAAATCAAAGCATACCCAAATCTGATTGCAATAAAGGAAGCTACAAGCTACTGTATATATTGACTGAAAGTATTTTCACAGATTACTTTGATGAAATAAAGGTTAACATGTAGGCGTTTGTATCCATGCAACATACAAAATATGGGGGATAATTTGTTACCGGTATACTTCATTCCAAGTAAAACCTCGATTCAGTAGCTGTGCCATGAGACTGAAAACACATTAGGATACATTACTTGTAAATGTTTGGGTAACTTCCTGCACAATATCCTCTTTCTACCACAGGAAAAGATGCTTCTGTTTTAATAAACTTGAGATAATTTTACAATGAAACAGAGGAAGTCTCACAGGCTCTTGGTGGGGGTGTTGTCACTGCTGTGGGTTACCTAGCTGTTTTTCTTACATTGCTGCAAATCAGTCAAAATGTCATATTGTGCATTTCTTGTTTCTCATTTTATTCATCTTCTTTTTTTTCATAACTGGTTGTGATTTCTTTGTTTGTCAATCATGAAAATCAATTTAAAAAACTAACAAATATAAAAAGTGCTGATGATTATTTGAAGTTATGGCAAGACTTTGACCTAATATGCATCTATATGGATTTCAAACGTATTAAAAACTCATTATAATCACTTCTTAGACTTGATATTACAATGGAATTGTCACTCTATAGGTTATTATGTTTACTGCACAAAAACAATAAAAACAATGTAATCTTATTTTTGTTTGATTCAGTGTCTTTCAACAACCTGAACACTGCTCAAAGAATCAGTTTCCATTACAATAATCATGTTTTTTGTTGGATAAAACCAATCTTTTCAATTTGTAGGATTGTAACTTGAATAACACTCTTGAAACACTTGTATGGCAACTGTCAAAAGTATTTATTCAACATTTTAAAAATAGTTTTCTGTTGTTTCAATTGTGCATTTTTTTTCTTCTTCAAGTATCCACTCTGATAATGGAATCTCACTTACATGACTTGCAATGCTAATGTTCAGGGTTTCAGTTGTAAAGTGAATTTTGTGAATTGCAGGATATATGAACGAGAAAGTAGTCGTGTAATTCACTGAACCTAAAGTTTCTCTCTTACAATACAATCCTTCCAAAAATGTTGTTATTTCTGCCTTGTGCAGGTGAAACTTTGTGAATGGTAGGGTGATTGACAAAGAAGACGTGTATTTTCACATTAAATAAGTTTATATAAATCAATTACATGTACATTTATAAAGCTCACTGCACATTGTACTGTCAGACTAAAATCAAATTTTTCCAAGAAATTAATATATTATTAAATGTAATTAAGAATAAAAAAACTTCCTGATTTGATGTTCGTGATGGCTATGCGGATACTTCAGTCTGAATTTGCAGATAATGTGGGCCTTCTAGTCTTAAAAAAGGCCAGATCAACTTCAAATCACAGACTGTCATGCAATAGACTGGTTAACTAACATATTCAAATTTCATGCCTACTCTTTAATCAAGGGTTGTTATTGACAACCTGAAAGCTTACCCGATGCTTGCTTGACAAAGCAACAAATAATGTATGCAGACTGGATTCCTAGTATTGTAGTTCATTCTTTTAATAATGACAGGTCAATGAAAAGACCAGTCATTTGGTCCCCAGGAAAGAAACATCCATAAACTTTAATCTTACGATCTAAAATTTCCTCTATTAAAGATGGAACTTGTATCACTCTAATCTGGACACACCATGTACCAATCATGACCATAGAGTGATAGAATTGAGCGACCCCAAAACATATTCGCTGGTTCTTAAATTGTAGTTGCACGCAATTCAGCCCTTTAAAAACATGCAAAAGAAGTCATGTTTATATTTTTCGCGAGTTCTAAAATTCGCGCTTGCCGATCTTAGCGCGAAAAATTAATGTACCGCAAATATTTCTACTTTTACAGTAACTGTCTTATCTCTCAAGATCTACAATTTATTTCAAAATCTACATTTACACTGTAATAGCAGTTAGATTGTACATGAAACAATGGGCTTTAAAGGTACAAACCTCACACTGTCTGCCCTTGTGGTCTTTGAGCTTGCATTCCATCCTCTTTGACCTCTGTTTACCTTTGACCACATCACGTAAGGCTAAGGTGTAGGAACCAATCAATCTGAGAGAAAGCGGGGAAAGAAGGAATATAATGATTATAATAAAAACAATAACAAACAACAAATAATGGTATGAAATTAATAATTACAATAAAAACAAAAAGAATATAATAATTACAATAATAATACTAATAATAATCATATTAATCATAATAAAAATAATAAAATAATAATCATAATAATCATGATAATAATATTCATGACAGAAATAATACATGTTGTAGTAGTAGTAGTCATAATAAGAAAATCAGATATTCAGATGCACTTAAAACAAAGGTATCATAATGCTTACAACAATGTATAAAGTCACATAGAAAAATACAAAAACTCAAGTGCCACCCCACCCCCGCTAATTTTGAAGATGCTTAGTGTTCTAAAGTCTCAATTTTTATTTCAGAAAATAAAATATTAAACATTCTTAGCCTTTTAAGTGATCAATTCATAGTTTGCTCATTGGACAGAAATTTAGCATCGTCATAGCTTCGGACTTGAATTTTTATTTGACATAACAGGCACACGAGTGCTATTCACACTGATTCGACATTATTAGAAATACTCTCTACAAAACAGATGACGGCAGGATGCAGAGTCCATGATCAAATTGATTTTCACACCTTCAAAAAAAATAAACACAGTTTCAAAATGAACTTCGCTATCCCTACAAAATTCTGTTTTCAATTCTGCGTTAATAAACGATAGCAGATTAAATGCGTCATAGCACTTCCACAAGTTAGGTTTATCGGTACATTTAATTTGCAGCCTAGATTTAATTATAGTCAATGTGATTGGAAGAAAAATATATTATCTTCAAGTACATTTCTATGGTTGGAACAGCAGTTGACGACATGGTTGATCGCCGTCTACAACCAGTTCGTCTACTACCTAATTTGTCCATTCCCATATGGTCTACACCCAGACTATCCACATGGTCTAATAATCATTTGTGTACTTATCATTTAGTCTAATGACCATTTAGGCTAATAGTCATTTGGTCTAATTTCCATTTGGTATAATCTCAAATAAGTCTACTACCCATTTGGTCTATTGCTCATTTAGTCTAATTTCCAGTCAGTCTAATTCCTAGTTTGTCTAATGCCCATGTTGTCTACTATCCAAATGGTCTAATAATCATTTAAACATATTTGATGATTATTAGACCATGTGGACAGTAGACGGGCTAGGTGTAGACCATATCGGAATAGACCAATTGGGTAGTAGACAAACTGGTTGTAAACCAAACAATAATTCACCGATGGCATTATACATGTACTTCATGTTCATGCTAAGCAAACTTCATTTTAAAACTAAAATATATGTATCTCAGATTCTAGACCTGTGTTGTACGTAACTTTACTGTCTCTTGTTATTTATTTCAAATTCTTTTGAATGTGTACCTATGATTGAAATGAATGAAATACATTGTGTTTTTCATCTTTTGAGAACCAGAAGGATGTTATGTTAAGTGTGCTTAAAGTATACAACTACAAGCTGAAGTTGGAGTAAAGTTCAAGTATAGCAGCTAAAGCCTTTCTGCCACTAAGGACACAATATGAACACATAAATAAATCAATAAATTTCGAAAACTACATGTAGTTAAATGGGCTGCATGCTGATAAACTGTAGGTGTGAACTTCAAAGCCTGGGAAGAATCCATCCGTCAGTTTTTGATCATTGATCTTGATTCACAGTCCTAATAGCGGTTTGACGTAATTCTGTTTATCAGCAGACAAATCTCCACCTACACACTACTTTCATGACGTAATATAAGTAAAATGTATAGGTCAAAATATGATCTCAAAATATCAAATGCTTAAAGGAATTCTGTTTGTGTAACTATTTACTTTTATCACAGACATGTAGCCTACATGCATGATGCATACTTTGAACCAATGAACTTTTTCTGTTAGATTTACACAGCATTAAAACTATTTCGCTTATCAAACATGTTCTTGCACTTGAAAGTAATTTATTTTCGTTGTAGGCCTGCAGATAAGAGGTTTTGGAGAACTGTTTCCCAATGAAGGAATTCCATATTTGATCAGGACAGCTTCATAAGCAGTTTTAAGAGTGCAGGAAGCTTAAAGTTTAATGTGATTACTGTTTAGCAATGATGTTTTCTTCTACATGTACACTGTATGCTGTTTTCTGTGTCCATCTGGCATGTGAAACCTGGGCCCTGTTTGAGAAAACTTGTTATCAATTTGCTCTCAGCCAAAAAAATGCCATGATTTCAGTAGCTTACAACACTTATTGTAACTTGTTATTGATAACAAGATTTATGAAACAGGGCCCAGATAAAGTGGCACTCGTGTTCCTCTAAATATCTACATGTACAAATGTAAGTTATTTAATTTATTGAGGATACTTTGTAATTTTTGTTGCCGATAACAATAAGGACCCCATTCTATGCCATGTAAAAAAAGAAGTTGACTTGGGTCGCATTTATCGACCAAATTTTTGCCTAGAACCAGCGTTTTCAAACGTCTTTCAGGCAAATTTTTAAGGCGATAAACGCAAAGCCCTATTTCAAACGTCTTTAGATATGGGCATATTGTAACGCCGAAAAAGGTGCGTTTGAATGTGACATACAGCCAGAATCACGTTTCTGAGACACGATAAACGCAAAGCTGTTTTGAACCCCACATACAAATCGGACCTTCCCATATAGCTCTATGGACCTTCCCAGGCTAATCCGCTTAAGGTCAAACGGTGCAAAGCAGCTGGGCAGAGACAAGGCCTTTATTTTTAATCGTGAAGAGACGATAAACGCGACATCCCGAGAATCACGTTCGTATAGTGGGGTTCGATAGTGGGGTTCGATATGTACATATCTGATGGCAAGACCCGATAAACGCACCCTTGGACCTTTAAAGACCAGTCTGGAAGTTAGACCCCTGGGTACCTGTCTGCTATGAATCAATCTTTCCTGGATTCATTCACAGTATTTATGAATTTGACCTCACAGTCATCATACAAGCCAGGCTGTGCAGGGTAGGTCCGGTCATAACTTCAAATCCTGCTGGCTCAATAGTACAGGGACTATTAAAGCTTCCTGGACGGGTTTTCACTTGTAGTTGCCATGGAGGCAATGTTTGTTGCAGTTTCATGATTCAACCATGGACAGTGATCTACCAAAATAGCATTTTTTGTGATCTGATCTCTAAAAGGCACATACAACATAGGTATTTATAATCACTGTGGAATCATCAATCAATGAACTACGTGTACTGTAAGTATCAAATTTACAACACATGCTACACCCATTTCTCTTCAGTCATACAATGTAGTTAACTTCAACCCTGGACCCAAAACTATACCTAAACCAAAAACAACAAGACATTCAACTTACATCCTTCACCAAAAAAATCTTTAATTGGAAGCAATGTTTGGATGACCTTTTTATCATAACGAGTCTTATTTAACCCTTCGGCTTCTGAATTCTCTCATTCCCATAGGCTATAATACAGAAGTTAATATACGATTCCCATTATAAGCTGCCCCTATTCCCCATGGCATGCCAAAGTAGATCCACTGCTTAACCTCTTTCTCCTAAATTCTCCTAATGTCTGATATTTTTCTCCCCCTCTTTCTATATAGCTCTGAGGGTGCGTTCAAGCGACACTTTTTCACCCTAGAAACGCGGTTTTCAAAGACGTTTAGTTTAAAACACGGTTGCGTTCAAGCGATTTAAAACGATTTTTCGTCGGTCATAAAAGTAAACGTGTTTCAAAACGCAAACATGAAACGCTGAAAAAGATGCGTTTTGTAACATGATTCTGCAGAATCAGGGTCGCTAAAAATCGCTTGAACGCAACGGAGATCTCAATCATGATTCTATGACGTCATTATCGTGGCCTTCTTCCAGTTCAAAACAGCAGCCGACAGTCGATCGACCGTAAACAAATTCAGAAAGCGTGCGCTGAAGTTGACCTATACTTCCTGAGTCAAACTGCGCAGTGTGATGCACAGTGGCCTGGCTTGAAATGAGCGAGAATCAGCTTTGATGGAAAATCGCTTGAACGATCTCCCACATTAACCATGTTTTGTAACGGCTTTTTGATTTGTGATTCATGTTTGTGATTCTAGCTTCAAAAATCGCTTAAACGCACCCTAGATCACATACACTCTCCAATTAATCTAGGCCATTTTAAGGGATTCTCTTGTCATATAAATCATATTAATTAGGTGCAAGATGAGACCTAATCTGCCATAAATCTATTCTACTTGAGTGATTTGTGCTTTAAATCATCGTAGATGCTAAGTCACAGTCAACCCATCCCATCCATACACGAATGATGAGTCAGAGCAAATAGATGTTACCGCATGATGTATGATAAAGCTAGAAGCGTGTGTCTTCAGTACTAGTATAGGGTCCCACTATATACATGTAGGCTTATACCTGTATGTGAACCTGTTGGGAGCAAGAAGGGAGTCAACTCAATCAATGTAAACTAATGAACTAACGCCCTTCTAGCTCTGGGCAGACGATATGTTTATACTTACAAAGTTTCCGCAATGTTTGCCTTGTCTGAAGCCCTAAACCAACATTATTTCAAAAGGCTTTGTAGTATCACTATCAGTGTCAATCTCTTTCATTATTTCAAATGGATACATGTATATAGTTACAGGGTCAATCTCTTTCATTATGTCATGATTTATGTAGACCTCTAGCTAAGGCTCTAGGGTTTGTGCAGAATGAGATTTGTTCTTCTACATATTTGTCTGGTTTTAATATAACCATGGACCTCCAAAAGGTATGTAAGGTTAGCTACATGTACCAGACAGAGAAATATATTCCCAAAGGCAACAGTCAAATAAGAAATCTGGACTCTTCTCCAAATGTTCTCGAATCTCTACCCTAAGATCTTACTTCTCATTCTTCTCACAAGAGTCATCATGTCTTGATGACAAGAACTTATTACAGAATTGATTGAGATATATATAATATATATATTGCATTGCTAATAACTTTCAGAGATATGGTAATTCCCAAGTGAAATGGACAGAAAATGGACAATATCTGTCTATTATCCGAAGCAAAGATGGAAGAGGGAAATAGAATGCACAGATATTCCGTGTACAGTTCCATACCTGTGATTGTGAGTGAGTGTTTTCATTTTTATTTTCACAAAGTTTTATCATTTTGATTGTACTTTACAGGTCTATCTAATAAGCATTTTTACTGTATAGTGAACGTGGGTGGAAGTATTCAGAATGACAAATTTTCTCTTCACTTCAGTTTCCCTACCAAACCTAACAATTACAAGTACCGGTACTTAAAATTTGGGAAAGAAGAAAACTATTTATGTTTGGATTAACAGTCGGGATAGGTAAATTGAGTGGGAGATCAATACACAGAACCATGCAGGGACATTTGTACCAATGCAATATTGGCCAAGTAAACACTGCAGTGAAACACTTCAATGAATTATGAACACTAATGGAAATACATGCTTGACTGACCATTGAAAGGGTTTGACTAATGCAGAATTACCATGTTCCAGTTAGCTGACTTCTCTCAATAGTTCAATGGTACACTACAGGAAATATGTGTACCAGTTAGCTATCTCTTGTGAATATGAGCTGTGAATGTGTGCTGGAGCCAACAGCATGGACTAACCAACTCAAAATAGTAATCTACTGTGTCCCCATGCCAATAGTACTAGATTATTACTAGATAGGGCCGAGTCATATTTGGGGTAGGGTTTAGGTATTGTGATTGTCACATTGAACAGTGAAATGGATTACTACATGAAGATCTACATTTACATACAGAGACTGATCCAGGAGACTGATCCAGGAGTCTGTGTAAAACTCAAAAGTGGGAGGGGCACAATTAGGGTTAAATTATTTAGTGTGTGTACAGGATATGTACGCCAGATGGGATTTGAAACTTACCCCCTACCCACCTGCCCCTAGCTCCCCTTGAATTCATCACTACTACACAGACACCAGTATCAAACATACTTTTTGGTTCACAAGAGTGCTTTTAAGATTTCCTATTTCAAAAGTGAGGGTTTTTATAGCTATATCTTCCATACATGTATTATATTTTTAGCAAACACTACAGCTCGTTAAGAGTTCAGTTTACCAAAACTACTTTCAAGCTTTTATTTGAGGATGAACAGTACATTAGATATTTAATTGACTTCTCTCTCTCTCTGTATAAATACTTATAGAAATGATTTATGAATATTCCAGCATAATGACCCATGCTAATCTAATTGCCTTCCCCCAATCCATGTTTGTTCCAATTAGAAAATTAAGCTGTCACTTGGCAATACTTCTGCTCCTGCAATTACCGATCAGAATTTAAAATATGTGGTTAGGAAGAAGTATTGCTTTTGCAGATTTCTATTCCCCTTCCGTTGGAAAGCATGATCCCTCTTCCTGGTAAAATATATTTCAAGTGCTACATGTACTTTCTGTCAAACCCAGCAGACTACATGATATGGGTTACAGAAATATGAAGGACTACATGTATATGAAGGACTATATATATATATATATATATAATCATTGATGTTTAATACAGGAACCATTTGGTATATTGCCCTATAGGCAATGTGCTTGAGGATGATCTTATGCAGATGACAAAACTATCAATCTGCTTGCAACTAATTTACAAGGGCAGGGTTTCCTACATACTGTATAAGCAGTCAACTTTAAAGTTTACACATTCTTGTTGTTTGTTGCTATGGCAACACTTTGAAGTAGAAAAAGTAACAAATTGCTTCATCATCCTTTCTTTCTTTTCTTTTTTGATCATTGCCTTTAAAAAATATATATCAATAGATCTACTCAGCCCTAATTCTACATAAAGTAAATAATATGGGCTTATCTTCCTATACCAATCAAACTTTCCACTTTCAAGGCACAACAAAAATGAGTTGTATATTTATCGAAAAAGTGTTACCGGTAAACAGTGGTAACCAATCAATCATATCTAAAACCATTTGAATTGGAGACCATTTACACGGTTGGTCTTTCAAGCAGCAATATCGATGTTCATTGTTTATTGTTTATCTATACAAAAATATATAAAAAGTATAAATATAGTATGGCACTAATATTTCAGGACAAAGGGGCATTATTTTATGAATGGTCATTCTATAGGGCTACAAGTTAACCCAAAACTGCTTGGTTTTATGGAAGGTTACCCAATTTTGAAAATAAATGAAGTTATACCATGCTACTGTTGATCTTCTTAAAGTCTATAAAGCTCCCTAATCCAAAAACCTCCCTTAGTCCTTAAAAACTGTTTGGTTTTTATGAGAATGGTAACCAAAGTACTTTCAATCACTACAAATTTTAAGCTCCCTAACCCAAATCTTGCCTAACCCCTACAATAATGTTGAAACTTTAAAAATAATCAAATTGGGCACAGTTTCACGAAAACCGGCATAACTACAAGTTTGCAGACAACCCATTGAAATGCACATAATAAATTTTAAACAAGTTTCAATGGGATATCAGTGAATTTGTACAACGGTTTCATGAAATGATGCCCTGAATAAAACTTGTTCAAATCACCATGCCTGGCAATGTCTGTCCCTCAAACCTTTTTGAAAAACGGCTCGCATGCAACGTGGCCTATTTATTACAGGGATCACCGCATCTCTGGAGGGTTAATGAACATTACCGTATTACCATTCATTTCCCCTCTAATCCACCCCCTGATACCGTGTCAGGAAGAGACTCCCCCACACTCCTACCCAGATCTCCCCCATGGACAGGCACGATAAGCCCCAAACGTGGGCTGGAAGTGACTCAAAAGAGAGGGTCTGGTGGGAAGGGTTGCCATGGTTACTGTTTACAGTCAATGAACCATAATATTAGTTTGTGGGATGATATGAGTTTGCTTTTTATGGTTTCTGAATGATTTCTGTTATGTTTTTAGGTGGTTTACTACGTCATACTAGGGCTAAAGGAGAAGATGACCTCTCTACTCCTTCTCGCACAAGCAACATACATCGTACTTCAAAATAAAAGTGTGTACCTAATCATTTCCACATATTATTCTAATAGTTCATTCTAATTTGTAAATACTGGGTTTCGTTGTATGATTTGACTCTGCTCAGTGGCGTAATGAGCAAAAACTTTTGGGGAGCGGAACAAAAACAAAAAACGGAAAATCATGTCATTTCAGCAACATTTATAAATCACTGGTATCAAATTAGAAATAAACCACATTTGAATTTTATTGGGGTGGGCAACTGCCCCCAAGTCTCCCCATCAGTACGCCTGTGACTCTGCTCAATTATGAGTACTTTTTTTTTTTAAATCATATTTTGGTTCACGAAGAGTTAAGTGCAGCCAATATCTAATCCAAAAGAGCAAGGTTCAAATCATTTTCACTCATCTACGTTAATCATTCTCATTCAAATGTCCCACTAGGAGCTTGCAAGCCATTGACATTGACATTTCTTACAAAAGAAAAATCTACATCTAGAAGAAACATGTTCATCACCTGTTTGCAGCCAGAAGGGCACCAACTCGTACCCTTTAAAACAAATCAAAATCTAACAGACTTCTGGCTCTGAACAGATGACATCATATATAACGGCCCTCAGCTAAATACCAGCATACTGCCTACATGTTCACTGGCTTGTAAAGATCTATTGATTGAACATGTAGATGTAGGACTGTAGGTGTGCATTATGATAGATGTAATTGATGCTTAACCTTGGGAAATATGGCTGATTTACCTAGATTTAAAAAATATATGTTTTCCTAAAAATGAGATAAACATGTAACCAGACAGGTTGATGTCAATTTATGAATATGCATAAAACGGAAAATCATGTCATTTCAGCAACATTTATAAATCACTGGTATCAAATTAGAAATAAACCACATTTGAATTTTATTGGCGTGGGCAACTGCCCCCCAAGTCTCCCCCCCCCCACATCAGTACGCCTGTGACTGCTCAATTATGAGTACTTTTTAAAAAAAATCATATGTTGGTTCACGAAGAGTTAAGTGCAGCCAATATCTAATCCAAAAGAGCAAGGTTCAAATCATTTTCACTCATCTAAGTTAATCATTCTCATTCAAATGTCCCACTAGGAGCTTGCAAGCCACATTGACATTTCTTACAAAAGAAAAATCTACATCTAGAAGAAACATGTTCATCACCTGTTTACAGCCAGAAGGGCACCAACTCGTACCCTTTAAAACAAATCAAAATCTAACGGCCTTTTGGCTCTGAACAGATGACATCATATATATTAAACGGCCCTCAGCTAAATACCAGCATACTGCCTACATGTTCACTGGCTTGCAAAGATCTATTGATTGAACATGTAGATGTAGGGCTGTAGGTGTGCATTATGATAGATGTACATGTAATTGATGCTTAACCTTGGGAAATATGGCTGATTTACCTAGATTTAAAAAATATATGTTTTCCTAAAAATGAGATAAACATGTAAACAGACAGGTTGATGTCAATTTATGAATATGCATAAAGAGAGCTACAGATATGCTAAGTCTGCTATAGCTAACACAGATTTCCATTCACCACAGGTATTACCTTGAAATATCCATATCCAATGATATCATCCATTTCTGATGATATCAAACATCACTTTCATTTGTTTGTTTCATTGATTGATAACAAAAGGATGTTTTATTTGTCAGATTATGTTTCGTTGCACATACATGTACATGTACCTTACCAGCTCAAATAATTACACGCACCTCACTGACATGATAAAAAGAACTGTAGAAAAGTGACGTTTGATGATTTCAGTTAATCAATAGTTTTACTGGAAAATAAAAAACTGTGTCACAATCTACAATGCCCTGTATCATGCTACTGCATCTTTCAAGGTAAAATCTGGGATTAAATTCAAGCAAACAAAAATTGTGTTATCTGCCTATTGTCTAGGTAATTGATTTTCACTCTTTTGTTTCGTCATTATTTGTTTCTTTCATCCTTAATATGCAGATGACACATCTATCAATCTGCTTAGTATCAATGTAAAATACTTTTTTTGTGGATGAAGGCACTTTGCCGCCAGTATTTATGTTTTGTTTTTGTTTTCAATTCAGAAAAAACATCATTTTAGCAGTATGTTTTCATGTTTTTTCAATAATTAAAAAAAAAAGGAAAAAAAATGGAAAAAAGCAGGCGGCCTCAAAAAAGAAACATGCGGGGATGCTAAACATGATTTTTTTTTTTTTTTAATGGCCTTGTGTCATTGTTTTTATTGTTGTCCTTGTTGCTTTAATTGGGAAAATCATATTTCTTTACATGCTCCAATGAATGATGATAAAAGTCAGGGTTAACCATAATAAAATACATATTTTATTTGTGGATTTTATGTTGCCTCCTAACACTACACTGGTTGAATCTATTCGCTATAATGACTTTCATGCTTTGATATTCTTGAATAATTCCTCATGGATAACTCTACTTCACGAGCAGGTATCACTCAATCGGCTCTCATTTCAGCTATATATATATATATATATATATATATATATATATATATATATATATATATATTGGTCATTGGGCTTTAGATTTGGTCTCCTTTTTTGTGTTTTCACTTATCATTTCTTCTTGCTCATCACCAGACGCGTCACTCTGAAGTCGGCAAAATATTGAAAATAAAAAAGTTCCACTTTTACAAGTTTGTAATTCATTGTAAAAGTTGTTTTTTTACCAGAGTTAAATGGATATTCCCTAACTTTGAAAGGCATTTTCATACCCATTTTCATACAGTTAACTATTTTTTCAGAGCAGTTTCATATGCAATGTTCTCTCTAAGCTTGCATTAACTGATTTGTATGCTGAGTATTTTAAATTTTCAGGCAGATTCCCTTTGAAAACTCAGATGTTGCAACAACCAAATCTCGGCACGTTTTTCAACAGATTTTGTGTGCAAAACAAACATATGAGGGCAGCCTGTACATGGTTGTCGAATCGTTCATGTGAGCGGAATACAGAGATAGATCTATAGATAATAGAGGAAGTCCTTGAAATCAATATATGCCTGGTTTTGTTTTGAATAAAACCAACCATCTGTGTCATAAGAGGACACCAGTTAGCGTAATATCTAGTTGATTGAATCGTTGAACATAATATTGTCTATTCAGAGCTGTAGCTTGTACAATGTATCATTACAAACAAAAAAAGCAAACACCAGAATTACAGAATGTCTTTTATCATCTAAACATTTAACTTTGTACAATTTACATACATATAGAATCTGCCCAAGACCTACATGTAAGTACTCTAATACTAGTATTATTGCTCATTGTTTTTTTAAATCTTTTCTTTCGCTAGTCTATCATATGTTTCAGAGATAGTACTGTACTTGAAAAATGTGATCCCTTTTTTGTATTTCTTCTTCTCTCTCTCTCTCTCTCTTTTTTTGGGGGGTGTCAGATATTTGGCAATGACATTATATCCACAATGATTTTCTCCTTTTAAAGCCCCACTGCACTACTTGCTCCCTCTATATAGAAAACAATGCCTAAGCGGTGCCCGTTGGTCCCCCATGATCCTCTTTTTCTTATGTTAATTGAGAGCTGAGTTAATGAGATAACCACCTGTCAGTGACCATGCTGGGAGGTCTATTCCCTCCTGGCCAAACTAGTGCAGACAGGCTATAAGTTCAAACATGATGGACAGACATTTTCAACCTACCACTTCGCCCACACCTAGTGTAAATTTCTCTCATTCACCCACTCCTCTCTCTCTCTCTCTCTCTCCCTCTCTCTCTCTCTCTCCCCCTCTCTCTCTCTCCCTCCCTCTCTCTCTCTCTCTCCCTCTCTCTCTCTCTTCGTCTCTTTTCCTCTCTATCTCTTTCTGTTCTGAAGCCCCCTTAATTTAGCACAACTATTTTGGGAGTTCGAGTCACGTCACAGGAAATCAAAGTAAGACAGGTGTAGTATGGACCTACATGTGTAATGAATCGCATGTACATGTACTGTATGACATTTTATTTCTGACTTGTACATTAGTCTTGTTAAAATAATCAGGTTGCAAGGATGTTTTTACTTTTCCCCTCTGTAAAAAAATGCATAGTCATCCTAAGTTTTCTGTGGCTTTATTTTATTTTAGAAATAAAATTCATTTGTATGTTACTTACTTGTTGCGACCGATCTTCTCATGATCATAGACCTCAAGTTCCACCGAGTCGGAGGCTGTCAACGGCTTGTCACTGAGATTGAATTCTAAGGTCTAGAATAAGAAATAAATAATAAAATGTTTGTGATTTAAATAAATCAACTAGAGCTACATGTATCTGAAAGTACATGTATGATAATGCATACATGTAGTAACATCATCATACAAGCAGGCCGTACAACAGTAAATACCAACGATCTCACATCTCCTATCTTACTCAGACCTCGACTAACGGAAATGTGCCATTATGTGTTAATATCAAGTTTTATATGGATCTATAATTAGAGTTCTAATAAATGATTAAAACATAAATACCTTTTCAAGTATTATGGCTTACACATTATCATTGCTGAATGGGAGGGGGGAGGGAATACAACCGAATCACATGATTCGGCTTACAATTTGACTTTTGGGGGTACAAAACTACAAATATATCAAATCACCTGTATCTACAGGTACAAAATATGAAAATCATATACTGCTCATCTTTAAAGTGTATGCAAGCCTTCAGTAATGTACACATGCCCTATTTTAATATATCACACCATTCTATGAAATGAATTCATCCCTGAATGGCATGTCTGTATGCATGGGAGTGGAAAAGGACAAACAAATCCATACTGGATTTCTGAGTGATTATATTACCACCAAACAGTGTAAATTTGCAGAACAGAAAGAAGGGTTTGTTTAATAGTGTGCAAGTAAATCAATCTCTCTCTCTCTCTCTCTCTCTCTCTCTCTCTCTCTCTTCTGTCTTTCTCTCTCTTCTCTCTCTCTCTCTCTCTCTCTTCTTTCTCTCTCTCTCTCTTCCTCTCTCTCTCCCTCTCTCCCTCCCTAACCCCCCATGCCCTCACCCCCCCTCTCACTCTCTCTCTTTCTCTTTCAATGAACCTGTCCAAAATTAAGCCAATTAAAATAACAGTTTAGACTACAATTTAAAGCTAAATTACAGGCCTTAACTAAAATATGATTGCTTCATAAATGCCTGCCTATGCTTAGTTTCACTCTTGGTGATTTCAATGTTCATAACAGGTTACCCATATTTCTGTATGCCTCTCTTCATGTAAATATCAGTTCTAACAAGCTTCATCAAAACACATTTTACAATCAGCATGTATTCATCGTTAAAAACACTACCAGTGTTTATCCAACACGTATTTTTATAGGCCTATATGTACTTCCTTCAACAACCTCTCTGATTACAATATTAAATGTTATCACCTTGTGACAGTTATATTATTACTATGTACCTGTTTTATCACTGGGTAATAAAACAGTACCTCTAACTTTGCTTTCCCCAAATCTTTCTACAAATGTGTTCTGAACTTTATGTTGGCTAGATATATTTTTTAAATAAAGCAATTAAAAATGTGTTGATTTATCTGCATTTCTATATTTTACAAGTACGACAAAATTAATAAACTATTCAATCTTTTTTAAGTCATGACCATGTCTTCTTTTGATAGAACATGTACCTTTGAAATTTGAAATATTAAAAGAAAAACTGATTTAACCTGTTGCTTTCGAGAATGGGGGAGGGGGCCGGGGAAGGGGGCCGGGGGGGGGGCTGTATTAAGCCTATGGGACTTTGACTATGCAGTAGCCAACGGGTTAACACAATGTCATTCAATAATTCAGTCATTTATAATAAGGAATCCTGCACATATTTTGTTCAATACTCTGAACCATTAGATCCTGTAATACATGCAGGAAGTTGCATCTTGAGTGTGTGCATGACTTGTATGCATGTACATAATGGACAAACATGTAGAAAATACATATACACAAGAGTGCATTGATGCAGACGGCCTGATGCACTTTGACCCCTTTACATTCCTTTGAGTCTGTTTAGTCCAGAGGATAAAACCGATTCTACATGTATAACCATTACCTTGGATTGTTAAATAAAAGCAACCATCCCCTGTTTATTGAATGCCTCACTGATTAGAAATGTCATAGAATCAACAAGCAATCGGGTCTTGTGGGTGTACTTATTTTTCTTCAAAATACACACAATTCTTATTATAATGTGCACCAATGGACTAATCATGTTAATAAATTTGATCAGGAATGTGATCTGAATAATTATCTGCATTATACACGTAGGTGCAAATATTGACATTAATCTAAAATGGATGAAAGTATTTTGTTAAAGAGACAAGTTGCGTAGCCTACGTACAAGTACATGCATATATTTTTATAGAACATTTGTTCAACTTACTTTTTTTTTTTACCAGACTACTATGAAAGCAAGTATTATACATAGTATCACAAAGAGAATCCATTGACATAAGAGGGATTAAACGGGATTAAACCTACCACCAATGGACCACAGATATCCTACCACTTTAAGTCTTATCAACATAATTTGGGAATTTTTTTTAGTAAAAAGTTAGTTTACTTTCATCACCGACTTTCAGAATTATGGAATTTGAAAAACCCCAATGCCAATAAAATTTCAGCCTAAACACGGTACATGCAATATGCTCTCCTTTCTTCCTGCCCCCCCCCCAAAATGAATAACTTAGTACTTTATGAAGTTTATTCTACACTACATCTTTACCTCACTCCATTGTGGATCTGTAGAGTCATCAACCACTTTTGTCTTCTTCTTTGTACCTGTAATAAAACAAAAAACATTACATATGTATTACTTTTCCAGGGTTCAAAATCACACCCTTTTCAAGTTTTTCAGTGCTTTTTTTCTAAAAAGGGTGGAAGTAAGAATATATTTTGTAAACACGTGTTTTCCAAAACCAGTTTTCTCAATTGGTTAAAAATCACACTTTTCAATTTTGTTCATGCTTTTTTCTCAAAAATTAAATGAACCCCCTTGAAAATATGCCCTAAGTTCCTAACCAAGGTCTTAAAGTAACCACCCCTAAAATACTTACTTGCTTAAAATGAATTTTATTGCTAATAACAATTGCAAATTATAAAGTGTATGAAACAGAAACTCCAGGCAAGGGTATGTTAAATGCATTTCAACAAACTCAATAAACATGACATACCCTTTTTCCTGAATTTTGGCATATTTGATACCCTAAATACGTCACACGTGTAAGTGTTACTCACCTAAAACCAGCAAAAACTACCCTTTTCATGCATATTTCAGGATTTGCTTGTGTAAAGCAAAAATATTTGACCCCCAGGTTAATTTTTAATTCATAAAACTTTGTTCGAATAGGGACTCAAGGTATTCTGAAAACTATTTTCTCTATATCTTTTAAATAGGGAGAAGTATATATATACCCATTCCACATCCAAATGTTGACGAATCCATGCTTAACTCCATGTATGCCTACATGAACATGGCTATAAATAATGTGCGGATAATTCATTTTAAAATATCTGCTCGGACATCTATAAGATGGTGCAATTTAAATTATATCTTTACGGTGAAAGACTTTTTTTCTTTTTTTTTTTCTTCATAACATCAACCATTCGTCAAAGATGTCTCATAATTTTATCACAAAATCTATCACAAACCGGACAGTTAATTTTACGTTATGTTAAATCATTACATGAATGGGACGGAAACCAACAAGCTGAGGCAGAAATGTTGTAAAATGTGTGCTACTAAAGAAGGGTCTAAACAACATTCATTAATTTAATTTTAGCAGCACACATATTTTACAGCTTTTCCACCCATGGCGGCCAAGCTCTTCCGCCCCTAGTTTGCCTTAGGCCTACTAGTGTTTGCAGATAGCCAAGGACATATATATTAAATACGACTTACAGTTATAAATTATTGAGCATTTTTGTTTCAGAGAATGGACTGCAAATCATAATCTTTTCACTGTACATTGAGGCTGCACGCGCACGCAAACCCACTAACTACATTGACCAGGCCAGTCTGTTCTGTAGCTGGCCTAGACCGAAAATTTCTGTCTCTTTCGTTCGTTAGCCTCTGATTTGGGTAGGGTCGGCTCCTCTCTTTAGAGACAGAAGCCGACCATAGGCGCTCCTGTGCAAACTCGGTGGAATGTTACTGTTACTGCGCATGCGCTGCAAAAATTTCAACACAGAGCGGAGTTCAATTTCAACGAAGAAAACCAGGAAAAAAAAAGACCCTTAAACGCATCATACAGTCAATCTGGTACCGGTAAGTGGTACCGGTAAGTGGAACCGATGTATATTAGCCTAGACCTAATTTTCAAAAATAAATGCATCGGATATGAATCCGCTAAAGACATTTTAGTCCAAAAGTTTGGCCGGAATTTGGTGGCCAGATCCGTTCCACCGAGTTTGCACAGAAGCGCCTATGGTCGGCTTCTGTCTCTAAAGAGAGGAGCCGACCCTACCCAAATCAGATTCAGAGGCTAACGACCGAAAGAGACAGAAATTTTCGGTCTATAGCTGGCCTTGCAGAATATTGTTCAACGAGCACCACCACACTCCTCAGTCTCATTTACTCACCTGCAAACTTCAACTGGACGAAGGGGTCAATCGTACCAAACTTCTCGATGTTTGGCAGACTTTTCCCACTGTCCACAACAATAACTAAAGACATGGTGACCTGCAACCCTCACTGGGACACCAACTCCTGGTATAAATCCTTCTCTTCTTCACCTCCAGGGCCCTGGAAAGAAGTTTTAGAACTTACTTTCCCGCCGTCTTTCCTTCGTAAGTCACCCCACACAGTGTAAGTCGAACAGTGCAGTGTGAATACTAAGAAGATGACCGGCCTAACGAATAAAGACCGCTCCCACTGGGTACAGCGCGCGGACACTGTATAATGTGAATGGGCAGAGAGCTAGAGAGGGATGGCACTATACCTACCATTCATACTCCGGTACACGCCCATACCATGCGTGCACAGGCGCGCGAGGTGCGTAACGTTCCACCCCGCCCCCGCTTTTGATCGAAGATGAATGTTGTTGTTGTTTGGTAGAACAACTTTACAACGTTTATTCCTAGTTAATTTACTTGATTTGATGAGGCCTAATTATTTGTGTTCATATGTATGAAAGTACTTTTTAAATGCTATAACTTTGATTTCAATTTCCAAATGGAAATGACCACCCCCAAAAATGTTTATATATAATTAATATCAAATGACATTTGCAATATAACATAGAAATGAAACTCATTTGTAATTATAAACCCATGAAACATCTTAAGTGATGAATCTATGAGGCATATAGGTCTATAATGAACTGATGATATCGAAGATAAGCAATTATAACTCGGATACTAGCTGGATAGAATTTGAAGGAAACTTGAAGTAATTCTAGAAAAATCAGGCGGAAAATCAATGAAGATAGGGAGCCTGACATGGCAACGATTTGATATAGTTTCTTTCGTCTGGAATTCCTTTGAAATTTCTTCTCTCGTCTGATCGATCTTACTTACCTCATACTCGATGATTTTATGTCTTGGTTAGGGTTACTCGCACAATGAGGAGTGGACTTTTCTATTATCAATCAGAATAAAAATTAATGTTTGTTAATAACTTTTTACAATAGCTTTAATGAGGAGAGTTGATCAAACAGTGCCACACTTTCACGACCATGTCAAAAGGTCAAATTGAAGATTTTAATTCATTGTTCCAAATTGGCCAAATGAAAGAATATGCCTACTTGAAAGAGCCGTGAGAGAAGTTTATTTTTATTTTTTTTAATATTTTTTTTTTTTTTTTTGGGGGTTGCAATAAATAATGTATGTAGGCCCCTTACCATCTTTTTCATGTTATACGCACATCATTTCTGCCCCACCCCTCTCTCTCTCTCTCTCTCTCTCTCTCTCTCTCTCTCTCTGCCCCTGCACTTGTAAGCCAAATTATTTCTCCAGCATGCATTCCTTGCTCAATCATGATAGTACATTACTGTCGCTAGTCTCGACGAGGGTTCACTCGGAGCTGTGTAGTATTGCGCCCCTTACGCTGATCAGCTTCTTATTCTAGTAATTCGTTTTCATGATGACTGTACTGCATAATGATTGAAATGTTTTGTTAATATAATTCTTGTTGTACCACTGCAAAAGTTGATTCATCGCTCGTAATAAATACATAAATATATTTTATCAATGGGAATAATTCTAAACTACTCATCCAAATACTGGTTTTAGTAGCGAACCGTCCTAAATAATTTCTGAAGGTGAATTAAAAAATAATAATACAAATCTAAAGTTATTATACTCATGAGTGAATATCTCCAACAAGACATTTGAACAGGATTTTTTAAAATATGCCGTCTTGATAGTGTGTTATTCGTGCCATGCTTACTTCTTTCGTCATCATAAGTTGTATAATTTGTTTTGCTCTTCACCAAATGTTCTGTTTTTCCCTGATCAGCTCCTTATTCCGTTCTAATAATTCGTTTTCATGACAGTACTACTACATGATTGGTTTTGTTAATAAATTCCTCGTATCTTGTACCCCTGCAAAAGTTGATTCATCGCTCTTAATAAATAAATAAATATATTCTATCCCCTTCTCTCTCTCTCTCTCTCTCTCTCTCTCTCTCTTCCTCTCCCTCTCTTTCTCACTCCATTTCTCTAGCTATTTCTCTCTTTCTTTCTCTCTCCCGCTCTCTTTCTCTGAAATTAACGCTCACCAACCAAATACTCTACACAATCGAATTACTTTCTTTCTTAGATAAATATCAAACTGATCCAGGTATATTCAGTTCATTCAATCAATTATTTAATGATACAATCAGCTATAAACTACAAACTGTCTGACAATAGGATAATTCTGAGTATATGATATAAGGCTTAGTCCATCTTTCATTCAATGGTATCATAAGTTTTTTTTAATTAACAAAAATCATAGTAATATTCCTAATTGATTCTTTAAAACAACCCGAGTTCCCTATGTACAAAGTAAACCCATCCTCGCACTATGTCAGCCATGATGGATGGTAACTGTAAGTTACAAGAATACGTTCCTTCCATATTTTCACAACGACAAAACTTTCCTTCAAAACTGTCACAAATAATTACAACTATATGACATTCTATTAAAGCCTAATATGACACATGATGCGAAGTGTATGGTTTAATCATGTTAATTGTCACTGATAATCATGTCTCTGATAATCTTTAACAACTGGAGACGCGATGGCTCAGTGGTAGAGCAGAGTGGTCTCGTAATCGGGAGGTCCTGAGTTCGAAACCAAGTCGATGCGCCATAGTGCCCTTTGGTAAAGCATTAATCCTCATTACCAAGTCCATCGGAGAGGACTTAAAGCTCTCGGTCCCCTAGTTGCTTACTTACAAGCATACACATGCTTTCTTAGCAGTCAGGTAAAACCAAATTGTCAGATTTAGTACTTCTGCGCATGCTCTGATTCGTGACTCTTGTACATGTACATCAATAACATGAAATATGTGTTTAATACATTGTATATTAGTTTTGTTTGATGAAAACTATTAATCTACAACTCTTATCAAGATAGTTACATTTTGCAAGCTGTAAAATTGACGAGACGAGTGTACAATGTGTCGGGAGAATCTGTATGACACTCATTGAAACATATTCTTCATAATGTTTGAAAGGCTTTTCACCGTGTGGCATTCTTCTTTTTATCATAAACAATTCAGAAAACACAACACCTATACTGTCATATTATTCACAAAAATTTACTGCATAGTGTCGTTATTCTTCCACGATTATTCCTGCCCGCATGCAATGAATAAAGTCAACACTCGAATAAGAAATAACCTCTCAAAGGAAGTCAAAGCCCTTTCTCCCTTGTTCAAACTTGAAAGAATTTTTCTCCCGGAAAAGGATTTCGGGAATTCGGCAAGCCCTCACAGCGTCGTTAACTATGGAAGGGGGTGGGAAAAGAATTTCCCCTTACCTACATTTTCTCAGGAATACCGCCATACCACCCGGTCAATAACATGATTTTTAATGTTATTTGCACCAACAGTAAATACTTCAAAGACAAATTTGAAAATTAGCGCTCACCACCAGATTGGTGAAATAGGCATATTCAACCCTATCTGGACAACACGTCGACACAAAGCATAATGCTGAAAATAGCCAGTAGGGCCTATACTATGAATAAAACTATAGAGCAATTAAACGTAAGCAGAATATAGACCCTAACACCTACGTGCAGAAATCTCTTCATTATCCAAATACTTTATTAAGATAGTTAATTTCATTTGCTGATGAAAATTCGCAAATAAGAACTCACTATTACAAAAACGTTTGACAAACGTTTGACAAACGTTTGACTGTCGATAAATCAACATGAAAATGTGTTTTTTTTTTCTTTTGACATCTTCATATTTCATTAGATTTCCAAACAAATTTATCTCTTTCAAAGCCATTGAGATGGTCTCGTTAATAAATTCCTATTAGACCAATGGGGTGTACGTTCCATCAATATTTTTGTTCTCGTAAAACAAATTCATACTCCTATTTATCCTGATATTTGGTGATATGCATCAAACAAAATATGAATTAAATATGAAACGAAGTTCAGTCCAGAACCACTTGTATTTCCTGAGTTATTAAACAAACGCACACTTTCAAAATATATTCAGACTCTCAAATGTGTGATTTGTTGGAAAATGTAGTCATTACAGCAAAAAAAAAACATTTCGCATAAAATGTTGAGAGAATAACTATTACAGTTTCGAAAGTCGATAAAAGAAGTTCTAATTTAACCAACTACTTTATACAAAATACTTTTGTAGAGCTAATGTTGGAATTCAAATAGGCAGTCAAGTACTAAACCGCACGTCTTTAACGCCAAGAGTATTCAGCATCATACTTGTAGTTTGCAACTTCGTTAATTATGGCGACAAGTGATTTTATCAACCGTTGAACTCGCAATCGAATCACCCATTGAACTCCCAATCGAATAGCCCATTGTACACAGACATGATTAAATCGCCCGTTGAACAAACGATTAAATCGCACATTGAACACACAAATTGTCTGTTTGACTCACATTCAAATTGAACGCTGAACACACAATCAAATGGATAATTGAACACGTGGTCGACTCAGCCATTGAACACGCGATTGACGGATGCACTTGGGATGTTATATATAAATAGGATGAGGAAGATGACGAGGAGAATGATGAGGAAAGTCATCAGGATGTAATACTTGTAGTTGTACCAGACGATGAAGCGAAGCGATTTCCACGGCGATGTGAACCACATAAATGACGTCTCGGGTCGACTGCCAAATTTAAAAGAACGAAATAAAACAAGAACAAAAAATAACTTAAAACCCCGTGAAACGAAAGGACATCATAATAATATTGTCTAATTTCGGGCCCATACCAATTTTTTGACCTCTGCTCCAAAAAACATAGTACCGATTAAACATTTTTTAAAAATAATTCCATTAACAGAAAATCCATGTATTAAATGTGGAATCCCATATACATAAACATTGCATAACCAAAGCTTAAAGAAAAATGAAGTTAAATATGAAACAAAGAGGAGGAGGAAGAGGGGAGTGGGTTGAGGGGGGGGGGCGATGAGTGGGATAGGGAGGGAGTGGTGGACGTCGTGGGGAGGGGGTTAATTTTGAGGGGGAAAGATTACTCACCTCAGGTCGGCAAGAGGAGGAGGAAGAGGAGAGTGGGCTGAGGAGGGGGACGGCGAGTGGGATAGGGAGGGAGTGGTGCAGGCGCGGATCCAGGATTTCTTAGGGGGCCCAAATTTGAAATTATGCGAGCCAAATATTGGTACTTAATGGTAACCACTAAAGAAGTGGCGTAATGAGCAAAATCGTTTGGGGGGCAGAAAAAAAAATCGGCATCACCACCACTCTAGCTCTTACATGGAGGCCCTGCTGAACGTTTTTTAAAGTGGTTGGGGGAGGCTAAAGTATCTACGATCAGGTAGAGCGTAGCGTAAATTGGCGTGGGGTCTAGGGGCAAAGCCTCGGCGGGGGTCAAGAGGCAGAGTCCCTGAAGCTCAGGGCGTATGGGCATTTAATTAAGGTCAGATGAGCATACTTTTATACCTTATTTGTGACACTGGCAGGACACCAATTGGCGTGTGGTCCAGGGGGCGGAGCCCCCAGAAGCTCAGGAGTTTTAGGCATTAAATTACCGTCAGATGAGCATCGAGGGCCCGCCTATGGGCCCTAGCTGGGGTCCAGGGGGCAGAGCCCCCGGAAGCTCAGGGGTTTAAGGCATTGAATTACGGTCAGATGAGCATATTTTGATACCTTATTTGTGACACTGGCAGGTCACTAATTGGCGTGGGGTCCAGGGGGCGGAGCCCCCGGAAGCTCAGGGTTTAAGCATTACATTACGGTCAGATGAGCATCCAGGGGCCCGCCTTGGGACCTAGGTGGGGTCAAGGGGGCAGAGCTCTCGGAAGCTCAGGGGTTCTAGGCATTTAATTACGGTCAGATGAGCTTATTTTGATACCTTATTTGTGACACTGGCAGGTCACTAATTGGCGTGGGCTCCCCTTTTCCTTACCTTCCTTCTCTCTCCTTTAAGTTTGCTGGGGGCAAGGGTCCTTTCGGTCCCCACCCCCGATCCGGACGTTGTTGGCCGAATTAATCGCAACTGATCTCCCCTTCTTTTCATCCTTTTCTTTTCTTCTTCCTCTTTTTTGTTCCCTTTTAGCTCTCCTTTCCCTTGCACCCCTTTTTTGGCGGGGGCAAGGGCCTTTTAGCCCTCCTCCCCCGATCCACAACTTCTTGGCGGGAAAATCGCAACTGATATCCCCCTTCTTTTCTTTTCTCCTTCCTCTTTATTTCCTTCCCTTTATCTCCTCTTTTCCTTTTCTTTCCCTTTCCTTCCTTCTCTCTTATTTTTTTGCTGGGGGGAGGGGGGGGGGAAGGGAACAGCCTGGGAGGCAAGGCCCTTTCGCCCCCCCCCCCGATCTCCTTCTTTCCCCCTTTTCTTTTCTGCTTCCTCTTCTTTCTTTCCCTTTCTCTCCTCTTTCCCTTTCCTTTCTTTTCCTTATCTCTCTCTTTTTTCTTTTTTTCTTTTTTTTGGCGGGGCAAGGCCCCCTGGCCCCCTCCCCCTGGATCCGCGCCTGGAGTGGTGGACGTCGTGGGGAGGGGGTTAATTTTGAGGGGGAAAGATTATGCACATCAGGTCGGCAAGAGGAGGAGGAAGAGGGAGTGGGTTGAGGAGGGGGCGATGAGTGGGATAGGGAGGGAGTGGTGGACGTCGTTGGGAGGGTTAATTTTGAGGGGGAAAGATTACTCACATCGGGTCATCAAGATGGGGATGTTGATTTGGTTCGTCTCGTCCCTGTGCTGTAGGCCTTTCTGTGATCTCCAAATCATCCAAGATCTCCAGTTCCATCTCAACTTTACCCTGAAGTTAAAAATTAATTTTTAATTTAAGTTTGAAAAAACTTCAATTTCAATTTGACTTATATTTTGAATATTAGTTTGATTTATAATGTTTTCCTTTTTGCATTTTTTTTTCTTGAGCCTCGATGGGTTTTATTCTTATCCAGGTCGGATGCTGCCAGACCTGGATGCTGCGGACCGTAATAATTCTAGAATAATCACGCATGGACTATCATCCTGAAGACGTCTAGAAAATATACCTTTTGGATAATTACCATGAATCAATGTATACTATGATTATAATCTTGCATATACTAATTGATATACTGCGCCTTATACTATTTTTTGTTCTCCCTACAGTATATTTGTTGTACTGCATAATAATGTATTTGAATTTGAATTCCATTGCATCTCACCGCTAGCTTCTTCTCCGCATCTTCCCCGTCTATGTTGTAGCAGGGCCACCATCCCTTCACCCTCTTGCGCTCAAAAAGGGACATGTAAGGGCTCTGATCTTTGCCTCCAGGTAGCTTCTCCACGTTGCATTTGTGGTCCTTCTTCGTTGGAGTTATCATCCGATTAAGGTCCAACTCCAGTGTTCCTACAATGCAAGAGAAATGGCAAAGATATTTTTTGGCTACGGCTACACTACGTGACAGTGAATTGTCCTATATGGTCCAATGTTACATTGGTTCTGCATTACATTGGTTCTGCATTACATTGGTGCTGTCTTTTAATGGTCCATGTTTATAGTGGTCCCATGTCCCATTGGTCCTATTTCCCATTGGTCCTGCAAACCATAGTTCTCTAGCCCTATCGTTATCCTTACTTAATACCAACGGAGTGCGAAACAATAGGACTTTCAAAAAGTCCTAATGGTCCTATACCGCCCACTGCCCTTACAAGAAATGGGACCAAATGGCAGAAGGCCGATATAAATATCACTACCCATGTATAAGCCGTATTACAAATCATCCTTAATCGTCTGTGAACAAAATTGCCTTCAGTCACTCGGACAAAAACCCGTTACTGCAATTTGGATATGTATTTCTTACTTTACAAAATGCAGTAAAACGACCACTCCAAAGGTGGCTATTAATTAACAATTTTGGCTTATTTCGAGTCATCTCAACTAAATCTCAAGAATAGTATATAGTAACCTCGATAATCGAGTCTCTCTATATTAGGTAGTGTACATGTATATTTGTATATTACATCTCATTGCGAAGACATCTGACAAATACCTAAGAAATCATCGGCCGAGAACTTGTCATTATCCCAGATCTGGATAACCAAGGTCGGAGGAACTCTTGTTTCCGTCTCACTCACGCTCCAGAAATGTTCCTGATTTGATAAGAAAACAATACAAAATGATCAAATTCAAATCAACTATTACAGTTAATCAGACACATTATTGGCCTAAAACCATTTTGTTTATTGCTTATCGTGTTTCTCTTTTTCTTCATCTTGTTTTCTCATCTTTTTTAATATCTCTTAGCAGTACGATATTTTGTGACTGTATAAGTACATCCCTAATGAAAAAAAACTTCTCTTGACTTTGTACGCTTATCAGCGTTTTGTCCGACAGAGTAGCGATTAAACATTGCCTGCAGAATGAAGTTTTAATAGAAAAATCAAACAATATTGATTGAAATCTCATATCCATTTTTGTTTGTTAGCGTTTTTTCGTAATTGCGCCCCTTTCCCTCTTACAGAATCCAAGATCCAGGGGTTGTATGTATACACACCTTCCTTGTCACTACCAGCACTCGTTCGGGAGGGATGTAGTGCATGTCAAAGACAAACCGCCAGTTGAAGTTCCCTTCACCATTGAGTGATCGGTAATGCACGTCAGTCTCTTGCTTCTCGTCCACTCCAGCTAACCATCTGAGAACAAAACAAAACCAAATGAAAAACACTATACAGGGTGCCCCCAAAAAGAACGCAGCAGCTGAGATTTGTAATTTCAACGACGTCATCAGCAGTGTTGAACGGATGACTGCTCTCGCTTTCAAAACGGAGACAACATGAAAGAACTAGGACATGTCACATTCATTACACAACCTTATGATGCTGTGGAAAGCCACCAGGCGGATATTTCTCGCTGCATCTAGCAGTCTTGGTGTCATCTTCCTATGAAAAGAATTTTCTACCCAATAAAATAGAAGACAATGACATGTGTACATGATGTCGTTGAAATTGCAGATCTAAGCTGTTGCGTTCATTTTTGGCCACCCTGTATATGCCACTTTCTCTCCTTACAGCTTTCGATTGATAACCCTATCACACCGATGGGACCGACAACCAGATTGAAAAATGACCAAGTTAACGGTCAGTCTGAAATCGGTTTGGCATTGTGACTGATCGAGGTATGATATTTCATTACTTTGTCTATACACCGTAACTGGCTTCAAACACCAGTCAGATTGTGATACTGGTTCACAAAGTTCTTGCCCATGAAGATTTACAATTGATCTGAATGAATGAACTGTCATATTCGCACCACACCTCCCCTTCCCGAAGTGTCCATGTTGATACATACCACGCACTCAATTCATAAATAATCCCTTTAATGAATTGCCATAAAACCAAATAAAATAGATTTCGGGAACTTTTAGGAATGCATACCCTTTGATGTAAATGTCACTCATTCTCTCCCCAGTGAAAGAAACGTCTTGGAGATCAACATTCTTCGTGTTCCAAATGATACAACGCAATTGAAACCTGTAAATATGAAAAGTTTTAATTAGGTTCTTGCATATATTTTCAAGACGAAGAGAAGAATGGTCATTCCATCTGAACTGATAGATATGGCCATATAACATAGATCAATAATAATGACAGTGCAGTGTAGGTCTATGACACTGTTGTTGAAGATAAATACTTAAAAATAATGAAAATCAATTCACATCTAGCCCAATGATTGTCTCTCAATTTTTGTAATTTGATCAGGTTTAAGTATTCATGAATATGTTTTAGATTCACATTTTAAAGAAAATAACACAAATAAAGAACAATTTCCATCAAAATTTGAGGATTATAAAAGGTAGAGACATAATTAGATTTCGATTTTTTTAAAACAAAAGTATACATATATATAAAACTCCTTATTCAATTTTCAAAAAGAAAACAAAAAGAAAGAATAGGTAGTTCAAAAAGAAAAAAATTACCGAAAAGCAAAGATCTACTACTGATTACGATATTCGATAAAGTGTATAGTCGGTTAAAGGGTAGACTTTAACATACTACCGATCGATGTTTTTACATCTACCACTGATTACATTACCATATTTGAGAGAGTAAAATACAAATTTGAGAAAGAGACAGACTAAAGAAATCACGATATATGTCTTTAACAACTACCCCTGATTAGTATAGGCGATAGAGTACGTCTATAGTTGATAAAAAGAAGAAGGATAGAAAACAGAGATATCACTGACTACAGTTGATAGAGTAAAATATTCCTTAACACCCAACACTTGGTCGATACAGTAAACTGTAGTAGCTTGATTGAACAGTGACGATTTTTTTTTTTTCTTTTTTTTTTTCTATTTTTTTATTTATTTTGTAATAAATAAATCTACCACTGATTATAATAGTTGGTAGATTAAAGTGCAGTCGCTAAATGAAAATATTACAAACATATTGATAATTGATTCTGTGGTTGTTGTTTGCAGCCGATTTCGAAAAAGCATTCGATAAGATAAAGTGGTCATTCATACTAAAAACATTACGGTTTTTCAATTTTGGCATCGACTTGGTCAATTGGATTACAGTTTTATATAATGATGTGAGCTCATGTGTTATTAACATTGGTTTTGCCTCTGAATATTTTAAAGTTACATGCGGGGTAAGACAAGGCTGTCCGTTAAGTCCACTCCTTTTCATCTTAGGTAGTGAAATATTAAGTCTGAAGATTAGAAAAGACACCGTGATTAAAGGAATTAAAATAAACAGCACAGAAATTAAAATTAATGCTTATGCTGATGATACGGTATTATATCTGGAAGGCCATAACGATCTGTTAAGAGTTTTAGATATTCTAGAAGGATTTAAATGTCTCACTGGCCTAGTATTAAACAAAAATAAATCAAAGCTGTTAATTTTGGGTTATTATGAAGCTCACCCGCTAGACATTGCTTCGTCTGGGTTGACGTTCAACACGGGTATTACTACTTTTCTTGGTGTACAATTTTCGGTGCATTTGAAAGACATTTTTGAATTAAACTTTCCACCCCATCTACAAAAAATGAAAAATATCTTCCGTATTTGGTCAATGAGAGACCTAACTCCCATTGGCAAGATTGCTATCGTAAAATCATTGGGATTGTCTCAACTAATTTATTTACTTTCTATCCCTCCAAAACCCGCCTGAAGCCTTTTTAAAAGAGGTCGAGTCTTTACTTTTAAATTTATTTGGAATGGAAAACCAGACAAAATAAACCGTAAAACAATAATTGGAGACTATGTAGACGGAGGTCTGAGAATGTTACATTTGCCCTCAATTATTTCAGGCTTAAAAATTGCCTGGGTTAAACGTCTGCTTGACGAAAGTAATGTTGGGCAATGAAAATGCTTTTATGAAGTTTGTTTGGCTCCATTTGGAGGAAATCTTTTCTGGTATAGTAATATTGATAAAAACGATTATAGTATATTGTCGATGGTATGTCATGGTATGACAAAGGTATAATTCAATTATCGGATCTTCTTGACGAAAATGGTAATATTTTTACCTTCTTTTAATTTAGAAACAAATATAAGTTTGAATACAATTTTGTAGAATTTTATTCTGTGAAAACGGCTATTCCTTATAATTGGAAAAATAATATCCCTAAATGTTCAGAGGCAGACCTAACAGCTCAAGAGGAAATGATTACAAATATAATGAAGGTAACGAGGATATGTCGCTATATTCATAATTTAAGTGTTCAACAGGTTCTTAGTCCCCCTAAATCAATAGATAAATGGAATTCTCCGTTTAATATCCCAAACATAGACAGGGCTAAAAAAAAATTATTCCCTGTTAGGTCATGTTTATCTACACGGATCCGTTATTTCCAGTTTAAGATAATACATCGTATAGTTGGTGTTAATAAATAAGTTATTAAATATTTCGAAGTCAGACTTAAGTTCATTTTGTTGGGATTGCCCAATCATTAGAAGTTTTATTGCGGATGTCCAACAATTCATTTTAGAGGATAAGGTTACTTTGAATAAAAATTATTTTCTTATTTGGATTTTATGGAAACGTTGGAGTTCAATTTAATTTAATTATTTTATATGCCAAATACTATATATTTTCCAACAAATGCAAAAATAGCGTACTCTCACTAAATTCTTTTAAATGCATGTTAAGATATTATCGTTCTCTTGAACAATACATTTATGTTAAAAATAACAAATTTGTATCATTTGATAATAGGTGGAAAACATTGTGTTGCTTTAAAAAAAAAGGGTACCACCATGTCTTGTATAATCAGCTTTATTCTTGTTGCTGATTCTACTGGTTATATTATGTATGTATATTTATATATGTTTTGTTATGTTTTGAAAAGTCGAAAGCAATATTGAATAAAGATGATTTTATTTATTTAAAAAAATAATAATTGATTCTTCCACATTTTTTTTTTATTAGATTACGATATTGGAAGCAGAAAGCAAGTGTTTTCATTTGTTAAAGAGAAATACTTTAGGTAATAAAATGATAATTTATTATTTTAGATCCACTCCTGATTATAATAGTTGATATAATGAAGTATGATCGCAAAAGCAAAAGACTTCAAGATAAGAAGGTCATTAATCGTGAACATCTATATATACCGCTAATTACTATATTGGATACAGCACCTTGTTGCTACATCACAATCTGCCCCTACATCATAAACAAGGAAAAGTGAGGAGAAGTATAACAAGAAGCAGTGGGAGAGAGAGACAAGAGAAGAGAAATAATCAAAGACATTAACAAAGGAATAAAGAGAGAGAAAAAAGATAAAAGAGAGATAGGTAAAAGAAGATATGTCACTTCCTTCTCTGGAGTTCTTGGAGAAGAGATGAAAGAGAGAGAGAGAGATAAAAAAAAAAGAGAGAGAGAAAGAAAGAGAAGGGGGAGCTAGAAGAAAGGTAGAAAGGGAAGAAAGAGAGAGAAAGAAATTAAGAGAGTAGGCCTAGAGAGAAAAGGTGAAGAGAGGGAGAGAGAGAGAGAGAGAGAGAGGAGAGAGAGAGAGAGAGAGAGGTGCGAAATCACTCACTTCTTGGGAGCCCTCGGAGAGATATCAAACGGTGGACCTGGAGAGACCGAAGCATTATTCGAGTCTGTAGGAAACATATCCACCCACATCTCCAGCTGACCCTGGGCTAGGTCAGGCATGGCCGAGTTGTACAAGCACCTTGTTTCTACATGCTCTTGTACCAGACCTTGCGCGTGCAGGACATACAACGCTAGCCGCTGGTCCGCAGGACCCCAGTGCTCGTTCCGTTGCTTGTTCCGCTCTGCAAAAAAAAATCAGGTTTATCAAAGGGCCTTCTTTTCTTGACTTGTGACTTAGAAATATGATGTCGTACAGATATGAACTCCTGCTTATTTTTTTGCTTCTTATCTGAGACGTCGTTCCTGTTTTCTACACCATCTTAGAGAATATGTATCACACCACTTAAGACTAAAGAACACATTCCTATGTCTAAATGTACTGCATATCGTCCATTCTGATGATTTCGTGATACTTAATAAAATCACATCATGACCTTTTCACAAATTGTTATCAATTTACCATACAGTATTTTAAAATCGTTTTTAATTTAATGTTTGATGTCTATATAATTGTGATTTACTACACAATCGGATGGCAGTCGCAACATAGTTGGCGGCGTATTTTGTTTATAATTTACAAAGGGGGCACCGAATTTTACCGAAATCCAAGAGTCTGTACATCTCCCCTCCGACTGTCACAACCACAGGCGGTTCTCCTTCCTCAAACTTTGGCGGTGCCATGGAATGTCGTGTGCAGTAGTCGGCCAAGATCTGACGCGGAGTAGCCGAGTCTCTCCATGCGTTTGGCCCAGATCTGAATATATGGAATAATAGTGAGATGTTGAAAGGAGATAAAGAAGAAATGACGTGTATGGACATGTAGTTAAGTACATGATAATGTAACAGTGTGATTAAAAAGGCCGGAAGGAGGTACCAAGGTCATGCAGGCGTAATTAAAGAAAATGCTAATAGTAATAGTCTACGCCTATCATAATACATGTACCTGTAGAAAACATGATTGTATGATGAAAGGGTTATTCGTAACCGATTATTTGATAAATATCTTCATTTTGTTGTATGACTGACCATGAACTGTAGGTTATATAATAAGATAACAATCAAGAAGCATTTAATTTAATGGTCAGTTTTCGTTTCGTTAATTAACACACGAGCGACAATAACTTTGAAATTGTACGATCATCTAAACAAATTGTGAAAAGGGAAGAAAATGAAGAAACGGGAGAAAAGGTAATAAAGCAGGTTTAAGAGGTGAAAAGCAACGAGAAAAGAAGAAAAGACAAATCCTCCCACATTTACCCTCAATCTAAGGCATTTGAATCAATCTTCCACCTTACGACGCCCCCCCCCCCCTCCATGAACCAGCGCCCTTCTTTCTTGCCACTTATTTCCAAGCCAACTCGTGTTGCAAATACATCTGCTACTTTAATAGATAATATTTTTTCTAATGTTACTCCACTTTTGGATTCTCATATTATTCTTTCGGACATATCTGACCATTACCCCATTGTGACTCACTACACGGTTTCACAGCCATTAAACAACAATGGTCCTTACCCAAGTAGACGTAAAATAACTGTAGAGAATTTAGCTCGCCTTGGCGCTAATCTCGAAAATACTGATTGGTCTAGTGTTTATTCCGAAAATGAAATTAATTGTTCATATGAAATGTTCTCTAGTATATTAAACAACCAATTAGATACTAATATGCCGAAGCAAAAAGTCAAACATGGTTATAAGAAAACGCCCAAACTCCCTTGGATTTCTAAGTCTATATTGCGATCAATAAATCGGAAGAATAACCTTTATTATAAATATAAAATAAAAGCCACTGAGCAATCGAGGAGAAAATATACATCCTATAAAAACATTTTGACTCGGATTATTCGATTAGAAAAAAGAAATTACTTTTTAAATCGTTTGAAACTTTTCAAAAATGATACGCAAAACACTTGGAAGGTAATCAAACAAGCAATGAACCAAGTTAATAATAAATCTGGGGTAAATAAGATCATATTTGACAATGAAATTGTTGACGACCCTAAAGATATAGTTCATATTTTTAATACTTATTTTTCTTTAATAGGTGATAATCTTGCTAAAGACATTCCGCCTTCAAACAAAAATTTTGTGGAGTTTTTAGGCCCTCACAATCCTAATTCTATTTTCCTTGTTCCAACTAATAGGCAGGAAATTATGAAAATTGTTTCTAATCTGAAAGATAAGAAAAGTTCAGGATATGATGAAATTAATAATGTCGTACTAAAATCCATTATCCCCTTTATTGTAGATCCATTGGTGCACATCTTCAATATATCACTTCTACATGGTCAATTTCCTAATTCTATGAAAATAGCCAAAATTATTCCGTTATTTAAAAGGGTGATAAACTGGATGTTGGTAACTACCGCCCGATTTCTTTATTATCTTCATTTTCTAAAGTTTTGGAAAGAATAATTTATATCCGGATGATCTCCTTTTGAAGAAATATGATGTATTTTCCAACTTTCAGTTTGGTTTCAGAGAAAAGCACAGCACCGTCCATGCTTTAATGTCTTTTGTTGAGAAGGTTGCCCACGCAATTGATACATCGTCACATACTGTAGGCATATTCCTGGACTTCTCCAAGGCCTTTGACACGATTAATCACGAAATTTTACTTTACAAACTATCTCACTATGGTGTACGTGGAAGGGCCTTGGAGTGGTTCAGGAGTTACCTCTCTAACAGACAGCAATATGTACACTTAAACGAGCATGCATCTGAATTATGCAATATTAGTTGTGGTGTCCCACAAGGTAGTCTGCTAGGCCCGCTACTCTTTATTCTTTATATAAATGATTTTTGTAATTCATCTAACTCCCTGTCGTTTATTTTATTTGCAGATGATACTAATTTATTTTTTTCACACAAAAATCCAAATGTTCTGGTTGATAAAATCAATGCCGAGTTATTAAATATATTGCAATGGATACGAGCAAATAAATTGTCACTTAATCTCCAGAAGACGAACTACATGCTATTTAGTAACTCCTTGGATTCATTACCCTCTGACATTATTTTTGACAATACCCCTTTGAAACATGTACCTCTTACCAAATTCTTGGGTATAACAGTCGATGATAAACTTTCTTGGAAACCACACATTGATAATATTTGTAAAATCATTTCGCGCAACATTGGTGTTATTAATAGACTAAAATTGTACTTACCACAATCATCATTATTTATGCTGTATTCTTCATTGATCTTACCATATTTGAATTACGGTCTTCTAGTTTGGGGCAATACACATCATACATTGTTGGAAAGAGTTCTATTGCTGCAAAAGAGAGTTATACGTATTATCTGTAATGCCCCCATACGCTCCCATACTGATCCTCTGTTTTTTGAAAATAACATCTTAAAAATTAAGGATTTGTACTTATTTCAGCTCGGTCAATTTATGTTTAATTACAATAGTGGTATACTGCCTTCTGTGTTTAATGATATGTTTCTTAAAAACCATGCTGTTCATAGATACCCCACTCGACAATCCGATGAGTTTCACTTACCTCTTTTGAGAACATGTTCTGCACAGAACACGTTTATTTTTGAAGGCCCTAAATTTTGGAATACTCTGCAGAACGATTTGAAAATTTCCCCTTCACTAATTGCTTTTAAAAGAAGTTAAAATTTTCCTTATTACAATCATATAATATTTAGAAATTTATTGTGGTAGAACATCTACTTCCCAATTTTTCCCCTCTTTTCTTCTGCCCATCTCTAAAAAACAAAACTACTTGCCATCATGTTCTTGCTCTTTTGTTTCAGCTATCTCAAGGATTTTGTGCGCTCCCTATATTTCGATCTCTACAATTTTCCTTTTCTATCCTCTCCTTCTCTCCAAACGCAGCCCACATTTTTTTCCTTTTTCTTTTTTCTGTTTTTTCGCCGTCATGTACTGTAATTGTTTACGTCTTCTTGTTTACAGTCATTACGTGTTTTAATAAATGTTGTCTCTGTTGGCCGCTATTCTTCTTCGATTGATTATGTATTTCATCATACTTTTTCACACTCTTTATTATCCGAGGGGTCCACAATTTACAAGCTCTGCTTTTCAGTGGACCTCTCCATTTCCTCAAAATATAAATGCAGTTAAATTTACAATTTTTGTCTTCTTCAAAATGTATAAATTACTGTAAAGATTTGTTTATTACAAATGTCACTATGTTTTGTATGTATTTTACATTGCATTTGTTATTATGTATTGTATTTTGTTGGAAATGAAAAAATAAAAATGAAATGAAATGAAATGGCTTGTATCTATACGCATTGGCACTGATGATGACAACTTACATGCTGTAGGTTTCGGGGAGACCACACGTCGCACGATAGCGTGTGAGATATCGGTTCTCGAGATCGATGACCGTCTCGCCGATCATGTCATCACGGCTGAGGAGGTCCTTATCCATCACCGATACACGAAGATCCTTGTTAACTGGCAGTACGGTCTTCACCTCAAATAACCTTAGGAAAAAGGATATCATATGTACTGAATGTGAGTATATATATTCTGTTACTTAAAGGTACTATGTCCCATTTGCAGGCCCCCCAAAATGAAAAGGTTAAATTCCAACGGCATTTGAAAGATGATACTAATTTAGAACTTCCCTCAAAACGAAAGGGCTTGAAAATGTCTTTTAGTGGGAAAATAACGAGCATTTGTTGTCAAATCGACTTTAGTGATTGCAATCATTTTAGTAATAATCTGATTTTCAGACCCTTGTACCGAATGGTCGTACATTTAGTGCTGCGCAAAGATTCAATCAGTTTAATTTTGGCCATTACAAGAAGTGGGTTATTGATGTAGACAAATGCTCATGTACCTTTACAGCTCATTTTATGTATGTTATTACCAAAGAAAAAAGAAGTCAGTCAGTCACTCAATAGTGTCTGACAGTGAAGTCTAGAAAGTAAACGGGTTTCCTTGCATAATTTGAATAATAGGACACTGCTAACGTTTAAATTTCACAGATAGGACATACGTGACATATTCATAATTCCTGCGAAGTTCTACAGAATTTGATGTTGGCTGCAAATGGGACATAGTATCTTTAAGGCCTACAAATTCACTTTCTAAGAAATGCGATGTTAAAGGCTCCTAGTGACTCCATGGACAAAATTTCTCCAGATTATTGTGTCCTGTACATCTTTTCTTTGAGCACACCTTCTAATCGTTTGTTTTCCAAGCATGATATCCTGCCTGCTCCATACTCTTTGATCTAACAATGTGTCCAAAGAAGCCAAATCCTGATTCACAACCATGGCCTCCAAGAAGCAAGTTGGTTGTAAAAACTCATCATCCACTTATCAGTTACAAGGCCTACCTTTTATGTGGACATTACCATAGCATTGCACATTTAAAAAAAAAATGACCTCTTTCCACTCTCAAGGGAACAAAATAACGTTAACTCAACTCAATTCATTGAAAAAAATATATATACGAAATGATGAGAATCACAAAGATACTTAAACTGTTTTCATATGAATATGTCTTCCCCAAAAGTGCTCACCTGCCAAAGAAAGGTTCTAGTGTGTTTGGTATGAACTTCTTGACGTCATCCAAAACTGTCTTTCCTAGAGTAACGATGATGTATGGATCGGACTGGGATATCAAACACGAGATGAGAAAGGATCCACGTTAATAATGTAATGTCAATGGCAGTTATTTGGTTGTTTGAAAGGGCTGTACTGGGAAAATGGCATTTAATCGAATTCATCGGGACTATAATATTATACATAAAATATAAAATATTAATAATAAATCGAGTACGGTTACAGGCAATTGTTATGTTCTTTACGAGGTCTGCATGGGATAGGTTACCCTTTTAAAATATAATACAAGTGTAATGCCATTATAAATGATTCCATATTATACTGTAGGCTTACGGTTGCACCATGTGAGAGAGGGGGATTGGGGAGTCCTGAAAGATTCCATATTAGTTCCAAAAGGCTCTGATTTGGAGGGACCACATAAAGAAAGCATACGACACCCTAGCGATTTTGTTGTCAAATCGTGCTTTTCACCCACAATTTTGTTTCTTTTTATTTGGGGATGAGGTGCAAAGTTTTGTTTGCTAGTCCATTGTCAATCCACCTTTGGGGAAGGTGTTGTAAATCTGGTTAGCTTATAATTATATCAATATGTTTCATTAGATATATTCCATTTGGGATCATGGAAGCACTACTGATACCATTCATTTTCAGGAATATTCCTGCAGAGGAAACATTACTATTGTTTTTCATTCGAAGTTTGAATGATATAGATCCGGATCAGGACCTCAACTAGAACAGCAGAAGACAGCTCACATAGCTTGAGGAATATGGATGAGACACGTTCTGTTATTCGCTTATATTTATATTCCTTCGTTAAAAACTGTGAATATATAATATTATTTTCTATATAAGGCTTCCAAGTGGTGCAATAAATCAGTGTATTTAATATCTTTAGCGCAGTACCTATTGTTTTCGTATTGCTCTGTCATCCGGGAACTTCAACTGTCAATACAATATTGCTTGATTATCAAAAATCAACAGCACTTTCGCTGGTATCCGGTCACTGTACCCAACGTGATTGGAACATTTACCGATGTAAGTCAAATTTTGTTATTTTACTAGTAAGCCTGAAATAGAAAATATTAATGATATTGTATGGCTTTGTTTTCGTATGATACTCAAGCAATATATTATTGTATCACACTCAAAGCCATCCAATATTATATAAGTAATCACATTTTGGATTTTTTTTTTATGGAGATGTCAGGGTATAGGGGACCTTACCATTCCATTCCTACCCTGAGGACAGAGCTGATAAGCTCGAACAACATAGATTTGGACCAGGAACTCAGCTAAACCAGTCGAGGGGAGCTCACAGAGCTTGATGAATGTGGGAAAGGTTCTATTATTCGCTTAGATTTATATTTTTTTGCTAAAATATACTATGTGCAATCACGAAAGGAATAATGTTTAGGATTTGTATGCTGGGGATGTCGCGCATATGAAACCTTACCAGTCCATTCGTATCCTGAGGACTGAGCTGATACGCACGAACAACATAGATCCGGACAAGGACTTCAACTAAACCAGTCGATGGTAGTTCGCAGGGCTTGAAGAAGATGGGCGAGATGGGCTCTTTCAGCTCATGAGGCATTGGGTACATCTTGAAGGATCCCTGGGAAGAAGAGAAAAATAGGTATTCTCATATCAGTGCACAATAATATTATTGTACGAGGGTTAATCTAACTTGGCAACAAGGGACATTGTAACAGGTTTATTTTGACTTAGCAACAATGCACCATTGGTGCGTAGCCAGGGGGCGGTGGGGGCGCTCGCCCTAAACAACGCTGGCCAACAAAAAGAAAGAGAGAGAGAGAGAGAAAAGTAAGAGGACGTAGGAAGAAAAAGGAGCAGCCAAGGAAACATTTTTGAAAAAAAAATTCAGACAAGGATTAAAAGTCGAGAACGGTACAACGAATCGTCTTCCTTCTCTAATAATTTAATGAAGCGTCAAAGCTTCCGCGCTTCGCGCGGGAGGGGGGGAAACAACGAAACGTCATCTTTCTCTAATAATTTAATGAAACGTCAAAGCTTCCGCGCTTCGCGCGGGAGCCCCCTCCCTGCACCCACCCCATCCCCTAAAATAAAATCCTAGCTACGCGGGTGGGCAACAGTGGAGCAGTGGTGGGAGGTTTAACATTCTAATAACCGAAAAAGGCACAATTATACGAGTGTTATTTTGTTGTACCAACAGTGCATTATTGTATGAGATTTATCCTGATTTAGCACCAAGTGACCTTATAGACCGCTATCTTTCTTAAAATGCGTAATAAAACTACTACGTTTCTAAATGATGATTTGTCTTTTTTAAATCAAAACCGGATGGTTTAGATACGATAGCTTACTGTGTGGTATGTTTTAAATGATTTTAAAATGTGCCCTTTATCTCTAAGATTGATACCTTGAATTGCCCTGTAAGAGTCGGTTCTCCGTCCCTTGAAGCCTTTCCTCTTGCTAGCTCAAACGTGTCACAGAAATCAGAGAATTCTCCAAAGCCAGGCTGATCTTCTAACTCCCCGCTCAGAATCTATACGAAACGGATGTAATAAATCGTGTTTTTTGAAAGTCATACCAAACACCTTCATACAGCTGAAAGTACGTTAAAAGAATGATTTATTCATCTACAATTTGCCTATTTATAATTTTTCTTGGAATAAATAGTAATATCACTATTGGTAGAATAACACAATGAATTAGATCCCTGGTGCTTGAGAGCGTGTTTTTTTTACTAGGAACCGGTACTATGAATATATTTCGGAACACAGATCCATACAGTAAACCAAATTTCCTAGATCAATATAACAAAAATGAGTACTATCAGAATACCATAGTTTTTGGTAATTATGTGCAATATTTCGACAATTTACATGTCCAAAATGAAAGTTCATTAGGATTACCCGACATAACCTGAAAGAAAAAAGAAGAAGAAGATGATGATGATGATGATGATGATGATGATGATGATGATGATGCAGAAGATATGATGATGATGATGGAGATGATGATTTTGGAGATGACGATAATGACGATGATGATGATGATGGAGATGATGATGATGATGATTTTGATTGTTTGGGGGATGTTTTCGGGGGGCGGTAGTCAACTATACCTTGATGGTGTCATATCCTTTTTCTTTGTAAGAAACACTCTTCTCGAAGTCGCCCTTGGATGCGTAGTATTTCGACCACCAATCGATCTCTTCCTCTGCCACCGCTTCCTAATTTGAAAACACATGACAACTTAATTATTCAACAAGATGGCAAGGAATTTCGGAAAATCAACCTTAAGGCAAATTTACATTAAAATAATATGTTAAGTAATCCGAACATAATTTTCATGCATGGGCTGTATTAAAGGGGATTTAAATTGTCTTTGAGTTAATTTCTTCAAAGTTTTTGCTATTATGTCATTCATACAAAGTTGCAATGACAAATAGAATAATAATAAATGCAATGGAGTTTATCTGTATTGAGTTCATGCAGCCGATCTCAAGCAAAGTGGGAGCTACAGAAAAATATAAACTCCTTCAGAAATCTATCCAAAAAAGCACTGGTTGGTTTGTTTGTTTGTTTGTTTAACCTGACTGCTAAGAAAACATGTGTGTGCTTGTAAGTATTCAGCCAGGGGACCTAGGGACTTGTTAATGAGGATTTATTCCTTACGAAAGGGCACAAGCGCATCGAATTGGTTTTGAAGCCGGGACCTCCCGATTACGAGACCACTGCTCTACCACTGAGTCATCGCACCTCACTCAATTTGTAGTTTATGTAGTTTTACGAGAAAATCGGCGCTGATGTTTCACGAACACCTAGCAAACGTCTTGTTCATACGTACCGCACCATCCATGATACACACAAACCCATCCTCCACTCGCACACAACCACATTCAAACAAGCACACCTTAAGTTCATTTATTATGGTCTAGTGGAAACGTCACATCACATGGTTCGCGGTTCGAGTCCTGCCGCGTCACTAATGTCCTTTGGCAAGACATTAATCTACATTTGGCACACTCCACCCAGGTGAGGTAAATGGGTACCTGGCAGGAATTAATTCCTTGAAATGCTAGAGCGCCATAATGGCAGCCATGCTAAAGCCGGGTTAATAATTGTCGAGCGACAGGAGTGTATAATCTGACAGACATGAGCGCTGTACAAGAACACACTATTATTATTATTAAAATTATTATCATTATTATTAACATTAATGTTCTTACCGGATCCAGCGACTTCGATTTCTGCCACCACTGTATATACAGCGAAAACAAAGAGAACAAAGAGAAGGAATGTAGAATGATAGGATAGCAATATATATAAAATATGTAATAAAAATATGTGCATGTAAACGATAGGCGTAAATTTTGTTTTGGATAATCGAATGGGGATGCTCGTGATTTCCAAGTTTCGTTATTTCAAAGCTCCATGATTCCAAACTCTTAAAATTGCCCATTCATTATTACTCCGAAAATAACGTCAGAATCGTTTTTCCAAACATTATGGTGAGTTTGTTTGTTTGTTTTTATTTCCGTCATATAAAAAGAATATACTGCAGTGAAAATAAAGTAACCAAAAAATAACAACATTTATAAACTTCTACATTACGAAGAAAAATCACATGGCATTAAATTGAAAACAAAAAACAAAAAAACAACAACATTAAGAACGAAAGAATGTACAACGAAATAAACAAAAAGATAGAGAAAACAGACAGCTGGAAAGCCCATTTTCAGCTGCACTTGCATAGTGCAGCTGGTCTTCCACGGGGAAAGGAAAGAAAAAGAAGAAGTAGTGGGAAAAGAAGATGGGAGGGAGACACAAAACAACACAAAACAAAACAACAAGAACAATGGTATTTAAAGAAAAAAAGGAAAGTATATTAAGGGCTTCAGGTATTAATTAATTCAGTTGTAAAAGAGATCGTTTGAATAAGGACATAGATGTGTAACTGCGAATAGGTTCGTTTGTCCGACAAAAGTAAAACGGTCCAATATTCCGAAGGTTCAGATTTCCGAAATAAAATCCACGTCTCCGAAAATTAAAAAGTGTCAGTATTCTCTGCTTCAGTTTTATTTCATTTACAGATGTCTAAATTACGAACAAGTGAAACGAACATTCGGATAAACGAATCTTTTGGAATAACAGGCTTTCGGATATTAAATGAACCTTCGAATAAACTCATCTTCGAAATATTTTTTCAAACAAAATCTTTATTCAATTTTTCTCAAAGCATAAAACAGTATAAGCCAATGTATGAAATGATGAATACAAACGTTTTACAATGAAAAATAATTAACCTTCGGGAAAACATTTTGACGACATCTTTTTTCTAAAATAAATTATGACTCAATAATTAAAAGACACTGTAAAGTGATTACTCGTAATATCCACGAAATAAATTTACAAAAATGTTATGTTACAGACTTATGTATATAATGTATGATAAAGAAGGTATGGGAATTTTTGTTAAGGAAAAAAAAACTTACCTGAAATTTCCTGAATCCACTCACACTGAACTGTAATGAAGAATATATAGAAGAATATTATCATACCGTGAAACATTGGTAAATCGAGCATTTCTATGTGCAGGCCCCAAACCGTGGAATAACTTATCGTTAGAAATTAGGAAACCACCATCGTTAAGATGTTCCAAATTAAAAGTAAAAGCACATCATTTCATTTAACTTTAGTTGTAGTTTTTAAGCACAACATGAGCTCTTGCAGCGCAGTAAAATATAATTGCATAGCGTCTGCGCTTTTATAAATGTATGTTATCATTGTTATAATTACTATGCCTCCTGGTAAGATATTAATCTACATTTGCCGCAGGTGTAATAAGTGGGTACTTGGTGTGCCGGAATTGTTTGAATGCTGTGACGAACTCATTCAGTATGCTACTATAGGAACGCCGTACAAGACGCCATTGATTAACATCGTCGTCATCATCATAATCGTAATGACCATACCAAAATCTCCATCACCATTATCATTGTTGATGTGTAACGACCCTTTATCTAACATTAGATGGAAACTATAGTCGTTTGAAAACAATGTTTTATTTAATCATCTCAAATCACTAATATGTTTTATTTCAATTCTTTGATGAAATGGTGAAATAGTGCGCAAGGAGAGGAGGAAAATAGACAAAATACGAAACAAAGTGACGTATTCAGAAACACATCGGCACATGCTCTTCATGCGAAAAGGAAAGTTTCATACAATACAATCATGTGAGGTAGCACGGTAGTTGTTATCTAAGAACCCTCTTCGCTTTGTAAAAAAGATTTTGTAGGAACGATAAATTATGTTCGTGATAAAAAGAATGATTATGAAGCGATCTCAAGATTCCCATTTTTATTGATCTAAAAGATTAGCAAAGTACAGTTTCCCATATAGAATATCTCTCTCCGTATTTGAAATATGTTTTCTAATATATATATATATATATATATATATATATATATATATTTGTCGTTCTTTCTTGAGTTGAAAGAAGGAGAATTAGTAACTGTTGCAGAGAGCATGATATAAAAGCCATACTCGATATTTCAGAAGCTTATCTTTGAATCATGGGGCCCGGAACCAATTTCAAATTGAAGCTTTTTTTGGAAAACTATAATTCGTAAAATTTCGTACATGATACGGATTTCTTTTGGGGGACGGGCACTCCACCTACCCCTTAAAAAGAGGTACCCCCTCCCTTGTTCTGACATATTCTGAAAGTACAGCAAACATCGAAAGTGCAAGAATCATAACATAAGAAACAAGTTTAATATTTTAAAAAACGGTGAAAGTTCCCCCAAGCACTTTCCATTAATCTTAAAAACAAGCACGACTCCTTGCATTTTTTCATGAGGAGTCACATGCTCAAACGAGTAAAAATAGATTGTGGATGGTTGGTCGTCCGACATTTACTCTGGCGACACTTTCTCTTGGCCTTATTCCATCAAAGCATAGGGTCGGTGTTTGGATTGCGATTTGGGTTTTAGGTTAGGTTTAGGTTAAGATGAGGATAAGGATAAGGTGTAGTTTGTGTGGGTTTTTTTTAAATCCAGAGTTGAGTTGGGGATCCGCCTATAATTCGGAGTTGGCCGCGGAGCGATTGTCGCCAGACGTATGTCGATAAATCGTATTGTAAATGCACAGATATTTCGAAAGAATGGCAGTGCAGACCAAATACATGAGATTCAGAGAATAAAAAAACGACATTTATGCATTATCTTTTGATCCAGAATGATATAGGAATTACACATTATACATGAGCAAAAAGAGATCACTGAAAATCTTGAGTCCAATATTTTCAATGCAGCAAATTTTGTCGTTCTCAAATTAGAGTAATTAAAGTCTCTCAATTGGCAACGTGGAGTAGATATAATGAAAATCAATATTTTCCTGTACAAATTGACAAATTTTCGGTTAATTTTGGCAGATTTCTTTCACATTTGTTCATCTTAATATTTTTTATAATTTATTTGAAATTATGCAATTGAAAATAAGGTTTATTGTTGCCAATTTGAAGATGGATAACTGATTATTAGTATTTTAGAAAATAAGAAAACTCTTAGGGATAAAGGACAATCCACCCTTTGTAAGAAGTTTAATTAACACGATAGTAACTTCTTTCGAAAAATCAACCAAACGCAATTGTAATAGCCTTGTGCGTCACCTAATGAAATGTACGAACATGATAATGGCGTATTACATAATCCGAACAATTCTATGGGACACACAATAGGGTTAAGAAATTTTCCTTGAGGTGATTTTTCGAAAATAGTTGCGATCGTATTATTTATATAAAAGCAGAAATTAAGAGAAACGGAATGGCGAGTGTTAGCAATAAAATGCACCGGTAATACAAGAGTCATGAATGTTTGAAATATGAGATCACTACATATATGCCAATCTCAAATTTATAATTTGGTCGGTGGATTGTGACGCAGTCACGGACAGCTGCTCTTCCGTTTGTCGTTTACAAAAATATGACTAATTTCTGTTTTTTCTCCTAAGCGCCTCCTCCCTTGGTGCACTATACTCAAATTACATTGTGGATAGCACATAATTGTATGTCCACTAAACGGACAAGACCCTTCTCAGTCATAGCTTTTGAAAAGTTGATATTTCAGAAATTGTGTGAGTTGGAACAAATGAGAATTGTCCGTCACCACATCACAGTGACATTACCGATTCAGCAAATTTAAAGTTCCAATACATGTAGTGATTACAACTTGTTCCGACTTTGTTCAAACTTTGACCAGTGTGCTTCTCTGATTTTCTGCTTTTTTTAGAGAGAGTAGTTTGCTATAAAGGTTGAAAACCCCCATAATACCACAATCATGAATGAAACCAGTGTAAGCGGTCAAAGAAGTTCAGAAAGTGCGTATTCACAAGCAGTTTGTGTTGTGAAATTTCCTTTCTAGATTTGTAATGATAATGTTACATACGGGTCGATTTGTACCCTCTTCCTGTTGAAAAAAATAAAAACAGTTGAAATCAGGGAGATAAGCAACGTTTAAAAAAAATGTAATAACATTTAAGGTCATAAAAATATTATCAATATTAAGGGGATTTTGAAAATAAAGCATGAGAGCTGTCGAAGGACAAATTAAGCTCTATCGAAAGATAGTTATTATAATTTGGGCAAATGGGTGTTGAGTTTAAACTGGGTTTGATTAAAATATGATAAAATAGAAATATTCATATCCTTCTAAAATAGAATATAGAACAATTTCTAAGAAGAAAAAAAACTGTTGAAATGATGTATTTGCAGGTGGAGACCAACAATACATAAGGCAATCCCTGTAAATGGCCTTTATTAGTTGTTTATATTTTCCGCAAAATGGCATAATTACAATATAAACATATACGAACAAATATATATACACACAAATACAGACAAGAATGAAATTAGATGCATTGCTCTTATCAGAATGATCGCTCTGTTCTTGCTAACAATCTAGTATCTGTAGCATTAACATATACAAATAGGAAACTTATTGGTGTATATTCGTTGATTATGCTGGTGGTTAAAAACATAGAACGCAACTCCTGAGATCTGCATTTTTCGAAAGCATCACTGACACAGTGTCATTGGTTTTAGTTTTTTGTGTTGACGAGCGCACAACTGCTCTCGTCAGCAAAGCTGATTGTACGGAAGCCTTCATGCTCAAACTTCTCGCTGCTTCAAAAGCAATGACTAAGGTTGCAAAAGTAGCAAATTTCGAAAAGGACATTTCCTTCAAAAAATAGCCGTAGGATCAAAAAGCCTCATCCAGAATTGATGACCTTGGTGTCATTTTACTAATAAAAGGGTTTTCTACCGAATATAATAGGAATCAATCAGTTATCTTGTTGAAATTACAGACACCATATGTTGCGTTCTTCAGCTAACCCGTATATAAGTCGGTGTACTTGTATTAAAAAGGGTGTTACATCCTTACAACAGAAAATAGGGTGGAATCAAGAACTAATTTCAATCGTTCTTAATTAACAAATAAAGATTAAATCTAACCCTGATACAAATGCCTATTTACCTTCTTCTTCCTGGCCATCCTATCATCTTCCTTGAAAGTGATTTTAGTTTCTTTGCTAGAAGGCTCGTCAGGGATATCGATGGCTAAGTATTCATTTCGACGACCATTACCGTCAGTCATGTCGGTCACCGTCAGCAGTGGAGCTCCTTGCACTAGAATGTAGGAAAGAAAGAAGTCATATTTATGTTGTCCACTGCAAAAAACTGAATAAATAAACGTTTAATACAAACAAATTTTGTTTATTACAAACAAACTCATATGCTTTTAAAACTTGACAGTTTTCATGCATTTTTTAACACGCCACATACATGTACATCCATGGGATAGAGTTTTGATAGGATACATACGCAAATAAAAAAGTTCATTAGATCACAACTAGGGATCTAGTTCATTTTCACTTTTCCTTGTATGTCAGTCCACTTAGTGAGACAACGACAGCAAACATACACAAATAAAACTAAAGCAACAAACAAAAACAAAAAGCAAAACGAAACATTACCACAACTGAGATTTGACGAGAACTTATCACTAAAGATTAAAGATATCTGACGAAACGTATTTTGACTTGAGGAACTCTCAAACTGAAAATAGGCAGATACAGAAAACTTTCATTGGTGGGGGTGATCATAACATGTAGTTTAAGCTTCCATTAAGTGACATAGTCATTACACCAACGAGACCACCACCAGGTTTCTGTTTCATTAAACTTGTTATCAATAACAAGTTACAATACCTGTTATAAGCTACTGAAATCGTGGCATTTGATTGGCTAAGAGCAAATTTGGCATTTGTGACTGGTAACAAGTTTTATGAAACAGGGACCAGACCGGTAACAGACCGAACAAAAACTTGAATTCACCCCAATGGCCAAGGATCAGTCGGGTTTGAATCCGGTTTGAGTATAGGTTGGCAGTCGCAGGGGCGGCGATTTCTTTTCATGACCGGGGGTGGGGTGACGAAATGCGAGAGACGAGGGAGCATAGTGAACGAGAGGGGCGAAGGTGACGGAAGTGACTACCCCCTCACAGGTTTTTGAAGTTTTTTTGTATCAAAAAATTACATTCCTTAGAAAAACTATAGTATAAAAACGGAATACAGATTTTCAACAATATTTACTTGTACATTTTGAAGGATATTATCATTATGCGAGAGAGCGTAGCGACCGAGCGAGAAGATTTTGCATTTTTATTAGTCTAAACGCTGCACTCTTGGGCCCTCCAGAGCCTAAAAGTGTGTTGCAGTCTTTAGTCAGTATTTGTAATACATTTTTTTTGTGTGCACTTTTTCATTTTTCCGGGGGGGGGGTGGGACGATTCCCCCCTAACAATAATTGAGGGGGACGTGTCCCCCCGTCCCCCCCGGATCGCCGCCCCTTGGCTGTCGGATTAGGCGTGTGATGGAGGTATTACAGGGATATTGGACCAAACTTTAATAAATAATGTTTTTTTTACAAGGGCCTTGAATGCAATGTTCATTTGAAGATTCCTTTGGATTAAGCTTGAGCCTTGAGATACCTACTGTCTGGTTCGTCTTCTGACAAGAACGTTGATACAGAGTCAAGACGCCGGTACTTTCCCAGTCCGCTGATGGTCGCTATCCCCACCACGGGCTTTCGACCAAACGCTCGATGATCACGGACTTTGATGTTAATGGGTGGAGTGTAGAGCTCTTCTCGTGGAAGATCCTGTTTTGAATTTAAAAAAAAATAAAGATATAGAGGCGCAATTCCAAGCTATTTTGTCCCATACTTTACCGACCATATCTAAGATTTTAGGATATCAGAGTCCCGTCTTATAGGTACATGTATAAACAGTTGCGATTGATCCGAATCAATCGCAAGTTTGCGATCTCTTATGTACATAGTTGCGATTAATCGCAACTTTTTATAAGACGGGGCCCTGATCACTGCATAAAGTTGATTGTCTTAATAGCGCTCAAATCAGACTAAATATGAAGGGAATGACATGTTTGATTTCAGTTTATGTTTAGAACTCCACAATACTGGGGAACGTACATAAGGGACACCAAATGACCAAATACTTATGACTTGCCCAAAGAGAATACTATCACTAGAAAATTAGATACGTAATGATCTGTCTGGAAATGCTACCCCGAACATCTCCGAGTCAGAAAGAAAATATGACATTAGGATATAATAACTTAACACAGATATAATGCAAATAGTACATCAAAGTTATTCAGGTGGAAAACAAAACATGAGTACTATTGCATTGCATATTCTACCTATCACGATGCACAGTCATGTAAACAGTGGTGTAGCGTGTATTTAAACCACACATTGAGCACTGGAGTCATGGGGACAGAAGCATCATAATTATTAAGTGCATGGATGACGCACAAGAGAGAAAGGACATAAGATGAAATGAGATAGCAGGGGTCATTTCATTTTCTTTTCAAGTTCAAGTATTCCGCCTCTCCCCTGTTTCTCTCTCTTTCTGTCTTTCTCCCTTTTCTCTAGCATTCCCTTTTTTTTTGGGGGGGGGGTAATTGGATTGGGGGCAGGTACCTCCCTTAGCCCCTTAGCTACGCCACTGCTGGGAACATAATTCTGACCATCAGCATGAGGACTGATTTCATCTATACATGATTATGATTTCGGTCTTACCACGACAACTACGAGGACAGGACTGTTGAAGTTTGGGCTCTTTTGAAGGTTTGCTATCACTTCTGATTTGACCACTTTCCCGCCAATTTCAAACTCGATACTGGGAGAATTCACACTCATTTGCATATACTTGGCCATGTTGCGAAGCCCCCAGCAAAGGATCTAAGAATGTAAATCAAATTACATCAAATCGAATTGAATCAATTCATTCAATACAATCGAAATTCAAAAGTACGAAAGAAGAAACGAAACCGGTACAAAAGAACGAATAAAGTTGCGAATCGTCATTTAACACAAGTATAGTGCGGAGGTATTATCAAGAAAGGGCAAATTTACGATTTTAAAGGATTGGCAAATCACATGTTAGTTGTGGAAATACAATGTATATTTCCTGCCAGACCTCTCCTATGCACTGTTACGAACAAAATAACCTATTAAAGCCTAGAGGTTATACAAATCTTACGTCATTGTAGTATTTATCAAAATCAGCAAAATTAGGAAAGGTGAAAGTTAGGATTCCTGCCGATAAAGAGACATTCATTGCAAACATTGCTTCAAAAGTTGCATTAATCTGTATCGGTTTTGTAGAGTCAGAAAAAAATAAGAACACAAGTTATTTGTCCACTTCAGAAGTGAAAAGACAATAAAAGAATGATCCGATTACAATTACTCCTGACTCTATTTCGCCAAAGATGTAGGCCTAGGCTTAAAGGTATAGACCAGTTTTGGAAACGACCCCTCTCAAAAAATGAAATGGAAGCTCTTAGTACCAATCATGTGAAAGAATATGTTTTGACTAATACGTGATGATACAAATTTTGCCGGGAAACCGCCTACTAATTGATATCTTTAGTAAATTATCATATCGATCCGGACTGGATAGATATCGCGTAGTCCCATATACATTTTTCTGTGTACAGTGCTTGTAACTTTACCAAGTCTGGGCCAAATTTCTTATCATTTTGATGATTCCAGAACCTTGCAGTACACACCAATACTTACATGCTGGACGATCAACCTTTTCTGATCGATTCCACAACGTTTCTTTCACAATGCAATCACATGACCAGAACTGGTCTATACCTTTAAGATTAGGATTGTAATTTGGTTTTGGGTTAGGTTTAAGGGTTAAGGGTGCTGTAAGATATTGTATAGGGATCAAGTCGGGGATTCAAATAGTGTTGGAAATCAAACGCGGAGAAATTGCGACCGTAGCAAGTATCGTACGATTTATTTTATTTACCTCGACCACCGTACGTTGCATTACCGGTCGTATCCCGCTGGGTACCACGTAACGGTCCTTCTTCATCGGCGGAAGAAAAGGTAGGTCCGAATGGTTCTTCTGAAAATTGATTATGAAGAAAACTTGCGGCACAAATCTCTGAAAAAGTTTGATATGGTTATACGAATCTACGATAAGTGTTAAAGGATTTCAATACTGCATCTATTTAGTTTTTATTTTGTTTTGTTTTGTTCTTCGTTTCGTTTTTTGTTTGGGACGGATAAAAGTCATGACATCGGGAGAAAAACAATTCCTGATAAGATAAGCTTAGTGGTACATAAGATAATTAGAAACAGACAATTTTTTTGGTCAAGTCACAATTCATGTGTACTGCGGGAGAGATTTTATCAGTTGATGTACTGGATAAATTCAATTCAAATGTGAATCTGTTGCGAAAAACCTTTCAAAAAATATTTGTCAAGAAATAGGCCCACGACATATTCTGGGTGATAAATGGCATGGAAGAGGAGACCGTTACATCTATAAAAAAAAAACCCCCGATAAAAACGAATAGTTTCTTCGCTTTCATGATATTCTATTCTTCCATCTTGAATTTTCGTTCTTCCTTCAAGTGCGCTGGCATACCGCTACGAAGAGTTCAAATGAGACGAGAAGCCCCCCGCCCCCGTTGGTCGGCTAAGACTATACCAAGTCTGACTTTAAACCCTTAAAAAAAATATTGAAAAAAATTGTTTAGCTGCCCCTCCACTCAAATGCCCTTACATACCGCGAGAAAGAGTTCAAAAGAGGCGAGAAGTTCTCCTGCTGGTCGGGTCCCTCGCTGAAGGCTATGCCAACCAAGTCTACACACCTGGCGATCGGAGGGGTCTACTTTAACGAGTGGCTTAATGATGGCTCGACCTAAAAACTCGTCGTTCCTCTGAGGTAAATATAGATAAAGAAAAATCAAATAAGAATGTTTAGAGAGAAGAAGAATCAATATTGACTGTAAACAGGGGCGGATCAAGCCGGCGGCAAGGGAGGGGCCTAAAGGGGCCCACTTTGTGCGAAAATTTGAAAATCGTGCCGGTCGATTTTTCGCTCAGTGGGGGTAGTGAGCACAAATTTTTTTTTGGGCACCCGAAAAAAAAATTTCCCTCCAGGAAGGGTTTTTTCCACCGCCCCCCCTTGGGCGCCAGGGGTATATAGTAAGCACAATTTTTTTTTTTTGGCACCCCAAAATTTTTTTCCCCTACGGGAAGGGTGATTTCTTTTCCAGCGCCGCCCCCCCACCCTTGGGCGCCAGGGGAGGGGCCCATCTTCTTTTTTTTCAAAAAAGGGGTGTTTTTACCTGTTTTTTGCCAGGGGCGGGGGCCCGGGCCCCCCCCCCTGGATCCGCCACTGACTGTAAATAAAGATTAACTTAGATATTAACTAATTAACTGTAGATAAAGCTTATTTTGCTGGATTTCCTCTTTTACGGATATTGAGTAAAGCACCGTAACTTTGAACCGACAGAAACGGCTCTTTTAAAAACGTCTTCTCCTCCATGGTCTTCTGCTTTTGGTCCTTATTCGTCACTTTATTTTTGACCCTTCTTCTTTTCATTCATCATCATCATCCCCTTCATCTCCATTTTCTCCTTGTTAATCTTTCTTTTCCTCTTGTTCTGGTAATATTTCTTCATTTAGTCTTCTTCTTGTTGTTCATAGTAATGTAATAATGCTACTTTGTCGATTTCTTTCTCTTTATCCAACTTTCCGCTCTTGCAACTCTCTCTCTCCTTGTAGCCATTTAAATTACTCATTTTCATTCATTTAATGAGAATAATTTGAATACAAAATCTCACAAAGGCATCGTAGTCGAACAGCTCGACGACGACGTCGGGTGGATGTCGAGCGAGGAAGTCTGGGGCTCCGTGGACGACGATCTCTTCGAAGATGAGAGTCTGGTCCCACGTCGGCGAGAGTGAGTGTCGGATGATATGTGTTCGTTGACTACGAAACAAAAGGCTCACGAATGCGAACGGGTCTAACAAGATCAATATAAAGAAACCATTAAGAAGTTAGGGAGGGAAGTGAGAGTTTGTAAGGTTCAATTTGACATTTAATTAGAAAGGACCCTTAATCACTCATTCTATATTTCGTGAGATAAGCAGAAACCGAACATATCGTTTTACTGCAGTGTTTATGTCGTGTTTTCTACGACAGTTATCAAACGACCATACAACCTGAATAATTAAATTTTGAAAATCATTTGATTAAAATGTTAGTACTTGTAACCAAGTAATTGTCAGAAATTTCCTCTCCCATCCCCCATCAAATCTAATCAAACACCTTTACAAAAAACGATCGCAGAGACTGTCGAAATATCAGTCTAAGGCAAAATCATTAGCGCTGTCCTTCATCCATTGATCTGAACATAATTTCTATAAGATAAACGTGAACAACATATTTGAAATTACCCTCAGGCTAATTTCTTGAAAGTCCTTGCGATCGTGTTAAGTATTTTTCTTCTTCAAATAAAGTCTTTATCAAATTTTTTCTCAAAGCATAAACAGTATTAGCAAATGTACAAAATGATGTATACATATGTTTGACGAACAATGGTACAATGAAAAAAAAGATTCTAGTATTAAAATAAGTGTTTAATATTCATTTGTAGCTCTTCTCCTGTTTATGACATGGTGGGCATGACTTGCCTGAGAAACTGTCAGAGTCGGCTGCTATCAGGTTCCGAGCCTGAAACATGTATGCACGCAGTTGGTACTTGTGTGTTTCTGAAAAGAAATATTGACATACTCAAAATTGTTAATGGAATACAGGATGGAAGGGGTGGAAGGAGAAAAGGGGAAAATGGAAAAAAGGGGGAAAATAGTGTTTTTGATTTTGGATACTTTTTCTAGGTCTTCAAATATAATTTATAATAAATGTCGAGATATGATTCGATTGCCTTTGAGCAAACCTGTTTCAGACTACCATTTGATGTGTGTCTGAGACAGGTTTGGGGAGTGTCCCGAGATATATAAATAAATAATCCTACTTTAAATAGCATTTTGATAAACAGGGTTTATGTCTGTACTTCGCATTTGGCTTTTAAAACATTTGATTTCACTTATTTAATTACATTTATCACAGACAAATCTTGTTTCAGCCTGACGGCTCTTTTTGACAAGTTCCTGAGTCTTGAATACTCATATGACACCATCACTCTAATTTAAAGTAGTAGGGCCTACACTTTTGGTATTATACATCATAGCTCCTTCTTTATATTTCTTAGAGTTTACTTACCTTTTGCTTCCAGAAAAATTCGTGGAACGGGCTGATCATGCTTCTCATTCTTGTCGTCGGTTATCTACGAAAATATTGTTTTCAGAGATAATGCCTAAAAACACTGTCGATGTTCAATAGAATAGCTTGAGCTACAGACATTATACTCGCTTGTTGAGAGCCAGAAGGGAGTTACCCATATATTTGAACAGAGTGTTAGCGCTATTCTGCCTCTCAACAGACTTTTATCTGACCCTTTTTGGTCTTGCACTCGTCAGAGTAAAGTATATTGTGTCCTTTCAGTGTTTGGAGCGCGGTGCGGTGGACCTTCGTGTCTACCGGGGCAGCGCTCTGGGCGCGGGGTGGGGCAGGCGGAGACGGTTCGGGCGGTGGACTAATCTAATTAATTTAAGCTCCGAAAATCAAATATTGATTTCCTGTGTTATGTTTTACAAGATGTACTAGAATGCTTTTATAATATTGTTTTTATTTATCATGTCACAGCTCTGTATTATTTTATGTCATGTTAAATTGTTTTGAGTACCAAATAAAATATCATTTGAAAAACAAAAAAAAGTATCATCATCATTATTTTCATCATCAGATAAAGTCAGCATTTTCCCTATTACGAGGGGTTACTGACTTATCGCGCCATGATGACACTACCTCCCTCCACTTCTCCTTGTCTCGAGAATCCTGCTCATTTAGACCAACCTTACTGCATTCTTTATTTCACCATGTCTTTCCATGAAATCCATTGATATTTATGATAAACATGTAGTTGTATCACATACCGCTCTCTTGAGGGAGAAGATTGAAGCTGCCTTTTCTGTAGTGGCCACCATCTTACGATGCAATCTGCGCCTCCGTACCAGGTCCATCTTTCTCTCCGTAGCATGGAATCTCATGTTGAACATCGGTGCGTATTCCCAGTCGTCACCGACAAGTTCTTCTTTTGCCTGTTTGATGAAACAAACGATTACGAATAGTACTGGAATTATAAATGCTTCACTGATTCAATTGTATTTCTTTAATCATCGAGGAGGAATTTAAGTGATTATATCTATATTAATGAAATTCTGCTGTTGTAGTTGTTGACTTGTTGTTGTTTTCATAAATTTCTTCTTTCAGGAAATACCAAATTTATGTTGTCTTTTTTTAATAAGAGCCACTTCCCTTTATTATAACTGCCCCTTCTTACACATATGATAAATGCTTCTATTAAATTCTCATAGGTGCCCCTTTTCTTTCGACAAGTGCCCATTTTCCTTTGTAAAAAGTGCCCCTTTCCATTCTCACAAGTGCCCATATTCATCTCAAGTGCCCCTTTTCAGGTACAAGAAATGCCACTTACCACCTCTGATAAGTGCCCCTTCACCTCTTATAAATGTCTCTTTTAAAATCTGAGAGGTGTCCCTTTCATTTTGACAGTGTTAATTAAGTGCCTCTTTTCATCTCCAGTGAGTGCCCTTATTAAAATTTGAGAGGTGCCCAATTTAACTTTGTAGTAAGTGCCCATTTTCATCTCTGATAAGTGCCCCTTTTACTTTGGCACGTGCCCCCTATCCTTTCTAATTAGTGCAATTTTCCTTCTGATAATTGCCCCTTTTCCTTTGTAATAAGTGCCCCTTTACCGTTCTCACAAATCTTAAAGGCATTGTTTAACAATGTTAAATCTGAGATGCACGACCCTACGTGTTATCAGTGTCTGTGATATGGTGTAATATTGAAGCCCTAAAAAAAAAAGCGCTTCAAAAGATGAAGAAGTGCCTCAAGAAAGTAAAAATCTTTGAGTGACCGGTTTTACCATACTCGTTTTCCCCAATAGACTGTAGTTAGGAAAACGCAAAATTGGGTTCGATATCCAATCATAAATATCCTGATAATCAGACAGGCGATCGGCTTGTACAATTTATGGGTTAATTCCTGACTGACCTAAAGGTTTATACATAATGATTGCAGCATGAGCTAAATCCAGGATTTAGTTTCAGAATCTGAGACAAAGTTACCGGATCCCTTTAAAGGTATAGTTTTGCATGGAAACGCTCCCTCTCAAAAAATGAAATGGAAGCTCGATCATCACCAATCATGTGAAAGAATATGTTTTGACCAATACGCGATGATACAAATTTTGCCGGGAAACCGCCTACTAATTGATATATTTGGTAAATTATTATATCTATTGGGACCAAATAGATATCGCGCACGTGCGCGCACGTGTCGCGTAGTCCCATATACATCTTTCTATGTACAGTGCTTGTAACTTTACCAAGACTGGGCCAAATTTCTTATCATTTTGATGATTCCAGAACATTGCAGTACACACCAATACTTATATGCTAGATGACCAACCTGTTCTGATTGATTCCACAACGTTTCTTTCACAATGCAATCGCATGGCCAGAGCTGCATGGTCTTTATCTTTAACCAGAACGTCAATGACGTAGCGCTCATCCGCATCTCGCAACAACAAATATCGTAAATTTTATGTGGTACACTTTTGAACTGGTCAAAAAATAACAATTTGATGCCCTGGAAGGGACATAATTTCATTTAGCTGTACAAGATTAAATAGAAACTAAAGGAAATGGAATGAAAATTGGTTGAAAAAGCAATTTTTGTTATTTTTGGAATAAATTTGCATAAATTACAATTAATTAATGGAGACCAATTTTAAAATTCTGTGTAGAAGTTTAGTGTACCAAAGTAAGCTCTACCAGATAAAGCAAACCAAATCAAAATCGGTCGAGAAATGAAGGAGAAGCATTTTTTGTGATTTCGAATAAATTTGCATAAATTAGCATAGATAATTAATGGAGAACAATTTTAAAATTCTGTGTAGAAGTTTAGTGTACCAAAGTTAGCTCTACCAGATAAAGCAAACCAAATCAAAATCGGTCAAGAAATGAGGGAGAAGAAGCAATTTTTGTTATTTTTGGAATAAATTTGCATAAATTACCATAATTAATTAATGGAGAACAATTTTAAAATTCTGTGTAGAAGTTTAGTGTACCAAAGTGAGCTCTACCAGATAAAGCAAACCAAATCAAAATCGGTCAAGAAATGAGGGAGAAGAAGCAATTTTGTTATTTTTGGAATAAATTTGCATAAATTACCATAATTAATTAATGGAGAACAATTTTAAAATTCTGTGTAGAAGTTTAGTGTACCAAAGTGAGCTCTACCAGATAAAGCAAACCAAATCAAAATCGGTCGAGAAATAAGGAGAAGAAGCAATTTTTGTTATTTTTGAATAAATTTGCATAAATTACCATAATTAATTAATGGAGAACAATTTTAAAATTCTGTGTAGAAGTTTAGTGTACCAAAGTTAGCTCTACCAGATAAAGCAAACCAAATCAAAATCGGTCAAGAAATGAAGGAGAAGAAGCATTTTTTCATAAATTTGCATAAATTAGCATAGATAATTAATGGAGAACAATTTTAAAATTCTGTGTAGAGGTTTAGTATACCAAAGTGAGCTCTACCAGATAAAGCAAACCAAATCAAAATCGGTCAAGAAATGAAGGAGAAGAAGCATTTTTTCATAAATTTGCATAAATTAGCATAGATAATTAATGGAGAACAATTTTAAAATTCTGTGTAGAAGTTTAGTGTACCAAAGTGAGCTCTACCAGATAAAGCAAACCAAATCAAAATCGGTCAAGAAATGAGGGAGAAGAAGCAGTTTTTGTTATTTTTGGAATAAATTTGCATAAATTACCATAATTAATTAATGGAGAACAATTTTAAAATTCTGTGTAGAAGTTTAGTGTACCAAAGTGAGCTCTACCAGATAAAGCAAACCAAATCAAAATCGGTCGAGAAATAAGGAGAAGAAGCAATTTTTGTTATTTTTGGAATAAATTTGCATAAATTACCATAATTAATTAATGGAGAACAATTTTAAAATTCTGTGTAGAAGTTTAGTGTACCAAAGTTAGCTCTACCAGATAAAGCAAACCAAATCAAAATCGGTCAAGAAATGAAGGAGAAGAAGCATTTTTTCATAAATTTGCATAAATTAGCATAGATAATTAATGGAGAACAATTTTAAAATTCTGTGTAGAAGTTTAATGTACCAAAGTGAGCTCTACCAGATAAAGCAAACCAAATCAAAATCGGTCGAGAAATAAGGGAGAAGAAGCAATTTTTGTTATTTTTGGAATAAATTTGCATAAATTACCATAATTAATTAATGGAGAACAATTTTAAAATTCTGTGTAGAAGTTTAGTGTACCAAAGTGAGCTCTACCAGATAAAGCAAACCAAATCAAAATCGGTCAAGAAATGAAGGAGAAGAAGCATTTTTTCTTAAATTTGCATAAATTAGCATAGATAATTAATGGAGAACAATTTTAAAATTCTGTGTAGAAGTTTAGTGTACCAAAGTGAGCTCTACCAGATAAAGCAAACCAAATCAAAATCGGTCAAGAAATGAAGGAGAAGAAGCATTTTTTCATAAATTTGCATAAATTAGCATAGATAATTAATGGAGAACAATTTTAAAATTCTGTGTAGAAGTTTAGTGTACCAAAGTGAGCTCTACCAGATAAAGCAAACCAAATCAAAATCGGTCGAGAAATGAAGGAGGAGAAGCATTGTTTGTGATTTCGAATAAATTTGCATAAATTTGCATAGATAATTAATGGAGAACAATTTTAAAATTCTGTGTAGAGGTTTAGTATACCAAAGTGAGCTCTACCAGATAAGGCAAACCAAATCAAAATCGGTCGAGAAATGAAGGAGAAGAAGCATTTTTTGTGATTTCGAATAAATTTGCATAAATTAGCATAGATAATGAATTTCACGATTCTGTGTAGAAGTTTTAAATCCCCCTCCTAGCCCTATCATATGAAACAATCAGAATCAAAATCGGTTGAAAAATAACGAAGAAGAAGCATTTTGAATACTGTGGACGGACGGACGGACGGACGCCGGACGCCACGCCATGGCATAAGTTCATCGGGCCCTTCGGGCCGGATGAGCTAAAAATGTTTGCTCGCGCTCGCTTCATGCACTCGCTCGCAAATAAATATCCCGACCATCACACCCAACTGCAAAGTATGATTGGACCATGTAAAGAGAGAAACCAATAATGAAATCATCCCTGATAATCTTAACACAATGTAGGGGCATATAGGGCTTACCAGTGTCTAAAAATAGTTTTTTCGCTTCGAGGTTTCCCTTTGTAGATGCCCCTTTTTTTCAGAAAGTGCCCTTTTTGTTGGTGCCCCCGCCCACTTTGAAAGACACTCTGCCGCCCCTGGTATCCTGGTTCCTTTTGGAGAAACTTGTATGCCGAGGTTATTAAAGTTTTCGCATACATATAACTTCTCAATTTTATATAAAAAATGACGGTATGTGTTTCTGAAGATAAAGTGGCGGGTTTCATGGGAATTTCTACACCCTTCGGCTATTCAACGATAACAGGTGTTATCAACCATCGAGAATGAACCTTTTTACGACCGACTAGCCTTACGTAATACGAGCACCCTCCACCAACATCACAGGTACCCCTGTTCAAATTCCGAATCCGAAAGATGACGAAAAGCTTATCGAGTCTCCGGTAGCAAGTTTTCGGTGGGGCATCGAATTTAGCTGCTGGGCTTGAGATTTGTGCACAAACTAATACATTCCCTGGTATTTTAACCAAGTCCGGTATATGCGAATGACGAAATGCGCATGGAGACGAGGAAGATTAATGTCTTAAAATACCTCTTCGACTTTGTATCCCTTGATGAGTGATCTAGGTCGGACCCATCGCTTCCTTCGGCACATGTGGTACGTCTTACATCCAGGAGTCCAGGAAGCCGAGGTAGACTCGATACAATACTCGTATCCTGAAAATGAATTCATGATAATGATTTCATCAAAGACTTGACATGATGCATAGTCTTGAAAGAAGTTATGTCTTAGAATATAAGGAAAAGGCATCCATGAAAATGATCACCGTTTTGCATTGAAAGGGAAGAAGATTCTCTTGCCGGAAGCACTAGCCCGAATACTCAGGTACATTTTTCTTTTGTATAATCTACATACCCCCCCCCCCTTCCCGGCCCCGGCCCCCATTCCACTATTTGAACAGCGAGAGCTAGGAATAACTTCAAAATCACAGACATTGTCAGAACTATGAATTCTTCCAATCCTCAAACACCCTCTTTCAAGTTTTAAAAGCAAATACATGAACACCATCTATATCATCTTCGTTCACGACGGAAGGTAATTTCTACATCGTTCCTATACCTTCCTCGTCGCAAGCCCTGTTGATGTCGACCTGCCATTCATCGTCCCATTGCCATCCAGGCGGACAGTTGATCTTCTCCCTGGAAAGAACAGGGTCTCCTTTCTGGTGGATTGGAGCAAGAGAGACACATTTGGAAAGCAAGGATTTCGAAGTTAGTTTTCGCGTGGTCAGACGTGCTTTGGGAGGCTATTAAGAAAGCAAGGACTTCAATGTTTTTTCACGTGTAGTTGACTCAGTAATATCTATAAAATAGCTATATAAAAGACTAAGCTTCTGTATTGCTCCATCTATACTGAACACTATTCCGGGAAATGGTAATGGTAACGATGAGGAGGAGGAGGAGGAGGAGGAGGAGGAGGATGGTCGTGGTGGTGGTGACGATGATGGTGATGGTGATAGTCAGAATAATGGTGATAATGTTGATTATGAACACAATTCTTATGATAATGTTGGTAATGATGATGATGGTAGTTATTGAAGGGATGATGATGGTAGTTATCATAGTGATGATGATGATGGTGGTGGTGGTGGTGGTGGTGGTGGTGGTGACGATGATGATCAATATAATAGGGATTATGTTGATTGTGAACACAATGCTAATGATAATGTTAGTAATGATGATGATGGTAGTGATAATGATCGTGATGATGGTGATAATGATGGTGATGGTGATGATGATGATGATGGTGGCGGTGGTGGTGGTGGTGGTAGTGACGATAATGGTGATGGTCAGAATAATGGTGAGTATGTTGATTTTGAACACAATGCTAATGATAATGTTAGTAATGATGATGAGGAGGATGATGACGGTAGTTATTAAAGTGATGATGATGGTGATGATGATGGTGATGATGATGATAATAGTACTATTAGGAGATTGATACCTACCACATTAGTGAACGGGGTACCAGCCAACGCAAAGTCACCTCCAGGCAAGTAGCGGATGGACTGCTCGAAGCAATCCTCCAAGAAATGATCCAGCCCTGCATCAGCGTCGTACAGAAGACTACAAAGAAACATATTATAATTTACCACGTTCTCCTAATTTCACAGGTATGTCCGCCCCGTGCCCCCGCCCTTGACTGCGATTAGTTTCTCTGTGGTCTTGATCTTTTATCTTTAGAGTACACCAATTTGAATAATTATTCATCTTTTGGCAGACGAAGACAGATTTTTGGCAAGCTTCTGATTGCCTTAAACAACATATAGGAAACAGATGGGGTAGACAGGTAAAGAGATCAAAATTGATTGCTAAATAAACTGAAGAAATATAGAGAACGGTTGGAAGGGTCGGAGAATGGAGAAGGAAGAGGAGGAGAGAGAGAGACTCGAAAAGAGAGAGAGAGAAGTGGGAGGGAGAATGTGGGAGAAGAAAGAGAGAGAGAGAGAGGTATGAAAAGTTGGGAGAAGCAGGTAAGAGGAGTGGAGAGAATAATGGTGGTGAGACAAAACAGAAAGGGAGTGAGAGGGGGCGATGAGGGGAGGGGGTAACTGGTGGTATTACCTTGCATCCGGGCTGACGGTCCAAGTAGGGCTTACCCAATCCCATCCCTCTGGTGTGACGAACTTGTTCTTGGGGAGGCTAAGCTGTGTGTGAGAGAGAAGTGTGTGAGAGAGAGAGGGAAGAGAGACAGAGAGAAAGAGATTTAGAGAGAGAGAGAGAGAGAGGGAGATAACGGCAGAGAGAGAGAGAGAGAGAAGGAATGACAGAAAGATATAGACAGAGGAAGAAAGAGAGAGAAAAGAGAGAAAAAGGGAGAAGTAAGGTCAAAAGATTATAAAGAATACACCATTTGTACTACTTATCCTAGCTGTATATCAACATATCAATTTGGCTCTAAATATACATACAAAAAGGTAATGAAGAACAGAAGAAAATTCAGATAAAAGGAAAAACAATCTCTATCTCAAAAAGAAATATAAACCAAACAACACAATAATAATAATTAGTCCATATGTGAATGCAAAGATATCAGCAATATCTTCAAATTACCTTTCCAGTTGAGTCCGAAAATTTCGGTCTTGTCAGTCCCTTGTCAGACCACTGGCCCAAGATGTTGAGTTGATTTTCATACTGAAAAATAATGATTATTAGCAGCATTATTACATACAAAAATAAAACATATAAGGCATATTTTCATTATAATATTGCTTGATATCATATCGATATAAAGGTAATGAATATATCTAACAATTGTATTATAGAGACTATCATATGTTGCAATATCTTCACATGAACCGGTGGGATAATCAAGCTTTGAAGAATGGTCTTTTCATTGCTTGACTATCATCAATGGCTTATAGCCATTTCTCTACGGTTCATTTTTTCACGGTACTCAACATTTTCTATTTGAAGACTATGTGAAGTGGTATACCGGCACCGTCAGTGGCACGTTCAGCTCTCTGTCCGACAAACTGACTGAGTTTCGGATGGTGACGTTAATTTAAAGATACTATGTCCCTTTTGCAGCCAACATCAAATTCTGTAGAACTTTGCAGGAAATATGAATATCTTATGTATGTCCTATCTGTGAAATTTAAACGTTAGCAGTGTCCTAATATTCAAATTATCCAAGGAAACCCGTTTACTTGCTGTAAAGGTACATGAGCATTTGTCTACATCAATAACCCACTTCTTGTAATGGCCAAAATTAAACTGATTGAATATTTGCGCAGCATAAAACGTACGACCATTCGGTACAATGGTCTGAAAAATCAGACCATTACTTACTGGCTCTATAGCTCCTAAGTCGGTTCGACAACTAATAGTCGTTATTTTCCCGCTTAAAGACATTTTCAAGCCCCCTTTTGTTAGGGAAGTTCTAAATTAGCATTGTCTTTCAAATGCCGTTGGAATTTAACCTTTTCATTTGTTTGGCCTGCAAATGGGACATAGTACCTTTAAAGGTTTGCCCTCAGACGTAAATCCACATATCTGATTGATACATGTCTGTAAAAACCCAATTACACACGCAACACACACACACACACACGCACGCACGCGCACGCACACACACGCACGCACGCGCACGCACACACACGCACACACGCGCGCGCGTACACACACATACACACACACACACCCACACACGCACGCACACACGCAAACACACACGCACACGCACGCGTGTGTGTGTGTGTGTAAAGTGAAAACAAAACACTGGAAGAAAATAGATAATAAATTATTTTGTCTAAGACCTGGATCCCCCAAACTAAACAACAACAAAAGAAAGAAAGGATACTGGGTTTTGATTACCGTTTCAGCGTAGACAGCTATGGTTGAGTCGACCATTCCCTTGCGAAAGTTTTCACTATGGCACTCAAGTCCTAGCCATAGTTTGAGTCTGAGCATTGCCGGTATGGCGTATTTATCATCCTGCTTTCCTTTCACCTTCAAATACTGAGGAGAGACGATGGAAGGAAGAGAATGAGAGAGACAGGGGGTGAGGGAGATAGAATAAAGGAGGAGAGAGGGGTAGATAGTAAGGGGAAGAAGAGAGTGGGGGAGAGAGATATAGCGATAGAGGGAATGAAGATGATAATAGAGAGAGAGAGAGAGAGAGCATGAGATAGGAAGAGGAAGAGAATGAGATATAAATTTTAAAGAGAGAGAGAGAAATAGAGAGAGATGGAGAGACATGGAGGAAGGCATAAAAGAAATAAAAATGCCCCCAAAAAGGATAGATGATGAGGAAAGACATGGAGGGACAGACAATCAGACAAATAGAAATTTAAAAAATAGAGACAATCAAATATAAATATAGACATTCAACGAAAGAAGACGGAGGCTGACCGATAGCACATACGGGACACAGCCCTTAAAACAGAGGATCGTAGTACTAGATACTGTATATGGGAAGCAAAAAAAAAACGAAAATGAAAAAGGAAACTTGCAAACAAAAACGTTTATTTACCCCCAAGAAAAGGGGTACATTCCTTTAGCAGTCTCAAGTGAGGATTGCCCACTAGTGGTGTACGTTGGGCTAAGTTTTCAATTCAATTTTATTTCGCAATATAAAAATCAAAATACACAAAGTAACGGTAAATTTTAACTATGTTTACAAAGGTTATATGCGGGGCTTTCCATGAAGGTTGCGAAAACCTGTGAAGTTGGGGGCAGTCTTTAGTCCACTAGATCAGCGTTTTTTAACCTTTCTTTTTAGTCACCCCAAACGAAAATTCATGAAAGAGGATTGCTTTTCCATCCCTCATACACATTTTTGCGTGAGGACCCTAAGGGCCTCTTTTCCGAAAGTATGCAATCTGGATCAGAAATATTGTGACCGAGCGAAGCGAACGTAAAATATGGCACTTTTGTAATGGCAAAAAAGTTATTTAGCCATCAACATACACACGCAAATCGGATCACCCCAAAGAATTTTTCGATAATCGTTTAATGCACGTCTTACAATAAAAAAATCAGACTTATCATGTTGTTCTCACGTTACTTATGCCTAGGTCACATTTGCCGCGGCGGCCGTGCCGTCTAAAATATCGGCGGCCAATAGCAATTATAGGGCCGCCGCAGCATTCCCACGGTCACATACGGTAGCGGTCACATAATTATGTTAGGGTAGCCGCACGGCGTATTTTGTGGAGAGAGAAAACCTGCGGCTACCGTACGGCCTTTGAAGTGATGACGCACGGCCGCCTTAGGGCGTCCCTGCGGCGGCCGTATGTTTTTGACAAATACCAATGCGCCCGCAAGGCCACCGTACGGGCGCCGTAGGCCGCCTTAAGGCTGACCTAGGGCGCCCGTGGAATTCCTGCGGCCACCGCAATTTGTTTGGGGTCCGCAAAAGTCAATTATAATTCATAAGACCATAGAGCAGCCGCACGGCAAACGCAAGGCCACCGTACGCCCGACGTATGGTCGCCGTGGAAACGCTCTACGGCAGGGCTACTGCGTGTCTAATCGCTACGGCGAACATGGAAATGAAAACAGTTATAACTCCGCGTTATAATCCCACGGCGACCCGTACGGCCTGTAAAGATAGGGAAACGCCCTAGGGTGACCCTGAGGCCACCGCAGATTCTCTGCGGCCGCCGCAAGTATCTCTCGATTTCAGGGGCGTACGTCCGACGTATCCTAGCCGTAGAGCAAATGTGACCTAGGCATTATTCACATAATGAATTTATAATCTTTGAAGAGCGTTTTCGTGCAATCTATCTCCTTATATTAGTTTTTTTTCCTTTTCCTTCATCTCTCCCCTCACTCTCACCTCTTTTTTGTTGCCATTCGATTTGGGGGTGAGGGGGGCACGTGGGCACTACGCCACTGTTGTCCACTGTGTCTAATTCCACAAAGATATCAATAAAGCACTCTTTGGAAATAAAAGAACAGTAATATTCCCTTCCCATACCTTGAGGAAATAGCTGAATGTTCTTCCACAGAACCGTCCACAAGCCTCCTTCCGGTGCTGCGAATAGAGAACTTCGTAGGCAGGTACCCGGATGTAGGCGGTTCGTTTTGATCCACAGATCATCCAGATAACGACGTCAGGGAGACTGTTTTGGGGCTGGCAGAGGGGCATTTTCGAAAAGTAGATAGGAAGAGAGAGACTTTATTAGAATGTTAATTGATCATGGGTGACACGTAGGCCTACTGTGTGGGGGTACGGCATTCATAATGATGGCTAAAGATAACTATAACTTCACTATTGGTAGTTCATACCCTACTACGTTAATCATATTTGCAAGGGATGGTGATGATGATATCTATATATATTTAAATCGACTTTGAAGTACCATATCGCACAGAAGAAGGACAATAAAGAACTTAATAATTTGCGAGAGGGGGAGAACTACATGTATATATTCTACCTGTCGTGTCCGTATTGGACAGGATTAGAACGCTTCATCCGCTAATCGGAATTAAGGATTACTTAGTACCACAATGTGAGGGTTCATGCTAAAATGTTTCTAATCATAAAGTAATGTTTACTTTCTGATAAAAAAATCGACAGTATTGTTACATGTACTTTAATATTAATTTGTCACTTTTATTTCATTAGTTGCACAGGTAAACTGATTACCTCGACTGCGATGTCCTTGAGCATGGCCAGGTACTCTTCGAGTTCATCCACCGTTTCGTCGGGTTCGATGGCTTCCTGACGAAGAATCGTTGCTCGTCGCACGATCTCTAGCTTGACCCGTCGTCGAAGCTCGAACCTCCGATGGTCGAGCACGTTCGCGTATTTCTTCATGTCCCCGAAATCGGGTAAGGGTGTCCTGAACAAAAGAAAAGTAAATGAAACAAGCATTGAGCGACATTAGATGAATAAAGTAGCATTCATTATATAAATATATATATATATATGTAAATATGAGTCAACCTTATAATTGAAATCACTGCATAACCTTTCTACTTTTTTTTAACATGATCTACTATTATGCAACTCACTTCTACATCCTGATCAAATGATTGGTCAAAAGCGGTCACGTGTGATTCATTTTCTAAGACTATCCCACGTTTTTTTATGAAATCCTGTGCAATAGTATAGATATATTGACTGCTATGAGAGGCCTAGCTGTTTCTATAGGCTCAAGGGGACGTTGCATCCTGCCATGACCCCGAGGCGCGCGGCGGTGCCCGAGAGCCAGTATAGAAACAGCTAGGCCTCGGATATTAAAGCAGTCAATATATCTTTTATATACCGAATTCACACCAAAAAATCGACCAAGAATTCTTACCTTCCCAATAAACAGAACACTAAAAAAATAACCTATTTTGGGAGTGTATTTTAAGTGATTTTAAAGTATGGTGCCTTTTGAACTAAATTTAAACGTTATCGACACGTGCCTTCGTTAAAAAAAAAATGTGTACTCCTGTTCACGTTTTGATCTCACCTAAAAACCACCAAGTTATCACGCGACTGGAGTAACGTGATTCCACTTACCTCTGTAAATCAAGTGTTTATGACCAAATAACCACTTGACCAATCAACGACTTTTTTATCCATTAACTGATGGTGGTGATAAATGAGTAATTAAGCACCTTTATTCATTGGTTTCACAGGTTATCCAAGGTTAAAAGTTATTTCCTATTGTTTTTGTTTACTATTTCCTGTGATATCTTTCTATTTTTCGGCAACCCCTTTATTATCTCTTCCTCTTCACCCCTCTACCACTCTCCCAGTGTCTCTGTTTCTCTCTCTCTCTCTCTGTCCCTCCCCATTCCCCATCTCTCTCTCTCTCTCTCTCACTTTCAATACAATTAAGTAAAACTGTATACTATCTTACTTGCAGTCTTCAATGAGTTTGTCGATGGCCTTGATAAGTTGAGTTGCCACTTCGTTTTCACTTGCTCCTGATTTCATACACGTCTTCACATGTTCGATGTGTTTTTCCTAATAGAAAAAATTACATTAAACTTTCTAATTTCTTTGTTGTTTCTTTAACCTCTTGAAACAAAATCAGTAGATTCCACATTGACAAAAAAGTAGAGTAGTGACCGAGGGGGAATATTACTATGAGCGGCATCAAGGGCCAAAATTAACAGTGATTAAAATAAACAAACGATGATTTTTAAAAAATAAAAAAAATGGTTGCTGAAACAAAATAGAAAATCGACAAACTTAAAGAAAACAGTCAGAAATAAAGATAACGCAGAAATAATGATTAATATAAGTGTCTATTTGTTTATTTTGTCATTGTTAATTTTGGCCTCTTTGGCCGCCAATAATATTCAAGCTAAAATTGACATCATAAAAGCCAACGTTGAGCAATATTATTATCGGACCTTGTCAGTATTATGGTCGACCCTTTGAAAATAATCAGCTTTTGGTGTTAAAGTGTTATATCCCATGGGAGGAAATTGAATGAATGAATGTAATGAATTAACTAATTAATTCATTCATTCATTCATTCATTAATACATACAGTTTCTGCAAACTTATTTATATGAAACATTCTTTAAGAAAAAAATGAGAGTATAATAATTAACAGCCTTTTCCAGTATGACACAGTGTTCCCGCTAGTATTTATCAAGTTATTTAATGTTGTGTTTGCTTCTTTCCTCTTACCAGTTTGGCAATGATGTGCAGGAGAACGTTGAGGGCTTCGAGTCGGAAGCTGATGTCCTCCCATTCGCTGTTGATGGCGATCAGCGGCTTCGTCGTCGTCCAGGGAAGAAAGTAGTAATGGTTGCCATCGAACACGGCATTCGTTGGTTGCGTGGTCGATGGTTGCTGTGTGACGCGCTCGTCGAGTTTGTTGCCGGAGTTACCAATACTCACCTGAAGGGTATACAGAGAGAGAGGGAGAGAGAGAGAGAGAAAGAGAAAAGGGGAGAGAAAAGGAGAGAGACAGAGAGAGAGAGAGAGAGAGATAGACAGAGACAGAGACACAGAGAGAGAGAGAGAAGGGGGAGATTTAAGAGTGAGGAGAAAGAGAGAAGTTGAGAATAGATAAAGATATTTTTTAAGAAAGAACGATTAGAAAAAAAACATAGAGAGAGGGGAGCATGCAGAGAAACAAAGGCATATGGAGAGATAGAAAGTGGGATTAGGCCATACTGGCTCAGAAACATATTGATGTATTGATAGTTAACTATGGTATTCGACTTTCTCTTTTATGTTGTGTAAAATTTATTACCCATAAAGGAAATACAAGTATTAATTGAACTTTACAGGTTCTATCATTTTTAATATTTTTATATTGTATTCGTAACATGACAATACATGACATAACAAAGTACATGCGATTTTACAATACAGTCTCTATTCAGGAGTTTAAATCCTTCGACTGTAGTAAGTGTAGTTCAGTATAAATCTTACCCGTAAAGACAATCGCACCATTAAATCTGTACATACAAGACAATCTATTCTTTATAGGACTGAAATGGATAAAGTATCAAAAGAACCCAAAGAGGAGTTCAAAACGTGGCCAGGTATCTAATTAACCTACAACATTTCAATTCTTTTGCACACAAATTTTCCTGCTAGACCAAAAGTTACCTCGAATTCCACAGGATGGTCTGTCTCGCTGACCATGGTGGCATTAATAAAGGCGGCATAGAGGTGGTATTTCCGAAGTCGTCTGTATTTGTCCACCCTCTGAATGTCATGAGAGCTGATGCTTACGATGGGATCAGAGGGCTCGTCCCCAAGCTCTGTATCCATGGATAACAGGACACGCCCCCTGTAGGCCGCACCCTCCCCCTGCAATTAAAAAACAACAACATGAAATTGAGAGAATGTGGTTGCTTGCATGAAACCTATATATGCCCTATTCAGTGTATTACTCGGCCAATTTGAAATGTCCGTCTTTCTAGTGATTATATTTTCAAAAACTCATATCTTAAATAAAGGTAATGCAAAGTTTTGGGAAATTTCGAAATTGATGCATAGTTATTTTTAAATTTTTGATATATTTGGATGCCCTTGTGGATGTATTAGAAGCACTAAAAATTAGCCCCTAAAACACTTCTGCGGCTTTCGAGCAAATTGAATAATCAGAATTTACCGGTGCTCCCGGTAAAATTTAAATATTTCAAATAGCGCCTAAGGCCATTCCATGGTGTAGCTGTGACCATGAAAATCTCAGAATATGCAGTTCCGATATAATAATTACCGAACGGGAATAGCAAATCGGTCGATTAGAGTCAAGAAACATTGTTTTAAAGCTAAAGTAATATCAGTCTTGAGAAGGCGCTATACAACATAAAGGGTTTATTATTTACAATTTCATCACTTTAGACTCGATTTCAACCGCGACAACGATCATTGAATATTGTAAAATCGCATATGCTTCCAATATGTTCATTTGAACCAAATTCATGACCCCATACCAAAACCTTGTAATACCTTTAATATTCGTCAGATTTTGTTCAAACTGTCACAAATAATACCTTTCTCTTTTATTTGCCTTCTTTCAAACAACTTGGTATTATGGTTGGATTTCCCTTTGTTCATGGGGCGTTCCCACTATCACGATTGGCGCCACGATTTAAATTGTGGTCTTAATCGTGGAGTAATCGTGGTGATCCTATCAGATATTATCAGATCTTGAGGTCAGTCGTGGCAATCGTGTTGATCGTATGAAATTTTTGGACGGTTCAAAAAATGTCTACGATCAACACGATTAATTGTCAATCGTGATCATCGCATCAGATCGTATTGGATCGTAATAAAACGCAACATATCGCATCCAATCGTGCTTCCTAATCGGGGTTATCGGGATCAACCTTAGAAAAAGACAAACACCACGCTCTGTTGAGATGTGTTGCGATCTGCCACGACCTGTGACGCTCTGTCGGGTACCATTGCTCACGACCTGACACGAACGACTCAAGAGCAGATACAAGATGATACGAGTAGATGCGAGTAAATGCGAGTAGATACGAGAAGTCACGCTTTTTCACGGACGTTTACGATCTGTTACGAGTTCTCGCGCCCAGTATATATTTACACTTTCTCTCCTTCCCTCACTCTCTCTCTCCTCTTTCTCTCTCAACCATTTGTTTCTCATTCACTATCATTCTCTTTATAGTCCTTAATCATAATAACTCCTTTTCCTTCACTCCATCAGCTTCTTCAACCTCACACCCTCTCCCTCTTGTTGTTAATATTCCTTCTCCTCCTCTCTCCCTCTCTCCTTCTCTCTCTCTCTCTCCCTCTTCTTATCGATCATGGAAAGGTAATGTAAACCATTAATTTGCAGACTTGAAATAGAAAGTTGTGTCCATACAATCAGAAGATGATAGATACCAACTATATATATTTCGATAACATTATAGACAGATATATACATACAGGTGTGACAATTTTGCAGTGTGTAAACTATAGTGCCATACCAATAAGTATAATGTCAAAAAATAGCTTTTGTTCAGGTAACTGCTATTTAAACATCTTTTAAAATGTATTACATTATAGTAAATCTTTTACATAGAAGTCTTTTGTTGTTCTTGCACAGACATGGACAATGAAAGAGTTAAAATTCTCTCCCTTTTTTTCTTAATCCATAAATACAGTGTGTCCCAGAAAAAACGAAACCGAGAAGTATCGATGTTTTATCATAACTTAATCACAACTATAATTAATGAATGACACATATTTGTAAAGCTTAGGGTCTCCTCTTTCATTTGATGCTACTCAAGTGATGCATATTTCACGCATGAGTGATCAAAAGCAATTTGAAGGAAGGAAACCAAAAAGCCATTTGGCGGGCGGTATCTGAATTTCGAAGAAAAAAATACATTTGTAGAAAGTTCATTTTCTGCACTTTCATATGACACCTGAATCAGGAAAAATGGGCCAGGAATAACAAAGTTCTGTTTGTTTAAAATAATGCTTGCATTCCCATAATGTTATCAAACAAATACGTTTTCACTGGCTGCCTGCCCTACCAACACAGAAAGAAGTCGTTGACGATCAGCCATGCATACAAACTTTTGATAACTCTCCTTGTTGCTACGCACTGTATATGTCACCTATATTTAACAACTTTGCTGTAATTAACCTAAAATGATTTTCCATTGCTCTAAAACATTGACTTAGAATAGTCAGTAAAAATAGAAAGAAAATCATGCATCTTCAATATCAATTTCTTGAATTTTTCAAAAATAAAAATACAAATATCAAATATCATCCTCTCCACCTTCCGCGTCATGCAGCCTGGCCATCCTTTCCTGCCATGCGACCGCACCTTGTGGTGAGTTGAAGAAGGCCTTTAGGAGTTCCTTGTGATGCTTTGTATCTGCTGTAGCTGAGTTGCGAGGTACAGGAGGTTGATTCACATCTCGCCAGTCCACATGGTCCCTCCATGCTCCTGGTTATCCGCCTCAACCATATCATTCACATTGTTGGGCATCTGCTCTAGAGTCCTGAGGAAACACCTGAATCTATTGGCCAGGATACCGAAGGCATTTTCCACCACTCTTCTCCCCCTTGAGAGTCTGTAGTTGAAAATCCTCTCCTCCCTGGCCATCACTCTTCTTCCGTATGGCTTCATGGGGTAGTTCCTGAGTGCAAAGGCGTCACCCCCCAGGATGAAGAAGGGCATGTCTTGGAGTTCATCAGAGCTTGCAGTCAAAGGGCAGGGTGGGGGTGAGTCCTACGGCTTCCTCTTCCAGGCCGTTGAACAGCTCAGAATCGCCAAATATCTGATCATCTGACATGTGTCCTTTTCCACCAAGCTCGATCCACACAAAGTTGTAATCTGCATCCACAAGAGCTAGGAGTGGTATCGAAAAGAAAGCCCTTGTAATTGTAGTACAGGCTTCAAGTGTGGGGTGGCTTTTTGATAGCAACGTGTTTGCCATCCAGGGCCCCAATGGCATGGGGTATGTTCCATCTCTGCTCAAACTGGTTAGCTACGGCTGTCCAGGCTTCATGGGTGACAGGTAGGCTAAAACCTCATTTTGTACGCTTGCACAATTGCCTGTCACACTTCCAGAACCATCTATGAGATGCTGGACACTCCACACCTAAATGCATACGCAAGGAACCGATAGTTGTCCAGTGGCAAGGTGCCTCAGTGTCACTGCCAGTTTCAGTCCAGGTGAGAGGGTTGCCTGAAACTGGTGCGTTCCCTCTCGATTGCTGGGGCCACCCTCTGCAAGACTTCATCGAAGAGCTGTAGTGTTAATCTTGTGTAGTTTTGGAACGCTATTGGATCTTCAAGCCTCAATTTGGTGTCTAGGAGGCTGGAGAACTAGCCAACTGTTGTCTCGTCTCCTCTGTGAGCTATGGTTGCACCCAGAACTGCCTGACTGCAGCTCTCCTGTACTTACGTGATTGGGGCTGTGGCTGGTCTGTCCCGTCTGGCTGCTGCTCGTCTTCTTCCTCTCTGGCGATAATAATATAAGCATACAGTAATACTGCAAATGTCACGTTGTCATCATCCTCAACTCCTGTCATCATCAATGCTTGTGGGTTGTAGTGATCACTTTGTAGAAGTTCAAGAAACAATGAAGTTCATGGTCAGTCGACCTGTATATATATATCCGTCGGGGTCCAATCAAAGCTCAAATCCTGATCATTCTCGACCCTTATCGTGAAAGACATCGCAACCACAACCGTATACTGTCGCAACAGAGCGCATCGGTTCGTGATGAACGTATCGGAAGGTATCCGAACGTATCTACACGTACCCAATCGTCTCAAATCGGGGACCCCGATCGTGATGATCGTGTCACATCGAGACCCAATCGTAGACTCAATCGGGACAATCATATCGGAACGTATATGATCGTATCTGAACAGGAGACCAGATCGTGTCACCTGAAATTGACCAATCGTGACCATATCGCAACCAAGCGCACCAAATCGTACCAGAACGTATCGACTCACATCACCTCGTATCCAAACCTAGCAATTCAGAGAATTTCCACGATCAGCTACGAATGGCTAATCGTGGGGTTCGTAACAGATCGCACGACAGTGGGAACGCCCCATCAATAACGAAGTTGGAGGTATCGTCATCCTTATCGGAAACGTGGGACAGTGGTTTTCTCATCCTCTTAAGCGCTAAAACACTTTTAATTACTGGATATTTTTGTAAAATGATGTCCAAATAAAAGCGGACAAAAATTGGATGCGCATCCTTTGATAACAACGTAATAATATATATAACGCGCTTAAACACGTTTCTGTATTAAGCGCAACTCTAGATAATTGTTATCTTTTCAATTGAACCCTTGAGGAACCTTACACTAAAATCGCAATAAACTTATTTTGTCGTTCGTTGATCAGGATTACTTAAATCATTATAGGAATTAGTTTTTTGAACTATTTGGTCGTTGTCAGGTCCAATGACCACTGAGTTTGAGACCTTCAAAAGAGGATTGGACTTGTAAGTACCCTATAACCTATACAATATTAAGTAGCAATGATGTAACGTTGGCCCAGCTATGGCGAAGGGACTATATTATCGTGGGGGGTACCGGTCTTATCTGCAGGATGAAATCCGTTTAACTAGGCCAAAGGTTTGAGGTTGCATGAGGAGTCCTATCATTTTGATTCTATAGTGGTCCCTTTCCACTTCTCCCTTTCTTTATTTTTCTTTCCCTTTATGCTATTTGATTAGGGGCATGTGTCCCGTGCCCCGCGCGACTACGCCATTACTTGTAACGATAAGTATCTAAGTTAGAAGCTTACTCTTCCCATGTTCAAAGCCTCGTGGTCATCACTGAAGGTGTCAAACTCGCGAGGAGAACCGTAGAAATTGACAAAGCACGGTCCAAAAGTCGGAAGGAATCCTAGGAAAAATAGTAATTAAAGTAGAGATTCAATCATGTTGCATTTCCATGACTCTAAGAAGAAGAATAAGAAGAATACAATTTTTTTTTCTTTTTTTTTCTTCTAAAAGCTGCCAAACTGAGAGATAATATAGAAAATGAGGATAATCCGTACGATACCCAAAGAAAAAAAAACCCGTAAACGCAAATATTATGCATGCGAGTCAATTACATAATGTAAACACTACAGCGCAATTGCAACAACAAACGTCATACGATTTCACAGCAAAATAAAAATATCTCAGCATGAACCTGTGAATCAATACTGTATACCAAAAATCAAAGCTTTTCATTAAAAATGTTAATTCTTTATGGAGCTACGCACTAAAAAAAAGAAGCATACTACTAGCTAGAACATGCACAGTGATGTTCCCTAACTTTGTTCTGCCCTGTACTTAAAGTGACACGGTAACATTGTTGAAGGTTGATGAAAAAACTGCATAATTTGTGTATGAAATGTTACTTATTATATTTCTTTTACTGTACTAACCCTCTTACATGCAAAAAATCCTGAAAAAATTCTCAAACCACAAAGATATTTATGGTTTTCTTTGAAGGCGTCACTGTGCAACACCCTCTAACAGTAAATTCTCCCAACCATTTTTGAATTTTCCCAACCGTTTTTTCCATGAAAATAGGACATAAGACAGGCTTTTAAAAATCTTGCAGCAGTTAAATGTCTGGAATGGTATATCGAGCCAATTCATTGCTTTGTGACGATTTACATTCTCCTAAAACGTAATTATATTGTAGTAATATAGTTGGGAGAATTAAGGAATCGGTCAGATCAGTTTTTCCCAATTGTTATCATTAATAATGGTCCATTTTCACTCAAATTTTCAGATTACCTTTAATTGTACATCTAGCATTGAAGTCACTACCTTAGCACCAATTTCTCTCATAAATTATGATGAACAATGTTACCTAGTCCCCTTAATCGAAGATTTTCATAATTAACCCACTCTCCCCTTCAACCGAGAGCTGTTAAGAAACATTGACACAAAATAAATGTTCTGTACCAATAAGGCTGAATAGAAATTTCAGCAAATAACATGCTTCCAACTAGGTACAAACTAACAAAGACATTGTACAAGTCATGTATTCTAGCTAAGAAAGACAGAGAGATGCGACTCGAGACCCAAAGTTTTAAATAAAAATGGTATCAAAAATTGAATAGTAGAATAAGAAAGTGCGGAATTAAACATTGCAAATTGTTGTATGTGGCATATCCAGTGATACGCAGAGCCAGCGGACACCCCAGTTGAAAATACATTAATAAAAGCAATAAAGCTTTTAAATAATACATGTGTATTTCAGTAGAAATCGTGTATATATATGGTCCTAAATTTCTGGGAAAGCATGCCCCTAAATTACAACTGGCATTTTGCCACATTTTGTATATATTTCTGGATACGCCACTTGATTAGCTCCTTTAAAGCAAATCCATCAAAGTGAAATGTTGGTTGTCTTGCTATTACTATAACTATTACTATTACTATTACTACTACTATCACTATCATTATTACTATTACTATTATCATTACTATTATCATTACTATTACTATTAATATTATTAAATCTATTACTATTACTATTACAGCCATGACCATCACTATCATTATCCCCATTGCTATGATTATTATTTACTATTACCATCACTACTACTATCAATATCACCATCAATATCACCATCACTATAATAGTATTACTATCATTATCAATATCACCATTACCTATTATCACTTCTGCAACAATTTAAGGCATTTTAAAGATGGGAAATAAAAATAGCGAGTTCATTAGATCACTTTAGCAAGAAATGTTTGATGACGTTAAACCCTTAAAAATGTGCTTTGTGCAAAGCCTCTATAAATTATATTGTGATAAGTGACATAATAAGAATTTGAGCAAGTTTTCTGATACAGTTAATTAAGCATATTTCACAGAACCAGCACCCGTGTTATTTTGCTCTAAAATCCTTAATCAAAACCCACGTCTTTAAAGAATGATGAAGTGCTGTAAAATAGTTCAGTCTGAGAAGAAATAATGTGATATGATTAAAAGTCAGAAAATTATTTAATTTTATATGCGAGTATTTGTAGACGTGCGTGTGCTCTTTGTATGTAATCGCAATATATTGTCTTACCAGTCTGTTCGGCTAATGAAAGTGAAAAAATACGATTAAAACAAGAATAAAAATATATACTCAAGTTATTTATACCCAGAAACCTTTTTTTTTTCTTCTTGTATACTATATTCAATAAACAAGATAAACTAAATAGAGTACTTTATGATGACTTTTATCTGAGAAAAAAGAAGATAAATACATGATGAAATTTAACGCAGTGTAGGGAAAAAGGATTTATAAAACTCAGTTAATATGGTACATGGATTGATTTGAAGTATCATTTTGTAAAACTGATATCCACTTACGCAACTTTTCCGAGCATCAAATTAAAAACTGTTTCAGTGAAATCGATATAATACGAATTAGTAATTAGTTATCAAACCATCATATAAACCTTTCTCGTCAGTCTATTCCTTGACTTCTTTTAAACATTCGATTGTATATTGTGTAAACTATTCACGTGTACCCAGCACACGTTGTTTGTTTCATTTTGAGGTATTTTTTAGGGCTCATCACATGTTCTATATCACCATGCTTTGTAATCGTGCTATCATGTAAATATTACTTGAATTAGTTTGAACTATTAAATTTGAGTTAGCTTTTAAAACCTGATCGACTGTCTTAACAAGTCATAGGGCTGCCCATTATATCGAGTTACCTTTAGTTTTAAACAGGAAGAAATAAACACTGTCATGAAAGTTGATCTACATTGTAGATCCATATGTTTACAATTTAAACGAAGGTTGACGTAGGCTGTATAGCTGAACAGCTGAAAATTTCGGATGTAAAGATTTTTTGTGTTGGTATCAAAAGTTTAATTCTCAAAGACAAGAAATAAATACCATCATCTCCTCTTGATCCGATTGTATTGATATCGATGAAAGTGGTGGCGATGAAGTCGTCAGTTGACAGCCGATCCCTTGATAATTAACATCATTCAAGGAAACACAAAAGTAATACATACTATTAACAACTAAATTATTCATACCGTTTGTAAATTCGATGTATTTTTTTTCGATAGTCAAGAATGAAAGGTGCACTGGTTGAATTAGGGCCTTGGTGAATACTTTTAGATGTAAGCTTTAATATGTCACATTCTCAAGAAACATAAATCGGGACAAATCAATTTTCACGTACTTCTAAATTACAAAAAAAACGGTAAGGGGGTAAATAATTTAGTTGTTAACTATACATGCCTTTATTATAATTCACTCACTTTCTTTGCTGGCGACTTTACAGTAAAACACCTTTTATGCTTGATAATTCTTCCAACTACTACAATTTTATCAACGAAAATATCATAAGTACAAATATGATAACCTGTTACTTATGTCCTTGTATTAAATTATGTGTTTATATTCTGGTATATACGAGTTTTGCTCATAATAACTGCAGGTGTATTAGTCTCCATGAGAGCATTATCTTTCATAACGTATACCTTTTTGATACTCGGAGATAAATCATATTAAAAAGTTGACTTTAAGACTTCAAAGGAATGGGATTGAAAAAATACTTCGACACATATAAGTGCTTATATTATATAAAATCGTGTTTGGAAAATGACTTACCAGTCTTTCAAAACCAATTTCAACCGCTCGCACATCGAAGGAAACTTCGGAAAAGAAATGAAAAGCAAACCAATTATGTGATTAACATCATCACGATAATAATAATGATATTAATAATAATAATGATAATAGTCTTAATATAATAAAAATAATAACGATAATAATAATAATAATATTAATAGAAATTGTAATAACAATACTAATAATTGTAATATTAATAGTATACAAATATACACTGTCTTGAGAGGTTCTGGTTAAAACTATGCGCAGAGGTGACTCAATAGTACTATTTGCTGAGGGCGCAGCCCCGAAGCAAATGGTACTGTTGGAGTCACCGAGGCCCATAGTTTAAATCAGTACCTCGAATAGAAGGCATGGTATATTTGTTTTATATCCTGCATCAAAAATTTATTTTATAAAAACAAAAGAACAAAAAAAAAAAAAAAAAAAAAACAACATTTTTGGGACAAAAAACAATTTAGAACAAAAAAAAATTTCAATTTTTATCTAAAAAGATTTAAAATATTTTGTTTTCATTGTAAGATTAAGATTTGAAAAAAGAAGAAAAAATTTAATTAAAAAAAAAACAAACACATTTTTTGTCAACTCCCAAATAGTACTCCCAAATAGTACTCTCATATAGTACTTTCTAAAAATAGTTCAAATATTTCTGGTCATGTGACGAGCTCTCAACCAATCAAAAGCCAACAAATTTTTGATGCAGGATATAATAATAATTATAGTAATAATAGTAGTAATAATAATAATGAAATGTAATAACAACTATAAAAAAAACAACAACAACAATAATAGTAATAGATGAGTAAACATTAAAAAAATTAAATTCTTACTCTGATTGGTAGTCGTAGTTCCTGGTTCCAGTCAGGGTGATCACTCGTGTATTTCACATCTGTCTCCAACTAAGATAACAAACAAGGTAAGATCCGTTAATATCCATTTGTTCTCTTATTTGCTTTGAAATGCCATCGTATCTTATACAAGAAAACAAAAGATTATTATTATAGAGATGCCTGTATTGACACAGTTGACAATCTAAGATTTATTCGACACAACACTCCTTGCGAAACGTGATCAGTTTGCAGATTATTTTTTATTAATCACCCACCAATTTCTCATAAGCATATAGTCCCTTCCGACTGATACAGAGTTTTGCATAATGGTGCACGATTTCTTCATATAATAATAAAATAAGTAAATATTAATTAATATTGATTAAATTCTCGTATATCAGCAACTTTGACTTGCAAATATGAATATATTTACATAAGAAAAAGACGTAACTATGAGTATATATACCAATCTTAAGCACCGATGCATTTAAAAGCGTGAAATAATACGGTGAGATCGTTAACGTTTAAAACGATTTCAATGGGCTGTTAGGCGATTTTAACAAAATATTGGCTACCAAATTGCATTGTACATTCACGTGTGAAAAAAATTGGCACCTGTGTTTAATCTTGTTTTAATATCACAAAATATATTCCAGCTTTTTCAATTTGATATTGCTTTATGCGCCGGTGAGTCAGTCGCTGTTGATCGATGAATTTACCAAAACGAAAAATAATCTATTTTGTTTAAATATAAAGTGGAGTATCCAGAAAGTATAGGAAAAAACACCACACGGCAAGATTTTTTGGGCATGGTGGTGAAGAGGTAGGGGAAACTTTGTCTCAGTTTTATGTTGATTTATGAAAACATATCCAAGAAACAAACTCTCTCAACGATTTACTTCTGGTAATTTGAAATAAGAATTTTGATGTTACTAACCGACTTCCCGGCGAATGAGAAGACAAGATAGGGATCGACCAACTCCTTCTTCTCCTCTCCCACACGGAGGACTTTCTTCATCCCCTCGAAATAGGATGCATCCACTGAAAACAAAATTATGATATAACAATTATCTTCTTTGATTTATGAGAGAGAGCCAGATAGACAGAGATTGAGGTACAGAGAGAGATAGACAGACGGGTACACAGACAGAGACAAGATAGACAGACAATCGAAGTGAGATAGAGACAGAGATATATATATATATATATACCGGTATATATAGAGAGAGAGAGAGAGGGAGAGAGAGAGAGAGAGAGAAAGACAGACAGATACTGAAAAATCGAGGCGATTACTGTCTCAAGAAATTGGAAGGTATTTTTTTGTTTAATTGATGAATAAACGAAATAAAACTTAATGATCAAATATCCTATTGTAATTTTACTAGTTTATTGGCAAAACAAAAAGTAATTACAAATGCTGCAAGTACTAGTCTATGTGTACAAAATTTCAAAGAAGCAAAAAAGGGTGTCAGTTTACTCTGTGGTAGATCTTCGGCTTGGAAAACTTTAAGATTGAAGCACCCTCTCCGAACATCCACTCCTGCGGGCTGAATCAGATTTCTGCCAAGTAAAACAAAACATACATGTAGTTGATAAATTCCCCTTTTCACTGTCCAGATAAATCAATACGTTCGTCTAAGCAATCATTGATATAAATTAAAATTCTAAGACTGAATTAAGCACTCTCTCCGAACATCCACACCCGCAGGCTGGATCAGATTCCTGCCAAGTACATTAAAAAAGCACGTATAGTTGATAACTTTCCTTTTTACGTTCGTCTAAGCAATCATTGATATAAATTAAAATTCTAAGACTGAATTAAGCACTCTCTCCGAACATCCACACCCGCAGGCTGGATCAGATTCCTGCCAAGTACATTAAAAAAGCACGTTTAGTTGATAACTTTCCTTTTTACTGTCAAGATAAATCAATCCTGCCAAGTTGGAAGACAGAATGATTAATGATGGGTGGTTTTCCACACACAAAAAATCGGGAGTGTGGATGTTCGCTTAAGTAATCATTGATGTTAACAAAACAGAAATCCCACCCCATAAAGGCAACATAAATTTGGAGCTTAAGCAAAGTGGACTAAGTTGTTTATTTTCTTTAACACCACTTTTGCATATAGGTACTAAATATCATTCTACGTTGTAGAGCAATATTCTGAAAAATTACCCTTTTTGTTAATTGCTGGGCGCACATGCCATCAATTTTGATTTTCGCACTGGCGTATCCAAAAACAGATTGTGCGGATTCCTCTCCGTACCAGAGGAGGAGGCAAAACTGGACATCCTGCTTTTTAGTGATTTTTTTAGGGGGGTCAAACAGGGGTGAGGAAGATGATCCATACGCACTGATGAACAATGATTTTTGCCCCCATTTCAAATGTCATTTAAGTTTTAACAAAAGTCATAAAAAATGAACAAATAAATCAATACGTACGTCTCAACGTCTAGATCTCCTTCAGCTTTCTCGAATAACTGTTAAATAAGAAGAAAAATAACAATCATTGTACAGAGGTGGACCATACCAAAGAAGAAAACAAGGTCTCTTGCACAACATAATATGTTTTAAATACTCGTACCACATCATTTTTTCCTGACCTATGATGCGATTCCTAACATTCTTCCTTAACACTTTCAAGTGTGATTCGGTGAGTTCATTATGCAGGGTGTATACAAAAACTATGGCCAAATTTGGTAGCTTCTAATTTAAAAGTTGAAATCTACATGTATGTGATCTTGAATTGTATTCATGGTTAAGAACAACTAGTACACTGTCTAATGATACCGTTCTCATAACTTTGCTGCCGCGGATAACTGAGCAGCAGGCTTTTAAAATGTATTGTCAAAACCCTCTTGTACCAAGTTCGGGCTGGAGCAATGAATATGGGTCAAAAGCTATTATTGTGATTATGGCTGTGTTGTCTCAGTCCGAAAATAATTGCTGACTTTAATTTAGATTGATTTTGTGCATTAAAATAGAAAATTTGTTAATGTCAACTCAAACTCGAGTAAAGGCTTATTACAAGCAAAATATATGGTATTCCGTTCGTTCTGATCGTGATGACGACAAAATCCTGGCTTCTCTCGCATCCCTTGTTTCATTGAGTAATTCGAAATAGATAAAGTTCAATTGGGATGCTGGATGCTGTCTATTCTTTTAAATGAAAGTCTACTTTTGATTTTTGTTTCGGTAGTTATCAACGTATTTTCCTTCCTTGTATTTTAGTTTAGTAAGCTTAGCATTTCCATGTGCTTTTCGAGATAAATATCTTATGTACCATAACGCGTGTGAAATGGCCCACTGGACAAGTGAGCAGAGAGTACTTAAATATCATGAGACAAGAAGTAGTAGGCTGTTTGCAATAATTTAAGTTTATCCCATGGATTCAAATAAGGTCCTGTGAAAGCTTAGATACCTTGGATCATGCACTTTAAACAATAAATCACTGAAGCATGATGCTAGAAGTTAAATTCTTAAAGCATTTCAGACCAAAGAAGAACAAGTCTATGGCTTGACCCACGTTCATCACACCAGCCCGAACTTGGTACAAGGCGATTTTGACAAGACTTTTTAAATAACCTATGTTGCTCAGTCACCAGTCCCAGAAAAATATGAGTATATAGGGTATCATTAGACAGAAAACAAGTTACTCTTCCTATTGAAATATATTTTACGATAAAAATGGTTATGACTTTTTAATTAAGAGTTTAACAAGTTTGGTATACTTTTTTTTATAAACGCACTGTAGTTATTTTGATCAATGAATTGGAACGTCAAATTATCCTTGGATATGAATATATACCATTCATAACATTTCTTCTTTCAGTCAATGAATAAAGCCGCATATGAGAAGAAGCTAAATAAAGATATTTAAGCTCCTAGTAGCTTATTCGAATTGTAATTGTCTCCGTGTCTTTTCATTGGCCTTTTAAGACATCTAAGTTCTCCATTTCTTTGTTTCGTTTATTCTTTTTTCCTGCTTAAATCGATCTTTGGCATCTAATGAGGGAGGGAGAGTCTAATTTAAAATAAGAATAATAAAATGACATACTGGCAAATCATCTCCTTGTCCTATCACTGAGATGCTGACCAACAAATAACCTTTGGCCCCTGAAGACTTAGACTCATCCATAGACGTTAGCAGTAGCCATTTGTTATGAAAAGTGTGTTCTTCGCTCTGATAGACTGATCCCACGTCTAAATTGAATGAGCCAATCACCGCATCGCTCCTAACCAGGTGAGAATCGAGGACCTGGATAGGAAATGAGAGTTTATTTGGTGCACAATGAAAATTATATTTTCCGTTTAATTGAATCGATGGTTATATATAGAATTACGTCAAGAAGATAGGCAAAGGGTGACGAAATGACATAGTCCTAAAACCATGAATCAAAACATGTAATTAATAAGAGATCTAAAATTACTGCAATATTATACAAAGGGGGCAATAATCGTTTGACTTTATGTTAATGAAACACGAATGAAAAAAAATGAGAACTGTGGAAAAATGAGTAACAAACAGAGGTGATAGGGATGTGAGAGTTCAGAATGGAAAGAAAAAGAGAAGGGGGAAAAGAAAAGAGAGGCGCGATGATAGAAGTGAGAGTGTCAAGATAATAATTATGCATAATACATCACTATGACGTCAATGACAATGTACATGAATATTTCACTTTGACAATATATAATCAAACAGGAAGTGAAAATATGAGTAACAGGCAGTGGTGGTGCCTATATCCACCCATTCAGGGGCGCTAGCATCATGGGGGCGGCCCACGTAACCCCGTGAATAAAATGCGAATTGTAAACAAAAAAGAGATCACCGATTAGGGGAGTATGCAGGAGATGAAGATCCTATCATCCTCTCTTTTCTCATCATTTTGTCCTCTCCCTTTCCTTTCTCTCTCTCTCTCTCTCTTCCCCCTTTCTCTACCTAGCTCTCTCTCTCCCCCCCCTCTCTCTCTCTCCCACCCCCTCTCTCTATTTCTCTCTCTGCTTTTCTTTTCCACTGACTTTCCATTCGATTGGAGAGTGGCCCCGTGCTTCGTTTCTACGCCACTACTATTAGAGGCATTCTTTAACCTCGTGTATGCCGAAGTAGGATAACCACTCCTCTAAATTGTGGCTTTTAAAAGCCAAAGTCAATTTGAATTGTATGAACGGGAGTGAAAAAGTGATATTGCTATTGTTTGAATACCTATGATCTTTTACCATCATTCTGAACAACTGATGCGGGTGATCAACCAAATATAAACGGGTCGATATTGGGTACAAATAACAACACTGACGCAATAGCAATTAGTGTGTTTGCTGTTGCCCGGCTATAATGATCAAGCGAGGCTCATAATATCCGGCGACATTATTGAAGCGTGCTCCTTTGGCGGTTAGTCCGGCCTGATGCTCCAGTCACACCGCGAGGCCGACCCCAAGCCGAAGCTAAACCAACACAATTCAATATACATGTATTGTGTAATGAAATTGTATGATCAGTAAAAATAGTGCGAATCTTGTTATCGGTCTCATCGGATGTGACTGGTGTATAAGCATAGAAATGCGCACTTATCAATTAGGCAAATCGTTGGATGTTAACATACAGGATCGTTGGCGTAATTTACACACATTGTGATAATCATCATTAGGACTTTGACAGTGGTCTCAGCATGACGTGTTCTACTTGCCCACTGACAAAATGACCATGAACCATTTAGCGATCTTGGAATAGATTTGATAAAGAAACGTGTGATTCTGTATGCTGGTCGTGATTTCATCTCATTCAATGAGAAAAAATACAGGTGGAACTGAATAAAGAAACCAAGTATTTTACCAGATCGAGCAATGAATTAGTATTTACCTAGAGAGTATCATACAACAACACGAAATGCCAACGATATGGACGTGGTTAAAGTCAGTTTTCCAACACAACTTACTTTTTCGAAAGAAATTTAAATGTGAAGAACCGTCTCAGGACAGCGATAAAGAGTATCTTTAAGTTTAATACTTAAGACTACAACTTCCTAATCGTATACAGCATAATTATCGTTCTTCACTGACAAGATCAAATCCAAACCGTATCCATTTTGCAGGAGGCATTTTGCGCGTCATAAGAATAAACAGGGACGTTTGGACAGGAGACCAAGATGGCAAACAACAGTTCAACCTTAGAAATGTTTTTCTCCGAAACCGGCTTTCACTTGATAATAGCAAGCAATTCCATAAGCATCTTTCTATGCACAGTTCTCAACATTCTCCTACTACTAGTACTGGGTTCTGATAGAGAAATGCATGATGTAACGCGATTCCTGTACAAAATACTGGCCTACCTCAACATGCTCTCTTGTGTCACTTGGATGTTGGCCTTGCTCCTCTCCTTTTTGCCTATAAGCATCAATTGCATCGTGGCACGAGATGTCTCTCCATTCGTCTCATCAGTATTCGTATTATCTCTAATGACCACACTGAGCTTCATCGGGATCAATAAGTACATCATGGTGTCACGCCCTCTTCGTTACCTAACCCATGTCACGCTAAGACGCGTGAAGATATCCGTGGCAACAACCCTGACTGTATTCTGGATCGGTACGGCATTCTTGATGATACCGATTCCAGGGATTTCGCTCTCGCAGGGAGCTTCGTTCCCATGTAGGACTGATGTAGAAATTACGGCTTCTGTTTTCAACTTTGCGATTGTAGTCTGTGTCATGCTTCCTATTGTCGGCGCCACATTATGTACAACTGCGTCAAATGGTGGTCTCCTTTGGATCATGTGGAAGCATACGAAGCGTGCTGTCCATCCGCAGAGGCTGGACACCCATGGGTTCGAGACAGCGGAATATAGCAAAGTGACATCGACTGCAATACAACGAAGTAGCAGTAAAAACCAGCAACCTCCTCGGAGTACTGCCTCTGCACAAAGGGATGTGAAGTCAGGAACATTCTCAGAAGGTCGAAACTATCATCTTTCAACCACCACTAATCCAAGATTTGTATTGATAGATGATGATATAACAGAACTCCAGAATGAGCCGCCAACATCTAGAACTATTAAATCTACACAAGAAGAAGATGAAATTGATGCCACCAAAGGATCGTTTGCGGATATCAACCACAAACGGGACAGTAACCTCGATAAAGTTGTACCATCCATGAGCAAAATTGTCTCGATAAACGAGAATCACGGCGAAGATGATTACCAAAGGAATCACCAGTTGCCTCAATTCATACTTGACTCAAGGAAGCATGGTAATCAAGTAACAGTTTCAACAACTACAACCAACGCTGTGAGAAACCCAGAGACTCTTTGGGTAGACCGTAAAGGGGGGTCATCAAACATTGACTTCAAATCACAGAGCTCCATAGCCCCCAATCCCCGGAGTGAAGCATTGGCAAGTGCAGCTAATGTCGGCAGTCATAGAGCACGTCTACAATTCCCGAAGAAACGGACATTGAGATACGCTGACCGAAGTCAACAATCACGAATGAAGGGCATCAAAACCCTGGTCATCGTGACCTTTTCATTCTACCTGTGCTGGTTGCCATTTCTTGTTGAGGCTTTCTTTGTGCCTTTCAAGAACGATATAGTGGAGGCTCTGTCGTTTTGCTTACCATGTCTCAGCACATGGATACAACCGCTTGTGCATTTCATGACGAGTGAGAGGGCAAGAAAAATAGCCAAGGAAATCTTTGCCAAAGTGATGCAGCGTTAGTCTTAAAACTATAATCTTGGATTCTGTTAATGAAGTTTTGAGAAAACTTAATTATAAACTAAATGAGGACTTAGTAGTAAACAGAGCTGCACATAATTCGAGTACGAGATATAGATGGTCGGACTACTTCGTCTTTTTCCTTATATGCTCTTGAGCTTTTTATTGTTGCATCATGAACATATTTCTTGTTTTATTTATCTTGTTTTTTCTACGTGTATTGCATTTCTTGAGGAAGAAAAGGATAAAAAGTATAACGACTGCCCTGGAAACAAAATTTCATGTTATACGTAATTAATCTAAAACAGCTTGTTTCATTTTTAATGCACTATGACATGCATGATTATTTTCTTTCCTTTAATGTCCCGTGACAAAATAGAATTAAATCCTCTTTGATAATGTATATTGTATGTAACTAATTTTGAAGAAAAAATAATATCGATATGAGCATTACACCAATACATGGCCAGGCAAGGGGTCGAGTAATGTTGTTGTTGTTTATTGGTCTATATAGGAAGGAACTGATCAGCAGCACATGCTGAAGAAGTCAGTTTACAACTAGAATAATACAATAATAATGCAATAATAGTATTACAATAGGTCGTTTTTTTCTTCTTCTTAGTTTACAACCCCCTCTCTCTCCCTGTTTCTCTATATATATCTCTGTCTCTCTCTCTCTCAGTGGTTGTCATTCAATGGTGAGAATTACGTGCTCCCATTCGTAACCTTCCTCCTAGTAGGTATATGTTATTGATTATTAATAAGTCTTAAAATCTTGAATTTAAGAAAATTGTAAATATATGTTCGCTGGTAGTATTAATCTTATTGTGTATAGATACACGATGTTTCTTCATGAATATACTAACCTGGAACTGTATGGTTTCATCAAACAATTCAACAGGACTGATGTTGAACTGGAAGAAGAACAGCTGAGAGAGAAAGGAGAGAAATATAAAGACGTCAGTGTCAAAGAAACAAGAGTGGTGCGAAAAAAGTGACATTTGAAGTTAGAACTGTAAATGAATGTATACACAGATGGATAAAATACCAGGGGAAATGTATTAAAAGTTCAATATGGTAGTGTATCTAGAAATCTATTTATTACAAAAATATGGGCGGAATCCTTATGAGATAGTATAAAAGGGTTGCCAAAAGTCTATTTTCCTCCTTCTGTCTGACTCAGCAATATGACTTACTGAACAACATTTATCCCATAATAAGGGGGAAGAGGTGACCGAATCGGGGGAATCCAGGATTCTGGTAAAGAAGGGATGGGCACAATTTCGAAACAAAATCGCTGCAAGAGAAAAGGTTTCATAATTTCTGATGCCTTTTAAAAAAGGTTTACAACAAATGGGGCACAAGAACACAATTAGTGTGGGGGGGGGGCATATTTATGAGAAATTAATGTAAAGTTAGGTATGCCAAATTGGGTTTTAAACGGGGGCATTGGTCAGTAGTGCGCACTCTCATTTACTTCGCCCCTGACCGAATGCATCAATGATGGAAGCTACTGAAAATTATAGCAAACTTACTTCGTCCCAGTAAGGCTTGTTGGTCGATTTCTTCACCTTGGTTACCCGGGTACTGTGAAGAACGGTTACCCGACACACTGGGTTGGTGTTGGCACCGTAAAGTTGACGCGCTTCCCAGACCTTGACGCGCATTTGAAAGTCACGTGGTTTTTCGGAAAGACCTTCTCTTCATGCGACCGGGCATAAACCTATTCGGAAAATGATAACATACATCTGAAAGGGTGCATGGAGATGACAGACAATCCTATATGACTGTATTGGTAAAGCAGAGTCGCCGTCTCCTTCCCATCCTCCTCCTCCTCCTTCTTCATCTACTCCTTGTTCTTCTTCACCATCATTACCATCACCATCTTCTTCTTGTTGTTCTTTAGTGGCAGTACATGCCACCGTCTCATTGTCGTACTGTTGAGTTGCAGTGCATGTACAAATCTCAAAAGGTATACAGTAAGCAGTAATAGGCCTATCTGTACGGTTGATATGAGATGACTTCTAATAATTATGCTGGTTCTATTTTACAGAAACAGCGACAACACGGGTAGATTGAAAGAACACAAAAGAGCACTCAGTGTGAATAACCTGTCTCATTTAGCAGTTACTGAACACACCCTCAACAATACCCTTATTATCGAATTTGAATCGTACTTTCAACTTAAATTTAAATTGTCAAGCAAGATGGAAGAATCCACATGGATTAAAAGGATTAACCCTTCACTATAATAGGGATCCTAGTACTCTTTGTCACACATCCTTGCCTAAGTAATCTCTAGATAGCATCCAAGAAGCCCGACCAAGAAGGCACTAAGTGGAGGAATCACTTGGCTCGACAACGGAACAGGGTCGCTAACTAATCTTAAGGTCGGTAGAAGCTTAAACCACATTTTATGCTAACACCCAACCAATGAAAGTTTTCTGTATCATAATTCGTAACAGTTTACAAGGGTAGGACCGTATATTGACGCAACTTTAATTGTCTAGTAACCGTCGCGTACGAGGCGTCATTTCGATTGCGCTATTGATTGCGCTAATCAACCCTGTGAAGACAATGAGCTCATACGCCGGTATTTCAACACAAAAATTTGCACTGTTCAATTTCAAACTACATTGTCACTCTCACATGGGGCATCAAAGACCGCGTCAGGTGCTGACGCAGTCATAATCAGGAAAATGACGCCTCATGCATGTGCAACGGGCATAACAAAATACGTAAACTTACGTTAGTCCTACACCTTCCGTGCCCGCACCTGCATGCCCCCCAGCCATTCCAGTCTCGGATACACTCAGAGCTTTCGATCCGTCAGCTTCGTCTTGCCCTGTATATTATGAAACTTTGTCACATTTTGATGTCTCGAAATATCTAAAAACCGGCATAATTTCATTAAACTCTTTATATTAATTTCTTCTTCTTCTTCATCTTCGCTATGAGCACAGGCTCTTAGTGTATTCTCGTACTGTTGAAGGTGCTGGGCAGACTTACGTAGGCTACAGTGTCTCGATACAAACAAATTCATATGTTTGCGATAGATGGCAAGTGTTCCAATAAATATAAATGAAATATATTCTCAAGTATGGATCAATATCGCAACGTCAGAGATAGAGACCAACAAAATAACATTTTGAAGAGAGAGTGGGGAGATTTGAAAAAAAGGCTTGCGAAATAGACGATAGAGCGAGAGAGTACATGGAACAGACGAGAAAAAGAGAGAGGGAGTGAGAGAGTATATAGAACAGACAGAAAGGAGAGAGAGTGTATAAAGATAAGATATGAGAGAGAGAGAGAGAGACGAAGAGAGAGAGGGGGAGAGAGAGGGAGAGAGGGGGAGAAAGCGAGCTGTCGAGCTAGAGAGAAGATCTGGAGAACAAAATGAGAAAAAGAGGGATGAACACTAATAGTTTGGTACACAGACGATGTACCCAAATTAGTCGGTGGCATCATTTATAGTATTACATTTTACTTAGGGATCCGTATTTTAAAAAAGGTGAACACCATTTTCCTGTTCCAACCGTCTGTGTACCTAACTATATTATACTTTACCTGCTCCCCGACCCATCTCTGATTGACCAGACGACGCTGACTTCGGCTCCTGGTATTTGAGAAGAAGATCAATCTCACCCTAGGGAGAAAACAAAGACTTTTCAGAGATGTTTTCCCCTCGTTCTAATAAGAAACAATGCACAAGATACATGTTTTAAACAAAACATCTCAGTTAAAAAAAAAAAAAAATCATCTTTTGTACATTTCATCAAAAGTTCATAAAATAACATTTTTCATGAATACGTTTATTGAGGTAAATAAATATCCCACTTATAATTCTACGTTTCGTTCCTTCTCGGACATTCTCCACTAGGATCGATAGCCCTGTGATGTATTCTTCCACATTGGTTGGTTGGTTTTACCTCACTGCCATTAAGTAGGTGTGTGCATCTTTAAAGGTACAGACTTCTGGTAGGTGGGGACAGAACAGAAGCTGTATGTTCCTCCAAACACATGCAGTAACGACATCCCAGTAGACCAACGGCCCACGAGACCGACAGCCCTGGCAGACCGGCAATCTGAAAGGCTGTCAGAATGTCACCGACACAACGGTCTCATTTTGTAAATTATGAACCTTATTTCATTTGCGAAATTCTGAACCTTCGGAATTATTAACCCTATTTCAGTTTGGGGATGAGGAACCCTAGGTTTGTGAAATTCGTGTTTCGGAATTATGAACCTTTGCAAGTATGAACCTTTGCAAGTATGAACCTTCCGAGAAAAAAGAGCCTTCGGAAAAAGAAGTAACCATGCACGTACGTCTCATGGCCTTTGGTCATGCGCTATCGATGACCATCATGATCAATGTTTCAAATTTGAGACCCCCTCCTCGGAAAATATCTTACCGTGGTTAGTCTATCGGATCCATCTTTAAGTTGAATAGTACACTGTGTATCTCTAGTCTTCGATCGTATGACATCTTTCAGTGATAATTTGCAACATCCTATGAACCTGGAGTAAATGATAAATACAACTTACGGCTACTTCAAGATAATGACTCGTTATAACAGTTAACAATCATGTACAGGCGTGACGCAACATTATTTTGCTCTGTGTGAGCTTTGTTTCATGAAAGACATCCAGCATCGGGTTACAATTTGGATTTTAGAGTCAGGATTACGTTTAAGATCATGGTTAGGGTTAGAATTGGGTGTATGCTGCAGGGCTGAAATTAGGAGTACAATTAGTGTAGGACTTTGACCGCTGAGCCATTGTCGCTGGAGAGTGTGTCTTGCAACCGCTTTTTAAAGAGGAAGTCCACCCTGATATTAAGTTGGTTTTAAGAGAAGGGAGGCGAGTTGGCTCAGTCGGTAAAGCGTCTGCCTGTCGAACCAAAGATCTCGGGTTCGAATCCCACCAAGGCGGATGACTGAAGCCTGCGTTGTGTGTTAACGTGCCCTCCCATTGTTTCATAGACGCAGGCTATGTTAAGTGGAAAACACTCCGTCCCTCGGATAGGACGTTAAATGGAGGCCCCGTGTACAGGAGAGTCACCACCCTTGCACGTTAAGAACCCACTGCACTATTTTAAAGCAAAAATCGATTAAAAATAAGAAAGTTTTAATATTTCGAAGGTGCGATCAATAAAACACAAATTGGCAACTCTGTGACGTATCTTGCGAAGCCTCGTCCCATTTGCCATTTACTAAAAGACTTTAAAAATTTATATTTTCTCTTAAGAAAATGTTCAATCTTATATTCACCCTAAATATAATTATTGCAAATATGTTTTTATACAACCCCTGTATGAAACTGTTGTTTATTCATCTGTATTCAAGAATTTTTTTTTTTTTTTTTTTTTTGGGGCTTTTTTAACCCCCCGGCCCGTAAGTGATGTTTTCCTGGCATCTATACTATCACAATGGAGACCATAAAAAGCAGTGTATGATAACGTCTTTTTAAATCAAGTTACAGTTTAATACACAATTATAACCAGAGTTATCATGTGTTTGGTTAAGTTACAAGATGAGTTGAATATCTTCTCACAATATTTGCACTTGAAAGGTTTCTCTCCAGTGTGCGTTTTTTTTTTGCCGCCCAAGGGGGTTTAAACCCTAACCCCCGTAGATCCGCGCCTGCGTACCGTCATCATATCTATCAATATGTTCTTATTATTATGCGTAATCACACCACGAGAACATATCACCATAATGAGAGGGGGAGAGAGATAGTGTGAGAGAGAGAGAGAGAGAGAGAGAGAGAGAGAGGAGCATAGCCCGGGTTCAAATTCAGTATTCGTTAAATTATTAGACCCGGTGCTCATGATCATTTATCTGTCATGTTATTGTTATGTGACGCTACATTAAATTAGTACCATATTGCCGTCTATTTTCATCAAATATTGTTCAAATAGCATTGTAGAGACGATGAACAAATAAGAATAATAATGCAAGGCCGTTAGTCATGAGAATGTCACCTTCTATCTCTCTCAGCTTAATAGTCCGAACAATAGAATGAACCGAGAGGAATCAACTGAAATTTCTTAACAATAATTGAAACTTCTCCCAGGAAGCCTAACATTAGATTTTTCCCATTCAAATAGCTTTGTAAAGGCGGTGAAAAAAATACTTCGTCGTTAATGGTGAGAATGTTCACGTCTATCTCTCTCATCCTGCGAACAGCGGGCTCAACCTAGCGCAATCAACTGTTAAACAAATTTGTCATGAGTCCTGAAAATTCAATTGGTTACTGCACGTCATAGTAGCATTAAAGAATAGCAATGGCGAACGATTGTCGCTAAAATTCAACAATAGTTGCTTAGTTTGCTTTTCCCTAAAAATTACCATGAGACATCAAGCTACATAGAACTATGATCGACAAACATGATATTGTCTTGAAAACAGTCAGAAAAACATTGGAACTGGAATGAATAAGAGATAATGAGATCATGTAAACATTTTGTCCATGTTAATCCTCCAGTACCAAATACCCAAGCAAAACTCGAGCCAGATGCAAATGAAGAGCTTGCAACCAAAAGCGCTAAATCCACTTTTCACCAAATTGCATGTTTTACACGATTTGAATAGACCTCTCTCATGTGTATCTAAATCACTAAATTTTCCCTCAGAATTGTTTCAGGAAAATATGAAAATATTGATATGAAATTTATATATTTTCCTGAAACAATTCTGAGGGAAAATTTAGTGATTTTGATACACATGAGAGAGGTCTATTCAAATCGTGTAAAACTCACCTGGTTGATGAATTTGGTGTGCAACCTGGATTGTAGAGGACTTTCTGGTCCAATTTTCCTCTCTGGCCAGTTGTTGATCTAGGGCATGAACTACCATTTCATCGCCTTTAACTTTCGATCTACTGTAGGCAAGGCAATGACATGTTCGGTAGAGTTCGGAGATAGTGGGTTTATTAAGCCCCCGCCCCCCTGTGGCATGAACTACAGCAATGTTGGCACCACACCGGGGGATGCCCAGCCATTTTTTAATGTATTTGTGTAGAAGTGTATCTAGTTGTCCAAGGTGAGTTGCATGAAGGTCATGTACAGTTAGCATATATCTCATAGAGGAAAGAGCATAATCATTGAGGATTCTTAGCTTATACTCATTTTTTATGTTTAAACCATCCATATTCGTGAGGGTACTATCAACCTTATCACGGATGAAATCATATGAAACAAATCTATTCCGTCATCAATAGCTAAGAAAATGAAACTTTATGACATTTTCTGTACAGAGCAAATTGGAGAGGAGCTCGCAAGTTCTACGTCACAGTATAGTTGCCAGTTTGTGTCTAACTGTTGACAGCTTCAAAAATTGCTATTTCCTATTTTTTTGTCGGATATTGCTCAAAATTTCACTAATTTGTTGCTCTCATTTTCTGTTTTTATTGAAACTAACTTAATATCAGGGCCGACTTCCCCTTTATAGACACAACAATGAACAACACTCCCTTTGTAATAAACTGGTGAACTGATTAAAAGTATCCGCTAATTCTGGGAGCAAGCAACGGCCATTACCTACCAGGAACCCTAACCATCATGTTTCTGCATTCGACAGTTTTCCTCCAAATTAAAAAAAAGAATTGATTTTTCTTATGTTGTTACACATGTTCTGTAATTGAATTCTTGCTTGCAATATATCTTCGAAATATTTGCTACATTGTAAGATGTTGCTTTATATAACTCAATGTAGAAACAATTCAGATGAAATCAAATCAAATTCAAATCAAATAGAATCAAAACTTACCGATGCCTACCGACTCTCTCCCAATCCTTCACGTCAATCTCGATGAAATCTCCGATCTCCAAGGGTTTCGAACCTAGGTCCCAGTCCATTACCTGTCGGGATAGTACATTATCATATATTTTTTGTGTGCCAGTAATTATAGTCCTACAAGGCTGATTCAAGCGCATTAAATTGCGAAAGAATGTAATTGAATGACTTAACTGATATTAGGTGTTAGGTGTGAACATATAGTTTACATTCAATAGTATGTAATCTTATTCCGTGATAATTCAAAGTTTACCCCTTTCTGTAAACAGGTGATTCTCATGTCGACTGAGTGTTTTTAATGATTACATGTAAACCGAGGACATTTTTTGCGACATATACTGTGTATATACAGCAGGAAATACAATATAATAGACAGTCCTCGTTTCTTATCACGAGGATCAGAATTCATTTTTTTAAATATGATGTGGCTCCATTTAAAGATTCATTTAGGTAGGCTTTTAATAAAAACATAACCCAGTGATGGTCTTTTTCTTCGTTTATTTCTTTTATCTGGTCATACTGTAGATCTGCAGGTGAACTGAGGGAAAATGTTTTCGACGGGTACAGGCACTGTGTCGTGCACGTGGCTGACCTGACATTTGCTCCGGCTGTGCGGGCTTTATTTTGTCTAGATATTGAGTTATAGGGTTAAGGTTAGGTTTATGGTGTTACGATCGGGTTTTTAAGTCAGTTTAGAGTAAGGAACATGGTGCTTGGGTTCGGGTTGCGATTGGCTTTTTAGGTTCAGGTTTAATGGTAGGGTTATGGTTAGGGTTGGGTTTTAGAGAGCGGGTTGGGTTTAAGGCTTAGGGTATATAGGGTTAGGGCTCAATGTAATTTTGGTTCCTGTGTTGACGTTAAGATTTAATTATTGTAGGAAAATTGCCGTGGAATAATTGTGGCCGGAGGACGTATTATACAACCTGCATATATACTGAGGATCAATTGCTTATTACGTAACAATTTACAGACAACTGAAAGGGATAACTAAAGAAGGACACATACCCTAATATAATTATAACGATTTCTTAACCAAACTCATCGCATCATAAGCACAGTTAAAAGTGAATGTAATTTGAGAAACTTAAGAATTAACAGCCCGTTTCCCATATGAATAACAAAATTAATTGTTTTGAGAGGAATCAGTGAACGTGAATGCAAAGCTGGATACTAGGTTTTAATGTATATTTTTATTGTCATTGTGATTTTTTCTTTTTAATAAAATGTGAAAATAAAATTAATGGAATTGAATTGAGAATATAATAATATTGAAAGAATCAGATCGGTACGAATTCACGGGGAATCTCAGTATAATACACAAATGGCATTCACTTGATCTAGTCTATAATGTTAAAATTGGCTCTATAATTATATTGTAATTGATGCTGCTATTGGTATCCATATACTATGAATTTGGCGTAAATGTTCAATACTTATTTAACGATAAGAGTATACAGGATACGTGCCATTTTATTACTTGTATCTTAACTCTCAAGTACCAGCCAAAAACATTTTCATCATAAAACATGAGGCGAATATTCAAGGCTACCTCGAATATAATTGTTTCTATATGCATAAATCTAATACTGTAAATCACCATTACCAATATTTCCCGCGTACATATCATTAAAATAATTTTGTACATGTATAACGGTACAGTGCCAGTTCAATGAGCAGAAATGGAACAAGGGATATACATGTATGATTACAAGACCGATTTGCAGTGTTGGTGTGCTGTTTCGTTTTAATCGTTGTTTGAGCTAAAAATTACCATGTCCATGATTATGAACTAACGCGATGATTAGGGAATAGAGTGTGATCCCGTAAATTTATCGGATGAATCCATCCCACGTTTCCTTGAGAAAAAAGAGTAAATACGTGTATATCGTCTACTGAGAGTCATACAGTTAATGCCATTCTTGTTCTAAGCAAATAATTATTGTACAAGATTAAGAAGAAGGAAAAAAATATCAAGATCAATTGATATAAATAATTTATTATATTTCACTTAAATGCTCCATTTTAAGAAGATAAAATACAGCAGAACTGAGATGTGATGTGAAGTACCTCTGCTTTAAAGTCCTCGCACTGACAAACAAATCTCTAATTGCACAAGGACACACATCCTCCTCCCATTTTAATAAGTTCTGACTAATTATATTGTTCTGTTGTTATAACCTTTACCTGATAATATTCAAATTGAAAGTATCATTTGTTTGATTATTTATTTTACTGTTGTTTTGATCTTTAAAAAAAAAAGCAGAATATTCTGTTACTATATCACTTTAGTATTGGAAAAACTCGAGTTTTAAAGCGACTATATTTCTATATTCGAAAAATATTTTTCCTTTAAATGTAAAATTAAATGAAGATACACTTACCGTTTCCCATGTTGGGTTTTGATCACTTTTCAAGTGTTGCGTCTGTCTTTGTACTCCTGTAAAGAGACATAATAATGTTTTATGTAATGTGCTTTGTATGTCAAATGCCCCCCCTTCTCTCTCTCTCTCACACACTCTCTCTCTCTCTTTCTCTTTGTCTTTCTTTCTCTCTCTCCATCTCTTTCTTTCTCTCTCTCTCCCTCTTTCTCTCTCCCATGTTGGGTTTAGGTCACTTTTCAAATGCTAAATCTCTAAAGTATTTTACTCCTGTAAAGAGAAGAGAAATAAGGTTTTTTTCTCTCTCTCTCTCTCTCTCCCTCTCTCTCTCTCTCTCTCTCTCTCTCTCTCTCTCCTAATTCTCTCTCCATACTGAGAAAAGATCTGGCGCATCTAAATTTCAAGATATGAATAATGATAATGTTCTCACTTGACAAATGGGTCCTTTGAAAAAGGTATGCAATTTCAAAAAACATCTGGAATAAAAAGTTTCAAAGAGGTATGTCTTGAATGTTTCCTTCAATAGTTGATGTCTGGTGTTTTTTTTAACTCAATACACATGCCATCACATTGTTTTAAAACATTATTATAATGATCGGAAGGTGTTATAACCAATGATAGCTTCACATCCAGTGTCTTTGAGATCACTATAAAATTGTTATATTTTCTTTTGATTTGACATATTTAAAAAAAAAAGGGAGAGAAAGGGGGAATTATAGAAAGAGTGAAAGAAATGAGAGTATTCCAGATTTAACGACATCCTAATAATTAAAGGGTAGAATATAGTTATGAGCTATAAGTTACAGGTGTCTGTGAATCCTTGGGAAATGCAAACATATGAATAAATATAATGGAAATCTACACCCGTTCTGTATTATGCGGTTGGGTGAGCTGTGAAAATGATTATTCGTATAATCGTATGACATAATGTTATGCATTTTGTACGATTTCGACTGCCGATGATTTTTAATTCAGAGGGTGAGTATTTAATCGATTCTCCGTAGAATTGTCAGTTCTGTTCAAGAAATAAAGATGAGAGGTCATGATTTGGTATCATGAGACTTATTTGTATCGTATTCACAAAGGCGTTGATTAACAGGCAGCAAATTCAATATTTCATATATTATTTTTAAATAAAAAGGCCTAATCAGATTTAATGTGGAAATACTTTGGTGTAGCACAGAGCCAGTTATTAAATGGACACTGCGTGCAGTTTGCCAAACCCTCCCCCTGGCAAATTTAACTAAGAAAATTTGATAACAAACCCTTTTTAGTTATTCAAAATGTTATTTGCTAACGAAATCCAATGAATATGAATATTTTAACTCAAACAAAATAAATGTAGGCCTTCTCTTCAGTTCTGAATCAGGCAGTGCAATTGGTCATTTATTTCAAGTTTTTGTCAGTCATAAAAATAACCAATATTTTGCTTAAAATTGTTCTCTGTCTATTATATACAGAACATCAATTTATATATTCACTTGCAAACATCAAGAGTTTTATTAATAGTTGAACAGATTTTTCATCTACACACACCTTCGCGACTCTAAACGGATAAGGCCTAATCAGTTTGGTTACTATTCAACTCGTTATTGCACTACCAGCAAATTTACCTTCTAATTCATTCGAGTAGCCTATTATTAATTCACCCCGAATTTAAAAAGGTGTTCATGGATGTATTAAAGCCCGTCTGCACTAGTTTGGCCAGGAGGGATTAGACCTCCCAGCGTGGTCACTCACAGGTGGTAATCTCATCAACTCAGCTCCCAATTAACATAAGAAAAAGCGGATCATGGGGGACCAACGGGCACCGCTTAGGCATTGTTTGCTATATATAGAGGGAGCAAGTAGCTATAAGTAGTGCAGTGGGGCTTTAAGCATCCAGCATGGCTATTGGTAGATGTAGTTTGATCAAGGAGTAACTCCTTGGTTTGGTATATAATTGTTTGTTTACCCTCTTAAGTATGTATAGTCTTCACTTTACCAATTATACGGGCATGTAACTTCATGCCATACCTACGTCATTCTGTATGTTATATGATGTTTCGCATGTGACTATATTAGGACATTGTGACATATATCAATAGGGTTTTGGAATGGAGGGCCTGAACCATCCCTTTTCATTCAAAATCTATGCCAGCAACATTTCACACATATTTTAAACAAAAAGAAAAAAAGGTGTTGAATAGGGAAAGCCATAAAAATAGAAGAATCAGACTTCACAGTCATATACACTCCGGGGCCCGTACGGCAAGTAAAAACATACATTTTTGGTAATTTTCGGCCGGTGCCCGGCCGGCTCCCGTACAGTTCCTACGGGCACCAGGACATTTTTCACCAGCGGTACGGGCACCGTGGTGCTGAGTTGGCTGCTCCTAATTCTCCCGGCGTTTTCATCTGACCGTTAGGCCGTAGAAAGCCCGTAAAGGGCCCGTGGGGGCACCTAACCCAGCCGGGCGCCTTGAGGACCCCGGCAGGGCCCCTTCCGGGAGCCATGGGGTGCACCTGTTCATAGGACGGAGCCCGTAAGCGTACCGGCCGGCACCCTTCCGGCCGCCTTGCGTTTTCACTCCACCAATTTCACCGGTCGGTCACCTCCCGGGCGCCGCAGAATATGTGAACACACAATCATGCCGTAGAAATGAAAATCGGAAGGGTCCCGTACGTTCTCTAAAATCCACGGCAAGCCGCCGGGCAGGGAAAATCGTACGGGGCCCGGTGTATTTGTGACATAGGCATAAAGCTGTACATGTATTATCACGGACTCCAGAAAATAATGCAGTAATGTAGTAATAAATTGCCCTTCTATATTCTACAATGTAAGTGAATTCATTGATGTTTTGCGGCCCATGTCAGAAGCGGATCTAGAGGGGGTTGGGGGTTGCAACCCCAAAATCTGGGACCATTTTTTAAAATCTTATCTTTCATTTTCACACACAGATTTTCAAAAATTTTCCTACTGTGGAGGGGGACACCTCCCACACTCGCTCGCTCCGCTGCTTGGACTCGGTCGCTACGCTCCTCGCATACCACCCAACCCCTTTATAAAAAGCTGGATCCGCCCCTGCATGTAGGCCTACAGCTTAAATTGAAATGGAAACAATGGTGGCGTCGAAGTATCTTATTTTTAAAAATTGTATTGATATATTTTCGGAGTGGTCACATTTTCACACGAACTGTCTATTTTTCGTTTCATGAATCGACTTAAAAATGCGAGTGCGATTATGCTCAATCATTCTTGCAAGCCTCAACCAATGTGTCTAGTTGAATGACAGGACTCTGACTAGTTGTCAGAACCCCTCCTAAAAATAATAATAATAATAAAAATTAAATTAAACAATTGCAATGTTGGCATGCATAATTATAATATGCGCTTTTATTTATCTTAAAATAGTTCCCTCCCAATAATCTCGGACTTGACTGTCTATCTATCACTATTGGACATTTTATTGGAATAAGCAAGCTCACCTACCCCTGCCCCCACTCCGGGGTCGGAGGGACCGCATTCGTGTTCCCAAAATCTCCGGTAAAGGGGTACTTTTCGCGCGACAAAGTCCGGCCCGAGAGTTGTAAAAAAAGGGGGTGTATTTGACTTTCACCCGGAGATTTCTTTAAACAGGGTGTTTTTGTTTTCTTTCTCTCTTATTGGATTCCTGAGAAATTTAAAAGGGGGGTTATAAGATATTAAAAAGGGGGTGTTTTTTCTCTCTCTCTCTTTGGACTTCTGAGAAATTTAAAAAGGGGGTCATAAAATATCTTGAAAATCATAGATCATTGAGCAGTGTTCCGGATTTAGGGGGTCTCCAAGGCAGGAAAAGCCCATGAAAAGCCCCGAAAGGGGAGGGGGTTCAGAAATGTTGGCAGTCCTGAGATAGGGGGTGCTTTCATAGGGAGGGAACAAACATACGCGTACCCTAAATAACACTGAGTGGGGGCGCACCCACCCCACCCCTACTCCACCACCTCTCTCCATTCCGAAGATGGATTGACGCCCTTGGCTATACACCATACAATTAAATTCTTCATATTGTTTGCTGAAGATTAAACATTTTTTCTCTCAATGTGACTTGGTTTTTTTAAACATTTCAATAATTCCGAATTATTAATTAGATGAGTACTAGCAAAATGCCCCTTTATATTCGAAGATCACAGTCTTTTCAAAAAAGCAAGCTCGCCCACCCCATGCATCCCACCCCCACCATCTCTCTCCATCCTGGAGATGGATTGACGCCCTTGGCTATACACCATACAATTAAATTCTTCATATTCTTTGCTGAAGATTAAAAATGATTTTCTGTCGTTGTGACTCGGGCATTTTGTTTAACCTTCAAAAAGTCAGAATTATTGATCAGACGAATACTCGCAAAATGCCGCTATGTATTCAAAGATCACAGGCTTTTTCAGAAATTTACTAGCTTTCCAATTGAATGAAATTCTTTGTAATTGTTAATATTGAAGAAAAAGGTAAGATACAATAGAAGTAAGGATAATAAATAGTTGATGGCAAGTTCTCATTAAACCATTTTCGTTAAACATGTTAGAATTTAAATTGGTTGACTCACCAATCTCCATCCATATGTTTATTTATCTATTTATTTGATTTACTTTTTTTCTTCTTTTCTCGTGGGTTCTGGCTTGGGGCAAGCATACCAAATGTTGAACGAAAGGCCTTGCTCGCCTCATATTTGGTTAAGTGTAGGTCATTCAGGCCACTTATTTATATTCATAAAAACAATATTATCTTAATAACTTATACATTTTTTTCTTTTCATTTTGTGTATGCAGAATCCAGGGCCCGTATTACAAAGAGTTGATATCAATCGCAACTATGTACATAAGAGATGGGAGACTGCAAACTTGCAATCGATTGGAGGACTTGCGATTGATTTGGATCAATCGTAACTCTTTGTAAGACGGGGCCCTGGCCTCAACAAAAGTTCCAGATTATTTTCTATCTTGCTAGTGTCTAATATGATATCATTATATGACCACATTTTGCACGGAATAATCTATAATTCATACTCATTCAATGAATTCACATCAATGATACAAATATTGTTGACGGATAAAAGAAAGCAACCTTACCTTGGAAATTGGCGACCAAATACGGATCTACTTTTTCAATCAAATCAAGTTTGGGCAAATTCTTGCCGCACTTTGCTGTGAGTTGCAGAGACATCTTGAAGAATAACTGCTGCCTTCTCCTACTTAAAAAATGCCTGTAATCTCCAGAATCTCCACCATATTTAATTTGCGTCCATATTGGTAGTACTGGATCTCTTAAACTATCTTGATTTGCTTAATACGCGTTATTTCATTGACAGACGATGGTGATTAAACTCGGAATAAAAAGTCCGTCGGATAAATTGAAAAGGGGCGCGAGGGGACCGCCTCTAGATCTAAAGATTAGAATGAAAAAGGGTCTAAATGTTGAGTCTTTGGAGCGTCTGACCCCGTGAAAATACTTCCTCAACTCGACCTGTGACTGAAGTGGAGCAGTCACGTAACATATGCTATACAAGCCAAGCCTACAGGCAATTGTGAGCTACTGATTCGAGTACACTATTCAATAAAATAGACCCCGAGTTCAATAAATGCAATGATGCTGGTAGTCTGTTTATTTGCACACCCCGAGTAGATATTCTGTCAGGTTTAAATTACGACTTCCCACAACAAATGCCTACCATTCAATGATATATTAATCCATCTAGAATTTCCCTTTCACAAACAGATTTGTCAGTCGAACATTTTGAAAGGGGCGGGTGGGTATAGGCCTATCTGATATGATTATAATAAAAATTAATAAATAAATAAATAAAGTTATGAATTATTGAGATATCAAGTTCTTTTATATAGGAAATTTACATGCACAGCACATCACTGATCTAATGGAATATTTTGTTAACACATTCTCGTTTGATAAAATGGCCAAAATTGTCCAATCTTTCACGAAACGCATTGAGCTGTTAAAAGTGATATTCAAAAGTCCAAAAGACACAACATTCTTATCATTAATAGTAATTTACTGAATCTTTCACCGACTTCTTCCCCTCACTTTTTCTGTTACCAAATTCAACTTGGTGCTAGGCCGGATTTTCTTTTTTTAGAAACAAAGCTTGCTATATGACACAGAATACAATAAAGCAGGTAAAAACTCTTATAAATGCAGTCATATTCATTATATTTAATGGAATATTGTTTTGAGATAGATCCACAAATGTTACAAAACCATCCATAAAATATTTACAGTAACAAGACAAAACAACATTTCGATCATATTTGATGTCCACAAAACAGTAAATTAAGCAGCTGTTGCTGATATATGAGAACACTGGCAATTTTAACAGCATCAATTCCATGGTTTTAAACCAACTTCAAATATGTAAGTCGATAGAAATCGATTTTAAAAAGAAGAAGAAATAACTAAATAAAAGATCCAAACAATCCAATGTGTTGCCCAATAAGGCATTACTCTTGTTAACTTTCTATAAAACCTTTTCTAAAGCTCACATATTTTGTTAACTATATGCTATATTTTAAAAGGAAACTGTAACTTGCATTCTTTAAATCAACAAAGAATGAATATAACTTCAATGGAGCTTTCAAACAGACTTGGAAATATCATGCAAATCAATTGTCACCCAAAGATAAGTCAATCTCTTGAGACAAATAAGGCACAATAAAGAAACAGCAGAACAAATAGAATAACTTTAAACATTTTTTTTTTACTGTAAATTCAAATCAAATTTACCATGCAAGGAAAGACACAAAAACCTATTAGAAACAGATTTAGGATATTAGTATTACACTTCAACATCTAAATGTCATTTATGTATTAGACATTGTATTAGCATAATACCTACAAACATTACAACAAGCAACTGTTTTCTCTTCTACATTTCACATCCACCCACAAACTACCAGGTATTTGAATTGATTTTGTGGTTTATTATGAATTAACAAATTGTAGGTGAATTTGGTACAGAGCAGCTGCTGCTCTTTTTCTTCAAACAAACAAAGTAGTGATATCGATACTAAGACAGGATATTAAGGCTATGAGGCTATCATTCAAATATATCATTGATGGAAAGATTAAAAAGAAAAAGGAAACATTAAATGAACATATCTCAAAAAATATTGAGTTTGAAGATAGTGATAAAGTAGTGATATCGATACTAAGACAGGATCTTAGGCTATCAGGCTATCAATCAAATATATTATTGATGGATAGATTAAAGGGATCCGGTAACTTTGTCTCAGGTTGTGAAACAAAATCCTGGATTTAGCTCATGCTGCAATGATGATTATAAACCTTTAGGTCAGTCAGGAACCCCATGACTTTTATAAGCCGATCGCCTGTCTGATTATCAAGATATTTATGATTGAAAATCGAAACCAAATTTTTCGTTTTCCTAACGGTTTTTATAACACTACAGTCTATTGGGGAAAACGAGTATGGTAAAACCGGTCACTCAAAGATTTTTACTTTTTTGAGGCACTTCTTGATCATTTTGAAGTGCAATTTTTTTTTTTGGGGCTTTAATATTACACCATATCACAGACACTGATAACACGAAGGGCCGTGGATCTCAGATTTAACATTGTTAAACGATGCCTTTAAAAAGAAAAAGGAAACATTAGATGAACATATCTCCAAAAAGATAAGCAATGTCATTTTTGTCTGTGTATTTGAACAATAGATGTAGCAAACAAAGGTAATCAGACCAACAAGAAAATCTTTTTGACACGTTCAAATGATAGTCATTTTCAAATGATGTTGTCTTTCATGAATCTTAAAGATACACGTACATGTTATTAATGCATAATACATTCGATGAAACATCCTGATATACAGGAAATAGTAACAATAAATAACAATGCATACAAATGTATTGCTAAAATCCAATTCATGCTGAAAACAACATAAGGAAGCAATGTTGATTTATTAATATAACAATTGTAACTAAATTTTGCAATTATAATATCTAACAAAATACCAAAAATGATAGAAATGCAAATATGGCCACTTTTCTCACTTTCAATGACCAACAATCATCAAAATAAAAACAAAAATGACAAATTAAGGGAAAATATTACCGGTAACTATAAAACAATAATATCTGACAAGGGAAAAATTACCTGTCAAACAATAATATCTGACAGTAGATATATGTAAACTGCCTATACACTTTGTTCTTGAAAGGCATTTGCAGTAAAATTCTAGGTTTATTTCATTCACCACCTCAACCAAAATGCACATTTTTGTTTATCTACTTAATCTTTAAACCTGAGCTAATGACACTTCTAACTCTATCAAAGAAAATCAACTCCTATGCTAATACAGTGTATGAAATTTGAATCAAAATAGATATTTTTTGATAACATTTAGCTTATAACTTATAAATTGCATTCCTGGCTTCATAACTAGATGGAGAAAGAACATCTGTGTTTGATGAGAAAAAAAACTAGGATAAGGCTTCATATCCCAATACAGGTTGCCATTAGTAAAGCAAGAAATACATACTTTCATATTGCACTTCATATATAACATTAATGAAGAGAAAACGTCATGAACACAAATATACATTTACCCTTGTCACTTTCCAACATAACTCAATAGAGCTAAATATACATGTAGTCTATTCAACTACACTGTTTTTGCTCTATTTGAGGAGCATAATATTAGCTGCCCCAAAAAAAAAAAAAAAAAAAAAATGAATGAACATTCACTGAAATGGTAGGAGAATATGTGGAGTACTCAGTCACTCTTTTCCTCAAATCTTTGTAACTTCTGTCAAAGTTGTATTTTAATACATAATGTGTAATGCTACCTTCTGACTGGCCGGTGAATAACGCAAGTGGACTCATAGCATTTTAGAACTAAAATAAAGCAAAATTATTTGCATAATTGTCTTTCTGCCAAGATGGTAATCCCAGATGTCGCAAACTAAACTGTCATTTTATCAAATTCAAGGCTCTGATCAAAATGATATCAAATTCATTGATTAACCTTTGAAGCAATTATTACAAGTCTAACACAAACAATTTCTTCACAAGCACCAAAAGTAAGTTGGTAACAAATATTTGAAGGTAGTTACAAGGCTTTATAATACAAATTTTAATGGTCGATGTTCTATTATTCTGTTTAAAAAAAAACAACAAACAAACAAACAAACAAAAACCCTCAGTTTCCCAATAGAAGTAACTGATGAGCATACATCATAGAGTAATAAAGACTTTTATTTAAAGGAGTCTGAAAAACAAGAGAAAATTTGGATAATACTACATATATCTCAAAGTAGATATATTTACCGGTAGGTAGAACGTTCAATTGAAAAACCCTTATTTTCCATTAATACTTCTTGTTACTTCTGCAATGATTTCAAACAAATAAATATCAGTAATCACACTTTGAAATTAGTATACTCCCTAAGATTTTGTGCAAAGCAGCAGTGAAAATCTAATGTCCATTTTACTTTGTGCATAAATCAAGAAATTGTGAAAGTCAATGACCGAGTAATATTTCGGACAGACTAAACCAATAGATAACCTTGTAAGTGAGGGAACTTCATACCTGCCAAGTTTTCACAGCAAAAATTACTAACAGCTCAAGGCAAAATTAGGAATACAGTCCATCTTCAATTTCATGACCGTTTTCAGAGAAAAAGAGGAATCTAGGGTCCATAACATGACCTTGAAGGATAAAGAATTCCTCCAAAATAGAAATGGTTGGCAGCTATGCAACTCGAGGAAAAATAAACTTGGACAACAACCAAAAATCTGCAGAAATACTTCAGAAAATTATCCGAAAATAATCACTGAAATGTATCACCACCTGAATGAATTTCCAATATTTAATATTCTTCTGACTTTGACCTTCAATACATATAATACACTTGATTTTGGACTTACACTACAGTCAAATAACAACTAAGAATTAGTTTTTTAATGCCCCTTACCAAGCTTTGTAAATTTTAAAGCAAGTGAAAATTGATTTGTCTAGATTAATGTTTATTGGTAATGTGATATATTAAAGCTTACATCCAAAAGTATTCAACAAAGGCCCTAATTCAGCCGGTCCATCTTCCATTCTTGAGTTACAAAAAACACAAAAAGCATAACATTTACAAGGGGTATGAATAAATTTAGTTGTTAACTGTATATACTGCATCACCAACTATGGTTGAAATCTCTTTATCATCAATTTAGGGATAACATTTGATGCATATGAATACACTGACTGATCGACATACTGTCTACAATGTACATTTATCATCCAAAGCAGAAATTTCATACCACCAGTACATTGTCAATCAATGTTTAACATATTTATTTTGTCTCCTCTTTTCATCAACCAATGCAGTGTAACAATAACAGTCAAACAACAAAGGCATTTGATCCTTGCACATGTAATCCTGTTTAAATACACAGAGTACAAAAACACTTTACCAAGGCCACAATTTCCACTTGCAAAACGCTTAGTTTTTGTCTCCTTTTACAGACACAAGGCAATAGATGCAAAAGTTTAATAGCGGCTTTTGCTATATGAAGCAAAATTCTACAATATGCCTGAAGACAATTGTCCAGAAAATGGCAATAGCATCGTTGCTACTAAAATGATTAAATAATTATGCCTCAATTTGACTGCCAAGCTCACTTAAACTGTGGCATGTTTACCCAAAGATTTAGAATAAAGATGACTAGACTGCTTATGTTAGGTTTTATTCTTAATCAATTCAATAAGTTACAAAGAAAATTGGTTTTGTGTTATATTTTAACCTTCTTATTTCTACAGCTACAATGTATACCTACATGCTGGACTTTCATTCAACAGAGAGGGCGTACTGTAAAACCAAAAACTTTCACGACACGAAACCTTCATGAATTGTAAGCAACAGCCACTTTCACAGCAAAGAAACTTTCACAAATTTGCAAAAATGCAGTGTCATGTCAGTTGTGATTCCATTATCTCAGGGCAGAAAACTTTAACAAGTGGTTAATACACCTGTAACACCAACGGGACCAACACTAGAATAAAACCAGGGCCCTGTTTCACAATACTTGTTATCAATAACGAATGCTAAATTCCTATGACAAATTTGCTCTCAGCCAATCAGATGCCACAATTTGAGTAGCTTATAACAGTTGTTGTAGCTTGTTACTGATAGCAAGTTTTATGAAACAGGGCCCAGATTGAGCAGAAACTATGTAACTCCAATGGCCGAGCATCAATCTATTTGGAGTCGTTATGGAGTAGGTTTGGTGATGTGACTCACGAAATTCATGAAAATCAAATGTGTGCGAAAGTACGGTTCATGATATGACAAGATAATAATATATAACTTTACAATGGAATGCTTTGTTCAATAAGTTTATTTTTTAATACATGTATAGTTTCTAGCTACATACAACCTAAAACACAATCGCTAAACTTTCGAAAATTGAAATCATGGGTAACTCCCCCCCCCCCACCTCCCCCACATTGTATTATTCACATAGACAGCATGTAGGATTGCGTGATATGTCTTTGCAATGTTTGCACAATAGACCGGTTCACTAACATATTCAAATTTATGGATGTTTCTTTCCTGGGGACATATTGACGAGTTATTCCATTAACCTGTTATTAATGAAAGAACTACAATACTTGTAAACCAGTCTGAATACATTACTTGTTGCTATGTTGGGCAAGCCTTGGGCAAGCTTTCAGGTTGTCTAGAACAACCTTTGTTTAAAAATTATGCATGTAATTTGAATATGTTCGTAAACCGGTCTATTTAACAGGGATGAACAAGCTCTTGAAATTGCACTAAAGTTGATTTTTCGAAAATCTTTGCGATCGTGTTCCCCGGTCATCTTAACCACTAGCCGTCATCAACAGCAGCTAAAGAAGGGCATCTTTTGGTGGAAGCTCTGCGTGAAGGAGTCGCTATGGTGACGGATGCGGCCAGGACCGGTGCTTCCATCCTGCTTGTTCTTCTCCACCGTGATGAGAGGCATCTGGACAAGCTGTACGGGTGCCTTGTTGTCCCTCATTGCCTGGCCCAGGTTCAGTACCTGATAGGGAGGGGGAGTTGTAATTTTATAGATTATTCATTAATTGTTGTACTATATATTCTTCTTTATCTCTGAAATGCACTCCCATCGATTTCTCACACAAGTACAAACTATCGTTCAAATCTATAGTTCAAATCAGTAATACATGTAGAGATGTTTAAAATTTTGTTTTAGTATTTAACAATAAAAGGGAAAGAATACATGTATATATGTGTATGTATTTATATTCCAACAAATAAACAAGTATGATTATTTGATATACTACATGCAATACCACAAACAAAATTTAAATTCTTGTTACATCCTGAAAAGGATTATCTATTTCAGAATCAGATACTTATAGATATTTCAAGAAAAGTGCATCCATTTTTATAAACAAAGGTAATTTTGCAACATTTTGCAACATTTTTTCACACACAAAACCATACACCTATCACTCTCCATTTTCTGTTTTGCTTTTTCAAATGATCTAAATCATAATCTGTGTCATTCTTAGCTCAAAACTATATCTATACAACCTATTATAAATACATGCAAATATACTCTTGTATGTATATTTCCTAACATATCAAAGTTGCACTTGGACATCACTTGGACATCAGTAAAAACAAAACTAGAAGACAATCTCATATACACTAAATGTTATTAAACAGTTGTCTGATATTTGCATATTCTGGAAACCTACATTCAGTTACATGATAAGACCTGTACCAGTAAATTTGTTGACTTCTATATATAATCCAAAATGACGTAATGTAACATTGAGCAGATTTTTCCTTGATTACTTCCAAAAAGACCAATATTTACACTAGAAAACAAGAACGATTGGAGGTCAAAAGTCACATCAACTCACTGCTCAAAAAGAAAGAGATAATGCCTTATTGACTCTAGATCATTCCCATTCTTATGGCATTAATTAATTATAATGAGTAATCTTTCCAAGTTCAAGCAAACTTTAACTATAAGAACCCAAAGTATGCACTCTGTGAACCAGAAACAAGACAAATCACCAAGTCATACACTGCCAGAGCCAGATGGTAGAATCATACATTTGAGCAAAAGTGAACATTCAACACAAGCTTATAGAGTACCGAAGCTGTGACGTCATAAAAATCTATTTTTGGAATTTTTCAATTTTTTCTTCATTTTCCGAAAGAGCACCAAAAATAATAATAGTGTTATATTGCTCTGGCTCATAACATTACGAGCCAGAGCAATATAACACTGAGTTCCCATAGGCAATCTTTTTATTCAGATGGTCATATCTCAGCCAATACTTAACATATTCAATTGGTTTTCAACATTTGGACATTATTTTTGGAGGTCTTTTGGAAAATGAAGAAAAAATTGAGAAATTCCAAAAATAGATTTTTGATGACGTCACACTTCACCACTCTATTTATTTATAGTTATTATATTGAGCATAAAACAATTTCAAAGGGGGAAAATTAACTAATTGGGCAATTCTTTGAGATGTGTCCTATACAGTTAACAATGGAATTATTTATACCCCTTGTAATTTTGAAGTCTTTTGTGTTTTCATTAAGAACGAAAGGTGGACTAGTGAAATTTTGTGAATCGTCTTGTGTAATTATTCTTACATTTGTTTGTCCCATGCTCAAATAACATAAACCATGACAAACCGATTTCCCCAAAAACAAAATTGAAATTTAAAAAAAACTTGGTAAGGATACAAATAATTTTGTTGTTAACTGTATGTTGTCTTTTATTCATTTACTTCATCCAAAACTGAAAATCTTTTGATACAATCAAGGACTAATGATTCTTCCTGTTATCACTACCATTAGTCAATAGTCATATTAAGACATTTTCATGTTTAAATGTAATAAAGGGATAAAAGACTTATGTTTACTGGGGAGTGTTTCACAAAGTTCCACAAAGTTTCACTTTTACTATGACAGGATGTTCATGCCACTAGTTCCTCTAACCATTCCTGGCATTGGTTTTTCAAGGGATGTACAAATTGTGGTCACAAATCTACAGAATATATATTTTTTGATAGTTCATTATTGAAGGAAAAAATAGTTCAAGTCCTACTAAAGTTGATCTTAGTCTTTGTGAAACACCATCCAGGACACATAATTGCCTATTCCTGACTTCCGGTCAATAAAACTGGTCCAATGTCCAAATTTAAGTAGGCTTTCTCAATCGCACCATGAAAAAGGATGATGAACATTCCCTCTGCCATTCCTCCCCTACCCCCACATCCCAAAATAACCCTTTTCATCACACATGATCAGATACCAAACATAACAGTCTATTTAAATTTTCTTAAAATAATATTCTAATTTCAATGAATTAAACATTTAATTCTTACCTGGCCACGCATTACAGCCATCTGTTTCTCATACATATGTTTATCAAAGCCTTTATCCTCCTGAGAAAAAATAAATTCAGTATAGACTACAAGTAAATAAATGTAGTTGAGAAACATGAATATATCATTTGACAACATATGATGATGTGCACTTGTGTTATGCACAATATTGTCTCTGCCCTTTAGGTATAAATCATGAAGGAGCAAAGAGATTAAAGGTATTCTTAACATCCTTGAGGGTGGTATAACCTAAAACAACAGACTATAGACTTCAAATGTTATCCGTTAATTTTAGATGTATCTAAAACTGGAATACCAGAAGAAAAAAAACCTTGAGTCACTATTAGATTTGAACAAGCATACTTTCAAACTCTAGGATTTTAATCTTGAGAATTTATAAGCTTCTGTTTTTTTTTTCAATGCACAGAATGCCATTTGATTTTAACATACATTAACACATGGTTTTACTGCAAATATGATTAAAAACACACATTCATTTTTCTATCTTTGTGTGTGTGGGGGGGGGGGGCGCAGGGGTTCAGTTGATGTAACAAAATGCAAACCATCTGAATGATATGTGTTTTTATGAGCTTGCTATACAATCACAGTAGTCTATTTAAGGTAGGCTTCTTCTGAGACTGACAAAGCATTAAAGGTAGCATATCCCTTTTCCAGCTAGCATCAAATTCTGTAGAACTCTGCAGGAATAATGAATATATGTCATGTATGTCCTTTCTGTGAAATTTAAACATTAGCAATGTCCTAGTATTCAAATTATTCAAGGAAACCCATTTACTTTCTAGATTTCACTTTCAGACACTATTGAGTGCACAATGTCATATCACTATTAAAACCAGAAACCTAATGATAAATATCCAGACCTCATTTGTTATCTTGATGGTATTGGAGAGTAGAAACAATCTAAACATTTCCCCTATAAGTTTTTGTGTGCATAATGTCATCAAATCACTATCAAAACCAGAAACCTAATGATAAATATCCAGACCTCTTTTGTTATCTTGATGGTATTGGAGAGTAGAAACAATCTCAATCTTTCCCCTATAAGATTTTGTGTGCATAATGTCATCAAATCACTATCAAAACCAGAAACCTAATAATAAATATCCAGACCTCTTTTGTTATCTTGATGGTATTGGAGAGTAGAAAAAATCTAAACCTTTCCCCTATAAGTTCTTGTGTGCATAAGATCATCAAATCAATATCAAAACCAAAAACCTTTACAACACAAAATCTGTGCATTGTTTAAATAGTGATGGCTATTTTGCACTGTGCAATATATGCCAATCTAGGACCACTAGTAAAATTCTAATAGTTTCTGGGTTACACAGTAGCTCATAAAACAAATTTGTTTTATAGACATTTTTTAATTTTTAAGGTTGAATAATCATGCCAAGAATACATTTTGTAAACATTCATCTCTTACAGGCAATCTTGAAATAACCTGTCATTGTCTAATTAGTCTTGTTTGGCATCTTAAAGTAGCCACACGAAGAATCAAAAGTGTTTTGAATTGATGCAAAAATCATATCATTGCGAAGGGGAAGCCTTACTGATCAAATACAACAACTCTCCTCTTCAAAATATGTTTGGGGCCCGCAGTAATCAACTCTCAAAAATGTTAGTTTTCAGATCCAGATTTTCTGCATTCAGCGGTCCTTTGTAGAGCGTCAATATTTGTGACGTCACATACGGGACACGGCTGGCTAGCTGCAGACTGCTACACGGCACTGAGCTGGTTGTCCAGTGTGTGACGTCACTATTCAGAGCTCGCTACGCTTGTGTGTTTGGCTTACATTCAGGGGTCTAAGAAGGGTCTTGAAAAATTGCATTTACGCCTTTCCATGATATCTATATGATTTCTCAGCAAATTATTCGTGTTTTTCAAGAGAAAATCTTTCCATCCATATGTAATTTGTTCTAATTATCAGTTGTTAGTGAATTTTCTTTGTGTAGCTCCTTTAAAGACTGTAAACTCACCCAAATCCCTAGATGTACATCACATGTAGCTATACTACTCATTTACTATTACAACCTCACATCTTGCCTTTCGAGCACATATTATTTGATAGGAATTTTTTCTTCTTCCCCTTTTAATAATGCCACTTTTCTGTGGAGGCTTCAGCACCACACACAGCTGGTCTCTTATTGAAAATTGTGTAGAATTACAATGCAAACAGGGATGATCAATTTTCTCAAAAATATATCCAGTCAAAAGTAAATTAGGTCATGTATATTTGCATTGGTAAATTGAGTTAAGATACACAAATATGCATTCGGCCAAGCTAATGGAGAGATGGATGCATATAATTAAACATCAAATGCACAATTGCAATTACTTGCAAAGGTTTTATACAGTGTACTCCAAAGTTATTTCGATCAGCAAAGTGACAGGGCTGTATGCACTGTGTTTTCATAGAATGAATGTTTGTATCTGTTTTTTGTTCCTTTCCCTAGCATGTGTTTAAGGGCCTACAAAATATTTTGGCAAAAAAATAAAAAAATTACCTGATAGAATGCCCCCCAAAAGTGACCCAGTGGCCAAAACTACCAATACAGTTTTAAGAAAACAAATCCAACAATGGAGCAAATACATTATCTGGGGTGGTGATTTCTTTGAATACATGTTACTAATTTCTTATCAAACAAAAGCTCTAAATTCAAACAAACTGATGCTTTTTGTCTTACAATACACTCATCTGAGTAGAGAACAAACAGAAAGCAAAATCAATTGTAAGACATTTATGTTTGTTCTATTGGAGAAAACTACAAGTGCTACAGACCATTGGAAAGCCTGGAATCTCCACTTTCAGACAGTATATCGAAAACTGAATTCTTAGCCGGTTAGTTTCTTAGCCAATAAGTCACATTATGATGTTTATCAAATATATTTCATACTTACACCGAAGAGGTTGTAGAGCTCTGTACAGAGTTCTTCCATGAAGTTCATATCACTTATTTTCGGTAGTACATGGTCAACGGTCTCCTTTGAAAACTTTTGCTTAGCCTGAGGTAGCCACGCCCAGTGGTATGGATCTGCAAACATGAAAACAAAGACAGTTTGGATTAATAATGATAACGACAACTGTAGTTTATACAGCACCTTACATAGACAGGGTGGAAGTAACCAACTGAAGTACTGACAGTTTCCTTACCCCAGTCACTGGCTTAAATTACGACTCTGCATAGTATAGTGCTGACTCTACACTCCGCCGGGGAGCAGTCCAACTAGCGGCCTGTTTTCAGGTTCCCAAATGCTAATCTGGGCCCCATCTTATAAACAGTTGATATCAATCGCCACTGTATGTACACAAGAGATAGGAGAGTGCAAACTTGCGATTGATTAGATTGATTCAGATTAATCACAACTCTTTATAAGACAGGGCCCTGATCACAATGACATTGGCATCCTACCAGGTACCCATTTAACACCTGGGTGGAGAGTGGCAGTAGTTGTTTCATATCTTGCCAAAGGACACTAATGTCAGTGCTCGAACCCTTAGGTCCTGTCCTATCTACAGTCAATTTTTTTCAAACCACTTGACTACACAAAAATGTGACGGAAGCACTTTTTCATGTGTCAGTACAGTGCTGACCCTCCACTCCGCCACGGAGCAATCCAGCTAGCGGCCTGTTTTCACGTTCCCACATGCTAATCTGGGCCCCCTCTTTTAAACATTTGCGATTAATCGTTACTTATTTGAGAATGATATCAATCGCATCCATGTACATAAAAGATATGAGAGTGCTAAATTGCTATTGATTAGAGGACTTGCGATTCATTCAGATCAATCGCAACTCTTTATAAGACAGGGCCCTGATCAGTGATCACAATGATATTGGCATCCTACCAGGTACCTTTTTAACACCTGGGTGGAGAGTGGCAAATGTAGATTAATATCTTGCTGTATAAGGACACTACATGAACCATCCTATCTCCAGTCAATTTTTTTCTTCAAACCACTTGATTACACAAGCATGTGACTGAAGCACTTTTACATGTGTATGGTGGTAACAAGTTCCTTTGTAAATAATTCCTACCCCTTTTACTACATTTGATGTTTTTTGTGTTTCAGTAACTAAGAATGAAAGGTGGACTGGTAGATGTAATGCCTTTGTTGAATCCCTTTAGATGTAAGCTTCAATATGTCACATTCTCAAAAAACATAAATTGGGACAAATCAATTTTTCACAGACTTTGAAAAGTACAAAACTTGTTAAGGGTATCAATAATCTAGTTGTTAACTGTATGTCTCATAAATATATATTATCGACATGTATACATGTATTACTAACTTGTTGATATTGATATGGGAATAAACACCAACAAACAAACAAACAAACATGTTGAGGCCATACTTACATGTCCTCCACTCGTCTGGGTGCTTGAAAGGGAAGGCTAGTCCATTATCTATGGCCGCTACATGGGTGACCGGCGATGTGACCATACCCCAGTCCTCGCCAGAATCCTCAAGGCTCTGTTGCTGGTCCTCTGCCATCGTTGTCTTCTCGTATTTGATCAGCCAGTTGTCGTTACCCCTATCTACAATGTATATTGGGAGAAAGATGGACGAAAGGAGCGTTGAGGTTCTGTTCGGCAAAAGAAAGTTTCTGAATTCTTCCGTTGAATGCCAAAAAGGTGTAACTCAAACCCTATTGAACAGAGATAAAGTCCTTTAAGATTGATAATCTTTTAACAACTACTTTCATCTCTTCATAATAATAATAATAACAACAACAACAGCAATAATAATTAACAATAATAATAATGATAATAATATGTGTTGTAATGTTTCACAAAGATAGCCTCTTCAGTATTAATACTGTTCTCCCTGAGGGCCCTGCAATCATATTATTACCCCAGCTTTAGCCAAGCTACCATGTAAAGGCGCTCATGCACTCAAGGAATTTTTTCCAACCCATTTACCTCACCTCATAAAACTGGAGATAATCTAAGACCACGCGTATCTCAAACTGAAGCTGAAATTGTTTTTTGGATGTCGACTCCGAAGGTCCTCTCCTTCAAATTTCTGCAGGCAATAAGTTTTTACAACAAATTGGTTTTCTTCTGATGGGGGAGGAGCAGAATTAGGGGAGGGGCAGAATTAGAGGAAGCCGGGGGCAAGATTGGCTCACCTGTGTTTCTAATGATGTAATCTAAGACCACAAGCCTCTCAAATTGAAGCTGGAATTCTTTGGATGTCGACTCGGGAAGGTCCTCTCCTTCAAATCTCCGCAACCAAAAGTCTGCATCCTTGAAACCACTCACAAACAGCTGGAATGATCCAACCTGGAGAAACACACAAACAAACAAACAAACAAATAAAAAGTAAAATAAATGGAGGTACGGTATTGTGGTTTAGTGGGTAAGTTACCAGACTGTGAATCACACAGTGCAGGGTTCAAGTCCCAGCCACTTATCAAACGTCCTTTTTGGCAAGAATTAATTCTATATTTTCGACATTCTTGACCGAGTATAGTAGTGGGTATCTGCTACGATTATTCCTTGAAATGGACTCAGTGATAATGGTTGCCGGAGCTAAAGCCAGAATAACTTCAAAAGGTCTTGGGAAGACCATAAGTCTCCTGTATCATAATATGGCATATATGCTCTACAAGAAACAAGAGTATTATTGTTGTTAGAGGTAGAATCTTTTTGCATCATGGAAAATCTATTTTCTTCAAATTCAGGGCATGTATGTAAGTATGTTGTGGTTTGTACTTATCTGGTACAATTAAAAAGTATCATAAAACATAATTATTATGTAAACCATATTTCTTTAGAAATACATACTGTATCAGTGTTGAGTTGAACTATTTCTGTGTCTTTTTTAGATTTGTATCATATTGATATTGGTAGGATTTTTTTTTTGTTCCATAAAATAGCAAAAATTGCAAAATAATCAAATTAATTTTGTTATTACCCCCTTGATAGTAGTACTTCCTTTTTGAAAGAAAAAAGAAATGGGTGCCAGGGTGTTCTAAAAGCTAAAAGTTAAATAAAATAATGATATTAAAGTAAATGTAATGTATGTTCAATAGTGTACAAATGAACATAGTATTGATAATTAATAAGAACATTTTACAGGTACAAAATTATCATGCACTGTAAAGTCAAAGTGTTCATAATCATTCTTATGACTTATTATTACTTCCTGGCATAGTGACAGTATTGTACTTGCCAATAGCGCACAAATCACGAGGCTATATAGACTCATATTTAATTTCCTGTCCTTCATCCCTACCCTTACCGTATGTTTGTAATTCAATCATAATTGATTGTATAGACTTGTACTGGTAGATATTACTGTAGCCTAGTGCCCACTGTGTGATATATACATGTATAGGCCTACAGTACATGTACACAACTTGTCACTCATGGTTTAAACTTTAGTAAATGACTACATTCATGTGAATTGTACCAAATTGAAGAAATAGTTATGCTTCTGCGTTTTCAAAAGTTACTGATCATTGAAAACTCAAGCCGACAACTGACAGAGACAGCACTATTTTATGTACCCGGTACACTGTAACAACCATGCATAAAGTGCTGTACAAATAGAACAGTGCACCATAAAAACTGATAAGCCCTATTAGCTGTACCATGCAATGGTAATTAATTAACACAATTAATTGTTGTTGGACAAGGTGATTTTCAATACCTGTCATGAACTCCCCGAGTTTAAACTGCATATACCGGTAAATGATTGGAGAAGTATACTTCTATAGCTTGTAATCATATCTAGTACATTTTGTAGAGGGCATAGTGTTAAACATCACACCAACATCTCGGTTCAAAACATTTTGGAAGGATTACCGTATACAGGATTTTCTGAAGGAGAGCTAAATCCAATCACATAGAGATGTACATTATATAGTTTGGTTCACAAGTTCTGCTTCAATAAGGCTATATTGTAGCTTGTATGTAATGCTACCTTAAAGGTAAAGACCAGTTTTGGAAACGCCCCTCTCTCAAAAAAATGAAATGGAAGCTCTCATTACCAATCATGTGAAAGAATATGTTTTTACTAATACGTGATGATACAAATTTTGCCGGGAAAGTCGGGAAACCATCTACTAATTGATATATTTGGTAAATTATTATATCTATTGGGACCAAATAGATATCGCGCAGTGGTCGCGTAGTCCCATATACATCTTTCTGTGTACAGTGCTTGTAACTTTACCAAGACTGGGCCAAATTTCTTATCATTTTGATGATTCCAGAACCTTGCAGTACATACCAATACTTATATGCTAGATGATCAACCTTTTCTGATCGATTCCACAACGTTTCTTTCACAATGCAATCGCATGACCAGAACTGGTCTTTCTCTTTAAAGTGACTCAGTAACTTTGCCTCAGATTCTGAAACAAAATCCTGGATTTACCTCATAATTATAAACCTTTAGGTCAGTCAGGAATCCCATGACTTTTACAAGCCGATCGCCTGTCTGATTATCAAGATATTTATGATTCAATTCAATTCAATTCAATTCAATTGGAAATCGATTTCATTTTACGTTTTCCTAACTGTTTTTATAACACTACAGTATATTGGGGAAAATGAGTATGGTTAAACTGGTCACACAAAGATTTTTACTTTTTTGAGGCACTTCATGAATCATGATCATTTTGAAGCGCAATTTTTTAGGGCTTCAATATATTACACCATATCACAGACACTGATAACACGTAGGGCCATGCATCTCAGACTTAACATTGTTAAACGATGCCTTTAATCTCCGTTTAGGCAAGCTAGACAAATATCAAGCTTGCACTTTGCTCGGACCATTGGATTCATTACATAGTACAAAACAAAACTCTGCTTGTAATTTTAAAAAAAAGAAAAAAAAAAGAAGAAGATTATGTGATGGTTGACCGAGTTTGTGAGCTGTAAAACTAAAAAGGAATGAAAATTGTCAAATTGTTGTTTTGCTGAAAATAACACTGTATACATAATATGTACAATGTATTCAATGGAGCATTTGATTTGTAACATTGTGAATCTACATTATGTAAATTGTGCATTGATGTTTTGGCTAGACAAGCATTGTGTGATTTTTTTTTTTGCCAGGCAGGCAGACAGATTTACCCAATATTGAAGTGTTGAACAATAGATGGCTCGAAACCTTCAAAATGTTGATTTTCTATTCATCACAGGCAATGGGAGATTTACACATAGGAGTGGGTTCTCATGGGGAATTTGACAACATTCTGGTGTGTACCCAATAACAGTCGCTGTCAATCACTAGGATTATAGCCTTCAGTTCTATGACCAACAGGCCTTTAATATGTAATGCTTTGCATCCATCCATTCCCCCATATTTCATTATCATTATCTTACTTTTCCCTCACGAAGACTCTCCAAGAGACTAAGACGTATTTCTTGATAGGCCTACGGGTTTGCTGTGTGCAGACTTGTACACCCATTAATGGTATTTCCACCGAGTCTGGTGTCAGCAAATTATGACTAGCTTCTACACAAGTATGGAAACTGATGACACTCTCCCTTTAATTTTTCAAACACATTTTATTGATGCACATTACTCAACTCATGTGCTGCATTTAATAAGCATGGTGGATTGGAATTTCTGACAACAGCGAAAAATATCTGCTGATCCAGGTACATTGACATTACATGTAAGCCACTTACAGTGTATCTACATTCATTGACTTAATATTATCAATAGTCAGTTTTACATGTATGTTTTGGGCTGCATATTTGCACTGCTGTAAGGTCAACTTTCATCGTCTTTTGTGGGCTGTGAATTTTGGAATAGATTACCTATTAATGTCAGATTAACGAGGTCTAGAAATAGGTTTCGGAATTCTGTTACAAGACATTTGTTGAACAAATCATAAATGAAAAAAACATGCACAGTCCATAATTTTCTATATGTACTAAAAATTCCATATCCATTTCATATTATCAGTTTGTATATTGTAAGGTATATATTTTTTTTAAAGTATCAATTTTAATAGTAAATACATTATTTTTGTTTTTGTTTTGTTTTCTGAACTTAACTTGTACCCAAATATTTTGTTTACCGGTAGCTGAAGAGGGTCAAACGCAACCATCACATGTGCTATTATCTGGCCCCTTTTGCCAATTACTAATGGCTTCTCTTCCTGTATATGTGTAAATGAAAAAGTATGCTCTATTGATGTTGGCAAATAAATCAAATCATAAGCATAAGCATAAGTGAGTAAAAGCCAAGAACAGGGAATTGATATGCTTTTGCCAATCTTTTGGCCCATTGTTTTACACTTACAGACATACAATGTATAGTCGGTGTGTGCATTCTACAGTATACTGGAAATGTGTATAATTTTTTTTTTAAAGACCCTATCGGATGTGAAAAATGAAATAGATGACTTATATATCAACGGAAAGCTTATATGCCATAGATTATAATAATATCAATCATATGCTATTTTAGTGTTCGTCAGAGGAGGAACAGCTCTCTAAAAACTCAAAATTGAAAGCTTTGATAATCAGAAGTTGTCGACCTAAAAACTAACTACATGTACATGTACATGTATCGACTTGATGACATCACCTTATGTGGAGTACGCATATTCACAATGACTTTGTATTAATTAAGCATGGCTCATTGCCTCAGCTATATAAAGGCGAGTTGATCGGGTCAACATGATATGTCATTACCATGACTGCAGCTAATTTGACCCCTGGTGACCCGTTACTTGCAGCCTTGGAGGGTGCGGAAAGAGAGGTTTCAACTTGCTTTTGTGCAATACTGAAAGGGAAAATATTTGTAGATAGGGTCTTTAATCATGACATTTATATATAAGAGTACGATGAAACTTGAGATTTAAAATAAATATATAGGATACTTGCATGATAGTCCAATCATATCATAGTCAGCATGTACATGTATACTCTACTTGAATTACAACTTTACAACGTATTACTCACAACGTGTCATACTATCTCGCCCAACTTGATGCAAGTGACCCTTGATATTTCTCACACTACATGTATGTCATCACAAGCAGATTCCATACAATGTATGAGAAATATAATTGTAGATATTACCACTGTTCTAGAGCTTATAAGATATTTCCGCATAATAAAGGATGATTTTAATAAGCGGATTAGTGTTCATGAACACAAAAGTTGCAATCATTAGTCATGGCACTTGATTAGATCTGTATTCCTAATTTCCTAAGTTCATAACATTAATGGATACATTAGAACAATTGTAACAAGATCTGTTTGTATAATGTATCAAGGTCTAGATCAATAGTGTTTTACATTTGTCAATAACTTAATGTACACTGATCTCTGTTATTTAACACATTACTTAAAAAAGAACCAAGTAGTTCCTGAATTAAAAGAGAGAGAGAGAGAGAGAGAGAGAGAGAGAGAGAGAGAGAGAGAGAGAGAGAAAGAGAGAGAGAGAAAGAAAGAGAGAGAGAGAGAGGGGGTGGAATGGGAGGGGAGATTAGAGAGAGAGAGAGAGAGAGAGAGAGAGAACGAGAAATAATAATAATAATAACTTCTATTTACACAGCGCTTTTCATACGAAATTTATATCAAAGCGCTTTACAATATTGATGCAAGTAAAACTAAACAGAGAAATGACAAGAGAACAAAAGTGAAATTAGAGAGAGAGAGGGGGTAGGGGTAGGAGGGGGATGGACTGGGAGGGGAGATTAGAGAGAGAGAGAGAGAGAGAGAGAGAGAGGAACTGGGAGGAGACAGAGACAGAGACAGAGACAGAGATTGTATGGTATATTTACATGAACCAACAGTACAGTATGTACATGTACCCACTATACATGAACATGTAGATGAAGTAAATGTGATGACAGATTGCTAAATCACATCAGGCATCAGTCATGCATAGATTTTGCCCTTATACTAGATGCAAGAGTAAGCTCCCCCCCCCCCCCACACAACCATACTTGAGCATGGATTAACATAGTTTGGGTCAGCTGTTCAATAATATGGGCTGGATCCAAAATAGATTTTTTTTGGGGGGACCCTGAAAAGGCTAAAACAAATATTTTACCAAGGAAATCATGTGAGGGGCACCATGCCAGTATTCATTTCATTAATGATATACAGTGCCATGATTGGATGATCTTTCTGAATAATCTGTAACATTACACCAGTGTTATTAGGAGGATGTTTGCCTGTAAGAGGCCTATGTCCAATGCATATCAATGTACTGTATGCTTAGGGGCTTTAAAGCAGTTTTTTTGGTGAAATTCGTGCCGGTCGGAAGCAGTGTTTTTCATCTGGAGTGGTAGGCAGAAGTCCTCCGTGCTGGCCGGGCCCGCCCGGCCCGCCCAGTGCCGACTACCGTAGCTATAACGCTGCTTGCTATTATATTACCGAACAAAGTTCGTGTAAAAAATTGCCGAACTCTGCCGAACCGAACCGAACCTGAACATGGCGCCTGACTTACAGCACTACTTAGGGCTTGTACAATGAACAGCTCAACACTGTGATAACTCGCACAAGACTCATGTACAAGAGAGTGGCTAAATTCTCAAACATCAGATATGAGTGGAGTAGATTAAGGTAGTGTAAGTCTACACAATGTACATTTTTTATAACAATTTTTTCTCATTCAATTGTTAGACTTCCCATTAAACTAATACAAACTCAAAATATGGGCTAAAGTTTGAGTGTTTTCAACAAAAGAGAAAATAATGACAAAAATAATTTTCTAAAACAATGCATGCTCATTCTAAGATGTCATACAAAATCACTTTCACTTTAATTTAAATTTCATACCAGTACCAAAAAAACAAAACGAGAAAGGTTGAAACTCTTCATTTAGAGAAAATGCTACCGAGGAAAAATACTTTGGGCAAAGGGGTGGGAAGGGGTGGGAAGGGGAGGGGAGGGGGGGGGGCAGAGGAGAATATCACTGAAGGGTTTAATTCTGAAATTCAAAATTACAATTTTGCCAATTTGCTATGCTCAGATCACGACACATAAATACAATGTATAATTAATTTGACTTAAATAATCTGACCTTGAACATAATTTTTCTCATGTCATATTGTAGATTTGTAAGCTTACTGTACATGTACAGGGTGTATATCACATAAATTACACATTCTGTACATAAGTAAGTACAGAGTACATGTGCTATGTATGTGTACATCAAAGTCCTTCATTATCATATTACCAAATACCTTATCACTTGATTCGATGTACATGTATTTGTTTGTCTGTCTCATGATTCATATGTCAAAAGCAGAAGAAACAATGAACATGAATTGACAGAACAAATAAAGCCCCTCCCCCACCCCCTCCCCACATTCATACTTAATTTAATTATTTTAAAATTGTTGCCCCAAATATATTAAGAATTACGTGGAATATTCCTTACTTCTAACAATGAACATTAATCATAAAATCCAAAGAGGCCTAATGTGAGGATTCCCAATACTGCTACTACAACACATGCTCTGGCAACAATTGCTCAGTCAGGCTGTCATCATATCCTACATTTATAAAATTCCTTCTTCAAACCTGGAATACACACTAACCCTACATGTAACCCTCAACCCCAATTGCAATCCTAACCCTAAACAATATATCATTGATGAGATAATGCCCCGGAGTAATAGACCAGTTCACATGACCCCGAATATCCACAGATCTTCAAAACATGAAGAGGTCCCACTTTGTACATTTTGAAATAATCACTCCAACAGTGGTGGAGGTGCTACATAAATAGCCTTTGTTTCCCCTTTGCCAAGAATACTTCCACCTGTGTATCATGGAGTGCACTGCTTGTGCATAAATGAATAATGATTACATAACTTTCATGAGCACGTATCCAGTATTTTGTCTTGTGTATTTCACAATAGGGACTTTTAGATTTGCACGACGAGAACTAGCTAACGAAAACGTGGACTGCCACGTGTGACATTGTGTGGCAGTGCCCGGCAGTGCCTTAAAAGGACGTCACATTGCCTTAAAAGGATTTCCACGTAGCAGTCCACGTTCTCGTTGTGCAAATCTAAAAGTCCCTAATTTGGTCTGCAATGACTTTTATCTGCTCATGCTCAGACTGCAACTATGAACTGGCTTATTGTCGCTGCAATAGGCCATTTTTTAATGTTATCAAATCTAATACATAAATCTTTGTTAAGTGCCATGTTACAAATTATTTCATTCACCCGTTACAAATAATGGTATTTCAATAGTCAGAATGCGATTTGCATACATTCTGTGTTATTAGGTAGGACAAGCCATAATGTTTGTCCTACCTGGCAACAACTACATGCAGTTGGCATTCTGACAATTGAAATACCATTACTTGTAACAGATTAATTAAATAATTCGTATCGAGGCACTTCAGAAAGACGTTTACATGCATTAGATTTGGTAACATTACGAAAATGGCCTATTGTCTCCTATGGTTTAATTGTACACATGCTCCAGTGACAATTAATCCATGGTAAATATCCAACACTACACTAATCAAATTCCTCCTTCAACGCTGGAATAAACACTACATGTGTACTCAACCCTCACTCTAAACCTGACCAGAGAGCCAATTGTAACCGGACTCCTATATCTTTGACGTATATGTTGCTGGTGCATATCATGGTTCTTTCTTATTACATTATCTTATTCTTCATTGTCTTCTGTTGCACTTTTATGTCACTACAGTATATGAAGGTGTTAACTAATTTGATGGTGGAATTCCTTGTTCAATACCTTTATAATTTCATGATACAGTGTATTCTCTCTTTCTTCCTATAACCGTCCCTACTTCTCTGTTCTTTACCTCGCATCAGCTCTCTTTCCCTTTCTCTCTATATATCCTTCCCCTTCTTCTGACTCCCTCTATATATATCCAGAGATGACAACCTCTTGACACAAAAAAACAGACTGAGTATCCTAAAAAATCAGATTTTCACGAAAACTCGACTCGACCACAGTAAAATTTCAGAAAAATGTTTTACTGGTAAGAATGGTCAAGTAAAATGTTTGCTCTTTTAATAAAATTTAATAAGAAAATTATAAAGCAAAGTTTTTGTTGGGGTTGCGGGGGTTTACTGGTACATGTTTATATGCGATTCCGCGGTTTTCATGTTTTTTTTTTTTTTTTTGTTTTTGTTGTTGTTAAAAAAATCATATTTTAAGAGGTGATATCGTATTATAGTATTTCACTCTTAATATCGTACTAAATACGATTTAATCATTCTGGTTGGCATCTCTGTATATCCTTCCCCTTCTTTCCCCCACCTCCATCTTATGTCCTTCTTCCTGTATCATCCTCTGTCTCCTTTTACTCTTCCTAGTGCTCATGCTATGTGTAATTTTACTTCATTATTTACATGTACATGTCTATGTCAATGTCAATGTCTATATTCATCACTCATGTATTTTGATTATTACTGTTTTTGTTGTTTTATACAACATGTATTTTTATTGCTTGTTAAAAAAATCCCATGTAACATTTCCATACATTCAATTTGGACGAATAAAATTTAATTTAATTTAATTTAATTGAATATGTTGGTGCAACCCTCCTACATGTACATGAACTACAGTACATGTATTCTTACCTTCGGTGGTAGCCCAATACGGTTGAATCTTCTACCAATGGCTTCAAACTTCTCCAAGGTAAACTTTTTCGTCTTCGCTTTTGCTCTATCAATAGGAGAATAATTGAAAGTTTCACTGGCCAATTTGACAACCTGCAGAAAAGTAAAAACAACAAAATAAAGAACACAAAAAGATAGAAGAGTCATTCCAACATCTGTTATGTTTATGGGTACACTGGATTCTTTATTACAGGCCAGCTAATATTTATTTGTCAAGAGTCAATACTTCAGATTTGCAATCTATTATTGTTTCCTGTCTCTGTAATGACAGCAAATAACGTTGATAAGTAAAGCAAAGAATGATTTAACATTTCAATTATCAAATTTATTCGGCTTTTCAGAAAACCACTGATTTGCAAAGATACAATATTGTACATCTATTGGGAAAGCACTCTAGAATTAACAATGCTGGCATTCAGCTTAAAAAAGTGCACTGGATTTTCCCTACATAGCCAAAACTAAAGTTAAAATTATGAATCTTACAGTGTATCACTTAATGTCAAATACAAAGCTCTCTTTACATTTATTTTTAGCAAATTTAAACTGAGACTAATTTTAATCTTCATAATTGCAACAAGTTATAATTTGAATAAGTAAGAAGATGATAGTAGAGTAAAGCCTCAAACATGAATTTAAGGAAATGAAAATTAAAAAATGGAAGTTTGCACACCACTGTTTCCCTGATGTTTATTGATGCATGTACAGGGTGTACCGGTACCTAAAAATCATATTTTGCCAACAGACCTTCTCAGAGGCCTTCATACAGCACTTTCCATCCAATTAAAAGGTGCCATACACATTGTGACAATAATTACTATCATTCTAATCTTTTTATGATAAATAACAACTTTCGGGGCAATCAAAATCGTGAAAATCATTTTCAGATTGTGTAGCAACTTAATGATCCAAATTAAAATGCAAAATTTCACAATTTTTATCTATTTTATAAGGGGAAAAGTGCTTCACAAATGGTTTCACTTTATCTTGACAAAGAATTCGTTACCCTTGTTTTTGGTACTACATTGAGGCCGAATTTCCTGTCCACTAGGTAAGCTCCAGCCTCGGAAAGGTAGCCCTGGTTAGGTAAGAGACAACCTCTCCCAAAGCAGCATGGGAAGCACGTCTTCTGCATCCATTTTGTCCACTTCGGGTTCAGTTGGCCGTAGGGCTCCTCGCTCTTTGGCTTGAAGACGCCAACCACCTTCTACAAAAGAAAAAAAATGCAATGAAAATTGATGATTTTGTAAAGCTTCTTTTTCTTTTACGCTTTAAGTACAGGCCACCGACGGGCAAGTTTCCAAATAAGCAGCCGGGAACCAGGGGCAATTTATTTTAAAAAGTTGCCCCTGGTTAACAGAGGTTTAACCAGAACCAGGGGCAATTTCTGAAGAACGAGGGTCTATTTTCCAAAAACAGATAATGACAACCAATTACACAAGTTAAATTTAAGCTCAAACATACAATGTTAATTTCATGAATGCGAATACGATCAATGTGAATAACTTCTAATAATCTTAACAAAATCAACAGGAAAGATTCTGCAAATTGCTGTTACTGGTCTCAGATATTCTATTGTAATAAACTGTACTGTATTTTGGGCTGTTTCTGTGTTACATGTACTCTTAAACTATTGGTTTTATTGCAATGCTGCATCTGTCTGTGTTTCACTATTGTTTTATTCTCTGATTCTAACCATGTGAGTGTGTACGTCACAGTGTTCTGTTTAGACTAATACTGTATGCGTCACTACAAACTAGTCACTGATTCCAATTGTCTTTTGCTAATAAAAAAAGAAATCAAAATCTCAGTCAATGATCATCATGTTGTACTCATTGATTATGTTCTCCTCATTTATCTTAATTTCTGACTCAGAGTTGGGCTTTGCCTCCACCTCATCCACCTCTTCCTCTTCCTGCTCTCCATTATCTTGACTGCCACATCCTGAGTTTGACAGTTGTTGTCCCCTTGCCTGTCGGCGGCGCGCGCATCTTATTAAATTGTCTATTCCTCCCACAGATAAAGAAGTTAGGGAGATCCCAGATGGCGTGCCATTTGGTTACCAGCATGGAGCTCTTATTGAGGGTGTTTGGGTTTGGCACCTGATAAAAATAACCGTGATTTGGCAAGTGCATGTGTCAACTGCATCTCCTGCGATCTGACCGTGGTTTTAAGCGCGCTTGAAAAGCCGATGCCAAAGCTTAAATTCTGCGCGCATTTTATGGGCGCATGGTGATGCGCTTTTTCTGTTTATTTTTGTGGCAAAGACCCGAATACCCCCCAATTAGAGCTCCATAGCTGACGACGCCATTACATGGGGCGGTATAGGCCATCTAGGATCTCCCCTAGAGCTATATCTGTGTGTGTGTGTGTGTGTGTATTGGGTTTTTACAGACATGTATCAATCAGATATGATTATTTACGTCTGGGGACCGACCTTTAACGTCACCATCCGAAAGACGCGATTCAGTTTCGAACCTGCGTCCTCGGCTGAATCAGTTTGTAACTTCCACTGTTAGCTGGATTACAGGCTCACGCCACAACGCCTAGTTGTGATTCCTCCCAAAATAGCCTTGACCAAGGCTCTAGGCCTGGCAGTATATAGTAATTTCATTTTTTATTTATTCATTCAAGTCATGATTGAATAATACAGAAAAGACAACAGGTTTTCTTCACAATGTTTATTATGAGAACAAGGTAAAATACACTGGGAAACAATATTTACATAAATATGATTACACATCAACATTGTGGTGCAATACATGTAGTACATTTCCTGTCCTAATATTTTTCCATATCCAACGGGTGCATTTTCATGGCAAACACTTGCGCCTGGCCGTCTAGTTTTACATGTACTGTAGATGACTAATGGGCGCAAGTGGTTGCTTTACGAGCGCAAATTTGCGCCCTGTGCCCGTTTATTTCAAGGCTTGCCGGCGGGTGTATTTTCGTACTAATGTAGGTGCTGTGCAGGTGAATATACAGTGTCGTATTAAAAGGTCTACCAGGAACTATGTGCAGCTAAAAAGACTCTTAAAGCTTGGCAGAGAGTACAGGTGACGCCGTGACGGTGGCCTGCAGTAGTGAGTTCGAGAGCTTGGTGGCATCTGGAAAAAAACTCCTTTGCAGTACCTGCGTCCGAGCATATGGCACTTGGAGTTTCTGGTCATGGCCTCTTTGTGAAGCAGGTAGCGATAGAGTCAGAACTGTCTGGGGATGGATATCAGCGAGTTCTTAATACAGAACATCATCGCTACCTTCGCCTGGGCTCTCCTTTCTCGCAGAGATGGCCATTGTAGTTGGTCGAGCATAAGCTTTTGCTTATTGATCATGGTGCATTAACTTCTCTTGTAAATATTTTTTTTGCCCGTCAGCTTCTTTTGAGGTCCTTGGTCTTGGATTCTAAATTTGTACATGTAGATCTACATCATACATGTACACATATGTCTGTTCACATAATAAATCATAATAAAATACAGATCATATAAATTACAAATCCCTGAAATGAATGATTCAAACCCAAACTGATTTAAAACATTGTATGCACTTGCATAAACAGATGGATAGGAATCTGCTTGTACTTTTACCTCACCACTTCCTCTAGTTTCTTTGATTTTAAAATCTACGTGAGTTGCATTTTGACTACCGGTACATGAACATTTACATGATTTATCTACTTCAAGTTCTTATTTCCCTAGACCGAAAATTCTGTCTCTTTCGTTCGTTAGCCTCTGATTTGGGTAGGGTCGGCTCCTCTCTTTAGAGACAGAAGCCGACCATAGGCACTCCTGTGCAAACGTTTTATCCATTTATGGCCAAAGAACTTTGCCCAAAATACTCAATTTTAGCGGATTCATATCCAATGCATTTATGTTTGAAAATTAGGCCTAGGCTATTCGGTTCAACTTACCAGATTGACTGTATGATGCGTTTAAGGGTCTTTTTTCCGGATTTTCATCGCCGAAATTGAGCTCCGTGTTTTGAAATTCTTGCAGCCGTATTTTAAACTGTTACTGTCAATGGATGACGTCATCTTCCTTCATGCGCAGTAACAGTTTAAAATACGGCTGCAAGAATTTCAACACGGAGCTCAATTTCGGCGATGAAAATCCAGAAAAAACCCTTAAACGCATCATACAGTCAATCTGGTAAGTGGAACCGATGTATATTAGCCTAGGTCTAATTTTCAAACATAAATGCTTCGGATATGAATCCGCTAAAATTGAGTATTTTGGGCAAAGTTTTTTGGCCATAAATAGCCAAAACGTTTGCACAGGAGCGCCTATGGTCGGCTTCTGTCTCTAAAGAGAGGAGCCGACCCTACCCAAATCAGAGGCTAACGAACGAAAGAGACAGAAATTTTCGGTCTATTGTTTCCCATGCCTAGTATCCAAAAACTGATTATGCTTTATTGTTTTGGTGTTTTGTATTACAACATGACCTAATTCATGGGCAAAATTATTCCCCAAGAGGCAAGACATTCAAATAATCCTCATCGAAAGACGATTTCCAACCCTTCTCGATTGAACTTACCCCGGTGTAACTCTTGACAAAATAACTCCCGCTCGATCCCTGTGATATTCTTTCAGGGTAAATTCCGTGAATTATCGCCTGCTCTGCCTCTCGAATAATTGCAGTGAATTCTGGGTCATCTGAAAATGTGTTGAAATCATCGAGCGATGACGAGTTTCTACTTCTACTTCGCACCGGCTGCAGGAGGGGTTCGTTCTCCCTTTCTTGCCGGGTGTGGCCGGCGGGAGAACTCGTCATGGAAGTGGAACTATCCAGTGTGGCCGTGTTCGGTTCAAAATTACATCTGGAAGACCATGTAAATGAGGTGGTTCAATCCTGTTTTCAACATGAACGTTCACATTCGCGACATATTCATCACTCGATTCTAAGTCAAGTAGTTTCCCATTATTGCGGCTGTCGCTATAATCAGGTCCTACCGGCAAAGAAGTTCACAATCTGATTCACCACGTCGATTGTCAATACGTTGGACTACGGTACTCATCCCGATTTCACAGTGACCCCACACCTTCTTGCATTGAATGGACGTGTGGCGTGTGTGCAGTGGCGCTAAACTTACGCTAAGTCTTAAGATCTAAGATCAGACCTTTGGTCCTCTTTATCTCTTGATCAGCGAACCGATTAATACTAAGAACTCATTAACTACAGTCTGCATTCACGTAATCAAATTCAGCTCAGTATGTGATATTTTGGTGCTAAACTGTGTTAGCGAGCGACGAACCGTCAATGAACAACGGTAATAATTTGGCTACGTGTATTTTGCGTGTACGTGAATATAAACGCCAGCTGAAAGCCCCATGACGTCATGTAACAAAAATAAAAAGTGATCCTTTTAATTTCTAATACATGTAGTAGTAATAGTCGGCGGCATCCAAATTTGATAAGCCTATTTACAAGAGGGCCGAGGGAGTGAATAAAAAGTGGATGAGATGAGGCTTAACATGACAATTTCCATTTACAAAAAGTGTTTGTATATTGAAAAATTGAAAGTATATTGACGAACATGCTATATTTAGGCCAAGTAAAAAAAAGTGTTTGTATATTGAAAAATTGAAAATATATATTGACGAACATGCTATATTTAGGCCAAGTAAAAAAAACTTAAGAGTTTCGTCCCCCGCGGCCGGGCTCGCGTCCCCGCCCGCCTTCTTTTGTTTACTATATTTAATGTTCAGAAGAAAAAAAAAGGGGGGGGGGAGAAGAAAAAAGGGCTGTGATGTACATTTTGTATAAATAGCTTCTAGTACAGCTAATTCAAGCTGAACACATGTACATTTTTCACCCCCCCCCCCGACTCCGGGGTCGGAGGGACCGCATTCGTGTTCCCAAAATCTCAGGTAAAGGGGTACTTTTCGCGCGACAAAGTCTAACCCGAGAATTGTAAAAAGGGAGTGTATTTGACTTTTCACCCTGAGATTTCTTTATAAAGGGGGTGTTTTTACCTTTTCTCTCTTTGAATTCCTGAGAAATTTAAAAGGGGGTCATAAAATATCTTGAATATCATAGATAGGGGGTACATTGAGCAGTGTTCCGGATTTAAGGGGGTCTTCAAGGCAGGAAAAGCCCGCGGAAACGCGCTAAAGGGGCTCAGAAATTTTGGCAGTCCTCAGATAGGGGGGTGTTTTCAAAGAGAGGAACAAGCATAAAATTATGAGTACCCTAAATAACACTGAGTGGGGGGCCGGGATTTTTCACTGTTTCTGAATTTTGAAACTTGCTTAGCAAGGACGTGGACTAAAATGATACAAATCTTTTGTTTTGTCATACATTGCATCAGTCATGTATACTCAAATCATATCTGTGAATAAATATACCTTGGTTTAGCATGGCGGCCATCTTGGAAATAAATAGCAAAAAAATGAAAAATATTAAATATAAATAAAGCTTTTTTGAAAAAGTCCGGACGAGAAACTCGGAAACTCGCTACTTTTTTGACTTGGCCTATATACAGGGGCGGCGATTTCTTTTCATGACCGGGGCCGGACAAAATGCGAGGGCGAGGAGCAGTGGCGTAATGAGCAAAAACGTTTGGGGCGGGGGCGAACAAAATCCGCATCACCACCACTCTTACATGTTACATGCAGGCCCCGCGGAACGTTTTCAAAGTGGGGGGCTAAAGTATTTACGATCAGGTAGAGCAAAGCGAGCAAAGCAAGTGGAGCGTATATTGGCATGGGGTTAGGCATTTAATTAAGGTCAGATGAGCATATTTTGATACCTTATTTGTGACACTGGAATGCAGGTCAATTGGAGTGGGGTCCAGGGGCGGAGCCCCCAGGGGCTGCCTTAGGGCCCTTGGTGGGGTCCAGGGGAGAGTCCCCGGAAGCTCAGGGGTTTTAGGCATGTAATAACGGTCAGATGAGCATCCAGGGGCCCGCCCTAGGGCTCTTCAGTTGGTGGGGACCAGGGGGCAGAGCCCCCGCTCAGGAAAAATTATGCCATTTCAGCAACATTTGTAAATCATTGGTATCGAATTAGAAATAAACCACGTTTGAATTTTATTTGGGGTGGGGAAATTGCCCCAAGCCCCCATCAGTATGTCAGTGCGAGGATCATAGCGAACGAGAGGGGTGAAGGTGACGGAAGTGACTACCCCTCACAGTTTTTGAAGTTTTGTTGTATTAAAAAAACTATAGTATAAAAACAAGCAATATACCTTTTTCACACTTCACTTCTCTACAATATCTATTTGTACATTTTGAATGATATTATGCGAGGGAGCGTAGCTACCGAGTGAGAAAATTTTGCATTTTTATTTGTCTAAACGCTGCACTCTTGGGCCCTCCAGAGCCTAAAAGTGTGTTGCACTCTTTAGTCAGTATTTGCTATACATTTTTTTTTTTTTTTTGGGGGCACTTTTCAAATTTTCCGGGGACGATCCACCCTAAACAATTGAGGGGGACGTGTCCCCCGCCCCCCGGGATCGCCGCCCCTGATGGTGTTTATTTATATTTCAATATCTTAGCTTGTTGCATGAGTTCAAGCGAAGGTATCTTAGCCCATAGTCGCGCCTTAGAATAATCTTTTAAAACAATAGGAATTATCGTCAAATCTTGTAAAAATAATTTGCAATTCGCTGAAATTGCATGGTTAAAAAAAAGAGTTTTATCTACCGGCCCTTCTGTAACATTCCTTCGCATTTCAATTTCTTAGATTATTATTTCTTAGATTATTACACTAGTGTCAGGTCAGACTTCATTGGTCTGCTACTGGTAACATGTAAACCAGTACTACCTGTTTCATGGTCGGGCAACCGGCGACTAAACCGGTCCCCCCACCAGGCAACTGGTGAGGAGGGTGGCTAGCAACGCAGTGGGGGAAAAAAAAATAAGACCCATCAAAGGGCGGAGGAACTCATTGAGTCAACGGCCAGCTAGCTAGAGATGGTGTCTCGATAAAAACACCTTGGAAGGACCTGACCACCCACCATCAATATGGTCGAGTTTGTCATCATGAGAATACACCATAGAAAAGAGCAAGTAACAATAGTATCCAACGGTGGACCCTGCAGGCTGAAGGATACTTCAAATTCTACTGTGGAAGAGAGGAATGATGCACCAAGTACGTCTAGTTATAATGATGGAACAAGGCCAAACCCTGATCCAGGAAGCCCTGTCCCTGATGCCTCTGGACTGGAACAGAGCAACATACCTTTACGGCGAGCTATAAGTGTGGCAACTTGGAATGTTAGAGGACTTACAACGGGAAAGCTTGATGTGGTACTCGATGAAATGTTAAGATGTAACGTACACATATTAGGAGTAGCTGAGCACTGGTGGCTTGGCCAAGGACGGTTTCATACAGATGGAGGTGAAACAGTTTACTATTCTGGAAGGGAGTCTGGACGAAGACGTAGTGGTGTTGGATTTATCATCAATAAAGAGATGTCAAAGGCAGTGATGGGATACAACCCTGTTAACGATAGGATCATTACAATAAGGATGAAGGCACATCCCATGAACATCACAGTAGTTCAAGTATATGCCCCAACAACAGATGCTACTGAGGAAGAAATGGACAACTTTTATGGAGTCTTACAAGATACCCTGGACAGTATCTCGGGGAGGGATATCACTATGATAATTGGAGACTGTAATGCCAAAGTGGGAAAGGATGTTAGAGATACTTGCAATATTGGAAAATTTGGTTTAGGTGAAAGAAATGAGCGTGGAGACAGGCTTGTGGAGTTTTGCATTGCAAATGACTTAGTAATTGGCAATACCATGTTTCAACATCACAAGAGGCGACTCTGGACCTGGAGAAGTCCTGGAGACAGAGTGAAGAACCAGATAGATTATATCATGATTAAAAGAAGGTGGAGGTCAACTTTACAGGATGTTAAGACAAGACCAAGTGCCGATTGTGGTAGTGACACCAAATGTTGCTTGGTAAACTAAAACTGAGACTCAAGTCCAACTGCTCAGCCAGTCAGGTTTGATGTGATGAATATACCAGCACAATTCACTACTGAGATTGGTAACAGATTCCAGCCACTTCTACAACTGGCAGAAGAAGATGTGAAGCCAGAAGTGCTGTGGGCAAGCACAGCAGATATACTGAAAAAGACTGCTCAGAAATACATCCCACAGAAGAAAAGGCAAACACAGGCATGGCTAACAACTAGAACAATGGAAATTGCAGGTAAAAGAAGGCAAGCAAAATCAGAAGGGAGACACGCAGATTGGAGACAACTCAATAAGGAATTCAACCAAAAAGCATGTGAAGATAAAAAAGCATTCCTAGAAGGAAAATGTGAAGAAATGGGAAATGCAGCAAAGAAGCACAACATGAAGAAAGTTTTCAAACTTGTAAAAGAGATTACTGGAGACAGCAGCATGAAGACTGATGTTGTGAATGACAAAAATGGAAAAACTCTGACAGAGGAAATGGACATAAAACGGAGATGGGCAGAGTACTGCAGGGATTTGTACAGCAGTAGAGAGGCATGTCAGAGAGACAACAGACCGGTTGGGGAAGACAGAGAACCACCTCCACTGAGATCGGAAGTTGAATGGGCTCTGAACCATATAGATAGTGGTAAATCTCCTGGAATGGATAATATACCTATCGAAGTATGGAAAGCAACAGGTGAAATAGGTATTGATCTCTTATGGCGGCTATGTATCAAGATATGGGAGAATGAAGAATGGCCCAAAGACTGGTGCAGAGCTATTTTCATACCTTTACCTAAGAAAGGCAACCAGAAAGAATGTTCTAATCATAGAACCATCAGTCTTCTTGTCCATGCGAGCAAAATACTCTTAAAGGTCATCATTGGCAGGATGAAAAGGAGGTACATGGATGAAATGCCAGAGGAGCAAGCGGGCTTTGTGCCTGGCAAAGGTACTAGAGATCAAATTGCAAATATCAGGATGATAATAGAAAAATGTAGAGAACATAACATGCCTCTATACCTGTGTTTCATAGATTATGCAAAGGCTTTCGACTGTGTAGATCACAAGATGTTGTGGGATGATATGTACAGAATGGGATTCCCAGCACACCTGGTAAGATTAATAACCAAGCTTTATGAAGATCAAGAAGCAGCTGTTCGGACTGGTGTTGGTGATACTGACAGTGGTTTCCGATAGAAAGAGGTGTCAGGCAAGGATGTATATTGTCTCCAGACCTATTTAATATTTACTCGGAAGATATAATACGAACTGTGGCTGAAGGTTTTGAAGGCGGAGTGAAAATTGGAGGACAGAGAAGGCACAATCTCAGGTATGCAGATGATACGACTTTAATATGCACCAGCAGGGAAGAGCTACTGGACATGCTGAGAAGAACAAAACAGGCCAGTTATGAAAAGAATCTCCTCTTAAACACACAGAAGACAAAGATATTAGTAATAGACAGGAACCGAAGAGATTTTAATGATTTTATTTTGGATGGAGAAAAAATTGCTGAAGTCCAGGATTTCATATACCTGGGATCACTTGTTAGCGCTAAAGGATCAAGTGAGAAAGAAATCAAAAGGAGATTAGCAATAGCAAGGAATGCAACACAGAAAATGGCGAATATCTGGAGAAGCAGGGGAATAAATAACAGTTTAAAGTTAAAGATAGCACTGACATCTATATTTCCCATTGCTACATACGGAAGTGAGACATGGGCCATTACCAAAAGAGATGAAAAGAGAGTAGATGCGTTTGAAATGTGGGTGTATCGGCGAATACTGAGGGTTCCGTGGACAGACAGAAGAACAAACCGATGGGTACTGGACAAGCTGGATACAGAGATGTTGCTCAGAAAGAGTATTGCCAGAAGGAAACTGCAGTTTTTTGGCCATGTAGTAAGGAGAGATGGTCTTGGAAAGTCCCTTATAACAGGAACAGTGGAAGCCAGGCGAAGAAGAGGCAGACCTGCTATTTCCTGGTTCAAAGACATCCACTTATGGACAGGGAAAAAGCTGTCAGAGGCAACAAGAGCAACAGCAGACAGAGAAGGATGGCGTAAACTTGTGATGGCCACAGCAGCGCAGCTAGCGCCACCTGACTGAAGAAGAAGAAATACATGAAAGGAAGCCACATAGTTCTCCTTTCAATTAACTGATGCATGTCATGTCTTGGAACAATCTTTCATTAAATTTGTATTTGGACAGAAATATTATTATTATTATTATTATCATTTATATACTGCGCTTTTCCCAGAGCGGCCCAAAGTGCTTACAGCAAGAAGAATCCTACAAAAAAATATTGCCACTCATCATATTGCCACTTTATAACTTCTAACTTCTAACTTATAACTTAGTCTTGAATTAATTTTCCGATATACCTATTCTAAGTGCTCTTTCAGCATGCAGATTTTCCCCACCATTAATCCTGCCAAAGTTGCTGGTTTCATTGTCATATTATTTTCTGTCATCCCTGTGGCCGCGAAGAGCCTACCAAAAGTTTCTATCCGTTTCGCAAGCACTTTTTTACATCGCCTACATGTAATGCTTATTACTTCCAGTTTGCAAAAGATTCCAGTGGCGGATCTATGGGGATGGGGAGGGGTTAGGGGTGTAACCCCTTGGGCTGCCAAGTGAAAATGTGATGTGAATAGAAAAACGCCATCATGTGTCCAGACCCACACAGTATCCGCATCGTCATCGGGTCGAACCCCTTAAACTGTTACTTGATTTAAAAGACGTTATCATGCACTGCTTTTTATGGTCTCCATTGCGTTAGTATATAGATGCCAAGAAAACATCACTTACGGGGTTCAAAATAGCCCCCAAAAAAAAAAAAAAAAAAAAATCGCCTCGCCGCTACGCGGCTCGGACTTTGCGGCTCGTGGACGATGCTCCGCATCGTCATCGGGTGGAACCCCCCTCAAACTGTTACTTGATTTAAAAAGACGTAATTATCATGCACTGTTTTTTATGGTCTCTATTGTGTCAGTAGATGCCAGGAAAACATCACTTACGGGGGTTCAAAAAAGCAGCAACAAAAAATCGCCTCGCCGCTTTGCGGCTCGTGGACGATGCTCCGTGTCGTCATTGGGTCGACCCCCTTAGCAAAAGCTAGATCCCATCATCCTCCCCTGAAAACCCTACTCTTGGAGGGGGGTAGGAGAAAGCAATTTTACGTCGTATTACTCCAGGAAGTGCCTGAAAATGCACCTTATATGTGGTTCTAAAATTGCAAATGCTTCCTACTCAGGGAGGGGGTTCTGACCCCCTCCCAGACCTACCCCCGCTTGGTCGCTCCGCTCCCTCGCCGCTGACGCCTCGCTCCATCGTTTTTCATATATTTCACCCCATGCGATTGTGTGCCCCCCCCCCTCCGTAAGAAATTCCTGGATCCGCCACTGCATCTAACATGATTAGAGTTAAACAACAAATAACACAATTCGCGCGCGCACACACACACACACACACACACCAAGTTTCTGTCGGCAAATGCGCCACTTCCACTTCTGACGGCAGAAAAAGGAAAGAAAGAATAGAAAGAGGAGGGGCCGGGGAAGAGACAGCGGAAAAGCCTATAATACAGTATAATGTGTAATAACATTTTGACATAAAGTTATTATTGTTTGTATATTTTTTTTTATTATACCCTACGTTTATATGTTCTTTGTTGATCAGTTTATTGTATTTGGAAAAATGCAGGAAACAAAAAACAACAAAGAAGTTTGCTGTGTCATCGATAATGAGGGGATTCCCCGTTTTAGCGGCGCGCGCGCGCCCTAACATTCGACGTTGATTACATGTACGTATGCTTACTTCGTGATGATATCATTGCGAAACTTGTGTATATTTCTACACTGGTTATAGGCCTACAGTACAGACGTACGATAGGCTTCATTTGTGATCTGTTAGTGCTCACACGCCTCATGCGCATGCCTCACAGCTAGCTACCTGTAACCAAAAAGTTAGATAGCTATAAAAATGCACAGAGGAGGCCGAGGAGAGAGAGTCGAAGTGTAATAAGAGGTAATTAGCTATATAACAAATATTTCAATTACAATTTTTATATTATTATAAGTCCAGCCCCGTCTTGTAACTTGTAGTACTAGTAGGGACTTTTAGATTTGCACGACGAGAATTAACGTGGACTGCTACGTGGACATCATTTTAAGGCAATGTGACGTCCTTTTATTTTTAAGGCACTGCCGGGCACTGACAACTTGCCTTAAAAGGACGTCACATTGCCTTAAAAGGATGTCACATTGCCTTAAAAGGATGTCACAGCTAGCGTCCACGTTCTCGTCGTGGAAATCTAAAAGTCCCTATTGTAATTAAGGAGTTGATATCAATCGCAAATTATTTGCGACTAATATAAATCGCAACTAGGTCTAGAGTGAGTAGATCTAGTCTAGACCTATGTACAGTTAAGACTAAAAGATATGAGACTGTCAACTTGCGACTGATTTGGATCAATCGCAACTCTTTAATATTTATTATAAGGCAGGCCTGGCCTGACGTGGAGATTTTAGTCATCCATCATTGGCATAAGCTTGGCAGCAGGTTAATTTCTCGGCTTGAACAGGCTACTTATCCACGCATGGACTTATAAACTTAAAGAAAGTCCATGCATGATGTATCTTTGCTCTGTACCGATTTTTAAAAATAATTTTCCCTAAATAAAATTTTCAATCATACATACAATCTTAATATAATTATTGCAAATATGTTTCTTTCGAGCCCTGTATGGAAAAAAAAACTATTCCGCCATCAATAACGAAGAAAATGAAAGTTGATAAAATTGTACATACAGAGCAAATTGGAGAGGAGCTTGCATGATACATCAGTGACAGTGTTGCTAATCTGTGTTTGATTGATTGCAACTTTTAAAAAATTCGATTTTTTTTTTTTTTTTTTTTTTTTTTTTCGTCGCGTTTGCCGGTTCGTCGCGTTTGCAGGTAGTTGCATAGCAACTACCGGCGAAACAATGGAATGTGAGAAAAAACGAAGATTTTTGGTCGCAGTGTAAATGCAGCTATTGTCTTTGATAAGTCTGCTAGAAAAGATGATGAAACAAATTTAGAAACAAAGAAAAGACCTGAAAGAAAAAGGAGCAAGAGATGCGCAAGAATCACAAAACAAAGAAAAGGACTAGAAATGCGCGAAATAGGAAAAAGAGAACGGAGGGAGAGCAAGAGAGAGAGGGAGGGAGTGAGAGAAAAGAGGAAGGAAAAAAAGAAACAAAGGGAAAATGAGAAAGGGAGAAAAAGAGAATAGAGAGAAAGACAAGGAGAAAAAGACCCAGCAAAAAAACAAAAATTAAACAATGTCGATGGAAATAGAGTGGATAGAAACGTTCATCCCACAAGTTTGGAGACATCCGAGATAGTGGATAAGGCGCGTTCCTCTCTTTCCTTCAATGTAGCCGATATTGGTATATACATGTATTGTATCTCCTGTGGATGTTTCATTATTTCTTTGATGACCACCCACAGTGATCTAAACCAAGCTTGGCATTTTAACGCTTTAAATTACTCCTGTTGTTTTTATCCTTTTCTGGTAGATGGGGATCAAGAGGGGGGAAGGGGTAGCGGTGTTAGAGGGAGCGGTGTGTCCAAACAGTTATAAAAACACTTTTTCAATTTTTTGCCCTTGGATTTATCCATCAAAAATTCTAAAAATTCTAAAAAGATTTAAGAAATATTGCTTGTAAACTACATTGCATTTCTGTTTGAAATCGCTTGTCCTGATAACCAACCTGTGCGGACACACAACGTGTGGGTAATCCATAGACGGGGTCAAAGGACATGTCACTGTCCCTATGTGCTGCCCTCTTGTGTGCTGAGCAAGGAACACTAGTGGAGCTAGCAGTAGATGCTGGATTTCAATTTTAAAAAAATTGAATTTGCATGCGTGGTCCCGCGACTGCATTGTATTCCCGGTTTTTAATAAACTTAATATATACCACTTTGCTCTCGTAGAAACAAGACAATGGCTTCATCGGATCATTCGGATGATGGTGATGCTATCATGATGCTCAAGAAGACATCTTTAGAAGGCTATCCGATCAAAGATGCCTGCGGTAACACTAAGTGCGTTGTCATGACAACCTTCGATGGGCGTGTCTACACTTGTGACCCGAGAGGTGTTAGCAAACAGGAGAATTATGGTGAGAAATTAATGATTACTGAATAATAGGCTTAATGCAATTTTAGAGCAAAGGGTTCCCGGAGGCAATGGGTTACATATATGTACCTTATCAATTGAAATGTGCGAAAATAGCAATGACACGATTTATTATCGGAGCATAATCTCTATAGGCAATACAATAATGTGTAGCTAATAACTTCCCTTATATTGATTTCTTGAATGTCTTTGCAATCGTGCCAATACCAATTTTATAATCAGAGAGTTGGCATGAAATAAAAAATAAACATTTCTGGCAGGGGATGATCACATTCGAGAGTCTTTTGCTGAATATATTTCATGAGATACGAGCCGAGGACAACCCACATTTTGGAAGCCTTTTCTTGCTGAGAGAGAGAGAGAGAGCATGGGGGGGCACAGAGTCGTGACTACCTGTTGTGGTTGCCATAAGCTTTGTGTATTGAACCGAATCCTTTTTTTTTATAGCCACCTACCCCCCCCCCTTTTTATTTTTTGCTTGGAAGGAATTGGATCCCCTTGCAATCTTTATTTGCCTTAAATTTGTAAAAAGAGAGCCTGCAATTTACCAAATAATTTCATTTGAATATTCCATCTTTCAACCTCGTCTCCTACCAGTCAAGGTGATCTTCCCGGCATCCGAACAGGAGGATGAACCCGGCGTTGACATCGTGAGTGTGTGCTGTGGTCGACATCACTTCCTTGCCCTCTCTGCCCATGGCCGGGTCTACAGTTGGGGTCGTAACGATGATGTGCAGCTTGGTATTCGGGAAAAGAAACGGACACGTGATAACGAGAGCCACACAACAGAAGACTTCAAACCAAGGTTAGGTTCAGTGCATGCTGCCAGATCCAGGATTCTATGGCCGGAGGTTGGGGGAGGAGGTAGAGGAGGTAGAGAGAGAGAGAGAGAGAGAGAGAGAGAGATAGAGAGAGAGAGAGAGAGAGAGAGAGAGAATGCAAATTGCCATACACCAGCCTTCCTTGTGTATTTACTCCTAATTTTCTGAAAATAGATTCTCCTTGTGGCAGATTAGCCTTACATATACCCAATAGAGTCCAGTCCTAACAGTCTACTACTAAATATGATATATCTTAGGCCATGATTCAATGAATTCCATTCGGGTACCCCAACAAATGATATAGAATTATAAGTGAAGTTAGACAACAAAGTGGGTGATGTAAGTTTTGACTTTGATGAGTGGGGTAATTTCAGTAACTTCAGATTTACATATACTGCCATCTGATGCTCCCAATGTTCTGATATATCGAGAGCTATGTCCACAATGCATCACCAACTGCATGAAGTGCACGTGATGATGCTTATATAGGTACTTAAACCGGAAATCGCCTTCACTGAAATATGGCGCAATTGAAAATACATTACAGTGGTGGCGATGTCGGTAAGTTATCCTGCCTTTAATTTTTTCAACAACATTCATGTTTTTAGATTGATCAAAGAACTCTCAAACTATGACGTCATTCAGATTGCGCACGGAGATGACCATTCACTCGCACTCACTCGAGGTAGTCAGTCTTTCTTTTCCAGTCAGAATCAACTTTTTAAAAACCGCTGACAAGCAAATACTCCAAAAACAGAGAATAATGCAGATAATTCACTGTGAAGTGTTCCCTGCTTTCGAAGTATTTACCTTTTAGCGGTTTTTGAAAGTTGAGTCCGACTGTTTTCATAATAAAATAATAATATTTCTGCTTATATAGCGCTTAATACATCGGCAAGTCCGAGTTTCTTAGCGCTTTAAATACAGTTATTACCCCCGGTCATCGGATTCTGGCTTGCCCGCATACAATGTATGCACTTTATCCACTCCCTGGGGAGCATTCAGGCAAGAGCTTCTAAGCTCAAATTGCTAAGCATACCACATTGGCTTTGGCATCCTACCGGGTACCCATTTAACACCTGGGTGGAGAGTGGCAAATGTAGATCAATGTCTTGCCAAAGGACATTAGTGCCGCGTGGGACTTGAACCGCGGACCTTGTGATCGACAGTCCGTTGATGTATCCACTCGACCACGACACCTCTACACCTCATACTTTCTCTTGTCATCTATGATTCCTTGTGATTTTATTTTTGATTTGGTAATGCATTACTTACACAGATGCTTTGAAACATTCTATCAAAACAATAAAATAAACCTTGGATGAAAAAGCAAAGAACAAATATCAAAGATTTTAAAACAACATATCTATTGTACATTTACCATGAATTCTTTAATTGCCTTCATGATTCTGTAATTATTCCTCTTCCCCATCTTGCCAGGTTTCATACTCTTATTGATTTCTTTTCCCTGTGTATTATTATTTAAAGCCCCACTGCACTACTTATAGCTACTTGTGCCCTCTATATAGCAAACAATGCCTAAGCGGTGACCGTTGGTCCCCCATGGTCCCCTTTTTTAAATGTTTATTGAGTTCTGATTTGATGAGATAACCACCTGTCAGTGACCATGCAGGGAGGTCTAATCCCTCACGGCTAAACTAGTGCAGATAGGCTTTAACTCTTTCTCTATCCTCTCTCTCTTCCTGAAAACCTACAAAAGCATATCGTAATTTTTGTCTAGCTTTTGCTATTATTTTATTCTGTATATTATAAAATTAAGTTTAAGGGGCATGCGTCATACATGACATGACTTTTTCCTCTGCATCATTCGTTTTTTGTTTTTCATGATTTAAAGTGTACTGTGCTTATTACCTAATTATGTATACCGGTATGTAATTCATTGCATTATTAACTAGGCAATCATTACAGTGCTTGTGTGGATGCACTTGTGCTGTGTGTACGTGTGTTAGTGTGTGTGTGTGTGTGTATTATAAAGATGGAAATGTTTTCACTGCCTTTTTGCTAGATGGGCGACTGTTTTCATGGGGTTGCAACCGTCATGGTCAGCTAGGTGTGGAGACCAAGAGGCACAGGAAGAGAGCAAAGCACCATGTGGTCGAGAAACCCACTGAAATCGAAGGTCTCTGGGGAATCCCATTGCAACACATTGCTGCTGGCGGTGATCATTCTGTTGCCCTTTCCACTACCGGGTCAATCTTTGTGTGGGGCAGGAACACGCACGGACAGTTGGGATTACAGAAGTTGGATGGTAAGTGACAGTAATATACAGATACAGAGCTGCCAACCAGTATGATTTTATAATATTTCGTACGATTTTTAGAAGTAAATACGACTGTACGATTTTGCCTCAATAAAATATAATTTTCTTTTTTTTTAAAATTTGTGTCTGTGTGCCATTTTCAATGGCAAATTGCCCATTCTCTCCTGTAAATTATCCTACAAGCATCTCACATCGGCAATTTTGGGATCTTCCTTGGTTCATCGAACACACCAGTCATGACAAAATCATGCATATTCAACCAATGGTCCATACAAAATTGTATTTCTGTATGTAGGAACTTATGCAAAAAAAAAAATAACGCATTTTCGCGGTGAGAGAGTACTTATCGATCAAAAATAGGATTTTTATTTTGAAAATAGGATTTTGGGGGGAAAATAATAGGATTTTTGTTCAGTTGGGGTTGGCAGCTCTGCAGATATTGACTGGCAGGGGGTGTAATATAACATTCTTCGGACCGCTGAAGGCAGTTATATTTTCCCAAGTGGTTATATTTATAGTTCAAAATATAATTCCCTTCAGGTCTGAAGAATGTTATATACCCCCTGCCAGTTAATATCCGTTATATTAAATAGCCTTGGTTTGAAATTTAGGAGGGGGTCCATTTTTTTTTGCCCAAAATATTTTTAGTGAGAGAAGTGAGAAGAAAAAAATTGATGGAAAACAAATTTGGGGAAAAAATATTGATGAAAAAAAACTGACCCCCCCCTCCCCAACAATTTTGTGTTTTCCTCGAAATTGGTAGTGAATACGTACATACATGTTAGAAAAATATACTAATTTTCGTGGGCAATATAAGGCGCCACAGATTTATTCAACTGGTATTCTGGAATGGTTCCGGAATGCCCCCATTCTAGACGCATTCTCAAAAAATCGATGCGATCGGCGCCTATTGTCTAGAGAACAATGGGGCATTCCAGAATGCGCCCAGAATGGGGGTGATTCTGGAATGGTCTCAGAATGGGGGGATTAAAAAAGACACGCCCGAGACTGCTGGTCAGATATGCGTGGTTTCAAATGCCGTCATAAGGTCCGACAGCGCAGCGCATTTTTAGAATGAGTTGGAGCTATTTTTATTTCTCTTTTTAACCTCGTTGCCGAAACGGAGATCCGTGAATAATAATTATTGGCTTGACTTTGTAGCCAAAATGAAGATCCGATAATAATAATTATTGGGTTGACTTCGTAGCCGAAACGGAGATCCGAAAAATATTAATTATTGGCTTGACTTCGTAGACGAAACGGAGATCTGAAAACAATAATTATTGGCGAGACATCGTAGCCGAAACGGAGATCCGAGAATAATAATTATTGGCTTGACCTCATTGCCGAAACGGAGATCCGAGAATAATAGTTATTGGCTTGACTTCGTTGCCGAAACAGAGATCCGAGAATGATGATTATTGGCGAGACTTCATTGTCGAAATGGAGATCTGAAAACAATAATTATTGGCTTGACCTCGTAGCTGAAACGGAGATCCGAGAACAATAATTATTGGCTCGACTTCGTAGACGAAACAGAGATCCGAGAATAATAATTATTGGCTTGACTTCGTAGCCGAAACAGAGATCCGTGATATCGATTGCGAGGATCAAAATCCTTTTTAAGGATTTTGATCCTCGCAATCGATATCACGTGACGCCCTGTGGACCAATCACATCCCGGTATCTGTCTAAGCTATCTAATATTTGCTAATATTACATCTTTGTTTCTAAATACTTCATGGCACGTCTTCAAGCAAGCAAGCAAGCAAGCAACAAACAAACATGAAAAAAGGAACAAGAAAGTGGTAAGAAAGAAAGTGAAAAGAAATTGTTTTAAAGTAAACCGATATCTGACAAGCATGAAGCTGGAGCCGGGTAAAACGTGAGGGCATCAAGTACTTAATTGCGTGGTGGATATGAACTCTATTATGTGTCGCATATTATTATAAATATTTTATTTGTAAAGGGTTCAGGATTTTAACGTAACCCATCCTCCACCCCCATCCCCTTATTTGGGGTACACCCTTGCTTGATACCAGGATGTATAATATGTATCTTTCCATTGACCTATTAAAGATATACAGGTACTTATCTTCTAACCATCTTCTTTAGATGTGAAGCTACCGGTCAAGTTGGGTTCCTTATCACAAGGCAATGTCAAGGTTGTCTCGTGCGGAATGCACCATACATGTTTCCTTAAACAGGTAGGAACGCTTTTATAGAGGTGTCTTGGTCGAGTGGTTTAAACACTGGACTGGAGATTCGAAGGTCATGAGTTCGATCCCTGGTATGACACTTATGCACTTAAGCGAGGCATTTTATCTGCATTGCTGCTCCCCACCCAGGTGTTCAATGGGTACCTGGAAGGAGGCGAAAGTCTTTGTAATTTGCTCAGCATTGCTGAATGGGGCCTGGCTGGAATGCTACATAGGAAGGGGGGAATGTGCATACATTGTTAACGGGAAAGCCTGAATCCGATGTCCGGGGTAATATTATTTCTGTAAAGCACATAGAGACATCATGAATATATTAAGCGCAATGTAAACCCATAATACTGTTAATATTATTATTATCATTATTATCATCATGATTTATTAATTATCATTTCCTAAATGGGATGTGTGTGTGTGTATTGGGTTTTTACAGACGTGTATCAATCAGATATGATTATTTACGTCTGGGGACCGACCTTTAACGTCACCATCCGAAAGACGCGATTCAGTTTCGAACCTGCGTCCTCGGCTGAATCAGTTTGTAACTTCCACTGTTAGCTGGATTACAGGCGCACGCCGCAACGCCTAGGCTTTCATGTAGTAATTTATATTTGTTGGGTTAATTTGTTTTCAGCAATGTCATGATTATTGTAGATTTATAGAAAAGGATATAACTAACTTGAACAATATCCTAATTCTGGTGACTCTTTGATTTACTCCTAATATAAATGGAACTAGTCGCAGATGAGAGATATACTCCTGACTTCTTACTGCCCATAGACGTAACTCTTGTTTACTTCTTAAAAGTAGATAATTCCATGCTAATATTTCATATTCAAAATATGAGCTTGAAATAATAGGTCTCTGTCGAATCTTAACAAGATGAACTGCCGATGTAGCAATCACAATAATGATTAAATAAGTTATGAATGTTAGTAACATTCTGTCCGAATCTCAAATCGGCAGTTTGGTCAGTGAATTGTGACGCAGTCGTGGATAACTCTCCCGTTTGACAAGTACAAACAAAATTATCATAAATTAAAGTTTTATCCTAAATGTCTTCTCCTTTGGGGCACTACTCAAAATATATTATGGAAAGCATACACTTTTGGAAAAATTGAAATTTCAGTCATTTTGAGTGCCGAAACAAATGGGAAAGTTGTACACCACTACATCACAGAGAATTACAGATTCAGCCAATTTGAAAGGCTGAGTCCGCACAACTTTCTCATTTTTTGTCTGATTTCATCCAAAAATGCCACCCGTCTACTTTTCTGATCTTCTGCTTTGCCCTTAAGTAGTTTGCAATCAAGGTTGGATTTTTTTGTAATATCATGATTACCCCTCTACCCCTTGTAGTTGTTAACCATTTGAATGCCTGATATAGATTTACTGAGGTTATTTTAGGTGTTGCAAAAATATATATTTATAAATTATTGTTTTCTGATTGGTCTCCTTGAACTATGTTTTTTCTTTGATTTCACGGTTTCTTTTCCTTAGAATGGCCAGCTGTTGGTATATGGTAGGGGTGTAGACAAGTGCCCTTGTGAATCTGATGAATGGGGCGAGTCTGAACTGAGACCTGGACAACCCGAACTGTTCCACACATTCTCTTTCCTGCAATCAACCAGGTATGCATTCATGCTTTTTGTTGTTACAGTCAAACCTGTCTTGGTTGCCACCTGATCCCTATAAAGGTTACTTGTCTATAGAGGCCATGTATTTTGGCTCCATTGAGAAAGAGATATGTGTTATAAGAACCTGTCTAGAAAGGCCACCTGTCTACGGTGGCCACTTTTTCTGTTTCACTTGGGTTGCTTTTCATAGACAGGTTTGACTGTATTATTCATTGTTTTGTTTGTATGTTGTTGTTTTTTTTGCTATAGCTTTTCAATGATATGTTATATCACCATATAAAACACCGACTTTGATGGCAAACTGATGTTATAAATCTGCTGATATTTTTAAAACTAATAGATGGACAGTATTACGGTGATTCCGCATTGTCCACAACAGTCACCATTAGAGTTTTTCCTTGATTGAAATCGGTGGCTCAAACAACTAAAATGATCAAATAAGACGATTAACTTTGCCTATGTACTTACCAAAGAGCACACATGATTCTATCATGGTAATTTTGTGTTTTTCATGGATCAATACCATGAACTCCCAATTTATTTCAAATGATACTAAAAATGATTCAACATAAATGAGACAAAATAATTTTTTTAATTTTTTATTTATATTTATTGACATTCTCTTGTGAATACCCCTCTGAAGAAGAACAAAATATATATATTGCAAAATATTTTGCATGGTAAATCGAGCCTAACGACTTCTATCTTACCATTCCCTGCAGTCGATGTACATATGCAGTTGATGAAATTAGCCACAGGATCTACGTTCTCGATCACGACAAGATCCAACAGGATGGGCCATCTGGAAATTTACAGCTTGAACCCCTTGAAGGAGGTTCGATGATTGATGTGTTCGAACCTGTATCGTCAACTGATTGGCCACCCGGTCGTTACGTCTTTGACCCAAATGTCTGGGAACCATCAAGGCCTGTAGAGGACTATGAACATGTTGAAAGGTTTCCAATTTCAGTCACCAACGACCATGAGTGTCCTGCGGGAGAAACAGCGGAAGATGCATCTGGCATAGCTTATGCTGGTCGGGAGAACCATCAAAGGCCACCAAGAACCTGGCGCCGACTGTGCACTGGACAGGAAAACATCTTTATGATAGAGCAGGATGAACCGATGGTATGTGTACTTCAAATTGTATGTTGTGGCTTTTGTTCTTAATAATAATAATAATATTGGTTTCTTGTATAGCGCTCGTATCTGTCAGACTTGACACTCAAGGCGCTCCCGATTATTACCCTGGCTTTAGCACGGCTGCCATTACAGGGCTCTAGCATTTCAAGGAATTAAGTCCTGCCAGGTACCCATTTACATCACCTGGGTTGAGTGTGGCAAATGTAGATTAGTGCCGCGGCGGGACTCGAACCACGGACCTTGTGATCGACAGTCCGCTGACGTATCCACTCGACCACTCGACCACCTCTACATCTTGTTGTTGTTGCTCTTGTTTCCTGACAACCTAGAAATGTTAATTTTTGAGAAATAGAAAAAGATGTATTTATAATAAATTTTAGGCAAGTTGATAATAACGACATTATGTCAAAAACTGTTAAATTTAACCTGACATACATTATTCCATAATGATGTAAATTGCTCGTTATGATTTTATTTTATTTTATTTTGGTACCATTTTGAGTGTGAATATGATATCTTTGCTTCATTTTTTCTTACCCACAGAGGAAAGATGTCCATATTTCAATTACTCCTAGAAGGGAGATCGACACACTATCTGCCGAACAACTGCAGAATTTAAGTGACATGGAAGGCGACATCACTGAAAAGGGCGCCTTATTCCAATATGCTAGCATGGTGTTCTCATCTCCCGCTTGCCTAAATGCATCCTTCCGCCAAACAGGGTACTGATGATGTTTTAAAAGGATAATCATTTCACAGGTCATACATCTCGTTTTAGCATCTACATTTATCAGTATAGCTTTATGACAGGTGGATTGGGTTCCCTTAAACCTACCAAACCCCTAGTTCATCTTTGATTATACATGTTCCAGGTGGTTTATTATCTATACTGTACTACGGTTGCACTGACTTTTGAAAAATCAACCCCAAACAACATCAATAGCCTTAAAATTGTGCCCTACCTCTTATAATGTGCGACAATGCCAAAATTAGATGCTGCTTATAAGTATCGGCTTGCATGGTGATGTAGATATAAAGTAGGCTTGCGGTTGCACCATGTGAGAGAGGAGGAGGATTGAGGAGTCCGCTCACCAAGTCTACAGGAAACCCATGCACACCGACAGATATCTTCACTACAGATCCTTGCACCATCCAGCCGTACTACAATCAGTCCCCAACACCCTCATCCGCCGAGCCCATCAACTCAGCGATGCGGACCATCTAGAGCAGTAAATCCAGCACGTCACCCTAGCTCTAACTACCATCAACAAATACCCAAGACATAAGATCAAGTCCAGGACTCCAGCCAGCAAGCCCGCAGCCAACACCAGCCCTGAAAAGAACCAACCCGCAGCTACACCACCGAAACAAACTGTTGTTCTACCCTATATTGGTCAAGCCTCTCACAAGCTTCAAGGCATCCTTCAAGCAGCAGACATCCAAGTTCGGCACAGTTCCTCCAACAAACTCCAATCGATACTCCACTCCCACAAAGACAAGCATCCAAACCACAAGAAAGCTGGAGTTTACAAGATACCATGTGAGAGTGGAAAAGTCTACATTAGTGAAACTGGGAGAAATCTGGAAACACGACTCAAGGAGCACAAAACCAGCTGCAGACTCAGCGATTGGGACAAGTCCGCCATTGTCAAACATGCCCAACAACACGAACACACCATCAAATGGGACAACAGTCATCTCATCTTCATAATGAAGCACTGGCACACACGCCGAATCCGAGAAGCCATCGAAATTCATCGCCACAACACCGTGCCCCAAGACTCAGGGTTATACATCAACGACATCTGGATACCACTCATCAACAAGTACACGGACACGCCTCCACCACAACCTCCACCACCGCCTACACCCCCGCCGCAGTCATCCGTACATCAACCACCGCCACCTGCCCAACCCACAAAGCAGCCGCCAGCCTCACAGCTACAATGCACAGCAGACGACAGCAGACTACAACGCCGCCTACGTCGGGGACACACACAGCGTCTCGCTGACACCACAACGCCACCTAAGTCGGGGGTACACAGCATCTCCCCGACACCACAACGCTGCCTACATCGGGGACACACACAGCGTCTCGCCGACACCACACTCCACTCATGGATACGGAGCACACCCAAGTCCGCAATCCAGCCCAGACGGACAAGCAGCTCACCCACGTCCGCACCCCGGTGACTCAAGCCCACACAGTCACGTATAGTACCCCCACGTCCGCAACCCGGTGCCGCGGTGACTTAAGCTCATGCACACCAGCTATTCCCCACTCCTGACGACAGATAGTCAACCTGTTCGAAACGTCGAGCCACTCCTACCACCCATCCTGTCCAACCGGCGCTATAGTTCTCCTTAGAACTATATAAAGCTAAGAAAGATAACCAACAATCTTTTTCAAGACTAACAACAGTCCTTTTCAGGACTACACACACTCAAGAAAGAAAGATTACCAAGAGTCCTTTTAAGGACTCCCCAATCCTCTCTCATACGGTGCAACCGCAAGCCTACTGTATAATGCCAAAATTATTTTTAAAAGGCGATATGATTCGGCATTAAAATCTCTCATAAGTTAATTTCCTAGAAGTATTTGTGATGATTTCATCTTTTTAAAACATTTGTTCTTTATATTTTCAGACCGAACGAAGTCAATGGTCTTAATATTGATCTAAAAGCAGCAAGAAGGGCTTTCAAATTGATCAGCAAGAACAACAAGCTCCTTGAAAAGGTGAAAATGTTTATAGTTTTACATTGCCCCTTAGATTTCATCATTATATTTATATCATTTGTAACCATAAAGATTTGTATCGAACTAAAAAATAATCATATTTTGCAGTTTTCTCTTTTTTTATACGGACAGAATTTAATTAATCAAACAAACACATATTTATTAAACAATCAAGAAAACACACGTTTCCTAGGAAGAGATGCAAAAATTCTGTCTTTTTTAAATATGGGTGAACTCAACAGAGGAGGTTGTTATCAAACACAGCGATTCCTAGTAATTTTGTTTCGTGTTGGTTCTTTTTACTAATTTGATTATCTTGTCTGGACGAAATATTATGATTTCCTGTAAAGATCAAATGGATCTTTCTAAAACGCGACCAAGGGTAACAACAATTTAACAACTGCAATACCGTATGATTAAATTGAAATGTTAAACATCATACCCGCAAATGTTAAAACATTAGTTATCTAGTATTTTTTGTAGCACAATTATGCCATATCTTTACCAGTAATCCAATTCTACCAAATAATTTCTTTTTTACCTAATCATATTCCATAGCTCTCTGATGTGATCTCTGTTGATCTGTGTAACAGCCTTCCTCAGTCAACACCCCAAGGCGAGGCTCTTCGGTTCATCTTTATTCTAATGGAGTGTTCTGTCTTCGGCAACCCTTACCGCCCCTGGGGGCGCCGTGCCCTGGCCTCTGTTGGCAGGTTGATGGATTTACTTCACAAGGCATCGCAGGCCGGAGAAAACAGGTCCAACTCGGCAACACCTGGTAAACAGTCAGACACAACTTCGGAAAACCAAGTATAGGCAAAATACTTGGAAGCAGCGCACAGTGAATATAGAGCCCTCAACGTTCAATGCGAAGCAGTGTGTGCAAAAAGCATTGGGGAAAAGAATGCAAAGTCAACCTTCTGACAATTATGTTTTTTTTATTCAATGCTATGGGTCAATTATCTTCAAAATCCCTTAATGATTAATTATGTAAAAATTCCATCGAAATGGGAAAAAACATGTAAAAAAATAATTATCCAATGCAAGATGTTTTCAAAAATGTATATAAACAACAAGTTGACTTTATAAGATTTTCCCCATGACTTTCGTGTACACTGCCACGCACTGAACGATGAGGGCACTATGTTCACTGTGAGGTATCCGCTGTTTTCCAAGTATTTGCCTGTACTCGAGTTTTCCAAAGTTGTTTCTGATTGATAAATACCACTGCAGACAATTTCCTTATGTGAGTTTTAGCAATTACAAAGCATATTAGGCAACACGATCGTAAAGACTTTCGGGAAATCCCCCTTTGGCAATGTCAATAACCTCAAGCTTGACAAACGCCTTTTGAAATGTGCGAACATTGCAATGGCATTATTACCAATCCGAACGTGAATTTCTGTTGGCGATACAATATGTATTTAAATTGCCATTGAGTTCATTTCCAGAAAGTCTTTGCGATCAGGTTAATTGGGTAGATTGGTAGCGATATAAACAAAAGTTGTGAAGCGGGTTTGTATGACACGAGTTTCGGCAGTGATTTCAATACAAAACACTACTGGAATCCTTGATTTCAACCCTGCAATGCACCAAACACCATATCTAACCCTTATTCTATCGATCTCCATTTGCCACTTTTTAGCCCGTTGGTGGAAGTTCGAACCGATGTCATTTAGACGCACAATCATGGCTTACCGACTGTCAGTCACAACCCTAATCAAAGACAGAGCACTATTGGAGAAGGAACTGGACAACTTTGGAACCTACCTAAGAGTTCTCAGCTTCTTGAATGAGGTGAGATAGTTAATATTTTATGAACCAGTTATGTGAGCTTTTACGGTTGTATGACGCTTGCTCCTGCGACAATTCATGTCAATTGCTCCGAGTCAATTTTCTAAACTAACCAAATTCCGAACTTTAATCCTGGACCCAACACTATATCTAACAACAATGCTAACCCTAAATCTACACTCGCTGAATTGCAACCCTAACCCCAATCCTTTATCTCTGACGACATAAAGCCCAGAACAATTATTGCAGGAGCAAATGTCGGGTCACTGTTAGTACAACTATAACTCTGGTTCATTACATTACAAACCAGAGCAAAATAACACTGAGCTCCTATAGGAAGTATATTTATTCAGATGGTCATATCTCAGCCAATACTTAACATATTCAATTGGTTTTTCGACATTTTGACATTTATTTTGATGCTCTTTCGGAAAATGAAGTTTAAATTGAGGAATTCCAAAAATAGTTTTTTATGACGTCACACATCACCACTCTATATCAGAACCCATTATTATTATTATTAAAATGAAACAACCAAAATAAAACATAAGGATACAACAATTATATTAAACCACTTGCATACAGGGCCACATCCACATACACCCACCCCCACACACCCACGCACACACACAGACACACACACACATATTTAGCGTGACATGACATACTAGCATAATCCTACTCTAATTGGCTTTTTGAAAGGAAGATTTCACAGGGGTAAGGGGTCAAAATACTCCTCTCCCTGTATCCCCTGCACAAGGTCCGATCTAAAATGTTGCATTGTATATACTTGAAAGAAAAAAAGTCATGGATCTGCAATCTGTAACTCCTGACCGCCAACACCACCACCCTTCCCGTGAGGATAATTTTCAACACGGTTTAGGCGTCGGTAATTAATCATATTCACTTTGATTATGTGTAAATGTTTTCAGATAGTAATATTTCTTATCAATACTTTCGCGTATGTATTGACATCTGTATTTCATTCAGCAAGAATTCATGCATAATCTTTGTGTTATCCTTTATATTTGTCTATACTAGGTTAATCTCCAGCATGACATTCTTTCCATTAAGACGTTCTACATCCCAGATTTATATGAAGACTGGAGTCATCCACCTCGAGTAAGTGATACGGGTCTGACCGTTCATTTTAGTGGTGGGTGAGGGGGGAGGCTGGGGGCAATTGCCAAAGAATTGTTTTTTTCCCTCGAAGGTTCTTTTTTTTAAATTGCCATACAAGGGGGTTCACAATTCCGAAAATTATGATATGGCGTTTTATTTTATTTTATTTTCAGAATTATAAAAAATCGGCATAATGGGCCATTTAAACAATTTTTTTAGTTACTAACCTTTATAATATTTAATTGTTGTAGTATAGAACATGAGAAAATAAAAGAACTTTCGGATTACTGAATCACTGGAAATAAATGATAAAGCGCCATGTATCACATCGGAACACCTTTGCGAACATAGTTGATATCACTATAGAACTGTCAAGAGTGATGACTCTTGTACGATAGTAAGGATAATGGACAGATCTCGAAGTGATCACGATACATTTCTATTTTTATGTGTATTTATATTTATTGATTAATCCTCATCGGCATATCATCAATATCTTGTTTGAATATAACAGCAACAAGTAAATTATAGATAAATGACAAATTGTTAATTGAATAATGGCTTTTATTGTTAAAGGGAAATCCAACCCAAATAGACAACTACTCTAAAAGAAAGCAGAAAAGTCAGAGAAACAAACTGATGAAAGTTTCAACTAAATCTGACTAAATATAAGAAAGTTGTGATTTTTTTAAAGTTGTAATCACTATACGTATGGGCACTTCAAATTGGCTGAAGTGGTAACGTCAATGTGATGTAGTGCCGGACTACTTTCCCATCTGTTCCACACATAAAATGACTAAAATTCAAATATTTCACAATTTCATGGCTCAGGAGGATCTATTCTTTTTAGAGGACCTATAATAATATGCTATCTATAATATATTTTGAGTAGTGCCCCAAGAGAGAAGGAACTTACGAGAAAAACAGAAATTAATGATATTTTGTACACGGCAAATGGGAGAGTTATATATCCACGTTCTACGTCACAATCCACTGACCAAACTACAAATTTGAAATTCGCATAGACTTAGTGATCTTCTATTTCAAACATTTTATAACTTCCTTACTATTTGTCCGATTCATTTCAAACTTTTGCCATTCTGTTTCTGTTATTTTTCTGCATTCATTCAAATCAACTTATTACAAGGGTTGGATTGAAACGACAACAGAGGCGTCTCTATACAGTGATGCCATTTGTTTTCCATTTTCTTTTGTTTTAAAGAAGTGCAGTTTATGCTATCGAATTTGCAATGTTTAATAATGAATGTATTTGCAATGTTCGACACGTTCCCATTGAAAACCAATCTTCCCACAGTGTGGGCTTTTTACAGTGTATGCATAAATTAAGTTCACTCTCGTGTTACTATAAACAAGAAAAACAGTCATGTCCTTTTTCTTGATGGTTATAGCTGTCGCAGGAATTCTCCTGGATGTCGTTTCCATTCCTCATTGATCTAGAGACGAAAATAAAGACACTGGAATACCTTAACACGTGTGAACAAGAAGTTAGTATCATTTTGTTTTTCTTTGTGAGAAGTTAGGATTAGTCAACAAATCTGTCAAACTTTACAATTTTACTAAACCACGTAGGCCTACAAAATGCCAAATAGTATTTTTTCCAAGTTTATCCAAATTTTTTAACCTCTGAATTTTTAACTTTCTGCATTTTTAAATGGTTCATGTATTCTGTTCAATCAGTTCCAATTACATCTGTATTCTATGCAAGCCTCTTTTTTAATTTGTCATAATCAAATTACAAGATTAGAGGCATCGTGGTCTAGTTATTACTTCACCAGACTTTGAATCACATCTTTCGAGGTTGGATTCCCTGCGGCGGCATGGCGTCGTTTTTCAACCAAGACATTGATCTCCATTCCCACTCTCTACCCAGGAGCTATATGGGTACCTGTGAGGGTTGCCGAAAGCCAATGTGACTGCTTTTGCCATTGCCCTACATGAATGTGTGTGAATTTTGCAAAATGGTAGAAAATTTACCTAAGGAGTGGAGATGGTGCACGTCTGTATGCGGGCTTGATATACAGTGACCAGGAGTAATGATAATGACATTGTAAAGCGCATTGAAGTATTCACGTGATGCTGTATATTAGTGTAATATCTTGTCATATTGTTAAGATTATTGCAGTTTGTTTAACCTAATATCCGGCAGTTTCAAAGTTCTCAATTTTTTCAACAATTCTTTCTTTCAAGAATGCCATGCAACCAGAAAGGAGTCTAGACCCATTTTTTGGAATGCGTCTTATCATGGGGATTCCTCAACCACGTGTGTCTCTTCACCTAGAAGTTAACCGGGATGACATCTTCGGGAGGAGTGTCCGGGAGCAGTTAGCTAAGATGCTGAGCTTCCCGAGGTCTGGGCTTCTAAAACCTCTCATGGTCCACTTCATGGATGAGATTGGTATGGACGAGGGGGCTCTGAGTATGGTAAGTGATTATTGGAAGCCTTGTAATAGCCACCGTTTTAATACACCTTGATAGAGAAAGAGAGAGACAAAATATTTAGAAATGTTTAAAAGGACAAAGTATTGCACCAAGCAAGGATCGAACCTGGGATCTCTCTTATGAGAGTCAAGAGCCTTGACCATTATAAAAATACCACACTGCTCCAACAGTAATATGTATGTCTCCTTATTTTATTAAAAACAGGAGTTTTTCCGGCTTGTCTTTGAAGAACTTCTCGATCCAGAAAAGAACAATCTTGTCCGCTATGTCAACGAACTCGACCCGACTCACTCGCCTGTCTGGTTTCGGAAGGTACATGAATTTTCTTTGGTATTTCCACTGTGATCAGGCCCCACAAGTTTAAGACAATTTATTGGCAAATTTGAGTTTACATCTTCAAACTAGGAAATTATTCAGAGATTGTTCATGTTGTATTTTGATACACATTTTAGTTTTAGATGAAATCCAAGTTTCACTTTTTTGTCGGGTAAAATATGTCCCAAACATACTTGGCCTATATGTTTGGCATTTCTCGTTACCTAATATTTCTTAAAGTATTGCATAATTTCATTGCTATCTTGGCAATTTTGAATAACAAGTATCCATTGAACGCCACTGAAACAAAGTTCTCAATATGATTTACTGATTGTTTGAAAATAAAGTTGCGTTTGATTTTTGGGGTGACATGATATTGCTGCGGTTTACCCATGAAAAAAAAAAAAAAATCTATTTGATATGTATTATGATCATTCAAGAGTTTGGCTGGATGTATTTTTGGAGGACTCATAGTGCGTTTGTATTGTAGTTATGCTTCTTCATTTCTATTTTAGAAATTGCAATGTATTTGAGAAACTCACTTTGCTTTGTATATTTGTACATTAAAAAAATATGCCTGTGCAATATATATACGCATTCATTTTCATGAACTACCGGGTAAACCAAAACCACTTTTCCTGAAAACTTATGTAAAACAGGACTGTGAGGACTCCGAACTTGCCGAGATATGTGGTCTTCTGTTTGGGCTTTCATTGTACAACAAGGCAATAGTTCCATTACCGTTTCCACAACTTTTCTACGCCAAGCTTCTAGGAAAGGGGTATGTTGCTCTTAAAACACCACCACCACCACCAACAACAACAATAACAACAACATCAACAGAACATAAGCCCTTTCTCTGTGTGACAGAGGCAATATAGGTTCTCGATTTGATGAAGCACCTAATGGTCGTATCCTCACATGTTACAACAACTGGTATCAAAACAAATAATATTTAGAATCTGAACGAAAAGAATGTAATCATTGTAGTGACACCACAAAATAATCTATAATTCATTTTTGTTGTTGTATCTATTAAGGGCCTCGTTACATCGAAAAGATTTCAAGTTTTGAAAAAAAGAAAAAAAAGAATGCTTTGCTAAACTATTTCATGAGATCCAGCGTAATTGGCCCAAATTATGTCACCTTGTGTTTTAGAAGAAGAAAAAAGCGACCATATGCAAAATATAGTTGACCGGGATTCCGAATGTGAGTGTATATAATCTCATTTTTGTGTGTTGGCTTCCTTGTATCGCCTGGTCATAACACAAACATCATTTTCATTTTATTTCAAACAAATTATATAGATTTTATAATATTTTTAGGGGGACAACTAACGTGAGTTCCTCCTTTATAGAGACATACGATTGAGCAGTGTCTGCACTGTCTAAAATCAGAAACCCTCAAAACTGGTGGCAGCGATTTCTATTCTTGATTCTATAATTCTATAATTGATTTGTTTATGTATTTATTTGTTTTCATCTTTTACCTATTATTATTTGTTTATTTTTTATTTATTGTTTTTCTTGTAATTTTCAATAATTATAGATTCAGTCGTTTATTCATTTATTCATGTCTATGCTATGATAGAATAAAAATTATTTTGATTTCTCGTTGATTATCAGCCCTCATAGTAATATGGAGGAAGCAGCAGAGCTTGACAAAGAGTTCGCAGCTCAGATGTCCAAATTACGGACTGGAACAGAAGATTACGTGATGGAGTGTTGCTTTGGTGATGAGGTTAAACTGGAGGATGGGAGGAGTGTCGAGGTCACGAAAGAAAATGTGTAAGCAAAACAGACTCCAAGATCTTAAGTGTATGCAACATTGTCTGAAGGCAGCTTGATCCAAAGCTGGGCATAATAGTGATAATAGCAGTATTTTTTAATGCCTTGAGAATCCTTAGGATGGATATGTATACACCGATGATGTAATTGTAGCTGATTTTGATCATTGATTAATTATTATCGTCATGTACAAGTCGTATCTATTTCAATCATAATATTCATTGGCACTGCTTCGCGGAAGAAGAGTTGATATCCTGAAAGGTGTTCCACTTTTCGTGCAGGCCCGATCATGATGATGGTGAGTGATCAAGGACTATGCGAGATAAGCAATTCTTACCACAGTGGGTGCAGCTTTGTAAGATGTAGCATATAATACGTAAGTCCCCTGCCAGAAGAAAAAAAATATTTCTCTTCAGAAAACAAGAGGCTTGTAGAAATAAATACACCTAAAAAATCGTGTTGTAATGAAGACAAATATATTTGCATTATTTCAATATTAACCTACATCCGGTCAGTCGATTTATGTTATCTTTAGTGACGCCAACTGCATGCCTCTTTTGCATAGTACCCTCGAGTCTATCCTTATTGCAGTGAACTATTATGCTTTTTTCCAACTTTTATTTTAAATTCTTTGTGCTAAAGAGATCTATATGTAGACAAGATGGTTCAAGAGTACCTGGTTCCGTCACAGTTTGCAGCCTTCCAGCAAGGATTCTACAGAATCTTCACTCAAGGGCTCTTTGATATTTTCAGACCGATCGAGTTGGAAGCGCTTGTCAATGGAGAGAAATACTTCGATTGGAAAGCCCTTGAGCAGGTAATATCGACTCCTAAAATAGATGATAGACCAGTTCATAGTTAGCACAAGCTATCAATGGCCGCAAATTTCCACAGATCTTTTAAATATACAGTGTACATGTATATATTTTATTAAAAAAAAAACACTCCAAAAATAAGGAGACGCTTCATGAATTTGTTTCCCCTTTTGTTTCTCCGAAAGCTTTTAAAACGGTAACAGAAATTCCACTGACAGCTCAATACTTCTTAACATGATTTAAATTTATGTATATCTTGTTTATAAGTACACCTTTCCAGGGTTGAACTTATCTCTAAGTTGGACTTAAAAATTATGGAAAGCCGTTAGCATCTATAAAAATATTTTTTAAAAGTTATTTTATAAGGCATAAAATGTTGATTCATATTATTCATATTTTCAATTATCAAGGAGATTTCATGTTCTTGATGTGGAATTTATAAAGAGTCTAAAATATTTGAATTTTCGCTTTTGAACATATTTTATTTTAAGGCTACAAATGGCTCTCCATAATTTTTAAGTCCAATTTAGAGTTAAGTTCGACTTAGGATCTTTGTGAAACACCCCCCAGATATGGCACGGTAAACAGCTGCAATTTTGCCGCATCATATCTGAACAAGCCTTACTCTGACACAAAACTGTTTTTGTAGTTAGTATAAAATTTTACATTCCTATTTCTCTTTATGAACGTTTTTCAAATGTAGAAGTTTTTTAAGCAAAACAATGCAGAAAATAAGGTACATATGTGATATTTTTATGCCTCTGCAGTGAAGTAGCAGGAGGCATTATGTTTTTTGGGTTGTCCGTCCGTCCGTACGTCCCGTTCTCGTGATCGCGTTATCTCAAGAACCGATTGATGGATTCCCGCCAAACTAGGGTCATGTATCTTGCAGAGCCAATGAACTGATTAGATTTTGGGGTCACGAGGTCAAAGGTCACAGGGCTCATTATGTATGCAAAAATAGCTTGTGATCGTGTTATCTCAAGAACCGATTGATGGATTCCTGCCAAACTTGGGTCATGTATGAATCTTGCAGAGCCAATGAACTGATTAGATTTTGGGGTCACGGGGTCAAAGGTCACAGGGCTCATGTTTGCAAAAATAGCTCGTGATCACATTATCATTAGAACAGATGGACAGATTACCTTTAAACTCTAGATATGTATGTATCTTGCAGATCGAACCAACGAACTGATTAGATTTTGGGGTCATATGAGGCTCATTTTGTATGCAAAAATAGCTTGTGATCGCATTATCGTTAGAACCGATAAAAAGATTACCATCAGACATATACATGTATATGTGTCTTGCAGAGCCAATGAACTGATTAGATTTTAGGGTCATGAGGTCAAAGATCAAAGGGTCATACATGAAAAATAGCTTGTAATCACAATATTCTGAGAACCTGTTAATGGATTACAATCAAACTGGAATTTTAAAAATTGCTTGTTTTTGGTTTGTAAAATCGCTCTATGGCGGAGGCATAATTTTCAACTGCGCGCATTCGAAGATCCATCTAGTTTAAATCCTGTTTTTAGATCATCCGGCCCGAAGGGCCCGATGAGCTTATGCCATGGCGTGGCGTCCATCGTCCGTCCGTCCGTCCACAGTTTTCAAAATGCTTCTTCTTCGTTATTTTTCAACCGATTTTGATTCTGATTGTTTCATATGATAGGGCTAGGAGGGGGATTTAAAACTACTACACAGAATCGTGAAATTCATTATCTATGCTAATTTATGCAAATTTATTCGAAATCACAAAAAATGCTTCTTCTCCTTCATTTCTCGACCGATTTTGATTTGGTTTGCTTTATCTGGTATAGCTAACTTTGGTACACTAAACTTCTGCACAGAATTTTAAAATTGTTCTCCATTAATTAATTATGGTAATTTATACAAATTTATTACAAAAATTACAAAAATTGCTTCTTCTCCTTCATTTCTCCACCGATTTTGATTTGGTTTGCTTTATCTGGTAGAGCTTACTTTGGTACACTAAACTTCTACACAGAATTTTAAAATTGTTCTCCATTAATTAATTATGGTAATTTATGCAAATTTATTCCAAAAATAACAAAAATTGCTTCTTTTCCATCATTTCTTGACCGATTTTGATTTGGTTTGCCTTATCTGGTAGAGCTAAATTTGGAACACTAAACTTCTACACAGAATTTGAGATTTTGCTCCATTGATTATTTATGGTACTTTATGCAAATTTATTCCAAAAATAATTTTAAAAATCACAAAAAATGCTTCTTCTCCTTCATATTGTGACCAATTTTGATTTGATTTGCTTTATATCATAGAGCTAAATTTGGTACACTATACCTCTACGCAGAATTTTGAAATTTTTCTCCATTAATTAGATATGGTAATTTATGCAAAATTTATTCCAGAAAAAACTAAAACTAAAATTCCTTCTTTTCCCTCATTTCTTGACCGATTTTGATTTGGTTTGCTTTATCTGGTAGAGCTAAATTTGGTTTACTAAAATTCTACACAGAATTTTGAGATTTTGCTCCATTGATTAATTATGGTAATTTATTCAAATTTATTCAAAAAATAACAAAAATGCTTCTTCTCCTTCATTTCATTTTTAAAGTTTTGTGCAAAATATTAGGATGATTATTTGCAAATTTGATCCCTCACAGAAAACACTTGATTTGTGGATTAAAAAGAGGAGAAAAGAGAGGTTGAAAATTAAATGTTCAGAACGCATTTTGTTTTCAGCAAAGCGCTACTCCCGGCGCTACTAGCGCAAGGCCAGGATAGGCCTAGGCATGGCAATCACACTGCATACCCCCCTTGCACACACACTTTGGATAAGTAGAACTATGGTAGTAGGGTCCATGGTAGAACAATGCTCACAGTTATTGTTTATGCTGGTGGCCCAATCTGGCAAAAATATAACAATTTTATAAATGATAGGAAATATCAAGAAATGATAAATGTACTAGCTAATATAAATTTAGAGAAATGGTGGTCGATTTGTAACAGATTTGTGTTGCTTTCCAGTCTGTTTACCCCACACCCCCGTTTTGCGAATGGAGCATTCCAGTCTAGCTGATCTGAGTCAACAGTGCAGTATCAGCTAGTGACTTGTGTGCTAGTACATGACCCCATGTACATTGCATATATGCATTGTTAATTGAGTACTGTAGGCAGTGATGTATTATAGTATTGGTTTTGCATTGACACACAGCTAGCTCCACATGTTGTGCATGAATGTTGTGGCACAATGCAATCATGCAACAATACAGCCTAGGGCTAGCCAAAATTTGACGAATTCCATTTCCTTTAGTTTCTATTTAATCTTGTACAGCTAAATGAAATTATGTCCCTTCCAGGGCATCAAATTTTTATTTTTTGACCAGTTCAAAAGTGTACCACATAAAATTTACGATATTTGTTGTTGCAAGATGCAGATGAGCGCTACGTCATTGACGTTCTGGTTTATGGTAAGAAATCAAAATTATGAATTGATTTGAATCTGTAAAGGAGTTGGCAATCGATCTAATTGTTAGAACAATTGGTTTACCTGGTTATTGACTGAATATTAAAGTGGTAGAATTGGTCAAAAAACTTTTAGTGTGTTTGACACTGCATTTTTGAAGTAGTAAATGACATACTTTACAAAAATAAAAAACACGTTGAAGATCTGTTTATTCTATTTTTCTTATGATTTATAATTTGATTTATTATCAGTCGACTCAGTATATACAGCCACCGTATACACACTCACACCCAACTATCAAGATGTTCTGGAAGGTATTTCATGCTCTAGACAATGACACAAAAAGAAAGTTTCTTGGTAAGTCTAAAATGTTTGATTTACCTTTTTTGATATGCTTCTCCACCCATTGCATAATGATATCTATAATGACCATTAAATGGAAAGGATAAAGAAGGCCATTGTCGAGATTTTAGATTATAATAATTACAAATTGGTCTTATTTTTTCTAGTATAGCCACACCAATGTTAATACTGCTCTTACTGCGGACACTGCAATTATGAGCACCCCAGCATTGCCAGGTCCCCAGTACACCTGGGTCGAGAGGAACAAAATGTGGGCAAACACGTACCTTGCTCAAGCTAAGATGTAAGCCCCGAGCAAAGATAGAACTTGGGACCTCTCTTATTAGGAAAAAACAGCCTTTACCAGAATACAACAATTATGCTTCCCAGAATTCCACTGATGAAGTCAGAACAGTTTATTTATCACTTGCTCGAATACGTTGGCATTCCAAGACAAATGACAGAAAGTGCACAAGGCTATATCGTCCAGCCAATATGGCCTACCGGCAGGGATGTTTACGAGACTGAACACATTTTTCTCGTTGACCTTGTAAAAACTGGCCAGTCGGAAGGTTCAAGAGACTGAAGATCGAGTTCATCTTTGGTCTCCGGTCCTTCTGTTCTATCGGCATTCCTTGGGTCTCCTGTGGCTTCGATTTCAGTTCTTGTGCTTAATTGCATCCTTGGAACAGTTGTTTGCCTATACTTGCCCGTTACTTCACAGGCAAATGGGTACCTGGCATTGCTGGGGCTAACAGTAAGGCCTTAAAAAAAGATGTTGTATTGCCCTTTACGACCGACCCAAAATCTGAAAATCTAGGGTCAGCTTATTAAAAAGGGTTTTTTTTCACCGTTTTTTAAAAAATTTTTAAATGAATAAAAAATTATGTATTTTAAAATAAATGTATAAAATCATCAAATTATTCCCAAATTCTCACTAGTCTTCTGCCCTAGTTTCAAAATCCTGCTAGCGTAAACATGCAAGTAGACCCCATGCAGCCTCGTGTACGTGTATATACCATGCACTGCACCAGCTAGAAACCAGGGAGATTTGGACGACGTTCCCGGTTTTGAATTTTTTGGGCGACGGTTGCTGTTCAGAGTTTTCTACGGAAAGGCTCACGACACTTTATTCATGACACATTTTGAAGGCACTAAAAAAAAAAGGTAGAAAAAACAAAAAAGATTTCCGACCGACCGACCCATGTTTTGGCACCTAGCTTAAGGGCAAAACAACATCTTTTTTTTTTAGGCCTTATGCACGTCGTAGAGTATGGAGTCAGGATCTTGGCGATGAGACTTTCAATTCCCTTCTTCACTAATCCTGTGTGTCAGATGGTTTAGGCTATTGGACTCACCTCTCCTTTGAAGTTCCACACTCTCTCTATCTCTATATCCACAGATCTTTATTATTAAGTCTTTTGTCTCTATCCTTGACTGCAATGTTGATGTCATGAGTGCTGTTATTTTTATTATTAATACTATCTTTAATATTATTATTATTATTATCATCGTTATTATTTATATTATAATAATAATAATTATTATTATCATGATGTATCTTGTTGCAGTATTTGTCTCGGGGTCTGATCGCGTCCCGGTCGGTGGACTACGAAACCTAGGTCTCCATATCGACCACCTCCAGGTACCCATGGACGATTCCACGGACGAGCAACCATGCGACATCGAAGACAGACTCACACGGCTTTTGCCCCAGGGCCATGGGTGCAGTAACCATGGCTACCACCGTACCTTAAAGCTGCCTATGTATACTAGCCTCGAACTCATGGAAGATCGTTTGACTGTCGCCCTGACCTATTCCGATTGCCCATTTCATATCGCTTAAGTTTATAGGATTTGAACTCTTGGTGCTTTTACAGGGGCATTACTTTTCACTCAAAAGAAATAACAATTTGTGCTATATACAACACGTTGAACTGGGTAAAGAATTTAAACTGTGGATATTATTAAGTTACTTTGCTCCAATGCTTTATTTTTTACCATGTGAAAAATGTGACAATTATTTTTGCACAAGTTTGTATTTTTATATCTTACGTATATTCATGCTCGCTATTGGAAGTAAGAAATGACATATTTGTGCAATATACAGCAAGTTACACACACACACACAAAAAGAAGTGGTCCCAGAATGAAGTCTTGATGGACACCACACCTAATCGGTAAACGACTAGAGTCAGTAACATCAGCTGAAACATATTGTTGTCTGTTCGACAAGTAGTCTTTAAACCAGGATAGAGTTTGCCCTCGAATTCCATATGTATATGTATTCCATACTTTCGGAAGCATCTCTTTCAAACATTCAGAAAGTAAGGACAGAGCGATCAATTGTCTTATTGAACTCAACGCCGAAATAATAATTGTCAAAGTATTGTCACGAGAGAAATTGAAGAAAAAGCTAATAATAATTATACAGAACAATTAGCCCAACCTGTATTTAGCACGGATATTATAAATGATAATGTGATTCCGAATTTATTTAATAAGTCGGTACTGTGAGAGAATGGCTCAATACCTCTTATAAAAAGTAGAGGAATTACATTTTTCTCCATTTAAATATTTACATAGCCTTACATCAAAAATTGGTGAACTAAAACTAATACTGAAGAATTCACCTTTTGATGTCTTATAACAGTCAATGAGACTCTGTGTGACAGTACCGTAGATGATTCCGAAGTAGGCCTATGTATGGATGATTTCATATTACTTCGAAAAGATAGAAATAGGAATGGTGGAGGAGTTGAAGTTTTTGTTTCCAAACGATTTGGCTATAAGAGGAGAGATGATTTAAATCATGAAGATTTGGAATGTCTTTTGGTTGAACTTTACTATCCACATGAACCACCTATTCTGATCAGAGCTTTTTATAGGCCTCCTAATGCGACAGTTGAATTCTTTGAAAAACTCGATTCCAATCTAAAGTTGGCCAGCTCTGTAAATAAAAGTTGCATCTTTCTAGGTGACTTTAAAGCCCAAGTCCACTCCAAAAATAACTTGCCTTTAATAGAACCAGAAAAAGCAGACAAACCAATCAAAAAAAGTTTGAGCAAAACCGGATAACTAATAAGAAAGTTATGAATTTTTGAAAAAGTATGTAAAACTATGGAACAGTGATATTCACAACACACATTGCCAAGATGGTTATCAGTTTGTGACGTCATGTCCTCACTACTTATCAATTGCTTTATATAGTTTAATCCCATTAATTTCCCTTTTATCCCCAAAACTTGATTTCCCATGCCTTTGCCCAGGTTATATGATTTGTATCATATTGCGTGCAGGACATTTCCCAAAATCTTTTATAAATTTTGAAGAATTGATACTATTTTTCTGAATATTGTATTTCATAATTATTGATTTTTATATAAATAGTTTATCAAAATTCAAATTTGTCATGATTTAACTGGACATAAATTACTCTATATTAGTGCATCCACACAAAAACATATTACTATCAATCTAACTTGGATGCTGGTGTGAAGAAATACGATTATTAGGGGGAAAATAGGAAATTTATATTATCAATATAAAGAAAATAACTAGTGGATAGTGAGGACCATACGTCACAGACTCATGAGTGAGTTGCCAATTTGTGTAGTGATTTTCAAAGTTTTTCATGTCATTACTAATTCATGACTTTCTTATCAGTTATCCGATTTTGTTAAAACTTTTTTTGATTGGTTTGTCTGATTTTTCTGGTTCTATTGAAAGTAAGTTATTTTTGGAGCGGACTTGGGCTTTAAATGCAATTATATGCCAAATCAAGCTTGCTGTAGTGCTAATGTTAATAAGCTATATGGTTTCAGTCAACTGATAAATAGTCCAACTCGAGTTACTAACAGCACAAGTACAATAATTGATCTCATATTTGTTTCCGATCCTGAACTATACTTTGAAGCAGGGGTTTGTCAAACAAGTATTAGCTATCATTTTTTCGTGTATGCAGTAAAATCCTTCAATTTTAGTAAACGAAAAAATCCCACCTCCGTTGAATTTCGTTCATTTAAGAATGTTGATCAAGAGAGTTTTCTTAATGATTTAAAAACTATGCCATGGCATCTTTTCAAAGATATTAGAAATGTTGATCTTGCCTGGGAAACCTGGGAACACCTATTCTTCACAGTCGTAAACAAGCATATTCCGTTATGCAACAAACAAATTCGTAAAAATGCTTGTCCATGGATAACGGCCGATATCGTTCATTTAATGAAACAACGTGACTATATGTTCACAGAGCTGCTATACTTACAAAAGACGAAGAGTTGTGGAATAGTTACATAACCCTTAAAAATATAATTACTCATCTTATTAGAAAAGGGAAGAAAGAGTACCACTGTAACTTTATTAATGAAAATCATGGAAATTCTTGAAACATATGGAAGTGTCTGAAACATGTAATTCCTAAGTCCAACAAGATCTCTCCGCATAGTTTGGAAATTGATGGAGCTGCTAGAATAATTTGAAACAAAAGTGAATTGATTAGCAATCTGAAATGGATGCCAATTGAGAAACGTTTTGAAATTTCAGCGTGTTAATATGATGTACAAATGCACACATCATTTGGCGCCATCCTATTTACAAGAAAGTTTAATTAAAGTAATTAAAGTAATTAGTGACATTCATCAATATAATACGAGGCAGGCAGATGAAGGTTTACTTTCTGTGCCAAAGTATAAAACAGAATGCTTTAAACATAGCCCCCTCGTATCTTCAATTATAGCATGGAATCAGTTGGACAGATCATTGAGAATGGCAAGCTCTGTGAACACCTTTAAATACATGTTCAAACAATGATCTTGCAATATCGATTCCCAATAAGATAAAATGACAAGAGGAATTTTGTGTAGTGTCTTAACTAAAGTTTTATTGTAATTCCTTTTAGCTTTCCAGCACATTTCTTTTGTAAAAATCAAACGATTGGTTTGAAAATGTGCTTGCAGAACAACATGTTAAAATGTGGTATTTATATACATGTACATCCTCATTGCTAGGAAAATTTCACTTGATGCTTTTTATTTTTTGACGTTGTCAAGGATATGACATTTGCAATGTCATATGTTTTATTGTCTGTTTCTTAGCCCTGCATGTAGGATGACATAATGCATTTCTAACTGAAAGAATGATTTCATATAATTTATTATCAGTTATAAATATATTTGTATTTTTATTGTTATTTAAGAGTGTACTTGCATTCAATTGCTATACTAGTTTACATGCACTCATTTTGCATATTATCCAGTAATTTACTATCTTGTAAAATTTGTGTTGTAAATATGTATATAACAATTTTGGTATCCCTACTGTCTTTTTCTCTAATACGTTTTCTTGAACAAAAAAAGCAAAGCAAAACAAAACAAACTATTCATTCATTACGAGGATACCAAATATTTTGTAAATAAGTTTATACAGTCATGTTCATGATGTTCTTACTTATTCTTTGTTGCTATTAAGAGTTTATGTTCATGATTTTGTTATTATTATTATATCTTTTTTTTAACAATTGTTTCTTATTATGTTTAACAGGGCCTCATGGAAGACCACCATTATTGGTGATATGAGTCACCCTGTCTTAATATCAGAAATAAATAAATAAATAAATAAAGTTTTCGAAAATAATATCGCTAGTGATATTCGTTTGTCTCGCAATGTGGTCAATAAGGAATCTAAAAGATCTCGACGTTTCGTGCGCCGCTGCAACACTTCGTCAGGTGATAAAAACTAATGTAAGCAAGGGTGCTTTATAAGCACCCTTTTATAAGCACCCTTTTTTAAGCTATCAATATTCGTCTCAATCCCAATAATTTCAACAGAGACAACGGGATCGATATCCCCGAATTTTGGATGCGTACGATACGCCGCCATGACACTCCCCGCCCAGCCGGCCAGCACCTTTCGATTCCATTCAGCAGAGGGGCCGAGCCAGCGGCCCGTTGATTGGTCGAGCTCGCCATTGCTTCCGCCCAGCAGGCGAGCCGAACCAGCGGCCTGCTGATTGGTCGAGCACCGTGTGCGTCGACCATTAGGCTATTTGCATAATTAGCCGAACCAGCGGCCTACTGATTGGTTGAGCACCGTGTGCGTCGACCATTAGGCCATTTGCATAATCAGACGATAGGCCAATAGGCCTTGTGCATTATTGTTTCCGATTATCGATCGAATTATAGACCGTCGCGCCGGTCATCCCGTAGAGTATAAAGCACCCTTGCTTACATTAGTTTTTATCACCTGACGAAGTGTTGCAGCGGCGCACGAAACGTCGAGATCTTTTAGATTCCTTATTGACCACATTGCGAGACAAACGAATATCACTAGCGATATTATTTTCGATACTACATCCGCAATGAGTAATATATTTAGCATTAAATAAAGTTTTCTTATCAATATAGCATGGTTGAGCGTATCAAACGCTTTACTTTAATCCAAAAATATTCCTATTACGTGTTTCTTATTTGCCATTGCACTGGTAATTTTGTCGTTGATTTGTACAAGAGCTAATCTGTTGAGTAGTTTTTCCTAAACCCGTATTGGTTTGGATTCAAAAATTTGTTTTTATTAAGAAAATCATGTAACCTAATTAATTATGAATCGGATTTGGTCTGAATTATGAATTTAGATTTAATCTGAATTGTGAATTGAATATAATCTGAATTATAAATTGAATTTTGGTCTGCATTTTGTACTATCGCATTTCGTGTTATCTATGTTCAGATCAATTGTATTATTCTGTATCCATTTGTATCTTATTGATGTTTATAATCTGTAATTTTGTATTGACATGCAAACGAAACAAATTTCCAATAATTGGACAATAACATTTTAATTGAATTGAATTGATATTGATTATTTCTGTTGAGTTTGTTGGGTTAAAGAATAAAGATTTGTCAAAAGAACCTGGAAGAAGTTTTCAACATTTGTAGACTCAATTTTTTCTGCCAGTTGTGGGCCAACATATACTAAAGAATGTATTGAACGAAGTCACATAATCATTTGTATATCTAATTATCTCATTACCATTTAGCGTCAAACTATCTTTTGGTAGAGGTTTAGTTTATTCCTATTACCTCATTGATAACACGCCACGTTGCTCTAAACATTGGAGCTAACTTACTTAATTCTTCAGAGTAATACAACTTTCGAGAGCATCGAATTATATTTTTTGTAATTTGTGCTGGTTAAGTCTGTTTGATTTTGCATAAATACTTTGTAAAGGCGTTTTGAAAATGTTCGTATGCATTATTATCGAAAAACATTATTTTCCGTTTATCAAAATCGGAGAGGTGTCCTTTCTTGTAACTTACGTGGAATTTGACCATGTACTAGGACAATACCTTGTGCAAAGGGGAGGCTCATATCTCTTTTCAGTGAAAAGTTATAGCAACTCAATATATGTGAATTAGCTGTATGCAATTATATTACATGTATTACTATATTGAGGAATATTAAACCTCTAATCACCATGGGTTTGGTCTCAAATGATGGATACTAAAAATACCTTCAAGTTGATATCAATTACATTGAGTTATGTAGAGTGTAAAATAAAACTTTTAAGCCGAAAATGCATGTGCTTTTTTGTGGATATTTTTGGTCCCAGGTAAAAAATGTCAGAGGTAAAAAATGTCAGAGGAAAAAATGTCAGAAGTAATAATGTCAGAGGTAAAAATTTCGGAGGTATAAATGTCAGAGGTAAAAATGTCAGAGGTAAAAATGTTAGTGGCATATCATGTCAGAGTTAATAATGTCAGAGGTAATAATGTCGGAAGTATATAAAAATGTCAGAGGTGCAAAAAAAATGTTGGGGTAAAAATCAGTGCCGTCATAATATCTCGGCACTTTATCACACACAATGTCGAGACGTAAGCTACTATGGGCTAGTCTATTATATTCCCTTAATTCTTCCATATCATAATGTATACCTGTTATAATGTATGCCAGTAGGCTGTTACCCTCTCATGGACTGAATTGGGCCATCCTGGCAGGAACTGTCATGGATAATTTGTATTCTTCGCTTAAGATCGAAGGTGTCTACTCACAATATAACTTTACTGTTCCACTTTTGGATCTGGAGAAGTTGTTTGAAATGTACACAGTTCTTAGGGGCCCTCCCCTGGGCCCCATGGGGGCCACGTTAACCATTTAAAAAACTAATTTGGATCCCTACCCTTAAGGATGAATTCTGTCAAGTTTTATTAAAATCCAAACATGGGTTTTGAAGTAGATGAAACAGTTACTTTTAACATGCATTGAGCCCCCTCCCCAAACGGAGTACCCCCCCCCCCCTTAGGGGCCCAATGGGGCCACCCTGGGAACTGTATGAACATTTGTTATTCTTCACCTAGCTATAAGAAGGTATCTATATACTATCTGAACAGCTTTGGATCCCCTACCCTATAAGGATGATTCCTGTCAGTTTGGTTAAAATCTGACCATGCGTTTTTAAGAAGAAGATGAAAATGTAAGAGGTTTACGGACGACCTTGAGCCTCCGGATCAGGTGAGGTAAATCAAATAATGATTATAGTAGTATATTTGGGTCAAACATAGGGTCAGAAGGAGCAACAGAAGTAAAGATTTTATTTGTTATTTGAGGCTTGAAATATGTACTCTGTGATTCATGGCCTTAATTGGCGTACAAGCAGGGTGAGGGAGTATAGCCCCCCGCCTCTCCTCTAGTCACAATTTTGGGCCGAAAGGTAAATAACAGTTAAAGAAAGAAGAAATTAAAGCAGCGCTTAAATATTGGCTGCAGAGAATCCTTCGTTATATTTTTTTCGATAAGCCTATATAATATACAACCATTACCAATATTCAACCTGTAGCATACTTTCGTTTTAATATATTACCTCTGAAATGTTTACCTCTGACATTATACCTTTGACATTTTTTCCTCTGACATTAATTTTACCTCTGACATTTCTACGTCTGACATTTTTACCTCTGACATTTCTGACATTTTTACCTCTGATACTTCTACCTCTGACATTTATTATCTCTGACATTTCTTACCTCTGACATTTTTACACCGAGCCCCGATTTCAGGATGTTCGCTAAAAATATTTTTAAATTAAAGGCTCTGAAATATTGTTTATTATGATAAAATATTTCGAATAAACAAGGTCTTCTTAGTTTGTGTGGTAGTGGCAGTCAAACCCCTCTTTTCTGACTTTGGCCCTCCGTCTTTCCTTTTCATTTCTATTTTATTTCATGTTTAATTCCTTTCTTTTTCCTTTCTCTTCCTCTCGATCTCTTCGGGCTTTTCCTCTTTCTCCGGCCTCCCTCCTAGCTTCCTCTTTTTTTTTCTGCCGAAAGAAGTACGCAATGTAATCAGTTGATACCATTGTAATGCGTATTTGCGAAATTTGACGCGTGTGTGTCTCTCTGTGTGTGTATTGGGGCGAGCCCCCCTCGTATCCCATCCCCTCGCAAGCAAGCTGCAATCCGTCACGCACTCTGTACTGATGACCTATTAATGTTCCGCCTTGAACCAAGACTATTTATGGTGGTCCCCGTCAAAGAGTCCTCAGCTCATTCTCAGTCACAGGTAACTATACATTTTACATTCATCTATGTATTATCACAAACAATGTTTTTAAATGCAATGATATGCAGTAATGTTATACTGATTTAAACCTCTGGTTTTAAGTTTAAGTTTAAGATTCTAGCCTTTCTAACAAACGCACGATCACGATTGCCCGATGACTACTCGTCGACGTCCCACATATTAATATTTGTGCAAGTGCGAGGCAGAAGATGGGCTGATGACGCCCATTCGTTCAAACAGTACATTCACCTGTATGCACCTGTCTTTTGGGGCTCCTTAGTAAGACGATGTCTTGTAATACCCACCCATAGCTCATCCAAACACCACTGCAAAGATTTCATTTCTTGAAAAGACTTGATAAAAATGATAGAATAACAATAATAAGGAAAAGGCCCGTTCAGCTAATTCAGTTAAATAATATGATTATGAAGCAGCAAACCCCCGCCTAAAAACCCTGCGATTCATCATTGTTTGGAAATGCACAGCAAACAGCTAGCACTACTCTTGGTAATGAGATGTGTGGTACATGTCAAATTTAGTTCATTTACCGGTATGCTAATAACTTAGCGATGTTATAAAGAATAATTAAAAATTAAAATCGTGAGTCTACTGTCAAACTTGCTTACAGCCACATCGGCATGATTGTGTCATTTGTGTGCATTTGTGTGTTATAGGTGTATTGACTATTCACGTGTAAAAATGCTGCCTATTAACACGTAGTGCGGCGCTAGAGGTCAATACGCATTAGCATTGACTCTCTACGCCTTGCTGGAGTGGCTCGTACCAGCATTAATACTGGTATTTACTTTCTCATTGTTTTTCAATCTTTTTATTTTGCAGTTGATGTTTTGTGTATTGGCAAACCAGAAAGCAAGTCAAAGAAAGTGAAAGCCCTATACCATGGCATCCAAGGAGATCCAGCCTGCTTCAATCTCTGATAGTGACTCTGATGATGAATTCTTCGATGCGTTAGCGAATGAAGAATCGACGGGTGATAGCAAAGAAAACAAGACTTCATTAAGTAACGATGGTGATGGTAATCCAACAATGCAGTCCGTGGAGAATTACACATCGGGCACAGCAGAGCCTGCAAAGGACTTGACTTTGGATGGACGACCTGAGCAAGAGATAAATATAGATGTGAGCTCAGTATCCAAGACAGAGCCCAGCTTAGAGGAAACGTGTGAAAGTATACCTGACACATTAACAGACACTGTCAGGGTTTCAGACCCTCAAGGGGGAGATGCCTGCTCTAGTCCTGTAGGCAATACAGATAAAGAGAGTGAACATACTAATTTTCCAGATCCTTCAGATGCTTCCATCAGTCAGCCATTTCCTTCAGGTGATCAAGGAAATGAAATCAATCAAGATGGAGAAGTCTATGATGGCCTGAAGGCAGAGGAGGATGAAGATGATGGGCTGCATGAAGCAGGAGAGAACAAGGAAGAGGAGGAGGATAAAGTGGTAGATGAAATGGAGATGAGGAAAGAGAGGGAAGATGCAATGACCAATGAAGAGAGAGAGGTATGTTAAAGGGCACTCTATTTTGTGTAATAAGTTCATTTGAATGAAAGCAGAAAAATAAGAGAAAGAGAATGGTGAAAGCTTGAAATATATCAGACCAATAATAAGAAAGTTATCAATTGTTTGAAATATGAGATCACAACAGCAACGCGAATCTCAAATTGGCAATTCGTTCAGTGTATTGTGATGAAGTGACGGATAACCCTCCCGTTTGGCGTGTCCAAAAATATCACTAATTTCTGTTTTTTCTCCCAAGTGCTTTCACCCTTGGGGTGCTACCAGTACTCAAAATATAATATGGAGAGTATGTTATTATAGGTCCTCTAAAAAGAAAAGAGAATCCAGAGTCATTTTTTGTTTTAATTCAAATTTTAGTTATTTTGTTTGTTGGAACAAATGGGAAATTAATCTTCCACTAATCACAAACTTTCAACAGTGTACTTGTCTGATTTTCTGCTGTCTTCTAGAGTAGCCTACTTTCTTTTAATGTTGGATTTCCTTTTAAGAAACCATGATATGGTACAAAACAAGTCGTATTGTATGTACTTAAATAATACAAATGCCTTGTGCTTTAAAAAAAAATATCTTAAAATCTCCAATGTATTTTGAGCTTCTTACATCCTAAGAAACAGTAAAGCAAATAAATCTAGACATGAAAGTTACGTACCTGTGCATGTTGTGTTCATGGTTATTAATTTAATGACATTGATTTCTTGGTTCATGGTAGTGTTTAAGTCCAATTGATAATCAATTTTCTTCAAATATCTTTGAATTTTTAAAGTTGAAGTTACTGAATTATATTGATGTCCTAGTGTTGGGATGTGGAATTGCCATGTACAACATGTACTTCTAAATATGAGTTGTATCACTTGTATTGTCTTTATTTATTTATTTATTTTATTTTTTACAAAGGAACTGAAGGAGGAATCTCAGTTGCACAAGGCAAGAGGAAATAATCTGTTCAAACAAGATGGTAAGAATGAAAATAAAGTTTTTGTTTAGGAAATACTGTTTTATATGTACATGTAGCTAAGCAGCTAACGATGTATTAATAAATACTAAATAGAGTGGAAGATGATGTACTCTCTTGTCCTTTAGCATTTCACTAATGAAAATTTGCATTTTTTTTCTTTTTTTTTTCATTTATGACCATTACATTGCAACTTTTGATATACATGTAGTTACTATAGTATTAGGTAGCTCCATTTAGCTGCGTTTTTGGAGATCAGGCATGATCAGTTCTAATGCTGAATTATGGATTTTCGCAAGACGGATATCACTTTTATTTGTCACATTTTTTTGTTGCTTCATTGTATAATGAAATTAATCGTTATTGTATAAGATGGCAAGTGGCAGTGACAGTGCAATGGATTTTAAATAGTTTCTGTATGATAAAGAAACAGTGCATTTCTACATGGATAGCAAATATATATTCACCTCTAGGACCATGAATTTTCCATTTAATTATTTTCTTTATTCTAGAGTTTCTGGATGCAATATCTTCATACACACAAGCATTGGAAGTCTGTCCTCTATGTTACAAGAAGGAGAGGTCAATAATGTATGCAAACAGAGCAGCATGCAGAGTGCGTCGAGAGCAAAACGAGATGGCTGTAGAAGACTGCAATAAGGCTCTGGAACTCCATCCACACTATCTGAAGGTATGATGTTAGAGCAAATCACACCCGGTGCCCACATAATTAACATAGGAGCATACACCGTACATACATATTGAAAGAGAGATATTCATGGAGTTAGTATAGAGTAGAGATAGTTACTCCAGTTTGTGGAACCATGATGACTCTTGGAAGAGCAGTGGTCTTGTAACTGGGAGGTCCCGGATTCAAAACTAAGTTGATGTGCTAGTGCCATTTCGTAAGGCATTAATCCTCTTTACTTAGTCCCTCAGAGAGGATTTTAATAAAGCTGTCGGTCCCCTGGTTGCTTTCTTACAAGCATACACATACGTTATAACAGTCAGGTAAAAACAAACCATCAAACTCCAGTTAGTTCCCCCCTACATACAATCTCTGTGGGAGGGAACTATTTCGGTGCTCCATGAATTTGACCTCTAAATAAGGATAATTTCAACTAAAGTAACTAGGTATCTCTACTCAAAAACTTACACAAATTATTGCACTATCAAGTAATCAGATCGTGTAAATAACCCAACAGATTGAAATTCAAGCTTTAGTTTATCAAGGTTATGATATTGCTATACATCCTACAAATGTTTTCACTATAACTTTGTCTTGTGAACTACTGCTGTGAGAATAGTGTCTTCAATGGACACCTGTATCCTGTAAGCTGGTTACTTTTAGGCTTTACTTTATTGATATTGGATAAAGCAGTAGAGTCTTTGATTAGATGGAAGTGATTTTTTGTATGATAACTTATCAATTCGCTCCACGTTTATAATATCTTGCCAGTTATTGACCTCCCTCTTATCTCAATACAATGGCTTTTGGGGGTGCTAGATCCTCCTCGATGTATTAACTCATAATGTGATTTTTCTAAACCAATTAAATTGCTTTACTTTCACATTCAGTACCAGTAGTCACCACTACTGACCTTTGACCTTTGACCTCTATGTTCCTACCCCTATAGGTATGGCTGAGGAGAGCAAACACATATGAGCTGATGGAGAAGCTTGATGAAGCTCTGGCAGACTTCAAACAGGTTCTAGAGTTAGATCCCAGCTGCTATGAAGCAAGAGCAGCATGTATGGTAAGATATAGGTTCATTTTAGTACATCATATCAGCCGCTAGGAGCCAGAAGGGCACTATTTCTGTAGTAAATGGTGTGAATTAACAACTTGTCGGCCTGTAGCAGAGAATAAATCATCTGTTTGGAGCCAAAAAGGCATTAAGTCATATTTTACCTCAGAGTTAACACCCTTCTAACTTAGATTATACACTGATTTTCCAACCAACTGAAAGGAATCTTTAGTTCTGGTTATAAATTGTATTTCAATAGTACATTTAGATGTCTGAACATTTGCTCTACATAGTTCATGATGCAGAAAATATCTGTATTGGATAAAGATGGGGGAAAATGTAGACAACTGTCTTTACTTTTTGGTAAGCTTGGCAAGAAAGGAGATATCGCCATGTTATTGGTGTGATTACTGATTATCATTGTGAATGTGAAAGCCTCATACCAGTTTAGAAAGGCTGTCTGTTTATGATTTAACTGGCTTACTGGCTGTTATAGATTGATGGACTTCTGAAAAAGGATTTGTGTACGTAACAATAAGTATGACATCAAGGTAAACGACTGCAGACATGTATACACAGACTGTTAGCATAATAATGACAAATTGTGAAATTGAGAAGGGCACATACATTTCATGATCAAGCTTTGCCAATTAGATTCAGGTCTACAGATTTAACTTATATTGAGAACTTGTTCTTTTAGTTCTCACAAAATTATTTTTCTCAACTTGTGATGTTGCACATTACAACCATTGAGGACAAATTCCAAATTTGTAGTGTAATCACTTTTTACCTTGTAGGATGGCAATTTTTCTACTTCTCGAGTATCTTCATTGTTAGATAATAGATATCCTTGAAATATTGTAGCTAGAAAATGAAATGTCAGCATAGCCACTTTGAAGATGAAAGTATATTTTCTTTACTAGGTAGTCCTTTAATTCCCTTGTCATGAATAGTTTAAGCAGAATGCAATTTGATATATTGATACTCTAGAAAGGTTTGACTATTTAATAGATTACACACACCTCTTCTATGAATCTTATACAGAGACTTCCTGAACAGATCAAGGTAAGGAATGAGAAGCTAAAAGAGGAGATGTTTGGAAAGTTGAAGGACCTTGGAAACCTGGTGTTACGTCCTTTTGGCTTGTCAACCGATAACTTTCAGATGCAGCAAGACCCCAACAGCGGATCATACTCGATGAACTTTCAACAAAACCCAAAACCTGGTAATGGGAACCCCTAGAAGAGTGATTAAAGTATGAAGCAAAGAGAAAATAGAAATGAAAAATCTGCTGAAGACATTGGATCGTCATGGTTACTTCCATTGCACTATAACTTGTACTCGCAATCCAATGCCAAAGCCCACGTATACAGGATTGGGTATTCCATGTGAGTTACTCCCTTTGCAGAGTTCCTGACGGCTGCAAACATGGGATGCAGTTTAGAGACAACAACTTTCAGAATTCCTGATTGCATTACAGGGTGGTTTCAAGAATAGAACGTTACAATTTGACAAGTGAACATCTTCAGTCGGATTTATGGACGTTACTTTTGATCCCCGGTGATGAGTTATTAAATGCACTTGAGGTACTGTAAACGCTGTTATTTTTGCGCTGAGCAACCCCAAGACATATTCACAGGTTCTTAAATTCACGTTGTACAAAAAATAGCCCATTCAAAACACACATAAGAAGTCATGCTTATGCTTTTGCTGTTCGCGAGTTCTAAAATTCGCGCTTGTCGATCTTCGCGCGAAATCCGCGAAAATTAATGTACTGCGAATATTTCCGCGTTGTCAGTAAATGAATATGATAACATTTCATAATAATATGATCATCACCTCATTTCTCTTGAGTAAATATATGCTTAGCATGAATTGACAATTGTCATATATTGCCACTAAGTCATTTCTTTCATATAGTAAATTGTTTTTTTTTTTTTTTTTTCACATGTTTCTTTGTGCCATGACAAAGATGAATTTACAAGAAATTGTGACCTGATGTCACTTCTTCTTAAATCAAGCTCCTCTTTCCTACACTTTTCCACCTAATTTTCAGATTCCTCTTTTCTTTTTTTCTTTTTTTCTATTTTGATAGTGGCTGTTGTTTCTTATGAGGACAGCTACCTCTTAAGAATCATTACACACCCCTCCCCCATCACCCTGCCAAAAACGGCAGCAACAAGAACAAAACAAACCAAAAAGAAAGAAATAGGGGGAAAATAGAGAAAGATTGCACAAGAGCTATGAAAATTATTGTGATAATTGGTTCTTTCACCTGTTTCGATACCATTTACAATTGTTTTCATTTTTCCTGTGTGCTACATCAAAATGAAATATTATAGAATAAGGTAGATATCAGCTAAGTTGAATAAGGTGAAATATTTCTGCAGCTTAAGATCCAGAAACACAAAATCGATTATTAGTGTTATTATATGTGTTGATGTAAGGGTGTTGTGATCTAGGTATGGGTTTTGAATCCCAGCCACAGCACCAATGTCTTTCGGCTAGACATTAATATACATATGCCACACTCCACCCAAGGGAGGTAAATGGGTACCTGGCAGGAATTAATTCCTTGAAATGCTAGAACGCCTGGCTAAAGCAGCCATATTAAAGCCAGGGTAATAATTGTGGAGTGCCAGGAGTGTCAAGTTTGACAGACATGAGCGCTATGCAAGAACCCACTATTATTGTAATCATTATTGCTTCATTACTTGAGATATCTTGGCTCACATATTTTAATGAAAGAGAACATGAACTTTTTTATTTGGACTGAATTACATCACACTGGAAAATTTTCTGGGGATTAAAATGTTCATTGAAAGAAGATATCTTTTAATGAACTGAAACATAAAAAGCACAATTAATCATGTACAATCAGATAGAACAGCAAAAGAGATCAATTCTGTATTTTCTCTCATGTATGAGTGTTTGGATGAGAACACAATGCTGCAAAACAACATTGTTTGCATTTACTTTCCTATTCACCAGGGGGGCGTTTCACAAAGCCTTTTTTCAATGACAAATGACAAAAATCAGTGACAAATCTGCTGATAACCAATCAGAGGCAAGGATTTCAGTAGCTTATAACAAAAACTGTCATTTGTCACTGATGACAAGTTTTGTGGAACGCCCCCCAGGTCTATGATCATATAGGATTTTTATATTGTTTTAAGTGACAAAAATCATTAAGGCTTGAGTCTTCATTCTTTGCGATGCACCATGTCTAAGAGGTAATACATGTATCTTGTATATTTTATATGGCACAGAAAAGTATGCGTTTATTTCAACATATACTTCTAAAAATCCTGAAGGTGAATCAGACATATAATGGACGTTATCTGCGTAATGTTGTGCTGCATCATGAAACTGAAGTACATCCATACATTACAATATATTTGCATTTATGGCACTATTATTAGAGTAATGTGGACATTATTATTTATTACTATTTTATGTAAGTCCGATGGACTCTAAATGTTTGGAATGATGTTGTATAATTCCTCTCTCTGAGTATGTTTTCATATTTTTTCATATATTTGTGATTTGAAGCATCAAATGTTCTTGAGACAAATGGATATTACAGATCAGATACATGTGTGTTCTGTGAAGAGGTTAATTTGATTAGTTGAGTTGAAAAGAACCATTTTTTTTTTCAATATTAATTCTGCTCATGTTATTGACCTTCCTGATAACAGAGACAAGCCAAGAAAGTGTGAAATATTAAAATGCCTGTTGAAGATCATTTGTATTGTTTTCACTGCCAGTCATTTGATGAAGCATGTTATGCCTGACAAAAGTCTGTCTCACAGGCGGTCCTGGACCCCAGCTGCAAGACCTTCGTACTTTGCCCAACGTGCTTTTAATTGCCACGTTACTCTCATTACTAAATGAAAATTTCAAATGTTGGCAGCTACGTAAATGGTTTTTATTTTGTCACCAAGAAATTTGTTCTTATATGTGTTGTCCATTAATTGTTAAAAAAAGTACTGTATCATCAATTTCATCATGAATTCCAAATGATAAAGATTATCTATTTCTCGTAAAGGCATGAAATCATGGTGTTATTTCAATTTATCAGAATAATTATTTAACATCAATAGTCAGTGTATGGACCGTAAGGTGGTTATTTTTTATGCCATATTCTTCTCATTTTGTTTGTGACAAATTGTTTTCTCTTTTTTTATACTTTTTATTACATGAATATTATATTTCATTCTTCATAATTTATACTTCATATTTCATAAGTATGGAAAGAACATAGACAATAAACTAATACAAATATATATATGAAGTAGTATAATTCTGCTAGATTTCTAATTTCTATGTAAGTCTGTTACCCTTGCTCGATTATGTTCATTTGTAATTACATGGCCTAGATCAAATATGATGTGGAGGCGCTCTCCTGAGTATTTGAGTTGATTCAGGTGTTATTAAGCCACGCAAAGCGTTGAGTGGGTATCTGTTCCCAAGTGTACCGTTCTGTACTGTACAATTGTTAGAGAATCTCTCTGGCTCTGTTCATCTCTAACTCTCCGTCTTGCTTCCTTAAATCTTTGCTCTTTGCTTACTTCATCTCTCCTGCTGTTATATCCTGATCCGCTTTTCTTTTTCTCTCCCTCTCTCTTCTCATTTCTCTCTCTCTCTCTCCCCTTTCTCTCTCTCTCTCTCTCTCTCCCCTTTCTCTCGCTCTCTATTTCTCTATCTATCTCCCTCCCTTTTCTCTCCCCCTCTCTCTCTCTCTCTCTCTCTCTCTCTATCTATCTCCCTCCCTTTTCTCTCCTCTCTCTCTCTCTCTCTCCCCTTTCTCTCTCCTCTCTCTCTCTCTCCCCTTTCTCTCTACCTCTCTCTCTCTCTCTACTCCCTCTTTTTATGTCATTCTCCCTTCCTTCCTCTCCATCCTTCCCTCCATTCACTTCTCACACTCTTCCTCTCATGCTCTTTAGGTAATTAAAGACAAGAATACATGTATTATTTGGAACTCCTGATATTCTTTATTGTTTACTCTCATACAAACAAACTCATAGAATTGATAATTAAAACGACTGCAATAAAACATTTCCACATTGCAGAAAAAATACACTTAACTCTTACATGTGTAAACATTAAACTATGTAAACATATATTTACCAAAACTCATTTATAAACCTCTATGAAAAATGTAATCAGATAAATTAAATCATATTACATTAAAGTTAAGGAAATACACCCGTACATGCACGAAAACTTGAACAATGAATGCAACAGTTTACACAAACGTATATAATCGATTTGAAATTAGTTTTCTAAATGACAGAATGAAATGAATAATTATATGTTTGTACAGAACCAGACACAGACGAAGAAATAGTAGGCTATAATACATTATTGCACAAAATATTGGCAAGGAATTTAATATGTGTATCGACTACATACATTCTAAGTACACATATCACTTTCCTGCAAGTATTTCTGCTCTTTCTCGTGAATAAACACCTAAAAAATACATTTGATATTTACATTTTGTTAAAAATATGCCTCTCAAATTCTATTCTTAGTTAGTGACAGTAACTCAGGCCGATACAAAGTGCGGTCGGAGAGGCATTCAGTCAAACTTCAATGATAATTGATTCTTACTTTTCTGTCTGGAGATGGAAAAAGCCAAAGCGTTGTGCTTGTGATGTAATATATATATTTTTTCCCAAGCTAATCCATATTAATGCAAGTGAAAATTTGCCTACGCCCTACATATTTGGAGCAAGAGATGTCGATTTATGAAAAATATGAATAAATTGAATCCGCGTTAAAGCCTAAAACTTGAACATTGATAACATGGATAATATCGGGGTAGTTTTTCCTCAAATAATTTCAAATATTTTATTGAAGAAATCCACATTGTTTCGATGTTATTATTCCCATCAGAAAAAGTAGGGGTAATTCACAAGATTAGTATGCACTTTTTAAAAACTGTTATTATGTATTTTCTCAGGAATTATCAATGATGATATTTATCATCCAATGGTTCATAAATCGATCATAATATTGATTTTTTTTTTCCGTTTTCTGTCTTATTCTTAATTCTTCTTACTGTGTCGTTTAAAGAAAATCTTTTTTTAGTATACAAAATCAACATCGTGTAAACCATATATCTTTTATACATCGTTTACAAAGTCCTTTTTTACCCGGCTTCTTTATCGGAAGTTTATATGCAGACAGAGATATTTAACTTAATAATGTCGTCAGCCATAAAGTTTGAAAAGGCGATATGAATCCATAATTTTCCCAGTGATTTTTTTGCCAACAAGATATTGCCTCGTTGCTTATTTTGGAGGACCTGAGCAGAATATAGATAACTGGCATGTTCTCTAATCCATTTACATGCATGTTTTCTTGAGAAAGACATGAAGCTAAATTCCCTCGTCAATTTACAGCATCGTCATCCCGGATATGTTTCATTCTGTGACAGTTTCCGTGGAAACTGATCCGGAATGACGTTGATTGCATCACATGGTTGATCCCCCGTTTCCGTTCCGGGTTTTCCGAAAATGAAAGCAGTGGATTTCCAGAATCAACCCAATTTAGGCCTGGAAGTCGTGATTATTTAAGCTTGCGTACAAGACTCTCTTTATCAGTAGCCTGCATGCCATGGATAATACCTACATAATTATGATTATGAGTATATTTCAGTTACATTGCTCCTCTGTCGTTCTCTCTTCTCCCAACTATACTTTATATGTTCTCAAATACTTTCAAAAATCAATTTCAGGCAAGTTTGATATAGCCTTGCATATAACACTATATAATCCTAACACGATTTCTATAGGCAAAACAAGAGGGTCTTTATATCTTTAAGTTGATTTGTCAAAGTCTTTGCTATCGTATTCCTTCATATTTTATACATTTTTCCTAAGTATATCCTCTCTCTATATCTCTTTATTTCTCTCTTTGTCTATCTCCTGCGCAAAGTTCTCTCTCCCTCTCTAAATATTAAATTATCTTTAAATGCATTTCTTTTCAATTTCCTTTATGTCAATTAAATGTTAGTTTATCCTAAGCTTCACATCCCAATCCCCATCCTCATCTTTTTTAAAAATGTTTTAGCCCCATCTTTATGTCTTACCACTCCCCCTTTAAAGTTAAGAGGCCACAATTCTCTCCCATAAACATGCAGAAAGTCCATCCTCTCTAAATTTAACGCATCCCTTGATATCTTTCAGCTAATACTCTCTGCACAGGTCTGTATTAAAGTTCATTCTCCACTGCTGGTATCTGGAAGTCACTGATACTGAGATGATGACAATGATTGCGTGGAGTAAGGTATCGCAGACCTCACATGTCTGTAAGAGAGCCAGATCCGATGCGTAATCCTTCATTTCTTCGCCATTCATTCTTGCGCCAAGAGTACCATTTCTGGAGAGGAGAAGAAAGATAACGAAAAGGCATCTTTAAAAAACAGTATCATATTGTATTCTATGGGATTTTCGGATGGAGTTTTTTTTAAAGGATATACATGTAGATGACATTGATTTGTATTCAGCAATACAATAATAATAATAATAATAATAATAATAATAATAATAATAATAATAATAATAATAATAATAATAATAATAATAATAATAATAATAATAATAATAATAATCCGCTTTTATATAGCGCTTAATACATCTACGATGTCCAGCACACATCTTTCATTTTGGTATTTCGTAGAATAAACAGCCGATTGAAATATGAGCTAAATTTCAATACGATAGAACAAATTAATTCCAGCTAATTTGCCAATAACAGGACATTAATGAGCATTCGAATCGCAATAACCCAAACCAGACGACGAATTATTCAAGAAATATGCTCCACGGATTACTCTTTCTAAATACAGCTGCACTCAATTCGAGACATTTACGTGCTTATTTCGAGACCATTATATTCATATGGTTTCCCTGATACATGTAAGTCACTGATAGAGAGTGATGAGGGGGTGAAATTGACATAGCATTCGTCCAAATAGCACTCCCGGTAAAATATTGATTGACTGCGCTACCGGTAAATTTGTTTTCATCAGGGATCACCTCAGAATGATGGTTTAGACTGAAGTTGGGAAACGGGACTTCGTGAAAAAAAATCACTCCTCTGCTGGGTCTGTCGTTGTGTTGAAAGTAATGTAATATTTTGAGAATTGATTGGAATTTCTTTTCGTTTCTGATCTATGTACCAAAGTACCATTTCAGCTTCTCAACCAAAAAGCAATAAGCTGTCAGATCAGAATAGAGAAGGAGAAGGAAATGGTACGAATAAGCGCATCGACAGGTTTTCATCGAGCACTGCTCTGCTGAATTATCAATCCGGTGTACCCCCCTCCCCTTCCCCATCCGCAAACCTGTTTGGAAACCTAGAAGCATGCTTGTTGACATTTCGCCGCCCCCACCCCCTTTTCTGACGATCCTGGATCTACCCTTTCTCCTCCACCAACTCCAACTCCACCCCTCCCCCCGCGCTTCTGGATACGCAACTGCATACTGCGTGATATTAACCAAACATGTTATATAGATCCACATCATTCATATCAATAAATCAGGCTAGAACATTTGAAGTACATGACGCAGCCTGTAGGCTATTCTATAATTATGTAAACAGTGGTAAACCGCACAAGTGACTGTCTCAGACTGGTTGTAATAGAAGTTTTGAAAACATGGGCTTTTACAAAACGAAACAAAACGAATATTGCCAACCAAATACTATGGAACAACAAACATATTGTCTTCAATGGAAAAGATATTTTAATAACCGAATAATAGATACTATGTTTTCTATGTTCACAAAAAGTAAGTATCAGTTGATTATCAATTATTTATATAATATTGTTAAAGGTACTATGTCCCATTTGCAGGCCAAAAAAATGAAAAGGTTAAATTCCAACGGCATTTGAAAGACATTACTTATTGAGAACTTCCCTAAAAAAAAAGGGGGGCTTGAAAATTTCTTTAAGTGGGAAAATAACGACTATTAGTTGTCGAATCGACTTAGGAGCTATAGAGCCAGTAAGTAATAGTCTGATTTTTCAGACCCTTGTATCGAATGGTCGTACGTTTTGTGCTGCGCAAAGATTCAATCAGTTTAATTATGGCCATTACAAGAGGTGGGTTATTGATGTAGACAAATGCTCATGTACCCTTTACAGCTCATTTTATGTATGTTATTACCACAGATGAAAAAAGCCAGTCAGTCACTCAATAGTGTCTGACAGTGAAGTCTAGCAAGTAAACGGGTTTTCTTGCATAATTTGAATATTAGGACACTGCTAACGTTTAAATCTCACAGATAGGACATACATGACATATTCATAATTCCTGCAAAGTTCTACAGAATTTGATGTTGGCTGCAAAAGGGACATAGTATCTTTAAGACCAATAAAATCACTTAAAACAAAAAACCTGACAAACAAAGGGTATTAAAGCATAAACTAAACTAAACACATATGTATACAAAAAACTATATGTTACTTTTCAATTTTTTAATTTTATAATGTACCATTCGTTTTTATAATCTCCCATCTCATCTCATCTCATAATCATCTTCCAGGTGTTCACTCAAATTCATATCTTGGCAACTCCATCTCTCCGTTTAGCCATAAATAAGCCAGTGGATTTCATTAAAATTTCTTCATGATCATTCTTATTGTGGCGTGAATTGTTTATCCACAGTGATAGTGCCTCACGACCATGCATGCAAGACCGCGTTCATTTTCGCCTTCATTCGGCGTTGTGCTGTCTGTCGCATCCGATTATGATACCTTTCGTCACGGTCAGCCACAATAAAAATTTGTCATTCTCATTCAAGACTATTTTTTACCTAGTATCTATATACAAAATGTGTGCGAAGCAAGCAACGGAGTTTTATACTGTAGTTAATCGAAATTATAAATACGACTTTTTTCTCTCGAATTTCAAATACGATGTTTAAGGAGATCCAACAGTGTGACACGCGAGAAAATCAAGGTTGTGAATATAGTGATTTATTATCACGATCATGATATCTCACAGAATACACAGAGGCCATCATCTACAAAAGTATGGAAGCGAGACTTTATCCTAGTTACAATTTTAACGGCCATAAAACTGTCGTGATTGCTCCGGTATCTACGGAAGATATGGAGTTAGAAATGTGCACGGAATAAGAAATCTCAATAATGTGGATTTCTCCACAATAACTATATAGATTAATGAGTGGTCTCCATGGCAAATAATTATCCTATTCGGGCTTTAATTGGCGATTATTGTTCGCAAAGTATATGAAAGTCGGGATATTCGGTGCAATAAAGACAGGCATATACATGTACCAGGAGCGGTTCTAGAAGAATAATTTTGGGAGACTTGAGGGGGGTGGCTCTTGCATTCATTTTCTACATGTGCCTCGCTATTTTTTCTAGGGGGCGGATCGTTACTGGATAATACATATTCATTTACGAGGTATTTCGGCGTGATCGTCTATCAGCAGCCCTTGCAACCCACTTATTATATTGCTGTTGAACACTATCTGTCAGCACATTAAGTCTACCCACCCCTTTCTCTCCTTCATTATCCCTCTATTCGTTTGTGTAATACCTTTGCATCTCCCACCACCCCACCCTTCTCTCTTCCCCCCTCCCCCTCTCTCTCTCTCTCTCTCTCTCTATCTCTTCCTCTCTCACATACATACATACACATACAGGTTCATATTTCTCTCATTGCTAGATTCAGTATAATTTATTTCTGATTCTAATACTAATTGGCCTGTATTTACCCCCTCTAATAACCAATGGTGGCGAAGATTCTACACAATAATACCAATACAAGGAAATGATTAAGCTGGAGCATCAGAATAATCTGCATTATAGCCAAGCTTCTCTCCAAATTAATTGGATCTATATATATCAAATGCAGATGGGGTTCATACTCTTAGGAACACCACCATTCTCTCTCCCAGACACCTCTTGTTTGATCTAGTTAAAGGGATAGTCGATATCTGATATTTAAAATAGTAATGATTATTAATTTGGCGATGTTTAAAGCTTTGTGTTTCTTCTGGAAACAAATAATATTGGTCTACAAAGATTCTTGTTCATATTATGTTACAATCTCCATGCTCTAAAAAAGGTGTGCTGCTTGTGTATGAATAGGCTCTAAATGCAAACATGCACGCAACTGAAAATGAAGTGACGTTTATAATTATACTGCGAGTGCATACCACTCATTCTTTAGACAGACAAAGCACATTATTTTATGTAATGAAGAAAAACGATCTTTGAGGAAAGCCTCTAATGACTGGTTACAAGCAAGGTAAAAAAAAAGAAGAGAGCTTTGCCTCCTTTTCATCATACGCGTACTTGCAGTCAATTAACGCTCTGAAAATACGAAGAAAATTATGAAGATCTGATTGTCGCTATAATTTACCAATCATTTTCATTGGAGAACGATTCCACTTCGGATGTGTTTCTGTAATCTTGCTGAAAGCTGCTGCCCTTACACTTTTGGTCAGATTTTATGTCATATAATTTCCCCCTAATCTTTCAGGAGAAAATCCTGTGAAGATTATTATTTCCTATATGTATGACAAATCCCTTTTCAATTTGGATGGACACATTCCAGTAACTAAAAACTCCATGAAGAAAACATGGACTATATCCCTTTAACTTTTTTAATAAAATGGACCCCCACACTGGCGTAATGTGCGAGCTAATGCGTGTTCTTTTCATCACAGTCTCTCACGCGTTACACGGATGAGGGAAGATCCTATAATGAGTTTCATTTATTCTCATCATGATACCCCATCTCCCTGCTTATTCATGCGATGCACGAGATGATGATGATGATGATGATGAGGTAAAGACGTGAGCTCAAGGAATAATACACCACCTACTTGTGGAGAATACCAACTGTTGATGATAATCAGGAGCTTGGAAGTTTGGAAGTAAAAAAATGAAACCCCTGAGGATTGGACAATTCTCTTCAAACATGAACTAGTGAATGATAATGACTATAAACATTTTGTCAGGGCGTCGCTCAAAAGGTATATATACATATTTGAAAGTTTGAGGACCTATTTTTTGTAATCTTGTTGGCAAGTTAGAGAATATGTTTTATTATATTTCGTTGATGTTTTTTTTAATTGGATAATTTTCGGTTAACTTTCCGTCTAATATTTGGTTCACCACCATGCCGCCCCACCCCAACCCCCATTACCATAGAAAATGATCTGGCGATGCCACCGTATTCATTCAGTTTCATCGCGAGCTCATTTCGTTATTCAATTTCATATCCACTTTTCCAATATTTTCTAGATACGAGATCAGGCAGGTGATATCATTATTTTGCTTTAGGATACAATAATATACTGTAACTATATTATGAGGTGTGCTACTGAGGCAAGTGAAGTGAAGCTGTCAATGTTTGAAGCATAGAAACACTGAAGATGATAATGAATGTTCAGTGCGATTTAGCGCCAAGTACCCCTTCCTTCTCCCCCTTCTCTTTCTACCTCCTCCCCCTCTCTTTCTCTCCTCTCCCTCTCTCTCTCTCTCTTTCCCTCTCCCCCTCTTTCTCTCTCTCTCTCTCTCTCATCACCACTATCACCGATGCATGCTGAAGCAGACCTTCATCATTTCCCCAGTGTAATACCACATGTTTATATATATGATTATACATGTGATTATAGTGGTTGTCATGCGAACCGGCCTATTACTCTGATCAATAAACGGACGTATGCTGGTAATTGGTAATAATGTTTTCCTAAAAATATCTCCGAGCTTAACCGAGTTACTCAAGGGCAACACTCACTGCATAAAATCCAATCCAATCCAATCCAGGAATTTATATAGCGCCAATATCTAGTTGCCTAATCAAAGGCGCTAAAATGACAGAAGACACTACTTAAGACAGCGATGCTTTGGTCTGAAAGTATCGTCGAATGTGTGGTCAATAAGCGCTTGATTACAACTAAAACCATGACAACTATGAGAAGAATTGTCATAGCTGTAAAATGTGGATGATTTTTTAATGCTGATTGACCTGATTAGGTACCATTTCTTTAATGACTTTCTATTTTAAACCGTCCTGCCTATACCATTTATCTGGTCATGTCCTGGGCCCTGTTTCATAAAACTTGTTAACAATAACAAGTGACAATGAGAGTACTGTTACAAGCTTATGAAATCGTGGCATTTGATTGGCTGAGGGCAAATTTGTCATAGAATAGTAGAATCTTTTTATTGATAACAAATGTTAATGAAACAGGCCCTGGTCGTTTTTTTTTTGTAATCCGTGAGTTCCGCTCCTTCGTGATATTTTCTCATTATAGGATGTCAAAATATGATTTTTAATGCACAAAATTAAAACGAGAATGTAGGAGAGTGTCGGTGATCCAGCAACTTAACATAGGCATTTTAATAGACTACAGATCTTATAGGATGTTATGATATAGGAGTGTATTCAATGTCATATACTAGGAGAATCTGAATATTTTATGCTCTTTATGTTTGTTCCATATAAGGAAATTGATTGAAAGGCCTCTGTTGAAGAGCATTGATGGACAGGTGAATAAATAGAAACCTTTCTAAGGTGGGATTTTTGAGATTGTTTACTTCTGCCGTATAGTAGTAGTGGTTGCTCTGGAATACACCTCTGAGCTTGGAGCAAATATCCCAGAGAAAAGTAACTATGTAGATTGAATGATGGTTTGATACACATTTGTCATTTTTACATGGCCTGTAAAAGCTATTTCATCTAAGAAAAACAGCAAGAATTGATAATAAAAAACACAGATACTTTCTCTCACATTCATCCGCACATAGACCTACGAGTAGCTTGAAATGACGAAATTAATCATCTCGATGTACCCGCGGTGGGAACATACAGAATGAGTCTATTGGTTTTCTTTCAGACATAATATTATGAAGATAAATCGATTGAATGTGAAGATAAGTATACGCTCTCTAGTAGTTATTACAACTTGTGATGTCGCAAAATTTCCCCATCTCCTTAGCAACAAGAGCATTTGAATGAAAATGGGCTTATCAAAACATGAAATTGATATATGAAAAGCTTTTGGAATATTGGGTGTAGTAAGTTCACTTCACTAACCATCCATGGTGTAATATGAAGATGAAGGTCTGTTTCATGATACAGACGAACAATCAGAGTAGGACTGTAACATAATATTAAGATGATACAATCTTCGGTATACTCGAGATATAGCGTTAATTAATACACAGTCCATAATTATACAGCGTTTTGTAATGATTCACACTATTATCACCTAGCTGATCAAGGTATTACATGCACTGTATAGCCGCCCACTTGTGTATGATTTAGATCGGCGCCAAAACATCAAGTGCATGCAGCACCGCAATACTCCTTGAATCACTTCTAATTCCTTATAACACAGTGTAGTCACTGACCGTTGCATGCAGTATACGGAAACACAATGCCCATAGAGTATTCTTATCACCCATAACGATAACTAACAGCATGATTAGTCAGGCCGCGCGTCTATACTGCAATTTGTTTGATTGATAATTTGTTTGTTCCCGTTGTTTTTTGTTTGATTTTGTTTTTGCTTCTATTATTTGTTGATGTTATTGATTTAGTTCTTTTTTAACCTGATTTGCATAATTTGCTTAGAAAAACTTCCACATTCGAGTAGAGAGCTTTACGTTTAATAATAAGGCATCCATATGGACAGCACATCTCTATTAGCCTGAACCATTTGGCAGATATTTAAACTCTTTCTTCGAGAGTACCGTTGCGATATTCACATAGAAATTCCAATGCCAATATCATGTTGATGCTCGAGTCAGGCTACGCCAATGAATCAGTGCATTGGGAGAATATATAATGATATGGACGCACTCTTGTGATACAAAGATACGAATCATAATCGGTGTTTATTTTGCAAAAAAGAATAAATAACGCGATCCCAGTGTCAACACTATATAAGGAAGATGTGTTTGGTTTGATACTGATATTGTACATATATTCATATAATCCAAAGTTCAAAATGTAATTCATCATATTTATTCATCTTTGGTCTTATGGACGAAATTACACTTCCAGTTTGCATTATACGAGGGATAGTGCTCCCTTCTCCTCGAAGCTCTTTCTAACCTTGCAAAACATAATCTTCTCCTTCTCCGTCTTCTTCTTCGTCTATCCTCCTCCTCCTCTTTCTTCTTCTTTGTTTTCTTTTTTATTTCTTTTTCTTCTTCCTCTTCTTCCTCCTCCTCTCTTTTTATCCTTCTTTTATCCGTCTTCTTTTTCTTTCTCTTCTTTTTCTTCTCCATATTAACATTATCATTATTATTATCATTGTTATATTAGTAGTACATGTAGTAGTTTACTAATACTACTACTACTACTCCTACTACTACTACTCCTACTACTACTACTACTACTACTACTACTACTACTACTACTACTACTACTCCTACTACTACTACTCCTACTCCTACTACTACTACTGCTACTACTACTACTACTACTACTACTACTCCTAATCCTACTACTACTACTCCTACTACTACTACTACTACTACTACTACTACTACTACTACTACTACTACTACTACTATTACTACTATGTTGTTGTTGTTGATGATGATGATGACGTCGTTATTGTTGTTGTTCTTGTTCTTGTTATCATTTTGAACATAATGTATACTAAACATATTGTAATCTTATCTCATTTTTAATAAATATGGACTACCTTAGTTGCATAAATAATTCAATTCTATATACTTAAATTTGTACTAATATATAAGTTTATCTTAATTCCTATTATGCCGTTAAGTTTCCCCTTTCTTTATGTATGATTCTTTCACAGTAGAATAATTAACTACCTTTATTATCATATTTGTGAAGCGGATAGAGACTTTCCAGTATTCCAGGATTATGCGCTATAAAAGTATAATTATAAATGTATTATTATCGAACAACTCATGCATTAACGTAACATCACTCATTGTGCCAAAATGAAAAGCGTATCACATTTATCAATTGTAAGCTCCAAAATCAGGAAAAGCCATAAACAATGGTCCATCATCCATCATAATGACTGATTTGAGAAAGTGAAAATGGATTCCAATCAGCAAAATATAATGTCGAATACAGGAATTAAAAAAGGGATAATGGATGATTATTAAAAACTAATGACGGATGTGTGACTACAGATGCGTGTCTAACAAAAGTATATTGGTATCAGATGTCTAAATACCTCATCAATTTTACTACATGCCTGATGGTTTGCGCATTTTATGGATTTTAAAGGATTTTTATTAAGTGAATGGGTATGATAATCAAACACTGTACTAAATTTGCAATACCGGGTACTTAAATTCTGAATGTCTTAGTTTCAAGGTTTTTTTTTCCTCCATAGATTACCTCATTTTGATGTAAGGAACCGTCTTCACAGGCCTATCCCATGCATCAAGGATATCGAATTAAATAAAAGTGAATATTTCGATTTACAAAAACAAAAAAAAATAATCAGTTATTTTAGACAATGTTCTGCTCAGGCAAGTGACAAAAGTCTATATGGAATTCCTATGTTTGAGAAAAACTGCATTACAATTTTATGGGTAGGTCTGCATGGAGTGTCGTGGTCGAGTGGTTTAAGGCGATTGACTGGAAATGCGAAGGTCGAGGGTTCGAATCTCGACACGGCACTAATATCCTTTGGCACGATATTAACCTACACTTGCTACTCTCCACCCAGGTGTTAAATGGGTACCCGGTAGGTTGCGACCGTCATTGTTGGTCAAACAGTTTTTGAGCGTCAAGTAACGCCTGGCTGGAATGCTCCCCAGGGAGTGGAGATTGTGCACACAGTGTGTGCGGGCAAGCACTGAATCCAATAACCGGGGTATAGTATATCTGTAAAGCGCTTAGAGACGTCCGAGATGTATTAAGCGCTATATAAAAGCTGAATAGTATTATTATTATTACCATTTTGCCTTTGACAATTTCAGTCGGGATTAATAAACACTGTGAACATGGCGGACAAAGAAAGAGGACAAAATATACGGTTCCTCATTCTACCCTCAACAATTGCTGTGGTAGACAAAGGAACATCCCTTCACTGCTACTATGTAACAATGTGTAGAACAGGTGTCACATGCACAGGGTGTCGATTTGTATCCGTGGTTGGGGGATGATAGGTGCCAAAATATTTTCGGCAATGGATCAAAGCAACCAAGAGGTAGAAGCGTGTGGCAGGTTGCACCCTCCCTTCCAAGTTATTAACTTTTTCAAGTCACCCTCAATAAAGATAACATTTCAGAGAATATAAGAGTGGTAATAAAATTAATAACATGCTAAATGTTAGTCCTGACTCTTGCCTGCAGTGTAGGCCTACCAGACTGATATCATCTATTTTTAAACGAAATTTAGACATTACCAAAAAAATCCAATGGTGAGGGATATCAACTTGTGAAAGTATTATGTTACCAGTGGGCAAATGCATTAATAAGCAACCAGGAAAGGTTCATGTAGACAGAAAATTCTTTATTTCCTGGTGATAGAAACATACATTTTATGAATATTGATGTCTCCAAACAACATTCATCGTGAAAACCCATTCCAATATTCTGTGTAAGGAGATCTCAAAAAACATAGTTCTCATTAGTAAATGAAAAACATATTGCTTTTGGTTCTTCATTTGACTCTCTTCCTTCTTTAATTAAACCAACTGAATCCTCTCTGCGGGAAACTCAATTCAATGAAACAGAATATCACTGATGCAAAATTTGGTTCTCAAAATGACAGAAAATTTCCACTCCTGATCTCATACAAACTGTCTGTTTCTTAAAAACATAATATAAAACTTACGTTCCAACTACCAAACAACAAACTTCCATTATCTCCTTCTTCACCCAGATATACTTATCATACCAGATACGCTCTAAAATATAAGCATAATATTCCCTAAGGCCCTGACCAGAGCACTATTTTTTTCTCAAAAACTATAACCAGTCTTAGAAGGTGCATTATTATTGGAAGGGTGTTATAAACAAAACTTCAAACTTAATAACATTCTAACCTTCAAAAACACCTTAACTATCTTATGCCTGTTACGTTTGAATACAATACATAGGCCTACATCAGCTTTTCAATAAAACAAAAATAAGTTGTGACATAATAATCTTTCTCCAAAATATCGAACTGGAGTATTCTGTTGTATTGCTTGTTTATGTACATACAAAGAGCTTATTTTCAAGAGGCACTAGATCCATGTGTGTAACTTAAGAAAGAACTCTTTGTTTACCCGATTTTGTTCAGGTGTCTATGGAAAATTGTTATTAAAAGATGCATGTGTTCATAATTTCTCTCGTAATTTAGGTTAATAATTTTGTTCAAGGTAAATAGAGGAAAATGTATATCATTATCTCCATTTGCTATCAAAAGATTTTGCTCCTTTCGGAAAATAGCTCTTCAAATGTTTTACATGTAGAGATATAAATAAACAAAGAAATGGATGAAATCAATAAAACAAAATAGATACTGAGTATGAATCAGGGAACAAACTGAAAGTTTCGTCTCCTACATGCTGCCATTTGGACAAAACCGTCTTTCTCTTCAATGATACAATATTTTATTACTTTACTTGCATTATGAAAAAACGCATCATCAACCCCACATAGTCATAGCTTTAAAAATCACTTCAGATTGAACTGGCCAAAAGTCATGTGATATTCTTGCTCAGATGCTTTCCTTTACCTTTAAGAGTTCTTTATATTGAGAATTGGTTGATAATTTTTCTTGGCAATAATGCCCAAATTAAAAGAGTTAAACAAATACACGACTGTAACTCCTAGCGCGTTTTGAAAAATGTTTTAGGAAATATCAGGAAATAAAATGAGTGAAAAAAAAAAATAAAGATACAGTGACGTGAATTTTAAAAGGGTGAACGGAAACAACATAACAACTAGTGAACTATCTTATAACTCTCCCACTCTACTTCTTTTTGCACTTTTGCGCTTCGCGCTTAACATTTAGCTCGTTGCTTTTTAACGCTGCGGCTTTGCATTTGGCGCACTGCATTTCTATGATGCTGTTGATTGAATAAATTGAATAAATTCATCAATTCCTGATGAAGCCGTATGAGCGAGAATTCAATTTATTCTTGTCTCATATACTTCCTTTTCTATTTATATATGTATGTATTATGAAAATGAGATAGCAAAATGTGTATATTGATGGTCATCTTGCGAGTAATAACCATTAACTACTCTCATCGGGCTCTCATTAATTTTTCTCTTCATTTTTTTTTTTTGATGGTGAATTATTGGGGGATGATTGTACAGGCCATCCCCACCTGAAATATTGGGGATATATCCCCCATCCCCCGTGATCGACACCCCTGCATGCATATTCACCTGTTCTACTTATTTTACATAATAGCAGTGAAGGGATGTTCCTTTGTCTACCACAGCAATTGTTGAGGGTAGAATGAGGAACCGTATATTTTGTCCTCTTTCTTTGTCCGTCATGTTCACAGTGAAAGAAACTGCGTTTAAACGTCTCCGAAAAGCTTATCAGATGAGTTGAGGAAGAGAATCAAGACGTAAAGATATATTTAAACGGAAGGATATATATTATGGCGCTAGAAAATAATTGCACTATCTGAATTCAATTAATATATATATATATATATATATATTTTTTTTTTGGGGGGGGGGGGCTTAAACCAAGGGACTGTCACGAAAACACACTATTATATGACTTTCTGTGACGGCACTAAACGAAAAATAAAATTGCTCTCAATGATTGCTTTCGGATTCGTTAAGTGTGCGTTATGATTTATTTTAAATCTAGTACATTAAGAACCATTTTCATGCCACTGTTTGCTCTTACAAATTGCGAAATTTCCCAATATACAACTGTCAACTGTCAAAATGATAACAGGGGTGAAAAGTGCAATGACATAAACCTCGTACAGTATTTGCACACCATTGCATGGTCGGTGGAGTGAACTTTTACTACACCTAAAGACTTATTTTACTCTCTGAACCGATTCGCATTATTTTCCCTGTCAAAATGATTTGATTATGAGTGTGGTGTTGAGACCCAGACACGTGCACAATGGCCGTTTTCATGACATGAGAACAGGTTCGTAGAGGCTTGATTAATCCCATTATGTACTCACCTGACGGTGGTATTATACCTAACCCTAGTGGCTAGGAAAATGGAGCAGGAAGATGGGAGTATTGGTGGGAAGTATATTGAAAATAGGTAATAAGATTAACCCTGGGTCCTCGTGCATAATTCGCTCTTACAACAAGAACGAACACGAATATGCAAAAGGAAGGACTCAATTATTCAATTCATTCGATAGAGAAAATATGGAACACTTGAGGAACCGTTTTAACCACCCGTTGCATGGGTGCAAATACTCCATCCAGGAGGGCAACTTTGCAACTTTGCACCCCTGGAACAGTGGAAGGTACATTGATGTTACAATAGTCGAAACCCCTTCAGTGGTGCAAGGAGGTGATAGTGGTGTATCCCGCAAAAGATAGGCTCGACAAGAAAAGAAAAGAACGGATCTACCACACGTAGCACAGTCCACGTACATCTTAATTCTTCATTCTTCATCCTATAGAAAATGCTTCTTCAAAGAATATCCAAGCTCGTGAATTACTTAATCCATTATAAAATAGACCATGCATATTCGCAATATTCTTCCACATGACCTGATCAAGCGTTCATACGTGATCAAGGGTCGGTTTGTGTTTTAATAAAGCAATTATTGATTATACACACATAGACGTCCAAAGATCGATATGCTGTACAAACATGGAGGCCGGATTGTAATGAGTTCATGTACGGTACAAATACCCTCGGGAAGAGAGAATAAGGGTATTATAGAATAACCTGGCCAGGTGAAGTGTAAGATTATTGGATGTCAGATTTGAGAATCCATGAACAGTCAGTAGAATTTTAGGAGAGCCAAGTGAGACAGAATGGCGTTAATTCGATGATCCTCCACTCTCTGCGAGCAATTTCCTGCACTATATGCATGCTAACCAAACACTCTGCCACACCTTAACAATAACCCACTTAAAACCCATTGTCAACTTAAACCAAAACCTTATGATAACCTAACGCTGTGGGCCCGGGCGACATTTTGTAAAAGGAACAACATTAATAATAATAATAATTATAGGCATTTCTATAGCGCCGTCTATCTAGAAATTCTATTCCGAGGCGCATTAATTATTACCCCGGCTTTAGCCTAGCTGCCGTTACAGCGCTCTAGCATTTCAAGGAATTAATTCCTGCCAGGTACCCATTTACCTCACCTGGGTCGAGTGTGGCAAATAAAGATCAATGCCTTGCCAAAGGACATCAGTGCCGTGCCGGGGATGAACCACGACCTTCGAATTTCAAGTCAAGTGCTTAACCACTCGACTACGACTACGCCACTTTGATGTTGGTTCCTCCTTTAATCCTCTATACGAATTTCTTTCCATTTCCTTATCCAAAGATTAAGGAAAGAAAGAATTCCATTGAGGAAAATGGAGGAGAGATATATTAAGTAAGGATAAAAGTTCATAATGTTCAGGCTTGCCTGCACAGTGGCGCACACGCTGTATGTACATTCTCCACTCCCTGGGGAGCATTCCAGCCAGGCGCCATTTACAGACGCTCACAATGCTGAGCAAACTACATTAACGTTCGCATCCTACTGGGTACCCATTTAACACCTGGGTGGAGAGTGACAAATGTAGATTAACGTCTTGCCAGAGGACGTTAGTGCCCCGTACCTTGTGATATGCAGCCCGGTGACTTATCCACTTGAACAACACCTCTATAATTCGGTCTGGTTGGTATGAACGGTATAATCTTGTTTTACTAAAATTAATGTACTATAAACCCCCAGTATATTCGTTTGATATATATACGACAAAATGCATGCCATAGGCAGACCCGTGGGGCCGATATTACACCCTCACCGTTGGAAAAGGGGTAAAATAATGTAGGGGGAGGATAATGTGAAAATACGTGGCTCTAATCTTGTCTGATTTTGTTTCCTCCTCATCCACTTCCACCTGCCCATCCCCCTTCCCCCTCCCATTAACTTTATTATTTTATATCGTCAAAGTATTAGCTTAAAAAGGGATTTAACTGAATTTTTCTGTAACTATTAATTGTAGTGATTGGCACGTACTTTACCAATATAGAGTTCATCTAGATATGGTAACGCGCACATAAATTCAAAACACAGAAAAATATCAAACGAAACCTTGTTTTCAATTAACCTTTGAGTCCTTCGTACGTTCATCAAAAGAATAATGAACTGTATCTTTTGAATTGATTAAACAAACCCAAACGGTTCTACGCCATTAACCCCAACAATAACATGTTTACCGCGTTCCCCTCGTTCTTTCATGTCTTTGTTCTGCAAATTACACAGCCGAAATGGTAAACATTTTCATCGTGATTTTGTCAAGTACAAGCGTGGGTGTCGATTCCGTGGGCAGGAGGGTCATTTGCCCCAAATGATTTCGAAACTCGATGTATATCATACAAAGTATTTGCTTTAGACTGATGCATTTGCGCCCCCCTCCTCCACCTCTGAGTATAATTTGAATATGTGGACATATCATGTGGACTAATAATTATTTGGTAATGTACATACACGTACACAAGGTCCTCATCCGTGTATTGCGGTTCCTGTCATATTATGTGACCTTGTACAACCTGTACATTCTGACAATCTGACAATCAAAGTGTATTTCCGATACGTCAGGGATAACCATAATGGGGATATCGTCATTTGTGAATATTTATTCACAGGCATGTACATAATACAGGACATAAACTTCCTCAAAATCGAATACAAACCAATAAACTTATTTTATTCAGGCATTCGATGCAATATTAAAGTGATAAAATACTGTTTTCTTAATGCTTGACGAATGTGTTTCCGATACGTAAGGGATAACCATAATAAGGATATTATTCACAGGCATGTAATAAACATGCTCACAAAATGAATACAAACCAATAAGCTTATTTTATTTAGGTAATCTATGGAATATTGTTTTCATAATGCTCGACTAATGTGTTTTCGAAATAATATCAATGGTTAATAACCCTAATAACAGTACTAGTCAATTTGAATTTCGAATGCATTTTTCTCAAATGTCCGTACTTATTAATGTCCATATTTTCTATGATGAAGAATAACCATTAAGTATTTGTCAGACTCTGCATCACAAGAAGGTAAGCTTCTGTGTAAGCTTCTCTCGTAACGAGTAGAGAGCCTGAGAGACATTTAAATCATTGATTTTTTTTTAGCACTTGATTTCTATATAGGCATGCTAGATAGCATGATGTCATATATACACAGAGACCGCCCCTCCCCCTCTTTAACAAATCATTCCCGGAACTATTGAATTTTATATTAAGGTGGAAGTATGTCAGGAAAATACATCTGCCCCTCCTCTTTCACACAATCATGGATACGCCCATGTTGCTGTTATACCCACCACAATATAAGTCTGGTTTATCGAAAGTATCGAGAGCCCTCATTATTAAAAGAAGACCCCCCCCCCTCTACCGGTGTTACTTTTGTAAATCATATTACCGGGGAACTTTGTCAGAAAAACACGTCTGCCCTCCCCTTCTTTCCGACAATCCTGGAACCACCCCTGTTATATCGAACGGCTCTCACCTATCGAAATTCTCTAGATTAGCCAAAGGAGAGCCCTCGTCATTAACAGGTGTGAGGAGATACCAATGGAAGGTCATGACAGGATACATAGCTCCACGAATTTCGTTTCATCACCGATCAGGAGGATGATCATCGGAGCTGAAACCAGTTGCCATGGATACGATACAGATGATGCGTACATTATGGGCAAGATCATTATGATGGGAGATATGAGAATTCGCTATGCGTTTACTCTTCATCCTTTCCAATCATTCTCGCTCATTTTACAACTTTACGATTGCCATTTCTGCAGAAGATCAGTCGTCACAATCCTATTGTAGTTTTATAATTTTCACAAATGTGTTTTCATTTCCGACGTTCTAAATATGCAAATAAATTGCGTTTTCTGTTTATGTTTCAGTTAGTAATGGAGCACAAAAACCTACACTGATTTTGAGGTAATCATTCGCCTGGTTTTCTGATAATTTTTATTATACTTTATCATGATAGATGTTGCTAAGTAGGGGAATAGATAACTTGATTCTTTAACTGACCCAGCTTAAATTATTACTATTGCCTTGTATTAAATTTGAACCTGTTGAATATCTTTAGTTCAAATACAGGAAGTAGGTTTCAAGTGTTTTTGACCATTATTGATGCACAATCATTATGTGCAATTTAACAAATCCATTTCCCCCTTGTCTTTCAAGAGCCTGATTTACTGAAAAGTAATGATGTACTGGAAACTATCGCACCCTCCACCAACAAATGATTCTTTTACCACAACATTTTGCGTGATTAATGTTTTACTTGAGGATGGCAGTCCTGACTTGTTTTGTCTTTGAGTTAAAGGCAACCTGTTCACCCTTTTTACGATATACTGAAGATGCTCATATCGTCCAGCAGTCCTTCGTATCCTCTCTGCCTCAGCTAGACAATGCTAGAGACGACTAGTCACTAAGCGACAATCGAAATACCGGGAGGTATGTTAGAAGAGCCGGAGTCTCGTCATGACGCTAAATAATTGATTCATCGGTATCCATGGTATCTTCCTTCTCGTTGCTAGGGACATTCCTTTGCTCTGTAAAAGCGAAATGGTACAAATGCATTCCATTTCGACTTGTCTGACATGCTTTGCACCGCACACTATATGCCGCCTGGCACGTTGAACATCGGTAGCCATTATTCCACTATCCGGTTAAAATTGTATAACTTTTACGCCATAAATACCAATTATGATAGGTTCAGTCTCGTCAAAGATCAGGACAGTCAACTGTTTCTCACACTACTGTACATACTGTATTACATCTGTACTTCCATTTTGATAATTATTTTTTTACATGTATTAAAGTATTTGAAGTGGTATTGAAACAACAATATTGATACAAATATGATTTTAATTTCTCCTTTTTTTCTACTTCCCTTGCAGGCAATGAACATTACTAACACAATCAACCAGGAAGCACCCGCATGCCATTCATGTATATTCATTTTTCTGAGCATTGAGAAGTTTATCATATCGGAGATAGCTCCAATCTATTCATAATTATGCTTGGCATACTTTGTCCATTTGTGGTAGGGTTCATTCTATGTCGATGCGGTATCCAGGGGCTAATACAGCCACCCTGATAATATGGGCACTGGGCAGGGAGCTGTTACGATTATCTTGACATTTGTAATTTAGAGTCTCAAATCAATACTCCAATCCTATCGCGAATGTATATGTTATCCCAAATGAGAGTTGAATTTGATAGTAAAATGGGTGATGATGGATTCTGCCTTGTATTTTGAAATCCATAAAATCCAGTTTACACAAGTTTATCAAACACATTATATGACTAGATGTGCATGAAAATATCGGGCTGCTTATCTTCATCTTCTCATTCAAACTGTAGTAAAATAGTTGTCATGGCGACTCGATCGGGAGACTTTCCGAAGACACAATCAAAGCATGGGAGCACAACATTGACTAATTCTAAATTACGATTCCTTTACACAGTTGGTAAGGTTTTCACTGTACAAAAGTTTGTGACATATAAACGATTAACATGTTAAACATTTTGATTTTCATTTTCATTGATTCAAATTAGCTTTGTTTTAGAACAATATTGTATGACTTTGATGTACTGTTCACGAAATCGAAGGAAATGGCATTAGGGAAATGACTTACAGGGCGTTGCTGAGATTTGCAAGGTGAAAATCTAAAAACTTGTAAAAGCGCCAAAATGTTGTATACAATCATCATTGAAAACTTTCCCAAAAGTATGACGACAAAATATACATTATTAGTATTTTTCTTTTCAAATCTGAGCTTTTTTGTCTGAAATTGTGCACATACTGTCCTACATTTATCTTGCTGCTACATATAAAATTCGAGTGAAGCTTTTAAGGGCTTGCAAAACCCTGACAGGGGCTTTAAATCATGGACTTCTTAGTTTATAAGTCCATGCTTAAATAAAAACACAATTTAGTGTGCATATTTTGAATAAAAATCAGTCAGGAGGTCTGACATTAATGGACACTTTGCTTCGGGCTATTATGCTTCCTGACCCTTCCTCCAACAACATAGCGTCAAGGCTGTGGTTGCAATTAAGGTTTAGTTGGCTCTGGTAAATTATTAAGTCCAAGGGTGAAATTAAGTTGACAATGGAGCAATGTTTTTGTTATCGGAGATTATTAACGGGTTAATAAAGTCATTTTTATATATTTCAAAACGCAATGAGAAAGAAAAGGGCAAAGACCTACATAATTATGTAATGCCGTGGAGGTATACAAAAGCAAATCCTCATTGGACAGATCTAACGTTACGTCAAGTACGATTGGCTTTCAGTGACAGATTTGGCCCACTATATAGAATCAACCAAAATAGGTCAGATTAGCAGTCACAATAATCAAGACCTGTATTTGTGATTTGTCTAAACACCGGAAGCAGAGGAAATATTTGAATGCGTCACTACACATGCATAGTATTGACTAACACACAAATGATTTCGTATAACAGACAAGGATGCGTGTTTGGGAGGGATGGCAAAAGCTCTACTCCCTCCTTCGTTGGGGATTTTTGTTTAAAATAAAACTTAAATTGGGTTTAAGTCAAATTAAGCAGATAAATGGATTAAAATCATTGATTTCATTACAAAATATCAAATCCAATTTTACCAAAACCAGCTAAGCTCAGTGAACACGATCGCAAAGACTTTCGAAAATCAACTTAATCAATTTCAACACCCTTTTGTATGTCTATTATATATTCATGGTCGGGTTACCTAATACGTAATTATAACGTTCGCACGTTTCAAAGTGCGCTGCAGGGCTATTCTCTTTCTTTCTGTTTTTCTTTGTTTGTTTGTTGTTGAAATCTTTTAATTATTATCATGTTAGTGCATATTGTATATTTTTTGTCGTATTTCAGTGTATCTTCAGGGATTTTACCTAAAACTTGTAATCGAAATTGAAACACGACCTTTACTATCAGTATATACTGTAGTTTACATCTATTTCATATATTCAGGTCATTTAAAAAAATGTATGCATTATAAATTTACATCATATTCAATTGTTGCCTTGCTAATTCGCAACATACTACCTACATACCTGGAACCCGAAATTAATTGCAACTCCAATCTCGTAAGTACACAGTTGCGATTGATTTGAATCAATCGCAACTCTTTATAATTATGATATAGTATACAGGGCCAAAATGTACACATATGCGATTTGGGTCCCTTTAAGCCAAATTACGCTGGTTTAAACATTACACCTAACATAGAAACTCCCTTTCCTATAATAGGCTAAACGACTATGGTGTCATTTTGATCGTTATGACTACCCTCGATGGTAAGAAGCCCCCTAATCTCACTAATGAGCACTTCCTTTGACATTGAGCCTGTATTACCGTGCCCTTAAAAAATATGAAATTTCGGGGTGACTCAGAAGTGACTGTACTCGTGTGTACCTTCAGCTATGTAGTTTAGATACTTCGTATAATTTGGGACTGATCAAATAATCGACATAATGAAGCATTTACATTAAAAGAATTTCGTAGAAGATATGGTATTTTGTTTATCAAATAATGAAATTATTTGCTAGTAACCCTACAAAACACCTTTATGAAAAACAGATAACCCCTATTTAATAAAATGGCTGTGCATTTTCACAATTATAATCTAGGTAGGCCGAATTGGTGATAACCATATTGGATAACTTGAGAGTTTTTAAAGCATATCAATTATGGATTATCGATATCATAGCAACCATCCCATTGAATTAATCTAAATGTAGGCCTACTCTCAATACATGTGCGCTCCAAGAAAGTTACAGTTGAATCGTATATTTCCATATGTAGGCTACTATATTGAGTTATGCAAAAAATAATGAATAAGCCTATAATCGCAATATACGCTTGTAAATACATGTAAGTGTAATAATGCATGTAAGAGTACTAAACTAAGAACGTGATTTCCTTATTGAGTATTTCTTGTAATTGTTCTATGTCATTGATCTAATCCTCCTTACCTCGACATCCTTTTCGCAAAGACCGCATTCTGCAACCACCAGCTCGAGTGTGATATCGTCCCAGTTCTTTTCTTGCTTGAACTCTGCTTCAAGTACCTTCTCCTGTTGTGCCGTGACCACCACGCCCGACGGCGACGATGATGCCGGGGATTCCTGAGTACCGCTTGAGCTCATCCTGAGGTTCTTTATTCTAACTCCTTCACTCTTACAACGGTGGTATAACAGTGGTTGGTAGTCTGCCACTAGTTGATGTTGACTAGTGCAACTTGATGTTGTTACTAGAGTCCAGGGTGTTTATTTCAATTTCACATTTACAGTACTTTGCAATATTTCCAATGCTGTGTTCTACAGAATTGGGTACAAACAAAACGTCACCTTAATTCTACTCGTCAACAATGAAGTTCAAAAGTTGAATATACAAACATCTATGAACTCGCTTGATTAGTGATCCAGGTTACCTCTTTCGTGCTCTTGTACAGCTAGCAAGTGGCAGTGTCGTCTGCATTGACTCTCTCAACCGAATGACTTGCGTAAAAAGAGTCGCAACACGTTTAGCGTCGTGTTGGGTGGCAAATACAGTAGTCGTGTGCAGCGAAGCTAAAAACGCCCACATACGACCAATGTATTGAAGGATTGTTTACTATTATACGATAGTTGCATTATGCCATAATTAAAACCACACATGCCCTTTTATTTGGCCCCACTAGCGTCAAACAAATTAGACAACAGAAGTCATTTTCCGTAGTCCCTTTATAAAAGCCGAAGTAGGCCATACAAGTCGGACGCTCCGCGGCGTATCCAGAACTTGGCGCCAGTATATGCAGGAGGGGCAAAACATCTTATAGTTTAATGAAGAAACCACTTTTTTGAGGGGCTTGGTTACATACGAGCGGAAGGGTACTGCCCCCAAATGACTTACTTTGAGAAGAAAGGACAAGGTCTTTCGAGAATTTGTTTTTATTCCAGAATTTGTCTTGATCGAAAATCTATCAGCAGGCGCAAATTGCCCCCTTTGTTTCTCCTTCAAATGCAGTAGTGCGGACGCTTGATAAAACATAGGTCTTAGGCCTAAATCATTTGGAATTACTGAGATAATGTTCTGTTAATAAGACAAACATAAACGACTAAAATTTGATTGTGGAAATGTCCGTATAATTGCGTTAGTTGGATGAAACACAGAATAACGTATTGCCGGGTTCGTGTCAAAACATAAACCGCTGTACCTTGTTTTGTACCTTCAATTTCTTCAATTTGTCCAACAATATCTCTATCTCAATATGCTTAGATGAATTTCTTTGGATGCGTTTCTCAAACTTATTGAAATGGCAGGGAAATGTGTAATTTTTTCACGGCGATGCAAAGTTTTTTTGAGATAAATATTAAAATATAATTTTTTGTTTTCTTTATTTTTCGCATTTTTCTGTAATTCCTATGTGCTTCTCCTTTCTATCACTTTGCCATATCATGACAGCCACTATAAGTGAGTGCATAGTGAGCTTTGAAACTTTTCTGTAAATTTCAGAAGGAGATTGATGAGACGAGGAAAGAAGCTATTGGAACTACAGTATTATGTTCCAAAGGCTTGCACTATACAGACGTTTCCTCTAATCACTACTTTAAATAGAAACAATTTGCAAATCAGAAACGCTGAACTATTTCCTCCTACGGTCAATGTTGCATTGTGACGAAAGGTCTTAAGGTTATCGATTTTGGATTTGGATTATCAAAGCCAATGAGTAGTACCCAATCCATCAAC